>CM020444.1:23286662-23886662 GCA_009819605.1 Sterna hirundo | reverse complement strand
CTTGCCCCGGAGAGCAGCAGGTTCACATCAGCCAGGAGCGCGATGGTAACCTCTCCTCTCGGATCCTTCAGAAATCTCTTCCGGCAACAGCCTACTCTCCTGTTGAAAAACAAAAGCCAGAGGCTATTTTTAGCGTTTTGATTTTGGAGGACGGTATATTCAAACATTTATTGGATCTCCGCTCTTGCAAGGGTGCGTCTGTTCATTTGTAGCTGCTCCGTGTTTCTGATTGTGGTTTTTCTGATTCTTTTGTTGAGTTCCAGCTAAAACACCAACTTTTACAACCCTCCTCTGCAGGTTTTCCGTGTTTGTGCCAGACGGAGAGTCACTGAGAAGGATAGCGCTTGCGGTGAGAACTGCGTCGTGCCTGGAAAAGAAGCAGAGCAGGTGCAGTTGCCGCATTAAGCTGCTGCTCGGGAGGGGCCAGAGCCTCCGCTGCCCACCATGGTCACCACCGCTGGCACCTCTCGCATCCAGGAGCTGTCAGGGATGCTCCGGGGACTGGCTGCTCCTCTCTGAGGTGCTCCGTGCCCGAAACCACCAGGCACGGGGGTGAGAGTATCTAATACTTTTGAGTTTCTGGCGCCTGCTTTGCATTTCGCAGCACCAGGATAGAGTCAGGCAGCAAAACCCAGGCGGGATGGATGAACTGGGCCAACATACGTTAAAATCAGATAAATTTGCAGCTGCCAATGAATCATATTCAAAGACCGATTGGTTTGCGGAGCTACAAAGTGCACACTGACTCATATGTTTTTTGAAGTGGGCCTGTGCTACTTATTTATTGTGCTTTTGAGCAATATATAGAATTTATTTTTTGTGTGTGGTTTCCACAGGAGCCCGCAGCCACCGCGGTGTGTCCGTGCGCCCGCCTGCGGCCCGCGCTCCCTGGCTGCTGGGGAGCTCCCAGCTGGGGGCTGCCTCCGGCCTGCGGCTCCGAGAAGGGAGCGGGGGCAGCTGTGACTCCTCAAAAAAGCTTCTCTGCCAACATTTCACTGCGGGGGGGATGGCACACGTCCTGTCTTGCCGGCCAGACCCTTCCCCTGAGCAATGCCGAGTCCTGTCCCGCTTTGGCTGAGCCGGGGCTCCACGCCGATAGAGGCTTTTAGCTGGTGAGCGATGGAGGAGAGGTGATTTCTCAGGCTGCTTTAGCTAGAAAAAACCAGACGCGTTTTTGGCCCTTCTCTCTGAAACAAAAGCAGTGAGCTGAAGTGCCTGAAATCTCCCACCCAGAGGCTGCTGCTCATCGAGACAAGCCCCTCGGAGAGGCGTCCTTTCTTTTAGGTTCGGGTTATGCTGTCACAGCCCCTCTTTCATCCTCAGGGGTTACCTGTAAAACCTTGTTCTTCCAGCAAGTCCTCATTAAAATAGAGCTTACACGGAAAGTACCGCGCGGTTCCAGCGCTGCCAGCGTCAGGCAGTGGTTTGAGCGGCTGTCACTGGGACACGGTCCGCGTCTCTGTCACCTGCCCGGGAAGTGGGAGCAGGCTGCTGGCAGGGGCTCGCAGAGCTATGGGTGAAGGAAAGAGACAAAATATATATATAGAGAGAGAGAGATATGATCAATTATTCAGAGGTATGGTGGAACACCAGCTATACAGTGAAACACTGAAGTTTGATTTTAATGTCTTTCCACTTAGCTGCAGGTTACGTTTCAATTAAAATTCACTGTACTAAAGTGCAATTTCTCACCGCCCCTGAGGTGCGGCGTAAGAAAAAGCAGGTGGCATCGGGGACACCCGCCTGGCAGCTCTGAGCATCAGCAGCACCACAGGCACCTAGGGGGGAGGCAGTAAGGCAGGAGCAGTAATTTCTTTTTTTCGGGCTTCCTGGCTAATAATGTGGCGGGACCAGCAAAACTTTCTGCTGTCGGAAATGTGTGTTTTTAATGCTCAGTCTGTTGACGGAAAAGAAAAATCACTGGAAGTACCTCAATGTCTTTTTTTCTGAAAGGCCCTTGAGAGTTGCCTCTGGGACACTGGATACAAACGGTTCATGTGAGGAGACTGAAAAGCAGTTGAGCAGTGACGCCTGGAGACAGAGCAGCCCTGTGGGTGGACATGATTTTTCCCTTTTAATGAAACTCCTCATTTCATTTTTGAATAAATTAACTCTCTGCGAGGAGGAGTCATAAAGGAGGCACATCACCCCACCGGGATGCACGGGCTGGCCAGGAGATGGAGTTGGATATAAAAATACAAAATGGATATTAAAAATATTTTGAAAAGATGCTCTGAATTCCTCCCTGAATAAAAAAGGAATAAAGTCATCAACATTGTCAGGCAGCCCTGCAGGCTCTGAGCATCCCAGCAGGCTGGCATGGGTGCACAGCGGGGGCGGGTGGCGCACATCTGCCCCTGCCAGGAAAGCGGATTGTGGCTGGTGTGCTCAGGGCGCTGTGTGGAAAGGGACCTGGACAGGCTGGAGAGCTGGGTGGAGAGGAGCCTCGTGGAGTTCAACAAGGGCAAGTGCAGGGTGCTGCACCTGGGGAGGAATAACCCCCTGCACCAGGACAGGTTGGGGGTGACCTGCTGGAGAGCAGCTCTGTGGAAAGAGACCTGGGAGTCCTGGGGGACAACAGGATGGCCATGGGCCAGCAATGTGCCCTTGTGACCAAGGAGGCCAATGGCATCCTGGGGGGCATCAAGAAGAGCGTGGCCAGCAGGTGGAGGGAGGTCATCCTCCCCCTCTGCTCTGCCCTGGGGAGGCCACAGCTGGAGTGCTGTGTCCATTTTTGGGCTCCCCGGTTCCAGAAGGACAGGGAACTGCAGGAGAGAGTCCAGGGGAGGCTACAAAGATGATGAGGGGACTGGAGCACCTCTTTGCTGAGGAACGGCTGAGAGCCCTGGGTGCTGTTCCGCTGGAGAAGAGCAGGCTGAGAGGGGATACTCACCAATGCTCAGCAATATCTACAGGGCGGGTGTCAGGAGGATGGGCCAGGCTCTTCTCAGTGGTGCCCGGGGACAGGACAAGGGGTAACGGGCACAAACGTGACCATGGGAAGTTCCCACTCAACACGAGGAGGAACTTCTTGCTGTGAGGGTTGGCAGAGCCCTGGCCCAGGCTGCCCAGAGAGGTGGGGGAGTCTCCGTCTCTGGAGACATTCCAACCCCGCCTGGACGCGTTCCTGTGCCACCTGCTGTGGGTGACCCTGCTCTGGCAGGGGGTGGGACTGGGTGATCTCCAGAGGTCCCTGCCAAGCCCTGGCCCTCCTGTGATTCTGTGAACTGCAAGATTCCCTCTGCCGGAGAGCGGCAAGTGTGCCGGGGGGGGAGGGGAGGCAGAGGTTTGGCGTTAAATGGATGTGATACAATACCCCAGGCACGACGGGGTGGGTGGCAGCCTCGGGAAGGCACCTGTGGCATCAAGGGATCCTGAAATGGCAGAGGACCATCAGCTGCACCCTTAGGCACGGCCTTGACAGGGCTGCCTGCGAGGCACAGCCCATGGGCTGGGCACGTTGCAACCTCTGCTCCTGAAGGGAAATGTAGAAACATTTTTCTTTCCCCCCCCTCTGCCTGACCACCTGTATTAGAGCTTCCCAAGGATCCCTCCCTGGCGCTGGAGGGATTGCCAGACAACAGACATCCAGGACTTCTGAAAGAAAAAAGGGCATCTGCCTTGTAAAATCCCCCAAAATTGTCATGGAGCCCAGACAACAAACACCGGAGAGAAGACAATGAGGGCTCGCTCCCGCACCTCTGGTTCTGGCGGCCCAAGGAGGAGCACTAGCTGCTCCCGTCACCAGGCAGCTGTCTCCGGGAGCCTTTCGAGGATAATTTGAAAATGCTTGATGTACACTTTAATGGAAATTATTTTCGGTGATGTGTTGAACCGAATGAAGAGCAGCGTCACTGACCCAGATATCCCATACATTTATTTTACTTTTGATGCTGCATTTCGCTGTTCTGCGTACGGGTTTGCCTCTGTGCCCTATGGACAGACGTTCTGTGTGAGGCCCGTCCCATTATTCAGGAGCCATCGCCGCCCTGCCGCTGTGGCCAGCAGTAAATAAGGAGTTGCGGAAGCAATTGGCTGGGTTCACCTCCAGTATTTATCATGTTGCCAAGCACCTATAATTCCTCTGCCAACACTGGTGACCTGTAATTTACAACCCCCACTTTATGCTAATTTGTTTTCTCTCATTGAAGGGAGGATCGCGCCCTGCTGAGAACTCCTGCCAAAGCGCAGAGAATCAAATTTTAAAATTAAAATAATATTTCCCTCCCCCCGGCTACAAAACAAGCAGGGTTTTACAGGCACTGGGGCACAGGGAGGAGGGCTGGTGGCAGTCAAGATTTCTATCGGCATTGACCCCCTTTGCCATGCCCCTTCTCTCATAGACGACATTTGGGATGACCTGTCGATGGACACAGAGCTGGCACACGGCAATACGCTGTGTGGGAGATGGACTAGGACTAGGGAAACCACGGACTAGGGCCTGATGGCTGTTGTTTACGGCCAAACGTGCCTCACTAAATGAAGCCCAAGTTAGAAAGATCATAGAGTAAATGTCAGAAGAGGCATCCCCCGGCAGCCCTCGCACGGCAGTGGATCTCCTCGGGAGCTGGGCTGTGAAACTTGCAAGGAGCTCAGGTTGTTTCTCTTCTGATGTGTGTTGTGTTGTATTTGTGTTTGTGAATTTTACCTTCCTTGTGCCATTTCCTCAGGCTCAGCGGGTGGTGGGGGTGTCTTAAAGATCTCGGGTCTTATCAATTCCACAAGCAGGTGGCTGAAATGTTCCCCTATTGTTCAAGCGCTGGACCAAAAGGCGGCTTTGTTCCCCCCGCCCCAGCCAATGCCCTTTTGCTGGAGAGGAAGATAAGGGCATGGACTGTTGGTGTAGTCACAGCTCTGACCCGGGGATTTATAGCTGTGCAGCTTCTGCAGTGAAACACCCTGCATGGAGATGGCTGGTTTCGTTAGGCCCCGCTGATCCCGCTGCTGTGGTGCAAGCACATTTCATGACGATTTGTTTGTCTTTGAAGAAATAACTTAGCAAATAACCCCCTCCCCACTGCTCCTGCAGTGCAGCTCAGCCTTAGCAGACGTGCCTTGCTCTGCCTCCGGGCAGGAGAGCGGGTGAGCTTAAGGTGTGCTCCATTGCTTTTGGGAAGACCGTGATGAGGCACTGCATTTTATCCTGCGGCAGCTTGAAGGTTCTGTTTGAAGCATTACTGTTGGCCATGTCCGCTGTATGGCCCCGCGCCGTTTCCCGGAGCAGGGGTAGGAGGAGCTCAGGGGGTACGGAGCTGCTCTGCTACCGGCTGAGCCCAGGTGATGGATGGAGTATTTCCACATCACCAGCAGTTACTAAATTTGCTCCACTTGGAACCATTGAGCTGATCTTGCTTGGAGATAGATTTGTTAAGGTGTTTCCTGACAGCGATCAATAATTTATTTTACATTCACTGTGACCTTTCATCGGGAGTGAACGTAAAGAGGGATTACTTGTCTATAAGAATGATGGATTGCTCAGAAAGACTGAGGGATTTGGGTCTCTTCAGTCTGGAAAAAAGACGGCTGAGGGGGGATCTTATCAACACTTATAAATACATAAAGGGGGGGTGTCAGGAGGATGGGGCCAGGCTCTTCTCAGTGGTGCCCGGGGACAGGACAAGGGGTAACGGGCACAAACGTGACCATGGGAAGTTCCACCTCAACACGAGGAGGAACTTCTTTGCTGTGAGGGTGGCAGAGCCCTGGCCCAGGCTGCCCAGAGAGGTGGTGGAGTCTCCGTCTCTGGAGACATCCCAAACCCGCCTGGACGCGTTCCTGTGCCACCTGCTGTGGGTGACCCTGCTCTGGCAGGGGGTGGGACTGGGTCATCTCCAGAGGGCCCTTCCAACCTTATGATTCTATGATTCTATGAAAGCCCACTTAGCAGCTTAAGTTCTGGAGAACCGGAGCACAGAGTTGGTGCGCTGCTTTTGTGATGTTCGGGGAGGTAAGAGGCAGCTCTCCTGCCGGGACACGGCTGGGATATGTCGCAGCCAGCTTTGGCCAGATCTTAGGACTTTCACATCAGCCACTGCTCCAGAGATGAGCATGAGCGCTTGCTAAAGGCAAGCAAAATCTGGCTTTTAATACTTCTCTCATGATAGTAAACGTAATATATGACAGAAGTTTGTACCTTGTTTTGATATTGTAGTGATAAATGATAATTTATTAAGGCGTAGAGAGGTTGTTAGACTTCCAAATTTTCTATCCTTAGTGGCAATTATAAGGAATCAAAGCTGCATTGCTTTATTCTACATGGAAAAACACTCCCAGGTGCCAAGCTAACGTATGGGTTATGCCGTGTGCCTTGAGCAACGGAGCAGTGCGGAGCGGTGCTGCCCGGCTCTATTGCCTCATCCAAAGCCATCCTCTCCCTGTTGCTCCAGGGGGAATTACACCTGTCAGCCCTCCACCCGGCCCAGGCCCTGTGTCTTGCGTCCCAGTTGAACGGTTCTGGCTGGAGCCGTTTCCTCTGCTGGCACGTGTTCCTTGTCCATCCCCACCTGCGGGAATGGGAAGGAAGATGAAAGCGATTTTCTTTATCCCGCTGCATTCCTGGCAAGACAAGGAGCTTCCCGTTTCCTCTTTGTGATAAGAAAGACCTGTATCGTCAGTTTTAGGAGTCAAAAGTAAGGCAACGTTACTGAAGTTTGAGAGAAAAAGTATTTATTTTTTTTTAAATCCTCTTGTGTTCTGAAAGCTGACCTGCGGTCATACGAGAGGAGTTGGTGCCATTTGAGAGCCAGGAGCAAAAGCGTGTAAGTGTACAACGATGAAGCGTTTGGCCTGGAGGGTGCACCGTCTGCAGAGGTGGAAGTCGTTATCTGCCGTGACTGGTAATCCCGTGCAAAAAGTGCTGTTGCGGTTATTGCCCAAACTAGAAGAACAGCGAGGACATGCAGAAGACATTGATTAACCCAGCGTTTCTCTTGGCTGTTGGAACTTGTATATGTAAATAAGAATGTAATTATTTCCTGCATCGTAAAGCATCCCCAAAGCTCAATGCTGGTACATTCTGCTGTATAGACATTTAAAAAAAAAAAAAAGGGAGACTGATGGGAATGATATTAAGAACCCTATTGTAGTGCATTTTGGCAATGTGTAGATTTGAAGCCGAGTGATGTATTTTGTTTTTTTACCTCTGACATTTGTTGGAAGCATTTCCTTATTTGTACTACTTCACTTACTGCCTAACAGTGAAAAAGAATTACGTTTGGCTATTTTTTTCTAAGATTGTAAAAGCTAGGAAAAAAAGACAACCCTTGGAAAAGAGAAGGTAAATATACAAAGATGGCTTAGAAAAATCAGATAACTGAGATTCGGACTTTCTGAAAATCTGTGACTCAAACTTCAAATTCTCACTCCTCTCCAGACTGTCTCAAAATGCGTACAAGAAAATAAGAAAAAAGCAATGCTGGGAAAGAGTACAACTCAAAAATTGAGTTATAAATACGTATGTCAAGGAGAGCAAGCAAGGAAAGACTTTACAAGAAAATTCCTATATGACTTACAAATGAAGGCTGTTGGGGAAGAACTCCTGAATTACCAAAGAAACGGTTTGACACAGTACTGCACCAAGTTCTTGGACGCAACCTGCAGCCTTCCCCAGCTCCCCAAATGGCTCTCCACTGCCACGAAGGAAAAGCACGCACCAGTCATTTGATATTTCATTATAATATTTTATAGCATAAAGAAATCAGTTTTAAAAATAGCTATTCCTCCAAATCTAAAATTCTGCTTCATTGAGGTTGGCTGGAGGAAAACCATGATAAACTACAAAATAACTTCGGAGGAAATGACAAGTTGCACTGCTGTTTATTTTCTTTGACTGAAGTCCTTTGAGGTAAGGGCTGGCTTTGGGCTGGGACTGGCAGGCTGCGGTTGATAAAGGTCATTATTTGTCAGTGCTTATGTGCCCAAGGAAGGCTTCCAAAATGATTTAGCCAACTGAAGACGAAGAGGTCCTTGTTACAAATGTAAATCTGCACAAGAAGGACATGGACCTGTTGGAGCGGGGCCAGAGGAGGCCACGAAGATGCTCCAAGGGCTGGAGCCCCTCTGCTGGGAGGACAGGCTGAGAGAGCTGGGGGGGTTCAGCCTGGAGAGGAGAAGGCTCCGGGGAGACCTTCCAGCCCCTTCCAGTCCCTGAAGGGGGCCTACAGGAAGGATGGGGAGGGGCTGTTGGCAAGGGCATGTAGCGACAGGACGAGGGGCAATGGTTTAAACTAGAGCAGGGTGGGTTTAGATGAGACATTAGGGAGAAGTTCTTTCCACTGAGGGTGGTGAGACATTGGCCCATGTTGCCCAGAGAGGTGGTGGAGGCCCCATCCCTGGAGACATCCAAGGCCAGGCTGGATGAGGCTCTGAGCAACCTGATCTAGTTGAAGATGTCCCTGCTCACTGCAGGGGGTGGGACTAGATGGCCTTGAGAGGTCAACCCAACACATTCTGTGATTCTATGGTTCTATGAAATGTTGCAATCGTACAAGGATTAGCAAGACAAGGTGAGTAAAACGTTCTGGTGGACACACAAAGGGGAGCCATGGGCTGGCTGGTCCTCCCTTCACCCAGTCATACGGGGCCGGCACGAAACAGCAGGTAAGATCTGGTATTTCTTAAAAAGAGTAACACGACCAGCAATCTTATCATGTTTGAGAGTGAAAAATAGGATTAAAATGCCAGTGTTACTTTTATTTTAGTCTCTCATGTTCTCAAACCATAGAGGCTATTGTAGCGCTGGACAACGTAAGGATGTAAGAGGCGTATTTAGGTTAAATACTGTCTTTGGAGCTGCTATGTTAAATTTTGCAACCACTCCACATCCCTGAGGCACTTAAACCTCCACTGGCACTGGATGGCCTCCTTTTTGCCTGAATGTTAGTTACGGGCTGTACTCCCTGCGGTAGTCTTCTCTGATTTCCCCATCTTTCCTTCCACTCCTTTCACATTTCCTTTATCTTCCCGAACTCCTAAGGTTTGGATCAATTGTACCTTGAATGTTTTCTGCTTCCCCCCCACCCCCCCCCACGCATGATGAATTTTAATGCTGAGTGGCCAAAATAATTCCCCCTTCCTACATATTTTAATATTTTGACTGAGTCTCTCCAGTGAGATGCTCCATTTACATTGGAAATGTTTCTCTGAGAAGAGCAGTGATGTTTATGCTGATTTCTTCCCCGTTCTGCTGCAGTTTTGCCTGGAAGAGAGGGCAGGCTGTCAGAACAGGCTGTGGTTCTCTGCTGCCCCAACAATTATCATTTCCGTGGTGGGAGACTGCACGGAGGGCAAAGAGAGATGAGACGCTAAAAGTGGTGTCAACAAAAATTATTCCTTAGGTTGCTGGTTTACCCTCATTTTTACATTTGTGGAAGTGACTGTGAATGGTGACAAAAGCTTGAAAATCGAGGCTTGCACATGCAGGGTCTATCTGTATTATAATTGTAATTTAAAACGCTAACGTGTGCCAGCACACTCCAGGCACTTATTTCCCCTTCCAAGCACAGGCCAAACTCTGGTGTCTGGTGGGTTGTAGTGTAAAAGCACTGACAAGGAGAGGCATTTCAAATACCCGTTTCACCAAGCTTTAACATACTTTTAGTGCCATTTTCTTTTGAGGGCTGCCTGCAGCTGCCTGGGCGGGCACGGCCAGCCCTCGGTTGGCTTCAGCTGCCCCTGATCCTACCAGCGCTGGGGGGGGGGTGAAGAAAATAATACACATTTCTCTGCCCTAAAGCATGAGGCCAGGAGCTGGCATTTCCATTTCTGCTGTGGGCTCCAAGGGTGTCTGGTTCTTGCAGCTCTGGGCAGGGAGAGGGGCTGCGAGGCCGTCTTTCCTTGCAGGAAATATCTGGGAAATGGAGAGGTTTTCCTTGCTGGTGATCCTGGAAGGCGCCTGGTGCCTCCTGAGTGCTGCTGGAAGCGGAGATGGTGTAGGACAACGCAGCAGAGCACTGCTGGGACAGTGAACCTCCCGCCAGGGATTTTTATTTTGGTAACTTCCTTAGGGAAATTTCCAGTTCACACCATGGGAAAAGAGCAAGAATAGAACGTAGGCACTCTCTGCTCTGAAAAGATTTTTTATGAGGCTTCACCAGCCTCAGCAAACATGATTTATTGCTGCTCAAATCCCTTTCTCCCTCTCAGAGATTGGAGAGCCGCTCCAGATGGTTGGATGCCCAGCAGCTTCCGTCTGCCTTGGGATGGGACGCCTTCCTCTGGGAACAGCCGAGAACCGGCTGCCTGCACTCAGCAGATGTTACTTTTTACTCCAGGTTAATAAAATAACTTAGAAGAACCAGCTCCACAGGATTTGTGTGTGTTAGGCGGGGACCAGAGGAGTCAGGGAACTTTGGGAATGTACTGTATATGGCTGGAATCAGGCTGCCTATAGCTGGGGGTGAGGGGGAAAAGTCAAGGGCTTTTAAATACTTAAAATGTGCCCTTGTGGCAAGAAGGCCAATGGCATCCTGGGGGGCATCAAGAAGAGCGTGGCCAGCAGGTGGAGGGAGGTCATCCTCCCCCTCTGCTCTGCCCTGGGGAGGCCACAGCTGGAGTGCTGTGTCCAGTGCTGGGCTCCCCGGTTCCAGAGGGACAGGGAACTGCTGGAGAGAGTCCAGGGGAGGCTACAAAGGTGATGAGGGGATGGAGCATCTCTATCATGAGGAATGGCTGAGAGGCCTGGGGCTGTTCAGCTGGAGAGACTGAGAGGGGATCTCACCAATGCTCAGCAATATCTACAGGGCGGGTGTCAGGAGGATGGGGCCAGGCTCTTCTCAGTGGTGCCCGGGGACAGGACAAGGGGTTAACGGGCACAAACGTGACCATGGGAAGTTCCACCTGAACACGAGGAGGAACTTCTTTGCTGTGAGGGTGGCAGAGCCCTGGCACAGGCTGCCCAGAGAGGTGGTGGAGTCTCCGTCTCTGGAGACATTCCAACCCCGCCTGGACGCGTTCCTGTGCCACCTGCTCTGGAGTGACCCTGCTCTGGCAGGGGGTTGGATCTCCAGAGGTCCCTGCCGACCCCTGCCAGTCTGTATGTTCTCTGTGTGAAAATGAATGATTTTTTTTATCACAAATATTTTTAGTGTTTACTGCTTGACAAATATGCACCTCACCTTCAGTTTTAGAATGATTTTAGTTTTGTGAGGCTGTTACCGTGGCATGAATATGCATCTCTATCAGACGCAGACCATTTGCAGTATAAAGTATAAATCCTGAAAGCAACTGTTTTCTAAACTGCAGCGTGCAAAAGGTAAGTGGAAATAGAAAGTTCTCACGCAGCGCATGAGCTCGCTTCGGGAGCCGGAAGCAGGCAGGTGCTTCTCCGTCTCCAGCACGGGGCCTGGAGGAGGGGTCATGGACAGACCAGGTCCCTTGGGCAGGCGACGCGAGTCGGATTGGCTGGAGAAAACGCTGCCATCCACCCAGCTGGGTGGGCACCCCCCTGCGCCTCCTCACCCCCTCGTGTCACACTCCCAGCGACCGTCTGCAGAGCGGCAAATAGTGAATCTACCCCGTCACAAGCAATTGAGGCTTAACAGAGCTTAGTTCCTCTTCTACCCACATTCTGCCTTCGGCACCCTAACAGCTTCTGCTGTAATTTATGGCAAATGTTCAGAGCGAGTTGTTTCTAGCTCAGGTGGCCGAGGGTACGCGTCATCTTTCCTTTTTAGATAAAACCAAGCCATAAAATTTCTGCGCAGGAAACGCTGTTGCTCCACGGATATTGTTCTCTGCTCTAATCTGTAATACCAACGCAAAACGATTGCGAGGTGAACATAAACGCGCTCTGCCTGAACTGGTAATTTTTTCATTCTTTATGCTGCTATTAGATGATGAGAACATACATTGCCACAGCAAATTGTGTTCAGTATAGTTATCAAATATCAGATTTGCGGGCATAAATGCTTAGAATGATGTTTTGAAAGGAGCTATGCTATAAGTTGCTATTTAATCAGAAATGCTTGTGATTACGGTCTTGTGGTAAAGTTATGTATAAAGAACTTACCTTGTAAATTGCCTTATATTAGTAATTTTGTATATTTGTCTGATGTCATGTTTGTACTGTGAGATGCCTGTCAGAGAGTCTACAGCAAATTTAAGGTGGATTTCTTGCAGAGAAATACGTAACAGAGGCATCAAAGCCTCATGGGAAAGTATGCTTAGAACAAGTCTATTACCGATAAAATAACATCTAAGCAACCCTAGTACAGGTATTTTCAATGAGAAATCCCTGGTGACAAAGTGTGGGCCTGCTGGGTGAGGTTTCCAACCCCTGCCCTGCTGGGCTGGCATCTCCTGGGGCTGCCAGGGACGCCTTGGCAGCTGGGAGCCCCAGGGAAAGCCGGGGAAAACTTGCCTGGTGTTCAGGGTGGAACTGTTAGAAGAACACCGGAGCACTTGATGTGTTTGACAAGTCCTTAGCAAAAACGTGGGTATATTCAGCTGTGAGTCGAGATGGAACCTGGGCTGTAACAAACCCACCTGCTGCCATGTAAGCAAGCAAAGAGGGTCAGAAACTTTCTGTGTCGTTAAAAGTGTGGGACGGGCTTGAAACGTGGACAAGAGCCCAGTTAATTGTGCATTAGAGACATTATCTGCCTTGGGAGTAAAAGGAGTTGCAAGAACATTACATCTAGAGGGACATCTTGCATGTCCAGAGAAGGGCCACGAGGATGATCCGAGGGCTGGAGCACCTCTCCTGTGAGGACAGACTGAGAGAGTTGGGGTTGTTCAGTCTGGAGAAAAGAAGGCTCCGAGGAGACCTTAGAGTGGCCCAGCAGTATCTTAAGGGGGCCTACAAGAAAGCTGGGGAGGGACTTTTTAGGATGTCGGGTGATAGTGGGACTAGAGGGAATGGATTAAAACTAGAGATGGGATGATTCAGACTGGACATTAGGAAGAAGTTCTTCACCATGAGGGTGGTGAGACACTGGAACAGGTTGCCCAGAGAGGTGGTGGAAGCCCAATCCCTGGTAGTTTTTAAGGCCAGGATGGACGAGGCTCTGAGCAACCTGATCTAGTGGGAGGTGTCCCTGCCCAGGGCAGGGGGTTTGGAACTAGATGATCTTTAAGGTCCCTTCCCACCCAAACCATTCTATGATTTCTATGATTCTATGTGTTTTATAGCTACGGTCTATTCAAATGGCAAATTTCGCTTTATTTCTAATGGAAATAAGCAAGTAAAAAGGTGAAGAACTCACTATTACAACCTGCTTTTTGTAAAACACTGTGGGTGAGGACATCCCAAGACTCGAGTTATTCTGTTTGGGAACATTTATGAAACATCCAGCGTGTCGCTGAGACACGTCCGTGTCTCTTCTCAGCAGAGATGCTTTCCTCCCACAGTTTTGAAAAGATAAGTCGAGATTGGTGCTGGCTCATGTGAGAGGTTGTTTTCAAGGACAGAAGTAGGAAAAATGTACACAAAAAATGCTTTCTAATGCAAATGAGATACTGAATTTCTTGTCAGCTTGAGTGTAGTGATGGGTTGGTTCTCTGTGCTGAATGCGCTTCCGTTGCTGTTGCTGGTGTGAAAAGAGCAGAAGTGAACCTGAAACTGCCCACAGCAAAATCTGTTGGAGAGTTACTAAACCAGAATCTCTCTCCCTCTGAGGCAGATGCTGCACTGGCTTTGATAAGCCAATTTCAAAAATTTCCAGGTAAGGAACAGCTTTAGAAGCAAGAAGTGTTGGAGATGTGCAACTCTCGGATGGTGTGGTACGGTCTCAAGGGTTGTTTAATGTGGTCTCAAGGGTCATTTAACCTTTTCTTTAGGGTTTAAAGGTGGCATCTTTCAAGCCAAGGACATTTACCAAGCCGAAGTTACCGAGCTGCTGTGAGGAGATGCTGGCAGCCGTGGCTGGAAGGCTCCCTATGGTTTCATAATTAGTTTTGCACCAAGTGCTGCTCAAAATTGCATTGCTGAAATTCCTACAACTTCATTAGGGTTGACTGGGTTTAGCTAAGGCATTATTTGCCCTAAAATTACCTACAGTCAAAAATTTGCTGAATGCTGGGTGTTCAGTAATTAAAGGTGTGTTTACAGGAAACAATACAGGCAGAACGGCAGAGGAGCAACAGTTCCCAAATCAGAGCTGCAGCCACATGAAAGCAAGAAGATGACTGTGAAGAAACTTCAGGGTTCCCATGCTGCAACGTTACAGGAGCAGGTGAAGCAATTCTGAGCTTTCCAGTAGCAATCGCTATGGTCAGGAGAGCAACTTGGAGTTGGCCTTTCACTTGCTAATAACGCTGGTCCCAAATTAATCCCTTGGAGAACCCAAGGAGATGTGTTTGTATATCTACAAAAAAGTCTGTTGCTGCTTCTTGCTGTCCTCCCAGCTCTTCCAGCAGCTCTCCTGAGGCACTGTGCTCCTGGAGAGAGCCCCCGTCAGCAAAGCTCCTGCCGCTGTGTGCCCCAGCCCCTCCGTCCATCTGTCCATCCATCCATCCATTCCGTCCGTTCATCCGTCCCAGCTGTTCATCCCAGAGTCCATGCACCCAGAGTCCTGAGGGAATTGGCTGATGTAGTTGCCAAGCCACTCTCCATGATATCTGAAAAGTCGTGGCAGTCAGGTGAAGTCCGCAGTGACTAGAAAAAGGGAAACATTACACCCATTTTTAAAAAGGATAGAAAGGAGGACTCTGGGAACTACCGCCCTGGCAGCTTCACCTCTGTGCCTGGGAAGATCATGGAACAGATCCTCCTAGAAGCTATGCTAAGGCACACAGAGGACAGGGAGGTCATTCGAGACAGCCAGCATGGCTTCACCAGGGGCAAGTCCTGTCTGACCAACCTGGTGGCTTTCTACGATGGAGTGACTGCATCAGTGGACAAGGGGAGAGCTACAGATATCATCTACCTGGACTTCTGCAAGGCCTTTGACACGGTCCCCCACAACATCCTTCTCTCTAAGTTGGAGAGATATGGATTTGATGGGTGGACTGTTTGGTGGATAAGGAACTGGTTGGATGGTCACATCCAGATGGTGGTTGTCAACGGCTTGATGTCCAGATGGAAAGGGGTGACAAGTGGTGTCCCTCAGGGATCCGTACGGGGACCGGTGCTGTTCAACATCTTCATCAATGACATAGACAGTGGGATCAAGTGCACCCTCAGCAAGTTTGCCGATGACACCAAGCTGAGTGGTGTGGTCGATGTGCCAGAGGGATGGGATGTCATCCAGAGGGACCTGGACGAGCTAGAGAGGCGGGTCCATGCAAACCTTATGGAGTTCAACAAGGCCAAGTGCAAGGTCCTGCACTTGGGTCGGGACAATCCTCGTTATCAATACAGGCTGGGGGATGATGTGATAGAGAGCAGCCCTGCGGAAAAGGACTTGGGGGCACTGGTGGGTGAAGAGCTGGACATGAGCCAACAATGTGTACTTGCAGCCCAGAAGGCCAATCACATCCTGGGCTGCATCAAAAGAAGCGTGGCCAGCAGATCCAGAGAGGGGATTCTGCCCCTCTGCTCCGCTCTGGGGAGACCCCACCTGGAGTCCCGTGTCCAGCTCTGGAGCCCTCAGCACAAGAGGGACATGGACCTCTTGAAGCGGGGACAGAGGAGGCCCCGGAGATGCTGGGAGGGCTGGAGCCCCTCTGCTGGGACGACAGGCTGAGAGAGCTGGGGGGGTTCAGCCTGGAGAAGAGAAGGCTCCGGGGAGACCTTCCAGCCCCTTCCAGTCCCTCAAGGGGCTCCAGGAAAGCTGGGGAGGGACTCTGGAGCAGGGAGGGGAGCCACGGGACGAGGGCAATGGTTTAAACTAGAGCAGGGTGGGTTTAGACGAGACATGAGGAAGAAGTTCTTTCACTGAGGGTGGTGAGACACTGGCCCAGGTTGCGCAGAGAGGGGGTGGAGGCCCCATCCCTGGAGACATCCAAGGCCAGGCTGGATGAGGCTCTGAGCAACCTGCTCTAGTTGAAGATGTCCCTGCTCGCTGCAGGGGGTGGGACTAGATGCCTTTAGAGGTCCCTTCCCACCCAACACATTCCGTGGTTCTGTGATTCTATCCATCCACCCATCCATCTGTCCATCCATCCGTCTGTCTGTCCGTCCATCCGTCCCCCCCGTCCCTCCCCGCCGCCTCCCCCCCCCGCCCCGCCGCCGCAGAGACCCCCGCCCCTTTCCCCCGCCCCGCCCCCTCCCGCCGCCGCCCGCCCCCGGACACGCCCCTCCCACCGCCCTCTGCCCCCCCGCCTCCGCCGCGGCCCTGCTGCGCATGCGCAGAGCCCGTGCGGGCCGCCATGTTGGCGCGGGCGGTGACGCGCGGTGCCGGGGGGGCGGTGCCAGGCGGCGGCGGGCGGGCGCGGGGAGCGGGGCCGCGCTCGGCACTTCGGGGACGCCGCGGAGCGGGGCGGGGCGGCCGCCGCCCGCAGGTGAGCGGGGGGGAGATCGCTCTCGGGTTCTAGCCCGTCCGGGGTCCCGGAGGGCCGGGGGCCTTGTGTCCTGCGGGGCCTGTGCGGCCGGGGGGAGCGCGGCCGGGCCGGCGGGGGGCGGCGGCTCCCTTCAGCCGGCGGTTTGCCCTGAGGAGGGAGGGGGGAAGGAGTGGGGCGCGGGGCTCCCTGGCCTGCGCGGGGACGCGCGGGTGCCCCGGTTGCGCTGGGGGACGGACACACGCCTCGGTGCAAGGCGTGTGGCCGTGGTGGGGGGGAGACGCGGTTTTGCGGGGAGGAAGAGGGGCCCCTCCGTGCAGCCCAGTGCCGTGGCTCGGGGGGTGCGGGGGGTGGCTCGGGGGGCGGTGGGCGAGCGCCGGGGTCTCTCCGGGCGGGGGTTCCGGGGGCAGCGTGCGGGCTCTGCGCCGCTCCCAGAGCGGGTCCGCAGCTCCCCTGGCCCTGGCTCGCAGTCCTCGCGGTGCCGTTCTGCCGCCCCCCCCCCCCCCCCGCCCCAGGCCCCTCCGCTGCTCTGCCTGCATTGTTCCTGCCCCTGGAACGGGCCGGGGGCGGGAGGGAGTTCTGGGGACTAGTTCTGAGATGGGGATTGTGAACCGGAGGTTGGCATTAACCTGCCGGTTTCCTCCTCTCCCCGTTCGCGTAAAATTTAGGCCAAGCTCTGTTTTTACTAGGTACCGCTCAGGACTTTTTGCCTCCGTATGGAAAGTGAGATATTAACTCGAGAGCCCTCGGAGCCTTGGCTCTGGTCCTTGGTGTAATCCGGGAGATGCAAGGTGCACAGCTTTTTTCAGTTTTGTACGGCAAAAAGGGCTCTCTTTACCTTGGGTGTTCTGAGTGTTAACGAAACGGATGCTGACTTGGACCTGCTGTGAAGTCTGCATCAGAAAATATCTCCCTTACCCATTTAAATATGGCTCATACATTTGAATAGAATGCCAGAGAGGAGTCTTCTTTATTCTTTCCCCAGCGAGCTACACACAGAGATAATGCTAATGAAGAACCTTCAGGGCACTCTCCCCACATCTCTGATTTCATGGCAAAGCCTGTTCTGCAATCCCATTTAATACTAGAATACGCTGCAGTGTGTTGATAGTAAAAAAAAAAAAAAAAAAAAAAAAAAAAAAAAAGGTTCGGATAGTACCTAGGATTAAATGCTGTCCTGAATGCACTTCTTGTGATCTCTTTGATTCTGTGATTTTCAAAATCGTGCTTCTAAACATTTGCCTTCACTTCTGAAGTTCAAAAAAATTGTAGTGAGCTGCCAGCACAAATTAGCATGCTGCTCTGCTTCAAAGAAGCAAGACTGTTTCTGGTGAGCCTTGGCTTGACACCAGGTGTCAAAAATGAATTAAAGTGACTTTGCCCAGCCAGCATTTTTTTTTGTTGTTGTTGTTCAATTTTAAAGAGTTTCTTCTGCTCTTCTGTAAAAGATTCACTAAACTGAAAGTCATCTGAGGCCATAGTTCAATTCTGCAAATTATGATGTCACTGCCACGGCTTTTGGTGATGCCAGGCATGAAGCAGATCGGAAAAACTTACCCAGCTAGAAAAAAAGGGATTGTGCACAGACTCCCTGATCAGTTTGGAGTGCGATCCCACAAATGATAGGACAGGGTGTCTGCAGGGAGATGATGAGCTCTGGGATCATCTCAAACAGGCCTGTGAGGATTTGGCTCGCTCCGGGCAGGGCTGAGCGGGGTGCAGTAGAGAGAGACTGTGTTCGGCTGATACGGCTACGGGGGCAGCGTGTCAGAGAGCGGTGATGAGCTTTCATTAAGCTCTAAGGGGGCTCAGAGAAGTGAAATGTGGCTGCTGCCAGAGGGGCTGGTGCTGGCACACCAGCTGGCTGGGAGCACTCTGGGACTGAGCATACAAAGTAAAGCCTTGCTTTTGCCCCTGGAATTCTAGTAATCTTCGATGTGTTTTGTTTTTTCCTTTTGTTTTGCAACAAGCTGAGAAAAATGCTGGAGTTGCTTAAAAAAAAATAAAAATCAACAAAAGTATCTCACATTGAGGGTATCTCAGTGTAGGTATGACGCTTGCGTATGTGTGTGTCTTTGGACAGTGCCGTCAAAGCCCAGGATGTCTGGGCATAAAGGCACAACCTCTGCTGTCTGAATTGAAAGTCCCAATGATGCTACCTCAAGGGCTGTATGTTCTTAGTGTGGTCCAGCTATTTGAAAGGGGTAATTAGTTCACGCTACAAAGAAACATGTTGGTAGAGACTCCAGATGAATTAGCAGTGTGTTTTGCTAGGAG
The DNA here is from genome assembly GCA_009819605.1 of Sterna hirundo. NCBI lineage: Eukaryota > Metazoa > Chordata > Aves > Charadriiformes > Laridae > Sterna > Sterna hirundo. Next base: position 23,868,008 of record CM020444.1, on the reverse strand, counting down.
TGTGTCTGCTAGCACTACTGTATCGCCTCCACAACACCACAAGCAAAGCTGTCAAAGTGCTCTGCTTTTTCATAGTTGTTATATTGCTGAAGCAGCTGTGATGCTTAGTATATGCTTTTCTTTCTTTACTCTCGTAGTTGATATATCTGTGCTGGCAAAACTTTCTGAGAACTGCACTATGTCAAAAATTGAACAAGTGTTGAAGCATTTGTTTAAAGAGCTAGCAGCCTCACTCAGAGAGAGAGTACTCGGCTGTTTCACTGTATCAATAGTACAAGACTTTCTAGTGACGCTTAATAGCTTATGAAAGTTGACCTCGATGGCCTCGGGCTAGGTTCACAGGGCTAGATGCCTTTATCACAGATCTGGCATAGTGTATATGGGTGTCAGTGTGAGTGGGAGGTAAAAGCTTAAATAGATGGGGCAGCATATGTTCTGCTTTCCTTCCAAGGTTCTCTGCTTTGAGCTTTTTTAAATTCTCACAGCTGTATTGCATTGTCAGAATACTGGATGGAGACGTTTTTATGGTTTTCTTTTTAACTGTTTGTGATGCAACAGGTTTCTTAAAATTGGGAGATTAATGCTTTATGGATAAATTAAAAACACTAGCGTGGAAGAAACCTTTTCTTAGTACATTTGCTATCCCTAAGCGAAGTGCCTTTGAAAAACTAGGAAGTAATTAAGCAACCTTAGACAGTAGTCTCTGGGAGAAAAGGCATGCTTTCAGTGGGTGTTCAGGTTAACTGACAAATTTGCTGGTTTCATGTTTCATCTGAATTATTTTCATACACTTGTCTCTAAGGGTTTTACACAGCAGTAAGTGTTTGGGGTGAAAGCACACCTATGCCATACAGCGCAAATAGCCTTTATCCCGTGTCGGAAGGATCCGAGATGGGAACTAAGCTGTAAGTGCCTTGAGATGGGAGATACAGGGAATGGCAGTGTGTGACTTGGTGACAGGAGTGTTTCAGTAGTGGATTTCTTGAAAACATCTTTTGGATTATGAGGTAGGAAGGGATCTGTTTGAACCCAAGAGGAGCTTGCAAGCTGGGACAAAATTTGTCTGACTCCTTTAATTGGCATATGTGTTTCAGAAGACTAATCGAAAGAAAATTCAAAAGATTTCCAATGTTCAGCATCCTACAATGAACTTGCTGTCTTCCATCCCTGTTTTCAGAAGCTGTTTTTCAGTGAATCGGGTGTACTAATTTTTTGAAGAATGCACCAGCTACTGATTTGTGTTGCGCTGTTTTTGCTTTAAACTTGCTGTGGCAAATATGTCATTCTGCTTCCTTCTGTGGAAACAGTGCTTTGTTGTAAATACTAATGACACTGGTCATATGATTTTCTTGGGGCTTTTGTTTTAACTTCTTTGTGATTGATGCAGCTGCTTGGTGTCGTGTTCTATAGTTGTGAAATGTGTGAGGTTTGTTTTGGCAATGCCAACGCGCTTTCCGTTTCTAAAGCTATTCTGCTCGGTTCTTTTCATACAAAACATTTAAAATATGAGAAAGCTTATGTGCAGGTGAAAGTAGAAATGAAAATAGATTGTGAACAGAAGTTTTGCTTTCAAAGAAGTTCTCGGAGTTTTTGCCCCAGCTTGTAGTTGCTTAAATTTGGGGGAAAACTTAAAACATTTCCACATTAAAGAAATGCCAGGTGCCCCATGCCTGCTTGAGCTGTCAGGTTCTGCTGCTCCTTTCCAAGGGCCCTGCTCCGGAGGTGCACGTGGGAGGCTGTCGGCAGGGCCAAACTGCTGATGTTCTTCTGTGCAGGTGTGGATGGGACCAGAAGCGGAACTGGCTGTCAGTAGTCAAAGCAGCAGGACTATTTACCCACGATGTCAGACACCTTCCCTGGGCTCCGTCTGCCTACTGGCGTACGTACTTGTTTGTCCTGCCTCTCGGAAGTCTCCTAATTTGCCTGAAGGTGGGAGGTATAAGCCGCTTTAGGACGGCGGTCCTGTCTAAGCTGTTCCATCTTGCTAGAAATAAAATGGTCAGCACAACGCATGTGGGAATGCGTTGCACAAACCTTATGGATAAAACTGGGGATGGGACAATTTGAGCACCTGTCCTAGCTCTGAGGGCTTAAAAGTAGATATTTTAACAGATATTGCAGTGCTCAGCATCTCAAGGTGTAAATTTCCATCTTTGCAGGGAAGCGAGGGAAGAACTTTGTTCCTTTATTCTTGGTAAGAAAAATAAACTGAGAGGGCCAGCTTTATCAGTCTGTATAATTCGGAAATCGCAGACCAGGATTTAGCGATGTGATAAATGAAAACCATGGTACATTGTAAACGAGCTTGATTACACCTCCATCTGGTCAAGTGCAAACTGTTGTTATGAGGAAGGTGAGGTTCTGTGTCATGAAAAAAATAGAGCAGGATTTTGAGGTATACAAGTGATAAATATTAGAGAGAATATTGTAGGTTGAAGAAAGCAAGGATAAACACGTGAATTTCAATCCATTTCCTTTTTCCTTATTGTTTTTTGGGATCTCCATGTGAGTGGTCTGTTCTGGTTTCAAGTTGAATGTGTTCCACATGCATTTCATTTAGCATCGTGGGAATTTTGATTCTTTTGAATAACTGACCTTATCTGATAATGCTAATGTGAAATATCCAGCAGTATGTTAAGATGATAATCTGAAATATCCAGCAGGTTTTTACTGCAGTGGCACAAAACCCAGCTCTCTAGAGTTGAAGCTCTATTTCTGTTATACATTGTTGTAGTATATTTTCTACGTATTTCAATAATTCAGTAAGAAATAAATGCGAAACACTACTTTTAAACTTCAAGCTTATTCATAAACCTGATGTGGATTGAAAATTAACCAGAAGGTTCACACTTGGAGGGCAAAATCTGATGCTAGAGGCCTTGAAGGCAGCTTGGTGCTGATGCATCTCTGGGTGGTCCTGCCTTGTTCCCCTGATCTCCTGCTGCCTCTCCCTTGGCAGAGCTAACGCTTCCGCGATTGCAGGGTGACTTCTTTCATGATGCTTATCTCATGGGAAATTAACCCACTTGGTAACGTTTTTATCAGTTTGCTCACTCACCCTGTGGCTACACCTTGCTGTTGCTCTCACAGGTGGAGGCAGGAGTGATGTGGCTGGAGGTGAGCGGGGGGAAAGCAGGACTGCTTCTACCAGCAGATGCTGGGAATGGAGCATCAAACTCCACGCAGCGGGACCGGGGCAGTGCTCCCACTTCAAACCAGTCGTGTTTCCAGATGCCTTTAGAGAGGTGTTCCTGGGACTACTGTTCTCCAGCTGGCTTTCCACCTGTGTAGGAGCCGAATGATCCACATAAATTCACGCTTTCAGTGAACTTTACATGAAAGCGTGAATTCTGCACCACAGTAAGGTAGGGGCAAAGCTTCTGTCTCGGCTCTGGAGGGATCAAACATTGTCCTGCATCCTGCTCACGGATGTTCTCTGGCTCCTCCTGAAGGAAGCCGAGAGGGAGAAATGGGTTGCTCTTCTGCTGTGTCAACTTTTGGCTTCTCAGTGCCTGACTCTCCAGTAGCTTCGTGTTACGAAACAGGCATGGTTCCGGGCAAGTCTGTGCTGCCCACAGATTTTGAATAGAACAGAGGAAGCGAGTAGCACATCCGTTATTTAAAGAAAGCCGTGAGTGGCACTAGAATCCTACAGGCACTGGCATGTATTCTGTGTGTGTATATATATTTTTTTTTAGAAGCTGATTATCCACCACAGTGCAGTGTTGTAGAAGACATGTATTAATAGTTTATCCCCCCCACCTCCCCTCCCTGATCATCTTTCCACTCACTGCTAGCGAGTAACTTCTTAAGTAGTAGCAAGTAGAAGTTACAAAATACATATGTGGTTGTATTGCTTTCATTTACTAAGAACTGTGTTTTATTGCTTGTTTACGTTGGAAACTTTTAACAGGAACAGAACATAAACAGTTTTATTCTCTTTAATGTTGAATTTGTAATTTAGCAGTGATGTTGTTACATCTAGAAATTCAAGCTGGGCTGTTGTGTTTGCTGTTTTAAGCTTGTTTTTATACAGTGGAATTAAAGTATTTCCATCAGGGCATATGCCCTATGAGATACATTTTATATAAACTAAAGGCTTTGCAAGCTTACACTTTCAAACTGGACATTGTGAATTAAACACTTGAAAGAATCAAAAGAATCAAACGATAAATCTAGTTACTTCAGCAATATTGAGTTGGAATTTACTAGATTGCTGGAGTTGCCTGGTGTCACTCCTTCAGTGGCTATGCACATCCCACCCGTCTCGTCGGGCTGCTCGCATTGGTCACGGAGGAGTGATGGTGAGTGCGTAAGCATCCAATTCTCTCTTCTTCATGAGACATTTGGGCACTATAAAATGCTGATGTCTTTAATGGTAGAAGGGCTAGTGTGGGGAGTCGTGTAATCCAGGCGAGACTTGGTACCACGAGTCTGAAAATTTTGTCGTGCATGTCCAAACAGGGAGTTTTGTTATTTAAAGGAGAGTGGTAATGAGATGATCGTGTCACCAGCTAGTTTGGAGTTGGTGGAAGTGTCATTAACTCAGCCAGTTGTCTTGGTGACGTTGATGGTATCACTTGGAGTGAGAGAGCCTGGCCTGTGTCTTTGCAAGCAGGCTTAATCTTTTTTTCAGGAATGATTTAGTAGCTTATCTTAATGTAAGGTTGAATATCTGGAGTAGTCTGCTGGGAGGCTCTAAATGAACCGTGGTACAACTCCCCTAGCGTCTCCTTTTAGCTAGAGAAGATAGAGACCCTGAGGTTTTGTTTGCCTACCGCATTTTTTTTTTTCTTAAAGCTGTTGCTGCTCCCCATACCCGATGCCATTTAAAAGCCACAGTGACGGACCAAGACCTTGGTACGACAGTGTTTCACGTGCGCAGAACAAAAGGGCAGTTTCTGTTCCCAAATCTTGTTATGCAGCTGTAGTCTTTCCTCCACCTGTTATTTGTCTGGGGTTTGTGGGTGGGGTGGGTACAGTGGGAGTAAAAAAATGGTTAATACTTTTGGCAACATCTTAGTAAGCATGTAGTCTAACTTTAGCCTGTGGTGGTACCATTTTTCTCTTTCAAAACTTACAGCCTTAAGGCAACTTGATGGATGTTACCAGCATCTCTTGCCTTCCTTCAAGGGCAGAGGCTTGTGTGCTGTGTTAATATCGGTGCTTATGTGGCTGTCCCCACTTGTGGAGCTCCAAGTTAAGTCTTCTCTGAGAGCTTGGTGAAATTCCTTCCCTGGAAAGGACTGAGCAGATGCAAGCCAGAATTGCCCTCCTCTTCACATTCATTCTTCGGGTGGTGATAAGTATGCCAACAGCCCTAGTTTTCTTTTGGGATGCTGGCAGGGGTTTCTTGTCTGGTTTTGCTGTTTGGCCACCATCCCCATTTGTAGGAGGAGAAATATTTCAATAAGGGGGCTGTAAACCTTACCTCTGGCAGCTTAGACAATTGTGTGAGCTCTTCTGCAGAATGCCAACCCAAATAAGCTGGAGTGGTTTAAATAGCCTAAATAATCACTCTGTATCGGTTGATCCTGAGTAAATAGGTTAGAAAGTATTTAAGAGCAGCTCAGCTGGTAGCCTTCTGGCAGAGTGCGGGGACAAGCAGCTGGGGGTGCTGAGCTCTTCCCCAGCACAGCTGTATCTGGAGGAGGAGATCCAACCCCGGGACAGAGGTTCATGAGCTAAAACGCTGCTCGAGAGGCAGAAATGTGGCTTCTCCCCTGCAAACCACCCTGTGAAGTTACAAGTGAAGTAAGAGAATCCCAGTTCATCGTCCTCATAGGGAATGAAAGCGTCTTCTAGTCAGGCTGTAGCGCTCTGGTGTGGAGTGAAAGAAGAAGTGGTTAAACGTAGACGCAGTTTGTGGGGACGCAGGGGGTGGCAGCGGTGCTAGCCCTGCTGTGGCAGCGGTGTGGGGTGGCTGTGCCAGTGTCCTGTCTTCCTCACCCGCGTACAGTAATGTCTGTGCTGTGGTTATAACCAGCTCCCGTTACTAGTTCAGATTGTTTGTTCATTAGTAAAATTAATGTTAGGAGGGAGTTGGGCCGGAAGATGCGAATGTGCAAGAGAAGAGGTTGCATGGCAACACTTTACAGTCCCGAACATGGAGTCAAGAATAAATAGTGGTGGAAAAAGAAATGGGAGGAGGGAAAAATGAGTGGGTTGGAAGAAAAAGCGCTATCTTTGTATTGACTTTATTGTTTCAGTGGCCATCCCAGATGTGTCTAACAAGTCCGACATTGTTTGAGATTTTCATTACTGAGAGCCTTTCACAAGCCAGTTAGGGCTGCGTGTGGCTGGAGGAGCCTGGCACCGCATCGCAGAGACACAGGTTACGCAGAACCCGCTGACAGGCGGTGGTGGACCTTACCCCCAGTTTCAGAGAGCTTCTTGCCGCCGGGTACTACCTTCTGACTTCTTGTCTTTCTGGCTTTCCTTCACCAAAGCAACCCAAGAGGCTTCCTGATGACTTGTCTGTGTCATCCCTGACACAGTCATCTTTTAATTCTGGAACATGCGTCTAGCTGTTGGCTGGCATACGTAGGTGTGCAACTACAGAAAGCAAAATAATTGGACATGTTTTAAGGAGGAGTATCAGAAGGAAGACAGCTTAATGAAATAAGACTGCAATAGCCTCTCTAAGCTTTGGGTAGCTCCTTTGTTTTGGTTAAGGAAGTTTGAGCATCCCGGTAGTGCTTCTTACCTGTTACTATTGGTTAACTTGCGGTTTGCTATGGGATTTTGTTGTTGGTATTGTTTCATTGATTTAACTGGATGAATAACTTAACGTTGGCCAGGGGCTTGTAATTGAAAAGACTGTTGTTCATTCATTGGGTTATCAAAGTGACCCTCACTTACTGGTGTAACTGAATGTGAGACCACGAGTTGCCAAGTTGTAATGTTTCAGTTTTTTCTTTTCTGAGAGGAAATGCAGAGGAAGTGAAAGCCGCAGCGTTGTTGCCAGCATTCCTCACTCTGCTTTACGTTTGAGTGAATAAAAAAAAATGACTGCCATTGCACATGACAATGCTGCTAATTCCTCTTTGCATTTGGGGGTAACTGTCTGCTTTTTTCCTTTTCAATTGGAGACGATATCTTTTCAGCATGAAAAAGAAAAGCAGCGTCTCCTGCCAACTCCTGCTCCCTGGTTGTTCCAAATGGCTGTGCAACTTCTCGCTGTAACTTCGTGCTATGCAGCTCTGTTGTGACCGATGCTCTTTCTGCAAGCCCAGCCTGACAGCTTCCTGCCATGACAGCAACTCCGGGGTCAATTTATGGAAAGCATGCTTGGCTTAGTATCGTGAAGGAAGGCATTACTTCTGTTGGACTTCTATACCTCCTGTAACTTGTATAAATTTAGAGATTTATGTAAAATGGTGTACTTTACTTCTGAGATACACAGAGAGACTGACTAGTTTAAAAGCAAAAAAGAGCTCTGAGTTTTTTTCTTCTGCACTATGGTTGAAATTGATTTTTATTTAAAGCTGTGGTCTTGCAGAATTGTGTATGAAATACTACTGTATACATGGAAAAGAGCAGGGCACCACAGATTTGTAGTGAGTTGTGTGAACTTTCCCGCCAGGCAGGCAGTGGGGCTGTCCAATTTTCCACTCGCAGTGGAGACAGAGCTCAGAGAGCTGCAGAAGCCAGTAGTTAACTCCGTTGGAGATGCTGTACCCTGCAGTTCTTTAAAATAACATCTACCAGTGAATAATAGTGTGCAAACGTGTGTGACAATTTTTTTTCTCTTCCTGAACCTTGTTCTAGATGTCAAAATTAACCTGGACTCCTTGGGAATGGCGAAACATAGCCTGGGATCCTGCCATGAACAGTAAGAAAGTCGAGATGCTTTGTGTATGCAAATTTTTTTTTTTTTTTTTAAATGGCTAAACCCCACACACACGGTTCCTGTTCAATTGCCGTAAACTGGGCAGCACGTTGTGTAGTTCAGTGTGGATGTGCTCGCGGGGATTCATGCAGTAAAGAGGGCAGTACAGTGAGTCTTCGGGAAACAACACTGGGCCAGTCTCTGCAGCCAGTATCACATTGGAGGTGGGGAGGCTTCTGCAGGTGGTGTGTTAAGAAATTATTGAGGTGCTAGCTGAAGGATGCTTTCCTGGAATGCAGAATTATATTGTGAGACTCCATTGTTATCTAGCATATGATTATATTGAGACTCCAGGTGTCACGGGATGCCTTTAACTCAAATTAGTTTGAAATGGGATTTGAGAAATTAGCAGAAGACAAAAGTGAACTGCAGAGTGGTAAAGACTGCATTTGGGATGCAGTTTGTGGGAAGAAGCTCTCCCTTCCCTGGCTGAGGGGAAGCTGTCGGAGCGCAGCATGGTTTAGCTCTCGCTGCTCCCGAATCGGCAGCTGTTAGACAGGTAGCTTGGCTAAACGGGTCTTCGGTCTGAGCTTCCACATCTGGCTTGTGCGTGGTGTTTTCCTCATGTGAAACAGCATTTAATAGATGCTGATTAAATGGTTTATGCATCCAAGAAAGCAGGCGCCTTTAAAGGATATTCTTGAGTGTTGTTGAGAATACTCAGACTATTTTGTGTTGTTGGTAGACTGAAACTTTCAAGTTTGAAGAATACATAAATATTTCTGTATGTACATGCTCTGTGTTCTTGACATAGCCCTTTCCAGATGTTGCAGTAGGCATCCTTAAATTGATGCATTGAAAATGATTCTGATGAGTTTTCCCAGTACAAAATAGATGACTTAGAGACTGTGTGGGTGAGTAGCGTGCTTGTAAAGTGTAAATTTTCAGCAAATGCTGTTGATGCTATTTGTCAGCCTTTACCGGGACAGAAAGTGGAAGGCTTTTGTGTTGTTAAATATAATGATTTGGATATCGTCAATTGGAAATGAATAGCTCTTGGAAGCTCTTGTATCTAAACTCTTCACAGCAGTTTAAATGCTTAACGTGCAAATGTTCAAATTAAAAATATTTCTTTTTTTTTTTTTTTTTTTTTTGTAGAACCCTCTAACCATGTAATGTTTAATTCTTCCGTGGGACCAGTGTTTTATCAGGGCTTTCAAAAGGTGGTTGATATATAGTATATATCAGAACTCTCAGAACTCTCCTTCGGTGATAATACTGTAATTGTTAAATTGTTGTGGATCAATTATGTAGCCTGAGGTCACTTACTAGAACAGTTGATAAAGACACGGGAAGCTGTTTAGTTCTTTGTGCAAAATAGCGTATGTAACACAAGGAGATACTGTTAAGGCTGATTGCTTTCAGCTTTTTGAGAAGTTTTTCAGCTTAGCTGAAAAAGATGAATGTATATGTTTGTAGATTATCAAATAGTTTTGAAATCTTGCTAGAATGTGCTAAAGCTTCCATTCAGTTTTTCTGATCGTGGGTAGACTGAGCCAACAATTGAAGCTGTGCTGCTCGGAGGTAAAACATTCGTTCACTTTAGACTGTCCTATTTAGCAAACTTCGCTGTTTGAAAGTTAAGGCAGGGAACATTGCTGTTCACGGGTTCGTTCTGACAAAACCTTGTGATTTCTTGTGGAGTTGAGAACAAATGCACGTAACGTCAGAGAATAATCACACGTGTACAGTGTAGTTAAGAGGAATTTTAAGGATGGGAATGATTCTTGGTACGTCTAGAATGGTCTGGGGCTTTTTGTTCCCTGCCAGTCAGTTATACAGAAGTTGTGTGGCTTCTCCTCTGGCTCTTCTTTTGAGGCGGTGATTGGGGCCAAAAGAGCTGGACTGTTGTTGTACTGGTGGTTCAAGGTCTTCGTGTTTGGAAGGTTCTTAATGTCCATTTCTAGAACAAAGAGCGCTAGAAATCCAAATCTCATCTTTGCTATTAATCCTGTAGCGTTAGAAAATGTCCACGTGCTACTAAGTAATAAGCTAAATTACTGACATGTGAAACGCATCTTCTTCAACTCTCATGTCAGTCGTTTGGCTTACGATAAGCCAGTGAGTGGTGTGTGCTGTGCTGTGCTCTGGATAGCCTCGTGACCCAGTATTTCCTGAATTATCAGTTCAGTGGTTGTGTCTTTTTAAGGTATGCTCAAAATATCTGTTAGGAAAAAAAAAAAAAAAAAAAAAAGGAGAACTAATGCCTTGAAGTTGATCTGCAGCCTGGTGTTCCCCTAGCTTCCACCTTCTCCCCTTACCAGCACTCCAGGATTAGTAAGCTTGCTGACGGTGATGGGTGTTCAAAATCCTGCTGACTAACTTGATCCAGAAGCATTTTTCCCAGGCCTGTATTTGCATATGTAGATTATTTTTTTTTCCAAGGATGTGGCTTAGATGAAACCTGCAGGTAACGTAACAGCAGGTGGGAAGGCTCAGAGTTTAGTGGAAAGTGATTCCAAGGTGGCTTGTCACATGGATACTGGAGTGGTAGCTTAAGGAAATACCATGGATTTAATTTCTCAGTGAAGCAGGTGGCTCTGATACTCTGCGGTGTGATATAGGAGAGGGGTACCAAAAGGTTTTACAGCAGAAAATGGGAAAGTGGGCTTTCACGTTCTGAGCTTTTCTGCTTTTACTGTCAGATAACGTATGCTGGCTATCCAAAAGTCACTTCTGAAGACAGGAAGATTTCAGTCGACTGAAGTTTGCATTATTTTACTAGGAAGCTTCACAGGATTTCACCTACTGCTGTTACCACTCATTTTCAGTCAGGTGTGAACTGGCCTTTTCATTAACCCTTCCAGAGCAGTGTTTAGTTGATGCCTCTCAATCTGTGGCGTATGCTCCCCAGAGTGGAGCCGCTGACAAAGGGAAGCGATCTGTGTAGGCTGAGAGTCACAACTCCCTACTTTCAGGGCTCTTGAGACCTCTGGCCATAACCATGGAGGCAGAAGCCCACGTTGCCTTTAACTGAATTGCCTTTAATGGAAGATGCTTGTCGTATGGTCTGGACACCCACAAACAGGAGCGGGGGCACTGTCACTGGTAGGGACCTGCTCTGGATCGTGGCTGTGGTGACAGCAGTAGGACAAGAGCGTTTTGGGCAGCTGCCACTGCCCGGCCATCTGTGTGCCACGCACCGCTCTGGGCGGTGTTGGAGCTGCAGTTGTGGATGAAGAGACGGTGAGACGTTTGGGCCAAGGGCAGAAGAGGGAGCAGCGCGGCTGTCCGAGCAGCAAAGCCAATGTCAAGCCAGGGGATTGCTGACCCAGCAGGGCTGCGTGGCTCTGGCAGGGAGCTGCCTTGTCTCACTTGGGATCTCCTGTGCTTTGGGACACTGGTCCCTGCTGCCTCCTTGTCCCCTCCCGGTGCTGGCACCTTAAGCTCGCTGTCATTGCGGTGTGTTATCTGCAGCCACCTCCTTGTCCCCCTCTCCTTTGGTCCCAGGCTGGGACTCCTGTGTGTGGAGCTGGTCTCGTTAGGGCTTAGCCTAATGGGAGGAAAGTCCCATTCCCTGGGGCTGGATCACACAGTGCTGTAACTGCTGAAGCTCCTGATTTTAAGAGCACACTATAGGGGCATCCGATGTGGCATAGCATTTTCCTGCTGCCTATTGTAAACTGCAGGTGTTTTACTTGGGTGTGATTTATAAGCAGTGTATTAATGGTTCGATCTTCAGAGAACTGTTTTCTCTTGCTGTGCGAGTGAAATAGTATACTGAGAGGCTTGTTTTTTATGCATAAAATATTACTGAAAACTTCTAGGTTTGTGGGAACACGCTGAAGCTTGGTTTATTTTGTGTTCCTAAAATAGGTCAAATAAAATTTTTATTGAACAAATTTTTCGAGTACGTAACAAAGGACAGTATGTAATTGCAGTTAATCAGCCATGGTGGCGTGGCTTTTGGTGGGCTAAACTTACTTATTTCATACAATTGCAAAATTCTGTTAGGATAAGATCTGCTCTGCTACCTAGAGTTGTATTTCAGCTGTTTATTGGCTTCCTTTAGGATGCTGAGTTTTTCAAGGTGCAGAACCTCGGCTGACTGAAGCAAGTTGGTGGTTTCAGTTGTATCTTCTGTAGTCTAAGATACGGGGTTTCTTTTCTGTGTGGACTTGGTTTTTATTGAAAACCTTTAAATACTTATGTACTTCCAGTTTGTAGGTGGAACATAGTAATGATTCTACTTGTTAATTATTGATTATCAGGTGATATGTGATATATGTTAATGCTGCTCTCAGGTAATGCGACTCTGGTGCCTGTTATAAAAACCGGGAGGTTATGGTGATGTCCAGAATTGTATACAAAGTTCACGCTGAAAATGCCTGCATCAGGCTATTCTACTTTGAAGATAAAAATGCCCTTTTAAGTGTGTACTGGTCTGTATTTGGAGAGAGATAGTTCTTGTTTAGAGATTCAAGCAGCTCTTTGAAGGGCGCTGCTGCCGTCCCCTGCCTGTGGCTGGGTGGGGGACGTGTGGCCGTCCCCGGCAGCGGGTGGCAGCTCCTGGTTTGCGGGTTCAGCACAAGGCAGGCGAGTGCTCGTTAGGTCAGACCAAGCGGGATGTGGAACCGTGTCCTTCATTAGTGTTCCCAGGCTAGAATCTAGCCTCTTGCTCCCTGTGGATTTAGTCAACAGCCCGTTTTTCAGCAGTTCTGTTGTGTTATGGTTTTAATTTTCATTGGCTACTGCGCTGGGGAAAGGGCTTCGTTATCGTCGTGGGTAAGGCTGAAGCACGGCGTCTTCTGCCACTTTGTGATTTCTGAGCGCGGTTTGAAACAACTTCCTTTCTGGAGAAAGGACGTGTCTGCTGAGCTCTGTCCTCGGACCTCGTATGCTCTGTGGCATGTTTTGTGTCACTCATTTGCTGTTGTTGCTGAAGAGCTGACTGTAACTGATAGAAGTTACCTGCGTAAGCCACGTGCATCCTCTGTCAGCTCTGAAAAACCTAGAGCGTTCTCACAGAAGACAAAATATAAGCGTAAAAATAAAAGTTAGTTTCACGGGGTGTCTGCTGTGTGAGTTGACCAACGCATGTAGTGGTTTTATTTATTTTATGGAGTTGGAATTAGAAGTAGTTTAACTTCTCTGCAAAATGCTAATCAATTTTACATGGGCCTTGATCACACCCCTTTTAAATTTTCCTCCTAAATTCGTGCTCAAGGTCGTTAAAAAAAAAAAATATAATGGGTTATACAAGAAATGAAACGTTATTCATAAATACAGGTACTTGCATTTGGATATCTGAAGGAACGATTGCAAGATGTAAACAGCAGCAAGAAGAGCAAACGCCCGAAACAGAAGAGATCTGAGGAACGGCAGGGCAGCGAGCCACCCGGCTCCCGGCGGGGGGCACAGGTTAGTGCTGGTGGCCAGGTCTGTCCTCTCCCTGGACGCAGAGAGTAGCCGCGCAGTTGTAAGCGGAGGCGAGAATTTCTCTTACCTGCGTGCTGGGTGTGTAGAGTCACCGGTGAGGATGGAAAAGTTGAAGCAGCTCTACCGTTAAAGTTGAAAGTTAACCAAAACTTTTCTGAGTGTGAAAAAATTTTAACATGGAATTTGAACTATCTGAATTTCTGTGGTAATGAGAGTTGGTAAATACTCCTCATGCGCTTGCTGTATTTTGCACTTTATTGGAAGAAAATCCATTAGTTGCCGGTTTTAGAACTTGTGTGCATCGACTTGCCCATCCTCCGCTATTTGTTTTTATGATCTTTAGTTTTCTCCTATGTGCAGGAAAAAAAACCCCAACCCTGTAGCATTTCTCAAGATTTTCTACTGCAAGCCAGACACAGGGCTCCGAAAGGTAGTTTCTTTTGTCCCATCAGCAGTGGCTTAAAAAAAAAAAAAAAAAAAAAAAAGCCCTACGCTTTAGGAAAAGTCAGCTTTCACCTTGCAGTATGCTTGTCTCAGCATTCTTTCCCAAGCAGAGTGATGGGAGCAGATAACATAAGCTGTTCTGCTACAGCCTCATCCCAGAGGCTTCAGGTGAGAGGAGGAGATATACAGATGGAAGGGATTTCATTTTTGAAGACAGTCTAACAGCTATCTATTTATAGAATCATAGACTCATAGAATGGTTTGGGTGGGAAGGGACCTTAAAGCCCACCCAGTGCCACCCCCTGCCCTGGGCAGGGACACCTCCCACCAGCCCAGATTGCTCCAAGCCCCGTCCAGCCTGGCCTTGAACCCCTCCAGGGATGGGGCAGCCACAGCTTCTCTGGGCAACCTGGTCCAGGGGCTCACCGCCCTCACAGCCAAGAATTTCTTCCTCAGATCTCATCTCAATCTCCCCTCTTGCAGTGTAAAACCATTTCCCCTCGTCCCATGGCTCCCCTCCCTGATCCAGAGTCCCTCCCCAGCTTTTCTGGAGCCCCTTGAGGGACTGGAAGGGGCTGGAAGGTCTCCCCGGAGCCTTCTCTTCTCCAGGCTGAACCCCCACCAGCTCTCTCAGCCTGTCCTCCCAGCAGAGGGGCTCCAGCCCTCCCAGCATCTCTGGGGCCTTAGGCAATCGGGTTGAAGTTATTAGAAGCGCTGCTGACTGTATGTAAATAGTTTGGCCAGTCCAATGTGTTAAACAGTCTCTGGAAGAAGGTGAAACTCATCTTTTCCACGAATTCAGGTCTACTTTTGTTCGGTACGGCACAAATTTACTGTGCACTACTAACTCTTATTACTGAAAAAAACTTTAAGAAACTTGCAGCTAAATTGAATTGAAGTGACCTGCTCAGGAAATTATGTAAAATGGAAAGATTTTAAAAAAATAATTTTATTTGTAATTCATAATTGAAAGGTCAGGTTTTCTTCCCAATCTTAAAGCAAGCTGGAGCGAGCCGTATAGCTGATACGTACAGATAAGCAACCCTATTCAAGACCACATCAAAGGAACGTGGTTTTGACCTCACTGAGCAGCTGTATGGGAAGAAGATGCTTAACTAGATACACAACCCCATCCGCAGTGTATGCTTGCCCAAGAGGAGGTCAAGCTTCACTTATTTCTTCGAATTAATTTAATCCCTTAGAGTTTTGTGAAGCCAAGGGCCACCTGCCTTTTGATGCCTTCCTGTGGTTGCGCAGTGTATTTGCCTCATCAGAGAAGCCCACTCAATGCCCAGGGGATGGAAAAACAAGGGGCGGGACTGAGTGTCCACCCCAGTCACGCCAATCAGGCTGCGCATCGCGGAGGACTTTGCCAAGAACCGTTTCTGAGCATGGCGGTAGGAAGGCAGCTCAGGTGTACATGGTACTTTTTGAACGTGTTGGTTTTATCATGGAGGACAGATAAGACATATCCTATTACTCAGCAGACTTCTTTAATAGAGGAAAACCCCAAGATTATTTGAAACAGAAGGATGTCCTGTGGCAGCAGCATCAGGCGTTAGGAACCACCTTCTTCTGCAGCTGCTCTTGCACCAGAGCGAGCGAGTGGGCTTGTGGGAAGCTGCTGAGCAATTCTGTTTGATGCCGTCTCTGTTAACGTATAAAGCACACACTGAATTTATGATTCACGCTTACAAATACTGAGTGCAATTTCCTTCCGCTAAATGTCTGAATCTGCTTTAATAAAATAAAATTTTAGCGTTGCTTGTGACATACTCTCCGAAGTCAGAAATTTCATTTGTAATGGTAGGGGAGAGGAGGATTTACAGAAGTTTCTGTTTTCTCTTTATATATAAACTCACCTGTTATTTCAAATCTGTTACGTAGATTTACTCTTTAGTGACCGGATTTAAAAATACTAATATACTTTTGTATATTAAAAGTATTAATAAAGAAATAGGAATTTCTGCATTGGGCTGTGAATTAAAAGTCAGTGGCTTTAAAAAATATTCATACAGCTACTAATTTGATCATTCACTTATGTTTATCAATGTAAAATCTATAAAGGAACAAAAATCAGAAGCGGGGCTGTTGTCCGTGGTATTGCATAGTTTATATTTCGCAGTGCTTGCTGCTGAATGATGTCAGCAAACTGAAATTTTATGACTTTTTCGCTGACCCTTCAAGTGGAGATAGGAGATCACAAACTTGAATATAGTCTGTAGGCTTTCGTTTTGGTTAATGTCTGTAAGGTATCATATCTTGGGACACAGAAAAAGGACAAGGAGTTTTTTATCAACTCTATTAGATTTTAAAAATGGAACTTATTAAAATTCTGGCTTCTTCTGTACAAATTAATGTGATTACGTCTTGCACATAAATAATTCGAGCTGTTTCTTTCCCTCTTGGAATACAAGGTAGCTTTAATGAGTCACAGCTTCCACTTTAGCAATTGTTCATGGGATAGGCAGGCTCAGGAACAACTGGGTTAAACCGAGAGATTATTTGAAAAATCTAGGGCATGTGCTCTCTCTGCTCACTTGATTAGTTTTCATAATTCATCCTTGTTTCCGCAGCAAAGAGCAGTGTAAGACATGCAAACAAGAAGACGTTTTCTTTCTTTTGTGCTCCTTTATTTCTGTAATTTTACTGGAGAAAGTTAGTGAAATGGGGAAAAAGTAATATTGTGTGTGAATGTTGAGAGTGAATCTTGGTCTGTTTTGTGAAAATCCGTGGGCTCTGAGAGGCAGATGCTATTTCGGGATGTCTGTCTGTGACCCTGCTTCAATTCTTTTCTGTTTGACTACAGGTGCATGAAGAGCAGAGGAGATATTTCCGCTCATCAGAGATGATGTGGAGAGACACTTTGTGAGTAACTGATGTGTGTTTTCTAAAAAGCCCGAAATGCTAATGGGGGAATTGATTTTTATTTTTTTTTTTCCCTAAGTTAGACTAACTGTGCCGCTTGCCTAACAGTTTCTTTTGGTTCTGGAAAGCTGTGAATACGGGGCGCTTCATGGAAAGCAGAGACAAAGCTGATGGTTGAAATAAAGAGGTGGAAGACAGAGCAATCAGATATGTATGGTTTCCTAAATGATTAACCATGCCAGCTAACTTCTGTAGTGATCTGCCTGCCAGAGGCTTTTACTGTTGACTGCTGAATATGTTCTAGACATCAGTAAAACCCCTGACACCGGGTGTGTGGTTATCCTTCAGCAGGGTTAACTCAGCGCTTGCAGAATCTCTTCTGGCCAGCTTACTGGCGCTACTTATTTACACGTCAGGTTATTAACACTTTATTGTCCTTGTTTAATTTGATTGAAGTCTAATATATTTGCCTTAAAGAAGGTGAGAATAGTAGCAGTCAATAGAAGCTTTCCTGAAAGTTTTCGGTTCCTGTCCGCTGGAACACAATATTCTGGGAGCATGCAGCTGAACTGCGCTCCCAGAATATTACAGGAAAGGAGGAACTTCTATGACAGAATATAACTCTATCTAAATAACTACTTAAAGGATTTACTTTTGTGGAAACAATGTCATTTTTTGTGATGCAATGTCTTATTTGTCAGATGGACTCCATAAATATTGCTGTTCCTAGTGCCATAGGTTTACAAGCCAGCTCTTTCTTTTGGGGCTATTAGTCCCAGCGTTCCATTTTTTGCCCAAATTTCCAGTAACAGTTGAAAGTTAAAGCAGCGTGTTATTTTAGGATTTTCCATCATAGTCTTTGTGCTTAATGTGGTCTTGAGTGCTTTCTTTTAAACCATGAGCTACTGATGCTCTGGAGCTACTGCTTTGTTCTGATGAGAGTTGTCTAGGAGAGCGGTTGCCTTTGTGGACAACGTCAGTGCTTTTCTTGGCACTGAAGAGCTCAAGTTGGCAGAGTTGCTGTTACCTCAGGAACCTCGATTTCTCAATTTTTTTTTGCATTTGTAGTATTAATACTACATCATGTAAATTTTGTTCTTTTTTTAAATTGAAAAATATCCTTTTATTTTAATGGACCAGTAATTGCTTAAACTCCTAGGTATGAACCGGGTGTGGGTTCTTACATGAGATTTACCTTTTTTGTTACCTAGATCTGAGGAAAAGGTTTTAAAGTGGTTTTTAGGCTTCCCTGATCCTGGAGAGCCCTTTGTGTATTTTCATAGATATGGTTTTGTGATTTGTAGTTTAGTAAATGCTTTAAAAAAAATTGTCATTAATGCTTAATTTCCTCATTCTGGGATGAGGTTCGGCATGTGCAAATAGTGGCTGGTAGTCTGTCTTGCTTTCAGTCAAGAGAAAATCTGCTTCAAGGTAATACTGGCCTGTAGTCATCTTCCCTTGGCTTCTTCCAGGCTCTGCTGCCGGTTCAGGAAGGCCTGCGGGAGGATTTCTTATAACAGTGTCCTGGCCAGGTGCTGGATTCTTTATGAAGCAGCAGGAGAAATCCTTGTGCTGATCCAGCTGACTTTCCCCGGAGATACATGTTGACTTGATTCACTCTGTGTCCTTGAGGTCACTCTCTTGTGGCCAAAGTCTGTGAGGACTTTGCCACAGTTTGGCCAAGTAACGGTGATAATAGGGAATGTTATTTAATAATAATACAACTTTAAGAATAATAATTGATATTTTTAATAAAAATATTGCATACTGTGATACCTTTTGTGAGTAACCAGAGTAGTGGATTATGTGATTCCTCGGCACACGTTGTTCTCCTTGTTGCAGACTCTGGTCAGGGCTCCAGCAGTGTCGCTGGGTTAGACCTCATGGGCAGAGCTTCCTTCTCGCACCGCCCTGGTCCGCCCCGAGACGCTCCTCTTTTGGAGTCCCTCCTCTGATCCAGAAACTCAGGCAGGACTTGCTCAGGGTCTGCTACTTTCTCGGGCTCCTTCCTTTGCGGGTGACACCGTTCCTAAACGTGTCCTGTTTGTATGCTCCAAACTCCACAACAGAGATTTCAGCTGTTAGTAATGAGGCGACGGGATATGACCAAAGGCTTGGTTTGGTTCAGGTGCTTCTGTTTCAACTTTCGAGGCTGCTTCCTTAGGACAAAGGAGCTTCTTCAGAATTAAAAATCTTCAGCCTTTTAAAAAAAAAAAAAAAAAAAAAAAAAGTTCTTTAAACTCTTCTGTAGCTTTCCAGAAGGTATAAGGGTGAATGAAGGAAGCAGACGTTGTGTGGCCACCTGGGCTGTACAGGCTCACAGAAGTTCGATGTGCTCAGACACATCAGGTACGGTGGGTTAGACAAGTACAGCTGTATTTACTTGCTGGACGAGTATCACTCCAAAGGGCTTGGAAAAATTTGCAGCTGAGAAATAACTTCATTATTTTTTAATAAGATGTCTTTGTTATTATCAGCTTAACAAAATTGGAACTTGATTGATCTCTTTTTTTTTAACATGAAATATAGTTTAGGTATAAATGTTCCAAGTATCAGTCTACATACCTTAAAATATTTTCAATAGTGATGCCACAGTTACTGATAATACGTACATTTTTCTTTGAGTGTATTTAGGGACATTGACTCTGGTTTTAGTGTGGTAATTTTCAGAAAGGCTCTGTGAAAAATAGACAACAGTTATTTTGTGGGGCTAGCCTTTAATTTGTACAGATGGTTGCTGTTAAGGACCTTTTAGTTGCACGGCAGTCAGCTTTTCCCGGTCTTCAGCATATGGCTGGGTCAAGTTGCACTCTGGCGCTTAAGGGAGCGGATAAGGCTTACAGCCTTCCTAAACGTGTCCTGTTTGCGTGCTCCAAACTCCACAACAGAGATTTCGGCTGTTAGTAATGAGGCGAGGGGATATGACCAAAGGCTTGGTCATATAACACCATCCACCCACCGCGGACAGTGTTCCTGGATTTTGCGTCCATTCAGTGTCCTCTGTGTCGGCAGGAACAGGTAATATCCACCCGGCCAGTTCCATCAGTTCTGACAGGATTATGGCAAGGGTGAATATGGGTGGGATATAACGGGAGAGCTTGTCAAGTGAGTAGAGTTTAGTCCTCGTTGCAGGGTGGAGGTGCGGGAACTGGTTTCTTTTCCAGTTCTACCTGAGCACAACCTTGGCTTTAACCTCTGTGCTGTAATACCTCCCTTCTGCAAGTTGTATTCATACAGTTTTATAAAGTTTGTGGGATGTATGACGGAAATTGCTGTTTACCTGTTACTGTTGTTTTCATTGCAGTTGTTACTGTGCCCTTATGAATGTGCACGATTTCTGGTTGAAAAGTGGAAAAGTGTTTCACCTTCAAACGCTCAAGCAGCAAGCTTTAAAGGGTTTTTAAATATATACCGCAACTTAGTCCATTAAGTTAAAAAGTGGCTTTGCTAATAAAGTGAGAACATACAATAAAAGCTTTTTTCATTTAGTAGTACTGACTCCTACATTCATAAACTTCAAAAATATGAATTCCTAAGTATACTGGATAGTATTGAACTTAAAATTGTAGAAATAAAGTACTTCAACCAAACCACAAGAGACGCACGCCCCTTGCCTGTGCTGATTTTTCTCCTGACAGGCTGAATGAGGGTGCCTTGTTCTACTTGACATCTGCCCGTGTCTGAGTAAGGCTAATTTGTAGCATGGTAATAGGTACTTGAGCTGTGCCCTTGGCAATCAGTAGATTAGGGGTGTGTGTGACAAGTCGGACACCGAAGGGACATGCTGTATCTAAGCTATTCAGTTGCCTTGTGAATGGACTAATATGTTCCGTTGGCCTTCCCTGATCTTAGTAACCACATAAAGCTTTATGCTCTTAAAATAACTGACAGCTGGTTTCTTACCAGGATTTTTTTTCACTGCGAGTGAAGAGAAAGTGGGATCCAAATGTCATAAGTCCTGTTGTCTTCCTGGAGATAATACAGGTTTTTCTTTACTTCCATTTGCTGGATTGCTGCTGTGTGCCTTTTTTTTTTTTTTTTTAATAACATGCAAGGCTTATCTAATCACACTGTCACCAGTGGAGTCTCTTTCACCAGAGTGGATTTATTAAGTGTAGGTGTGATGAATGAGCTTTAATATGCTGGAGTTGTAGCTATAGGTGACTTACATGGAGGGATGGAAAACACAGCTGAAATGCGCGTCCTTTGCAGAATGCTGAAGACATGGTAAATCCGTAAGGACTTAAACATTTCTATGTCAAAATTGATTAGATGTTTTTGGGCCAACTAATAACCTTCATTATATTTTGATTCATCTTGCCATAAATGTGTGAGAGTTTACGTTTGGTTCATTGTGTGAATCCAGGCATGATTGATCATGCTGATCATGTTGATCATGTTGATTTACACTTCAAAATAGTATTGAATTTAAAATAAGGTTTGACACACGCCTCAGCATTGCAAGAATTCTGCTTTCTGCTACTTTGCTTCAGTGCAGGGGGTTGGGACCATCCTTGTGCAGTGCCCTGACCTGATGTCACACACAGCGGCTTGTGGAAACAGTGAGTTTCATGTCCCTGCCCCGTTTGTGAGAAAGATATGATGCTGTGTAACACAGTAGTTTTTTCATTCTTAGAAATCTTCAGATAGAAGCTAACTGTGTTGGCAGTAAAGCAAGGACATTGAAGAATGGAAGGGAAGGGGGCAAGGGAGAACCCTTCTGCCACCTGTAGCGCGTTAGGTGCATGGGACTCGACAGCCTGGTTCTTCACAGCCTACTGTCCAAAACTGGACATACAGCCTGAAATGGTGGATGTGGCAAGAGGTGCCCCTTCCATTACAGTCTGGAGAGACGTGTCTGTGGGGTCCGCTGGATGTGAAGTATTGGTGAGACAGAGCTGTCTGTCTCTGCTCTTGATGAGGCTGTAGGCTACAAAGCCATAGCAGATAAGCTGAGGGGTTAGTCTAGACACAGGGGGATAGGCTGGAGGCAGTCATCTTCATAGAACGGTTAGAGTTGGAAGAGATCTTAAAGCCCACCCAGTGCCACCCCCTGCCCTGGGCAGGGACAACCTCCCACCAGCCCAGGTTGCTCCAAGCCCCATCCAGCCTGGCCTTGAACCCCTCCAGGGATGGGGCAGCCACAGCTTCTCTGGGCAACCGGTCCAGGGGCTCACCGCCCTCACAGCCAAGAATTTCTTCCTCAGATCTCATCTCAATCTCCCCTCTTGCAGTGTAAAACCCTTCCCCCTCGTCCCGTGGCTCCCCTCCCTGATCCAGAGTCCCTCCCCAGCTTTTCTGGAGCCCCTTTAGGGACTGGAAGGGGCTGGAAGGTCTCCCCGGAGCCTTCTCTTCTCCAGGCTGAACCCCCCCAGCTCTCTCAGCCTGTCCTCCCAGCAGAGGGGCTCCAGCCCTCCCAGCATCTCCGGGGCCTCCTCTGGCCCTGCTTCGACAGCTCCGTGTCTCTCCTGTGCTGAGGCCCCAGCGCTGGAGGCAGCACTGCAGGGGGGTCTCCCAGAGCGGAGCAGAGGGGCAGAATCCCCCCCTTGCCCTGCTGCCCACGCTGCTGGGGATGAGCCCAGGCTGCGGGGGGTTTCAAGGCCCTTGGTGTGGGAAGAGTAGCTGATTTGCTTCAGATAAACTAGAAATAATGTACAAAGAGAGGAGGGACCTCTGACTTGTGGCTGGCGCAAACTGGTGGGTTAGAGTTTCAGTCAAAGCGTGCTCCAGTTATGGATTGTCCTATGTGTCACTTCACAAGCGTGTAAGCAGACGGGTCTGTTTTCAGACTTTAGTTACGTAAATCTTTCCATAAGATGCCACTCTGCGTTTGCCTTGAAGTGTAACAATGACCCTGGTATTGTCCGACTTGTCGCTCTTAGAGGTCGAATTAGGAAGCCCATAACTGCCAAAACACGGATTGACTTGAGAGACAAGATCCGCTGGGGCACAGATGCCGCTGTACTTAGGCAATGAAATAATCCCGTTTTAGCTCGGAGCACAGTAGCATGATTGTGCTCCTGCAAATGCTACGCGGAGGTTGAAATTGCTGGATGGTTTTGAGATTATAGGTTTGATTGCATGGAGATTGTATAAAGGTTTTTCTTTTCCCGTGTAACAGCTCTAGAGGTTTATTTTGCTGTCTGGGCAATGTCTTATTAAAGGTTGCTGTAGAGCGCTGCCGTGGAACAGGTTGTGTTCTGATTTGGTGGAGGTGTCCTTCCGGACTGTTTTGGGATGTGTTTTCAGACAATTAGGGCAAGGCAGTCGATGTGCTGGAGCTTCACCCTCTGCACATCAGTACCGTTTCCGTTGCCAGCTTGCGTCCTCCGTGGCAGAGTGTGTTTTTTTTCACAAGCCAGACGTTTTCCTCGCTTTCGTGGGGCTCTGTCGTGTGCCGTACAAGCTAGTTTGGCAGGGCAGTGGTTTACATAAACCAAGAATTGCTCACCCTGGTTTCAAATATGGTTTTGTGTTGCAGAGTTCAGCGCAGTGGATCCTGTTCTATTCAACCATCTCGCTTCCTTTTTAGCGTATGCGGATCACCTGAAGTCGTGCGGCTTGTACACGGCATTTCAGGAAGCCTGAACTGATGCAGAATGTGCTTCCTCCTGAATTTTAATGAATTCCTGTGTGCGATGTAAAGCATGATGGTTTTTTAGTAGCAGAAGCCTCCTTAAATTTTAGACTTTGGACAGTCTCACACAACTTTTTGTTTTTAATAATTACTTTTTCTTCCTTCAAGCAGCCAAACTGAATAGTTTTTGGTAACAGTATGTTGATTTTTTTTTTTTAATTTTTTTTTTAAATGTAGTAAGGAACACTGCTGTAGTGCCTTTACTTAAAGGGAAAAATCCATGGGGAATCTTTTTTAAAAATGTTTGTCTGATGCCCTCTTTAACGCTTGCTCCTAAGCCACCGCGACTCACCAGATGTGTCGTCGGGGTGTTTGCAGCTGGATCAGAATACCCTGATGGCCAGTCCCGACTCTGCTGTTCTCGTGCTGGCGGAGTTCTCGGCGATCGCCGTGCTTCTCTGGTCATATTTAGTTTCGGTGGCTTTTGAGCAGAGATAATCAGCTTTTTGTGCCCGGTTTGCGTGAGGCAAAGTGCTGCCTTGCCGTTGCCGCCTGCTTGCGGCGCCCACCTCCAGCTCCTGGATCTTGCTGCGGAGGCTTGCGGACGTTCTGCCTTACTGCATGCGGTGCCGGGTTTTAAATTGAAAACCAAAAAATTTAAGAATTGGAGAAACTTACGAACTTTCCTATGAAGCGGATTTCTCATTTTTCACTTCATCCAGATGAACGACTGATTCCGTGACCAAGTTCAGGTCTTTTATGCTTTTGAATTTAATGATGCTGTGCTTTTACTTAATTCTGTGTGTATGTGGAAATGCTGTGGGAAGGCTGCAGAAGCTCTCCGTGGGTAACGCGCTGTTTGGATACCCACCTGACGAGCGATGCTGCCGTACAGAGGTGAAACAGAACATCTGTCATCCCAAGTGCTTGTAACTCGGAGTGCCAGAGGAGAGCAGGTGCAGATGGGGGGCTAGAAAAAAATCAAACCGAGCGACTAAGACGAAATAGCTGACATGTATCAGTGCTCTGACTGACACCGAGTGCCGTGTGTCATTGCTGAATCGGTGGCTGTTTTGAAGGAGAAATTGTCACTTTTTTTTTTTTAAGGCACCTTTGTGCATAAAGGGGTCACCTGAAAGAAAACACAGAGGTGCTTGTTGGACCGTTTGCCAAAGGTTGATCTAATTAAGGGGAACAAATGTTGCAGAACCAGCAAAGCCGAGCCCTGAAGGGCGTTAGAAAGCAGCTTTTCGTGCTTGATGTTGTGAGAGGAGCAGGAGCATTGGATGCGCGGTAATAAATTAACGAGGCTGAAGGGACAAGGCAGGAAGACGTTTCAGAAGTCTCAGAGGTTTAAGAAATGTGGAGCTTGTCTGAAACAGAATAATTTGATGTGAAAGATGGATTTTACCCAAGTAGGTAACGAGGGAGAAAAGGTTGCATCTTGAAGATGCTGGAGAAACAGATCTGGAAAAAATTGTTGTATATTTGACAGTAACCTTCTATACGGGCAGCGTACACTCAGGGAAGATGGCTTTTTCCCAGTTTATCCTAATTGATTTGATGACATAAATTGATAAAAGTCATTTATCAATGTAACTGCATTTGTTTAAGGCTCTTGCTGGTCTGAATGTTTATGTTCTTTAGAGAAACAGCACCCTTCGTGTTTCCTATGTCTTCCCTCTTTTGCGTAGGGAAAGATCCTGCAAACAAAATGCTCTTTCTTTACTCCTCCCGGCAAACGAATTACCAGTCAGGCAAAACTGCACAGCCCTAATGAGGTAGTACTGCAGGCAAGATGAAAAGCATAAATGTAGGTCTGTCCAAAGACTTGATGCCAGTATACCAAAAAAAAAAAAAAAAGAAACGAAAAGACTATTTTGATATAAATATTGTCACATTCACCCAAGACTTTATAATATTAAACTGTCTGAAGACCTAGTTCAGCTTTTGAATCTCACTTTCATTCTTGATGGTTTGTTGGCAAAGACAACAACTAGTAAAGTTCAGTGATTTTTATTTTTTTAATACGGAATACTTTCATTGTATGGAATGCTTTGTGGTGACAAAAGTGACTTAATGTTGTTTTTCATTGGAAAGTAATTAAGTTCATAACACGTCTTGAATAAAGATATATTTTTTTTTTATGAAGAAAAAAGGGAAAAATATGTGCAGCTTTGTGAAGGGGGTACCTCCATTTTCTCTACAACTACATTTTAGGTATCGGAAATCTGCGATTACATCCCTCTGAATCATAGACTCATACGATGGTTTGGGTGGGAAGGGACCTTAAAGCCCACCCAGTGCCACCCCCTGCCCTGGGCAGGGACACCTCCCACCAGCCCAGGTTGCTCCAAGCCCCGTCCAGCCTGGCCTTGAACCCCTCCAGGGATGGGGCAGCCACAGCTTCTCTGGGCAACCTGGGCCAGGGGCTCACCACCAATAAAGAATTTCTGCCTCAGATCTCAGCTAAATCTCCCCTCTTTCAGTTTAAAACCATTCTCCTTTGTCCTGTTGCTCCACTCTCTGAACCTCTTCTTCCCTAAGTGGAACGAAGACCAGTAATGAAATAAGACAACAAATCGATTTTTCTCATTTCACTTACTGTTCGTGCTTCAAATTGGGCTGAGTCTGCTATCGTTTCTGTTCAGGCTTTTAGCAGTTGAGGAGCAGCGAAGCTTTGGTGCACCAAAGTGCTGGTCCTTGCACTGAAATGGAATGCTGTGATTTTTACTTCTTCCTCGTTGAACAAATGTTCTCCTTGTGTTCATAAAGCACACACGAATACAAGGTAAGTTAATTAGAAATTAGCACCCTAGACTGGATCCTGTCTTTGCAAGCCAAAAGCAGACTAACTGCAGTTGATGGTAGGCAGAGAGTAGCAGACATCCAGGCATCGCAGCTCAAATTGGAGAGGAAATTCCTGCAGAAAGAGTTTTGTGTGCACTAGGTTTGTGGAAGATTGGGTAAAGGCTTTTCACTGAGATTGACACTTCTTATATTGTCTCTTTGTTCTGGTCATTTTTTAACTTCAGCCTTTTCTGGGATTTATTAATTAGTATTTTTTCTTTCTGATGTCATTAATAGTCTTGACTTATTTATGCAAAAACCTCAAAAGCTGGTACTGAGAGGGACAGCGCACAGATACTGCTGTGCCCGAATAAATTTTATGAAACGTCTCATCTGCTTGGTGGCTTTCTGTGATTCATTTTTCTTTCTTCAAACAAAAAGGACTTACTTTGTTATCAAAAGCAAAAGATGGACTTCACACACCTTGGGCTGTTATTTGCTGTAACCTCACTTGTTTGGCCATGTTAAGCACATGTCGGTGCGGCCACTCTCATCTCAAATTCCGTGTTGGTTTCCTCTCCGTTGCTCAGCAGGCGAGTTGCTGATGGGGCGGCATGGTTCACGCTGTGCCCAGAGGGGAGGCGGCAGTGCTGCGGGATGGGGATGGTGCCAGCGCCCAAAGTCCTGCAGAGGTGCCAGGGGGTGTTTTTTCAGGATGGCAGCCTGGAAACTCTTTCTGGGATTTCGAGGAATTCTGGGATTTTGAGGAATTGCGGAAGAGCTTATTAGCAAGTGACTTAAGAAACGAAAGGACCTAGTTAGTGAGCTTTAAGCTAACTTGTTCATCAAATAATGGACCATGTGATTTTTTCAAACAAAGCAAAAAAACCCCTTAGCTTTAGTCTTAACGGTTCTCTAATCCAAGACTTCTGTGGATTTTTTGGATTTAGTTGATCCAGCTGCCCTCGCGTCTGCTTTTAGACATCCAAGGACCAATTTTAGAACAAGAAGGCAATAACAGTGACTTATCAAATCTTTCAGTGTTCTAAAAACATTCCTGATACGGCTGGAAAGGGATTTCTGTCTTAAAATATACTGAAATTAGCCATTCTGTCTTTCTTGATTACCCTCTGCCTGCTATTTCATCTTTTTGTGCTTATTCTTTTTGTTTTTAAGAAAGAAAACTCCCAAATTTATGGCAAGAGTAGAGCTGATCACCTTGTCCCAGAAGAAGTTCCAGCAGCCTTATTTCACTGTCTTCCTTTCTTTGAAATAAAGTTCTTAATAGGGGAACAACTATGGTTTAACTAACTAAACCTTATTTCAGGAAGGTATAAATTTGTTTATATTTTCATCTTGTGCCTTACTTTGCACACTTGTAAGGGAAGTTTTGGCTGATCCGATTAATTATTAATTTGTTGGGAGTGACGGGTTTCATTCTTTTAATGAATGGGATCTGCTGGGTGCTTTTCTGCACTGCTATGTGGGATACAGCAGCGTGGATTAGAGCGTTTCAGTAGGGAAAAAGTCTTGGTGGGATTTGTGTTTCCCTTGTGGGTGGCTGAAAATATTGCTGCGTCAAACAGCGTCGTTCCTGACTAGCAATTTTCTGTTAATGCCAGTTAAGACCTCCACATTCTTAATTTTGATTGTTAATAACATTTAAACCTTTCATTTAACTAGATTATTTAAAGAACTGTGTTGAGCCATTCTTCTTAAGAACAAATGCTCGATTATTTCTGTTCCAAAGGTTGTGTTGTCGTTAAGCAACCTCATTTTTTAGCGAGTGTAGACTAAGGAAATCTGGTAGAGCTGCTTCTGTAGTTTTATTGACTGATCTTGCATACTTTGATCTCAGTCTAAACAGATAATTCATGGGACAACAGTTTAAATTATTGAAGTTATGTTTTGGCAGTAGCTAAATCACCCCTGGAGAATGCTCCAACCCAATCAGTATGCTGCTCTCTGTATCCGGGGGATTTTTCACTGGTTGTTTGATCTTGAATCAGAAGCAGTAGATTTTCTCGCCGCCCCCCCCCCCCCCCCCCCCCCCTTTTTTTCCTTTTAAAACAGGCACACAAGTGCCTTTTGTCTGCTGGATGCGTTTATGGTGACTTGAGCACATTCAGTCTCAAGTTTCCCTTTTCAGACTTCTGTCTGAGGGAAATTCTTGTATCCTGCTGTCGCCGGGGAGTGCGTACGGCCCTTCAGCGCTGCTCTGGTCACTCACGCTTCTCATTAGCGCGAAGAATGGCTGTTTAATGAATAATGCTGTGAAACTTGAAGAAAAAATTAGAAAAGCTTTCTTCAGAGCAGAGTTATGATGTATGTGTTCCCTTCACCTTCAAAAGCTTCCCATCTCTAGTGATCCCAAACAGCACTTCTTTACTCCATCCTGTTTCCCTCTAGTTAATGTACTTGATTTCTTTAGCAGCGATGCCTCTCTGGCTGTTGCCTGTATTTTCTCTCCTCCTCGTTAGGTCTGTGCATCTACCTCCTCATAGAATCATAGGGTTGGCAGGGATCTCTGGAGGTCACCCAGTCCAACCCCCTGCCAGAGCAGGGTCACCCACAGCAGGTGGCACAGGAACGCGTCCAGGCGGGTTTGGGATGTCTCCAGAGACGGAGACTCCACCACCTCTCTGGGCAGCCTGTGCCAGGGCTGCCACCCTCACAGCAAAGAAGTTCCTCCTCATGTTGAGGTGGAACTTCCCATGGTCAAGTTTGTGCCCATTACCCCTTGTCCTGTCCCCGGGCACCACTGAGAAGAGCCTGGCCCCATCCTCCTGACACCCCCCCTTTCAGTATTTATAAACGTTGATAAGATCCCCCCTCAGGCGTCTTTTTTCCAGACTGAAGAGCCCCAAATCCCTCAGCCTTTCTCCATCAGAGAGGTGTTCCAGTCCCCTCAGCATCTTGGTAGCCCTTTGCTGTCCCCTCCCCAGCAGTTCCCTGTCCTTCTGGAACCGGGGAGCCCAGAACTGGACACAGCACTCCAGCTGTGGCCTCCCCAGGGCAGAGCAGAGGGGAGGATGACCTCCCTCCACCTGCTGGCCACGCTCTTCTTGATGCCCCCAGGATGCCATTGGCCTTCTTGGCCACAAGGGCACGTTGCTGGCCCATGGCCATCCTGTTGTCCCCCAGGACTCCCAGGTCTCTTTCCACAGAGCTGCTCTCCAGCAGGTCACCCCCAACCTGTCCTGGTGCGGGGTTATTCTTCCCCAGGTGCAGCACCCTGCACTTGCCCTTGTTGAATTTCCTTCATTCTTCGGCTTGTGCACTTGAATATTTTAGAACGAGTATGTTTTCATTTGAAATGGGAATGTTGGCATTTTCATATAAAGCCTTTTGAATGCATTCATGTAAGAGCTAAAGTTAGAAAATGAAGAACTGGAAAAAATCCAGTGAGTTGGTTTGTTTGGTTTTTTTTTGGAGGAGATGACAACTTTCTTATCTATTTATTGGACGCTCGTGTTGGTCACATCTGGTCTCAGTATGGTGTGTGTGACAGTGTTTGTGCTTGTTTAGGAGGAAATGATTGCTTACCCTCAGTGGAAGAATTAACCTCTTCAGTAAAAAGTTTGTTTCTCTAATAAATGCTTTTAGCTTTCCAAAGTACTTTTTCTTCACCAACCACTCCGAATGACTTAAGGATTAACAAAGTAAAAACTCACAGCTTTAGTGTTGACTTGCAGGTAAATAAAATCTCTGGGTTTTTTTTTCAATATCGTCTAGGTAAAAGTAATGTTTTCTTCGTGGTGATGGAGTATTGGATAAAAACCCAAAAGTTGCTCTTGTATGACTAGAAATATACGTGCAGGCTTGGCGAACAAACTGGTAGCATTTAACTCTGTTAAGTGGTTCTTGCTGAGAAGACACAACTCTGGAAAGTTCTCCAACGGGTGACATGGTGTAATGTCATCTCATGCTGATTGTCATTGTCCCTCTTATTTTCATCTCCCTGTCTCCTGTCACTTGGGTGGATGTGCGTTAGTTACAGCTGTTCTCTTGGTGGCAAGTGGTGGGTGTAGCGTTGTGAGGAATTGCTTCCCTGGACAGTTTGGTGTTTCATAGAATCAAGGAATGTGTTGGCTGGGAAGGGACCTCTAAAGGCCATCTAGTCCCACCCCTGCAGTGAGCAGGGACATCTTCAACTAGAGCAGGTTGCTCAGAGCCTCATCCAGCCTGGCCTTGGATGTCTCCAGGGATGGGGCCTCCACCCCCTCTCTGGGCAACCTGGGCCAGGGGCTCACCACCCTCATTTTTTTTTCATTTGAGTTTGAGTGCATCAAGCTAAAAAGAGAGGCTTTATCCAAAGCGACTTTATGCTTACAATGCGGTGCTTTAGAGTCCTGAATCTAAAATAAGCTGCTCAAATAGCGTGTATAGCGTTCTCCCTTTGAGGGAGATTTGGATTTGTTCTGCACGTAATTAATTTATCCATTGTGACGCTATAGTTAAACTGGGCATATCACTTTTGCAGGCAGATTGGCATAATTCTTAAATTGATAACAAACAGAACATTAAAAACCTTAAATAACTCCTGTTTCAAAAATGAATCGTTTTAATAGGCAGTTTAATCTGCCTCAGCTAGCAGCTGGTCATCTGAAGAAACACTCTTGAAAAAAAAGTTATCATCTTGAAAAGCAACAATGCTGTCTTTAAATTCTGTACTCCCAGAAAATACTTTTTGGTGCTAACTAACGCTGTAAGCCATGTCCTGCGTATAGTCAAACGTGGAGGAATTACACTGTGCTTTATTCATGAAGAGAAGGGGAAGAAAACAAAACGTTTCTGTTGGGGCATGTGATCGATTTCATTTCATTTTGCGGATAAGAAAAGAAGTCACCTAACTTTGAAAAGGGAAGTATGCCTTTCTTTGCGGGTGCTAAATAGTTTGTTGGTACTTCCTACTTTTACAAACAAATGAACCGAAAAACCCTCCAAAACAACCGAAGGATGTGCATAATACTTGTGCTTACTTGAAGGGGGGAAAAAACCTCCACGCCTGGACACCAAAAAACCCCCGGTATATTCCTTTTTTTTTTTTTTTTTTTTTTTTAAAATACTAGAGTTGTTCTGCGTGTGTGTGTTCACGCATGCAGCTTGGTCAGACATTCCTGCTGATTCCGTTGTTTCTGGACATCTGGGACGTGGCTGTCGTCAAGGTTTTCGTTCACTTGGACGCAAAATCAGGCATATCTTAGAAAATAATTGTGCGGTGGTGGAGACCATGTAGGGAAAACCAGGATACCTGGTCTTGCTTGGGTGTTCGCTGTATGGGGAGACCAGTAGGTTTTGCAGCTTAAACTGATTTGTTTTGATTAATTGCAGTTCAGGCTTGCTATTGTTGTTAAGGATCATCTTGTAAGAATAAGAAGTGCTGGTTATCTGCGTTGGTGTCCTGCCCCGGACGGTGGAAGCTGAAGCAACTATTAGGTTTTCGCCGGCTCTCCGGAGGTGCTGCGGAGGCGTGCTGCTGGGGCGGTGGGGGGTCTTGAGGGAAATGCTCTCTGGGAAGACAGAATGTTCTTTACAGCCTGGGGACTCCCAGTCCTATGAATAGATACATGCGGAAATCAGAAATCCAGAGATCAGTATGATTCCTGCAGGTTATGGTAAAGCTAACAACTGAAAAATGCAGAAATATGTCCATCACAGAAAACTTCCAGCTGTAACTACTGCTGTTCTGCCTCGTTACAATATTGTACGTGGATTTATGCCTGACCTTCCCATGACGTTTCTGAAACCTGAGCAACTTGCTAATCTCCTTCCATCTTCCCAAGCTGTGTTACCACATCCAGCGCCATCGCGTTGGATTCCAGTCGTTTTCAGCACGCGACTGCCCTGTCCCAAATTCGAGATGTCTGGTTCCATTCTTCTGCTCCAGCTCACCTCTTACAGGCGGGCTGAATCCAAGCTGACGGCCAGGCAGGTGGAGGTGTGTCAGCCAAGGATCTGGAAGAAAACTTAATTTGAAGTGAAGGTTTTTTTAAATCTTCAGACGCTCTCGATTCACGTCTGTTGTCCCGAAGAGCAGAGAGGTCGTGTCTCACCAAGTCAGCGAGTTCCCCGGGCCCTCGGCTGGAGAGGGGACAGCCCAGCCACGGCCGGAGGTGAGGGCTTGGGTCGGAGCAGGAGGCGAGGAGCGAGGCGGGGGGCCGGCAGCCTGGGCAAAGCTGCGCTCTTGGGCTCTCAGCCTTCCTCTCTGCCCTCACAGACAGGTTTCCTCCTCTCTTGTTCCATCTCCCCAGTAATTATGAGGACCAACGTGACTGCGCTCAGTTCTGTTTTTCAGATAATTAGAGCCGGGCCCATATAGTAAAATACAGAGTAGCCTATCTCGGGTTTTGCTCGGGGGCTTTGCCAGGGCTGTCATGAGAGCCGGACATCCTCTTCCTCGCTGCTCTGCAAGCGGGGGTGGGAGAGGCGCAGGAGGAGTAATTACGTGCTGCCCGATGGTTAGACGAGCCACCTCTGCTCCGCGTGCTCTGGCAGGAACGAGGAGTGGTGGTGAAGAACAGGAATGGCCTTTGTTCTCCGGACAGGCAACGCGCTGGGTTGTAAGGCCATTTACAATGCAGAACTGGGGAGCCAAAGGGAGGGAGGAGGAGGTAAATGAACTGAATCACATTACTGGAATTTGCTGTTAAAAAGAATTTATTATGTGCGTTCAACACAGAAAGCTCAGGCTCCATAATTTTACTTAAGTTATACTTTTGCCCTTTGGATTCTGTACGCTTTCATCGGATTACAGCAATAAAGTAAAAGCTTTGTCAGGCTGTGCCTTGTGCGTTGTTCTGGGGTGTTGATAAAAGATAATCGTATATAGCCTGCTTATCTGCAAATACTAGATTTAGTTATTTTACATTGACGTGCTTGATATGACGGCTAAGAATCCTGAACTTCTTAACTACTTATTGAATATAATTTAACACCCCTGGTAGTCATCAAAGAGGTCTTTTCCTTTTAATAAGCCAGTGTTTTGTGCTTAAACTGAGTATTGCCATTGTTCCCCCCCCACCCCCCCCCCCCCCCCCCCCCCCCCCCCCCCCCCCCCCCCCCCCCCCCCCCCCCCCCCCCCCCCCCCCCCCCCCCCCCCCAATCTCTGAAAATGCTTTTTGGGACACAGCAAAACTTTTGTCATGTTTTAAAAAAAACCAACAACCATTTCTCCCCAGCAGCTGCTCTTTGTGCAGCAAGGCATTTGTAGTTTGCTTGGGTTTCTACTTCAGTGAAAGAATCAAACAAAAAAAGGTATGTTTGTGCGTTGTGTTGCTTGATTCAGGATATGAGCCAGAACATAAGCTTGCATCAATTTGATGAGAAGCACCGAAGCAGGAGCACCTGCTGTAATAGTGCTCGTGTAAAACTCCTGCGTGGTCGCTGTAACCGTCGGTTTCCCTGCAGAGGTTTGTTATTCACTGGCAGTTTTTATTTCAGTGTTTTCAGAGGACTCTTGTGGCAAATATTCATCTATCTCCAAACTACCAACTGAGTTTCACTTCGCATTCAGTGCTGACCCTATTTCATAAACATTGGCTTATTGCCCTGCCTTTCCTCCCTTCCTATCTGGCTGCCGTGACCTCTGCTTTTGGGTCGGAGCAGCGTACGGCTGGCTCAGCGGAGATTGCCCAGCTGCCCCCAGAATTAATCTCGCCGCCTTTTCATCTCTCCGGTGTATGCTATTCAAAGGCCTCAAAAGCTTCAGCTTTCAAGGATTTTGGTGTCATGAAAGCGCTGAGTCATTTGAGATTGCCTTTGAATCGCGAAGGCACCAATGCTGCTTTCAGTTTAAGGTTTGAGATTTGGATCGGTGTTCCCAGTGAGTCAAGAAATACTTTGCTGAACTGCAAAGATCTACTCAGTGGCAGTTATAAATGTCTGTAAATACATGGGCAGGCAGGAGAACAGTTTGGGCATGACTGATGTCAGTGCTTGACTATATTTATTTTTTTTTTTAATTAATTTGATTATTTTAACGCTTCATTATGTGGAATTTTATCGTTGCATTTTGTAGGCAACGCGCTGTGCAATATGCAGCAAGACTTTGTGCAGGTGGCTGCGGTCACATTAGGCCTGGTCTGAGTTACTATCGTGAGTCTTCTGAAGCGGTATTGTGCGACTTTGGTGTTATATTAGTTGTTTCTGAGGTTCTTGGAAAATCTTTCAGGCAGATAAGTGGTGTTGCCAGCATGACTTCTGCTGCTGTTTGTGATGAAAGTAGTGTTTTGTACTTCTCGTGATGTGGGTATACCCTTCTGCGTATCATCATTCTGCCTTGTGTGGGCAAAATGGTAATTATGGCATCTCCAGAAACCAAACTGCTGAACTTAAGAATGAGTAAAAAAACCTAATTGGAAGAACACGTTAGAGCAAAGCTTTGCTTAACCTAAGTTTCTGCTTTGTTTAGAGATCCAGAAAATGATTATACAATGGGACACATACTGCAAAGAGCTGGATCTCTACAGCTGAGAGAGTATGCAAAGGCTTGGGGAAGGTGTGATGAGCAAGTTGGAGATGCTTATAGATGTCCTGGTGCTTCAGCTCTGCCCTTGCTTTGGTTCCGCTACTTCTACCTAAGTACCTGCGCACGGCCTTGGGTTTGTCTGATACCCACACCAAACTTTCTAATTACATTTATAATCCGTGTAATCAAACCTGTGTAGTTCAAAGTACAGTGGAAAATTAAAGCCAGAAAATATCTAATTTTTGGGTCAAAGATTGTCTGAGGTTTGGAGAATGGCTAGGTGTCTGTCTTGTGAGGAAGAGTGGAGCATCGGATGTTGACACTTGGAGTCAGTATACACATAATACATTGATGTTATTTCATACCTAATTGTATGCCTCCCTTCTTCCTTCACTGAAGATCCACTGCTTTTTTCTGCTTGAGAAATTGTGGAAATTGATGTCTAGAAACAGTTTTGTATTGAAGGCTGAAGGCTTAGGTTGGAAACGGTCAAAATTTCTTGAAATGAAGTCATAGCTTAAATTCATCCTTCCTTGTGTGCCTTAGATCCAGCTTCTATTGCATAGATCCCGGTGCAGTACAGCAGGTAGGGTGTTTATGGCTCTTCTTGCGTGTCCCTATGTTTGTCCTACTACCAGTACTGAGGATGCCTCGGTCACGGAGGAGAGAGGTGGAGAGGTTTTGATTGTGTGGGGCTCTGCCTGAGTCACCTACTGCGCCTCCCAGTACAAACCACTTTATTTACTTTTCACAGTTGCTTCTGTGAATCTATGTCGTAAGAAGAAATGCTTCCTGGAAAGCTGATGGTGTGATAGCTGAAGCATGGTACGTGAAGAAGTTTTCCTCTAGTTTTTTTCACCAGACGTCCTGCTAGTTTCATTTGAAGCTTTCCCTCTGGTGTTGGAGAGCTGGTGAATAATGACTCCCTGTACACCTCTACCGTGCTTCTTTGTGACACTGTCGGCTCCTTAACATATTTCTTCTTGCCTATCTGCCTTCCATGGTGTGAAGTCCTTGTGCAGGAGCCGGTTCACAGGTTTTGCTCATCCTTTTGGCTCTGCCTTTTCCCTTCCTTTGCTCTAGCTGGTGAGGTGGGGCAAAGAGCAGCTCGTGTCCCAAACCAGGTAGGGTGGGGAATGACGCTGCCTCTCAGCAGGTCACACAGGCTTCGGAGCTTTAAGGCTGGACACAAGCTTGGTCCAAGCTAATGATGCTGGACAATCAACCGAAGCATAAAAAAAGGTCACCTTTTTGTGTCAGTGTCCTACGTGAAGTGAGTTTTGTGGTTATGCTATGTTTTTTTCCCCTTTAAAATGGGAATTTATGAAAATGAGTTTTTTGTCTTGTAGAACAGTCATATTGAGTACCAGAAGGTGGCATAACTGATTTTGCTAAAAGTATTTGATTGCAAGAAGCACGCAGGATGCCACTAAGTTTCATTTTTTAACGCTGGTGGTCAAATCTTGATCTAAGGAAAGTTAGGTCAATTTAGCCCATAATATTTAAGGGTGCTGTTAAAGCTATACTAATTCTGCTCTTCAAAATGTGAAAACTCTGGCAGGATTCATGCTGGCTTTTATATCTGAAGTTTTTGAAGTTGGAAGTACTTTTTAACTGAAGCGCAGGATGGAAGGAAGGGGTTGTCCATCGTGTGTGCGGCGGAATTCTTTCCTGAGCTGTCTTACAGAATCCCGTGAACACATTGTTTAGATATTTTGCTTTACCAATTTGCAAAATTAGAACAATTCCTGCCTGTTTGGAGATCTTCTGGTTAGCTGGGGCTAGGCATGAATAAATTGTTAATATGGTAACATAGATTTATGCTGTAGCAACTCTAACCACATGCAGGTTTATAGGTGTACCTGCGTAAAGTGTCAGGCGCAGTAAGTGCAAAAGAAACCAATAAGCATTTAAATGAAAATCTGTTTTCAGCATAATACGTATTTCATTCTAGCAATCTGCAAACTTAATCTTTGCGCAGTGTTGCCATGTGTTTAATGCCAAGTCGATGTAATAAGGCATTAGATACCATCTCATGCGATGCTTTCCTTATTAGAGAGGCCTGTCTCTGGCACAATCATTGGGCACGTCATGCCTATCAAACCTGATATCCTTCTATGATAAGGTGACCCGCTTAGTGGATGAGGGAAAAGCCGTGGATGTTATCTACTTGGATTTTTGCAAAGCTTTTGACACCGTTTCCCACAGCATTCTCCTGGAGAAACTGGCTGCTCATGGCCTGGACAGGTGTACTCTTCGCTGGGTAAAAAACTGGCTGGATGGACGTGCCCAGAGAGTGGTGGTAAATGGAGTTAAATCCAGTTGGTGTCCGGTCACAAGTGGCGTCCCCCAGGGCTCGATTCTCTTGAATATCTTTGTCAATGATCTGGATGAGGGGATCGAATGCACCCTCAGTAAGTTCGCAGACGACACTAAACTAGGCGGGCGTGTTGATCTGCTTGAGGGTAGGTTGGCTCTGCAGAGGGGTCTGGACAGGCTGGATCGATGGGCTGAGGCCAATGGTATGAGGTTCAACAAGGCCAAGTGCTGGGTCCTGCACTTGGGTCACAACAACCCCATGCAGCGCTACAGGACAGGGGTGGAGTGGCTTGAAAGCAGCCCGGCAGAAAAGGACCTGGGGGTGTTGGTGGACAGCTGGCTGAGTATGAGCCAGCAGTGTGCCCAGGTGGCCAAGAAGGCCAACAGCATCCTGGCCTGTATCAGGAATAGTGTGGTGAGCCGGACTAGGGAAGTGATCGTCCCCCTGTACTCAGCACTGGTGAGGCCCCACCTCCAGTACTGCGTTCAGTTTTGGGCCCCTCGCTACAAGAAGGACATGGAGGTGTTGGAGTGTGTCCAGAGAAGGGCTACAAAGCTGGTGAGGGGTCTGGAGGACAAACCTTATGAAGAACGACTGAGGGAGCTGGGGTTGTTTAGCCTGGAGAAGAGGAGGCTGAGGGGAGACCTTCTCACCCTCTACAACTACCTGAAAGGAGGTTGTAGAGAGATGGGGGCTGACCTCTTCTCCCTGGTGACAAGTGATAGGACGAGAGGAAACGGGTTCAAGTTATGTCAGGGGAGATTTAGATTGGATATTAGGAAACATTTTTTCACTGAAAGGGTTATTAGACATTGGAATAGGCTGCCCAGGGAGGTGGTGGATTCACCATCCCTGGAGGTGTTTAAAAAAAGGGTAGACGGGGCACTTAGGGACGTGGTCTAGAAGTGGCTTTTGTCAGGGTAGGTTAAAGGTTGGACTTGATGATCTTAAAGGTCCCTGCCAACCTCAGCGATTCTATGATTCTATGATCTCCGCTATGGTGTGGGTCAAAAATATACCTTAACTATACCTTAAAAGTAGGTGTTGTTTCCAGTTGGAGATCCAGGGGTACTCATTCATAGAGCAAGTGTAATTGGGCATAACCGGGAAGGTTTTGGTGCAGCGGTGCCCTGTGCCAGACACCGCTGGGATCGGTTTTGCATTAAAACCTTTTTTTTTTTTGTCTGAATAGTTAAATTACTTGTTGTAGGACAAACCCCAAATTTTGAAGTATTGAGGTAGATAGGATTTTTTTCTTTCCTTCAGCTCCCTCTGGCAGGCAAACACCTGAATTACAACTGTGTTGCAGGGAAGGCTTTGCGCTGGGACAAGCCTGTCCGTTGTTTGGTGTTGTGTACGTATGCATCGAGAAGAGAGTTTCGGCTGTAGAAAAATAGATGTTGCAGCTGCAGAAGGTGCTGAAATACGGATATTTCTTGGTTTAGCTGCCTTTTGTAGTCCTATTGCCCATCGCAGCTGTGCAGTGCCATTTCACCCCTCTACACCATGCACATCTGTTGGTAGATTATTGTTTTTCCCCCTCTATAATATGGTCTCTCCCGAGCCTGCTGGGATTCACTAGGGCAGCGCAGATTGGAGCGATGTGACTGTTTCGCATAGAAAACTCTGCTCGTGGTGGCTGGGCCTTTCCACCCGCTTCTGTGCTGTCTTCTCCTCCTCGGAGCTTCCCCCGTTATTTGGTTTGTGTTTTTTTTTTTTTTTTTTTCATTTCTGTGTTTCCGAAGGCTGGTTTGCTGGTGCGAAGTGACGTGGTGACACGTACAACACTATAAAGATGTAGAAAAACTGCCTTGGATGCGCGGTAGCACTGGACAAATGGCTCAGTATCACTGAACTTTGATTTTTGTTGTGAGTCAGATGTTTGAAGTTTTATGAAATCAAGGTTTATACTCAGGAGACTTTGGCTTAAATATTTCACGGTTTTTAAAAATCCGAATGAGATTAGCATTCTTTTGTGGGCCTCTCTAGAAAAAGCTTGTGCTTAG
This sequence comes from Sterna hirundo, assembly GCA_009819605.1. Classification (NCBI taxonomy): domain Eukaryota; kingdom Metazoa; phylum Chordata; class Aves; order Charadriiformes; family Laridae; genus Sterna; species Sterna hirundo. The sequence goes on along the minus strand of CM020444.1, from coordinate 23,829,263 downwards.
ACTTTTCTCACTATGTACAATTGTTTTATGCAAAGCAGTATGTCCTGAATTGATCCTAAACTATCGGGATAGTTATGTTGCCCGTAAATAGCGATGTTGTAGCTGCAATGTTATTCCAGCCTGCTAAGTGAGTATCTTAAAACCATCACCTTAAATCTGCTTTTGGGAATGAGTTCGCAGCTTGTACGTTTGCCCACTGTAACAAGCTTGAATTAAATAACTTGTAGCTTTTGAAGCCTTGGCTAGGAAATGTACGGTTGTCTTTAAATGTATATTATCATAGATGCTAGAGAAGAAAGCTGTTGTAATTTTCTTTCTATAATTTAATTATTACGCAGTAATTTTGGCATTTGGCGAATTAGAAATAGAATATAATGGTGCATTTCAGAGGAATGGAACTGTTTAATGTGAAGTGTCATTTTTGTGATCATTCTTTTTTTTTATCTTTTGGAAAAATCTAAATGTAAGAAAGGTATATATTTTGAAAGTCTCATGTGTGTCTTTTTTTTTTTTTTAAATGTTAATAACCACTAAGCTTGTGGTGATTCTGTGGCGTGCCCATACTCATCGATTGTGCACCCTCCCTATGCCCTGTTGAGCTGAACGTTAGAGGCTGTGCCTTTGGGTCCTTTGTGCAACAACACTGAGAGCGGGAATTTACAGAAAACCTCTTTTTTTCGCTGTAGAAGATGACTAGAGGCTTTCTGAAGAGGTAGTGTCTGGCTGCAGAAATCTTGCAACGAGAGCCGTTCATGCGCTCGGGGTGCAAGGATGGTCACCGGCATCACTGCCGGGTAAATCTCCAGCTGCAAACACTCATCTTTGGTGTCTTTGCTCCTGGCCCCTCCCAAGGGAAAGCACCTGTGAAAACTGTCTGGTTTTGACAATTTTCACGGCTGCTGTTGGGAATGGAAGAGCATCAAAACAAGAGAGCCAGTTGCGGGATTTTGCTTTCCTCATGGAACGGTGTGGGGGTTGTCCCCGCCTTGGCTGGCAGAGAACGGGGGAATCCTGAGCAGACCAACCAGGGTGTTCCCCCCGTTGTCTTTTGGGAAGGAGTCTTTGGACTACACCTGCCTTTGTCAAACGGGAGGAGCTGATTCCTGATTGCCTCGGGCTGATAGGCAAAAAAAATTGAAGAAATACAAAGTATGGGGGCTTTAGTACAAGACTCCCTCTGTCCCACGTGTCCCATTCAGCTGTTCCAGCTTCAGTACTAATTCCACCTCTTCTCGCGGCATTTTGTTGGGACGATCTGCAGACTTGAAACTCCTTATCTAGTGCAGAGAAATTGTACATTTTTTTTTTTTTTCCCCCACACTGAATGGGGGAAATACTGAAGTTAGTGAAAACTTTGAAACTGCACTTTTTGCTGCATAAGCCTTTCACGTGCCTTTGTGTGTGACAGCAAGCCGAACTTAAAGTTGTTATTTCATAAAAATGCGTATCCAATGTGCTGCAGACTAGGTGATAGCAAGTAATTAAACTGATTGAATCTCTGTAAGTATCGTATATTTGAGGCCTTAAAGGAACCCAGCCAGTGGCAGTGAGACGGCGGTGGGCAGCGTGGTGCAGTACCTTCAAGTCCCCTCCTGGCAGAGGCATTCCTGCTGGTGGTGGGCTCCCGGGTGGCGCGGGGATGTGTGACGTTTCTGACAGCCTGGATGCGGAGCACCAGCATCTTTCTCAAAACCTTCTCCATCTCGTTCTTTGTCAGAGTCTTCTCCAAGGGGCTTTGGCCTTCGGATAAAGACATCAGACTGCCCATGTTGGAAAGAAACTTTGTGGATTGTGGGTTAGCAGACTGGATCCATCGGAGGTGGGAATTCCTGATCTCGGAAAAAGTTAATCTTTTGTCTTTGGAAGACACCGAGTCCTTACAGAAAGGCACAGTAAGAGCAGTGAGCCCCGTGCTGTACTCTTGTCCACCCCCCACCCGCTCTTTTCGGTAGGGACTGCGTTGCGTAGGCGCACAGGACCACGGGCACTCACTCCGGTGGGTAAGGACAGTAAGGGTTGGGGAATGCAAAGTGACTAACAGATTCCGTGGAAATAATGGAAGAATGAAAGAAAAAGCCCACAAACTTTTATTTTTAGAATATCTTCAAAATGCTTTAATGGACACATGACTAATGTCACTTGCAGTTTGCCGTCTGTGCCGCAGGAAACACTGAAGTTGTTAGTGACTGGTGCTCAATCTTAGCCTCCTTTTAATTACTAAATTGTTTAATATATTTGCATTATATGAGTCAGATGCGTAAATGTGTTTAGGCATACTTCACTAAAATAAATTGCGCAGCCAACAGACCATAACAGCTGTGGAGAACTTGTTTAGAAATGAATTCTTTGTAGTTCACAGTTTGACCTAATAAAAATAACTGTTGCTTCAGACCAATTATTTTCGGCGGGGTCAGTCTGGCTGCTGTGACTGCGCATTCAGATTTCTGTGGTGATTTATTAAATATAATGGTCTGGGGAAGATGAGCACCGTTCTCTGAATAAATCGGTGTTAATTCAAAAGCATTTCTTCTTAGCGTGTTGTCAGCAGAGTACATGGGCTTGGATCAAAAGTTGGAAGCCTTCATTAACTCGCTTTGGTGTTACCTCCTACCAAGTGTTTTAAGACCTTATTTTACCGAACGCCTTTTATGTAAGAGTAGCTTGCCCAAGCAAAGCTGAATTCTTACTTTGTTTTCCCCCCATATTATAACCTGTAGCTTGTCACTAAGTTAACAGTGCATCTTGACTCCTGGAAGTGATTTTTTTGCGAGAGATCGTACCTCAATTTTCGAGCACAGCCCTCTTCAGGAGTACACCCAAGAAAGTGGTGGGCATCCATAAATGCCGTACGACGACTTCCATGCTCAGAAACACACTTAGGAACGGATTTGAGGTATTTCCAAGACTAGTTACAAAATATACCTGAATCTGAATTCAATGTTAAAATAAATTAACCCTTCTAAATATTAAAAGTGTGAATACTACAGGCGTTGGGTTTGTTCGTATCTTGTGTGTCCCCCTTTTCCTGCAAGTGTGTGGGAAGCTGACTTCAGATTTAATCTAAGTTGTGGGTTTTTTTAATTAAAAAAATCTGATTGGGACCTGGTAGGAAATGGTGTGGGGTTTTTAAACTGTTTAGTGTTGCCGAATGATTTCAGAAATTTCATACTTAGGCTGTCAAGATATTTTTCTCCTTAATGAATGATACTTGGCAGGACCAGGACTGCGGGGCTTTGAAGATGTATGTAATGGAGAAGCTCGTTCCTCACCACGATTGTGTCTCGTCACCTGCTACTGCCTCCTTGCTTTGTTGAAAAACGTACGGTTTGGTAGTCTGAAAAATCATGTGAGAACTCGAATCTTTCCTAACTGAGGTGTCTGGGAGGGAAGGGGAAGTGGCTGGGTCAGATGCAGGGTAATAGATTTGTCATATATATATATATAAAAATAAATATATAAAAAAATAAAAATAATGTGCGTAGGTGTATATATATAATGCATATATATATATAGTGTATCTGTATATACACATGCTATACGTACAAACACAGGCATATAAATAGTATGTGTATTTATATTTATGTATAAAAATAATTTCCACTGAAAATGATGCATCCTAAAATGTTACTGCAGCGATTTCCTCATCTATACAGGAAAAAACTGCTGAGTGGGTGAATGGCAAACTGCAGTACTTCTTGTTAAACATGTGGTACATGCCCTGACTGCTTAACTTAATATTTAAAGATCTGGGGAGTTTTTTTTTTTCCTATTTTAGAACTGGCCCCACGTGTATTGCTATAGAGACAGGAACCTGTACTGCTTACAGCGTTCCGACGGCAGGAGGGGTTGGCCGCAAACCTAGTTTATCTCATTTCTTTATGCTTTTCGATTTATGATCATTCCTCGTTCCTTGAGCAGTCAGCCCAATTTAAAAGAATTGAATACATTTGATAGTAACTATTTCGTAAGCATCTCTGTTCCGTTGATCAGGCCGTGTGCATCTTGATGTCTATGGTGCAATTGCTTCTCAAAGAGGCTGTAACTTGTATCTGGTGTCTGAGGGCTTTCCCCCCCCCTTCCCAGTTACCAAAAAAAAAAATAACAATAATTCTTTGAGACAACATAGTGGATAGTAAGTCAAAGTACGTGTGTAATTCTCAGAACTGGCTTCAGCTGTTTTCAAGCTTATTTCTTCATGTACTTAAAATTAATTGCAAGTCTGTTTCTTTGCGAGATCTTTGAGGGTTTTAGAAAAGTTGGAGTTTCAATAAAAGTACTGCAGGGTGCATGTGGCCGGTTTCCTTCTGCACTCCAGTGTTCGGGGAATGGTGCAGTGTCGCTGTGGGACTGCAGGCAGAACTGCACTGGTTTCCCTTGGTTCCTCTTCAGGCAGAGACTTGTCTTCCCTTCGTGGGAATTTGGGTGTGAATATTTTCATGATATATGGTCAAAGAAATGGTATTAATTAACTGGCACTTACATAGGGCAGGACTGTCAACACCATCTTTTAATTATTCTTGTCAGTAATTGGAACAACTGCAGTTTAATAGATTGAAAAGCCAGAGGTGGAGGGAGGGGGAGCGCCCCTGTGCAGGGGAAGGAGGTGAACAGAAAAGGCAATTAAACTATCGCTCTGCCCGTGTTTTAGGGATCCTGAAGAGAAATGTTGTGCATCCTTATTTGCTCCTGTTCGGTTTCTAGACTTGTGCCTTTACAGCCATATTTAAAATGCTGAAATGATTTAATTTGTTGAATATTGAAATGATTATTGCATTTCAGCTCCATGGCTTTGCAAATACGTTACTGGGTTTGGCGGGGGGTTCTGCTTTATGTCCTTCTCTGTCGACAGGGTCCTGTGCAGAGGCGCGCGTCGGGCAGCCGCTGCCGGGCTCGGAGATGCTGAAGGTCAGAGCAATTCCTTCTGCTGCAAAACAGTTCCATTGGAGAGAGCTTTGCTACTGCTGACATCGTAAACCAGAGGTTTTATCCCATAGTAGCAACATCTGTCCGACTTAAAATGGAAACTTGGCTTTGGATCAATGAGTTTTTAGAACATCGGTGTTGGGAAAAAATCTCAGGAGTCTGCAGATGTTTACTGGTACTGACCCCTCCATGTTAACCTGTTTTCTGTCTCATTGAGCTTGGCATCTTTTCTTATATGAACGTGCCTATCAGTAGGAAAAAGTCTAATGTTAGAACACATAAGCATTCTCCTGGAGAAGCTGGTGAATCATGGCATAGACAAGTGTACTCTTCACAGGGTTAAAAACTGGCTGGATGGCCGTGCCCAGAGGGTTGTGATTAATGGGGTGAAATCCTCTTGGCGGCCGGTCACCAGTGATCTCCCTCAGGGCTCAGTTTTGGGGCCGGTTTTGTTTAATATCTTTATCAATGATCTGGACGAGGGGATTGAGTGCACCCTCAGTAAGTTTGCAGATGACACCAAACTAGGTGGGAGTGTTGATCTGCTGGAGGGTAGGAAGGCTCTACAGAGGGACCTGGACAGGCTGGAGCGATGGGCCAAGGCCAACTGTATGAGGTTTAATAAGGCCAAGTGCCGGGTGCTGCATTTTGGTCACAACAGCCCCAAGCAACGCTACGGGCTTGGGGAAGAGTGGCTGGAAAGCTGCCCCGCAGAAAAGGACCTGGGGGTGCTGGTGGATGGCCAGCTTAACGTGAGCCAGCAGTGTGCCCAGGTGGCCAAGAGGGCCAACGGCATCCTGGCTTGTATCAGGAATAGCGTGGCCAGCAGGAGCAGGGAGTGATGGTGCCTCTGTACTGGGCACTGGTGAGGCCTCACCTCGAGTGCTGTGTTCAGTTCTGGGCCCCTCTCTACAAGAGGGACATTGAGGTGCTGGAGCGTGTCCAGAGGAGAGCTACCAGGCTGGTGAGGGCTCTGGAGACCAGGTCATGAGGAGAGGCTGAGGGAGCTGGGCATGTTTAGCTTGGAGAAGAGGAGGCTGAGGGGAGACCTCATTGCCCTCTACAACTCCCTGAAAGGAGGGTGTAGAGAGGTGGGGGTTGGCCTCTTCTCCCAGGGACAGGGAGACAGAGGAAATGGCCTGAAGCTGCGGCAGGGCAGTTTTAGATATTAGGAAGAATTACTTTACTGCAAGAGTGGTCAGGCACTGGAACAGCCTGCCCAGGGAGGGGGTTGAGTCACCATCCCTGGAGGTGTTTAAGAAACGTCTGGATGTGGCACTTCAGGGCATGCTCTAGTGGCAGGGATTGTAGGGGTTGTTTTGGGTTGTTTTTTTTGTTTGTTTGGGGTTTTTTTGTGTGTGTATGGTTGGACTCGATGATCTCAAAGGTCCTTTCCAACCATGAAGATTCTATGATTCTATAATATTTGTGAGGCAGCTGTATAGAACTGTCTGCCTACATCCCTAGATGAAAATGGGAGACATGAATCGCACATCTCTGTAACTTTGAACATTTTTCTTCCAGTGAGGCTGGTGGAGGCCTGGGGCTCTGGAAGTGCCCAAGACTTTCCAGGTCAGGCCAGAAAGGGTTTGTGAGACTTGATAAAGTTTCCATGTAGCTTCACCCTGTTGTCACCTAGTGCTTTCGGCTCCTCCGACGTGGAGCAGATGCATAGAAGGAGGGAGGTAAAAGCAGCTCGTTTGAGCGGAACAGCAAATCCTTTAACCGCAGCAAATCACTTGGCTGAGCACGTATTTTTCGGTTTTGTTTTTAACAACTTAAGGGCTGAAAAAAGAAGTTAAACCTAATTTGTGCAAACCGGTGAAAATCCAGTGGCATAACTTAAGGGCTGAAAAAAGAAGTTAAACCTAATTTGTGCAAACCGGTGAAAATCCAGTGGCATGTCTAGAAGTTAACTTTTACTCTGCTTAGTTTTCCCCCAAAAATTCACGTGGGAAGGCTAAGAAGAAATATGTTCAGACTAGTAGTTAGATGTTGCCATGGGCTCTGATACATCTTCCTGCTTGTGGCTTTTTCTTCTTTGAACAGCCATCAGGGGAAGCCCTATGGGAAATGCAGAGATGGTTTTAAAGTTTTATTGGAAGTATGCATGCCTGTTATTGAGAAACCTGTGACAATTTATTGTCATTCAGACAGATACTCTCTCACTCGATGACCCCTCCTCACCCCGGGAAGAGGAATTGTGAAAAACAAGGAAACACGAGGGTGGAAATACAAACAAATAAAATAGAGTAAGACTAGATAATTAACACTAATAACACTGAAGAACCAGTATTGATCCCGGTACCAACATACAACACACAAGGACTGTCCCCAGCCCGTTCCCCAGCAGGAGCCGGTCACTCCCCGCAGGGACAGCCAACGTGGGACCCTGCGAGTGCTGCGGCTGCGGGAGGAAGGGAAGGGCTCAGGGCTCCGGCACCGGGGCGAGGAGTTCCACTGCCATCAAGGGGGAGAGAGAGAGTGAGAGAGAGAGAGAGAGAGAACTCCTCGGCAAACTTTCTAATGTCTATGGAATGTGCCGTTCATGGTATGAAATAATCCCGCTGGCAGCTTGGGGCAAGTGCCTGGGTCTCGCTGCTCCTCGTCCCCGCACCTGGGGAGCTCGGAAACACGGAGACCTTGAAACCTGCACCCCAGAGCTGGCTGTAAAGTAAATATTGTCACAAATTCAGACACTGGAGTCTTCTGAAAGTGCAGTTTTCCCAGGCATTAGAATAGACCTTACTGAAAAGTAAAATTACTTGGAAGAGAAGTTTATCAATCATGTGTCTCCCAAACCAGGACATTTCTGCCAGAAATGTGGCCGTGCGGGGCTGTGGGAGGAGAACGTGTATTTTATAAGGCAGGTGACGGGCAGCAGAGACATACGTGTGGACAGTGGGTATGTACCAGACAAGGAGGTGGCAGCTTGGGGTTCAAGTCATACAAAGGAAAGAAGAGGCTCTCGGAGAAAAAGGAGGAGAAGCAGGAGGGGAGGGTTCCGCTGCTTTCCCCCACAAAGGGGGATCTGAGGCGCCGGGATGGGCTCCCTCACGCGGGGGCTCAGTGGAGCAGAGCCGGGCTGTGCCCCCCTTGGGGGTAGCCCTTCCTGGTTGTCGGTAGTGGAGAAGGACGTGGGGTGGAGGGAGAGGGCTCAGAAAGTCTGGGCACCTTTCACGCTCTCCTCTGGAGCTACTTTCTGTGCTACCCGACTGCAGCTCTTGGCCTCCCTGACAGCGCGGGGCTGCCATGGCATTGAAAAGAGCGTGGCTGCAGGTGGAGGGAGGTCATCCTCCCCCTCTGCTCTGCCCTGGGGAGGCCACAGCTGGAGTGCTGTGTCCATTTTTGGGCTCCCCGGTTCCAGAAGGACAGGGAACTGCAGGAGAGAGCCCAGGGGAGGCTACAAAGATGATGAGGGGACTGGAGCACCTCTCTGCTGAGGAACGGCTGAGAGCCCTGGGGCTGTTCCGCTGGAGAAGAGCAGGCTGAGAGGGGATCTCACCAATGCTCAGCAATATCTGCAGGGCGGGTGTCAGGAGGATGGGGCCAGGCTCTTGTCAGTGGTGCCCGGGGACAGGACAAGGGGTAACGGGCACAAACGTGACCATGGGAAGTTCCACCTCAACACGAGGAGGAACTTCTTTGCTGTGAGGGTGGCAGAGCCCTGGCACAGGCTGCCCAGAGAGGTGGTGGAGTCTCCGTCTCTGGAGACATTCCAACCCCGCCTGGAGCGTTCCTGTGCCACCTGCTCTGGGTGACCCTGCTCTGGCAGGGGGCTGGACTGGGTCATCTCCAGAGGTCCCTGCTGACCTCTACAATTCTGTGATAAATGGTAGATGGTTTTAATCTTGATTGTGAACTTGCTGGTGGGAAAATACAGAAAAGCCCCCTGAATGGTCCCCAGAAGCTGTTTAACCTGTGCCGGCTTAGCATGGGTCTTCAGCATTTAAAGGGTTTTAAACTTAAAGAAAAGCAGCGCTCCAGTTTGGAGTGTTTTCATAGCACTCGTCCAGGAGTAGCTGTGTCCTGGGCCAGGAGGATTCTGCACAGAGCTGTAGTGCTGCTTTTGTCCCTCAGTCCCAGTTAACGGGGGACGAACAGCAAAGCGATGTCATGTGAGAACAGAAAACGTCATACGTTCAGTCAGCACTCCAAGGGGATCACGTTATTTTTCCCGTATTTTTAAATGTGTAACTAAACAGTTATTTTGAAGTCTTAATTAAAGTAACAGAATAAGATGCTGTGATTTTCTGTTGTCTCAGGAATAGTTTATGTAAAGTGTCGAATACGTTTAGGCAATCTTTTCCCTGGGAATACGCAACTGATTTGCCACTGTCAGGAATTATTTTTTTTCTTCTCGTGTGCGGATAGGTGATTCATTTCTCACATGGGTCGTCTTTTGCGAGTGAAAAGCTTTCGCCTGTTTTTAGGGTACCTGGCACCGTGACTTCCTTCGATTCCCTGTTTTGTCGGTTGGCTGCTTGATCGAGTCGCGTGTGCTGGGCACCAGGAGGAGATGAAGCTGGGCAGTGCCAGGGATTCATATGCTTTAAAAAAAATAAGATTACTGCCACTGGGTTTTCTGTAAAGGTTTTAATTAGGTTGCTTGCAAATTCAATGCAAAAAAAATGGGAATAGAAGCAGCCACAGGAGAGTAGGTGTTTAGGCGCTGAAGGATATTTTTGGAGCCAGAAGCGGGCCGGAACTGTGCTTTCTGGGCACGCACCGATTGACTTTAATTACCCGACAGTGCTTGGGAATGACTGGTGGTGGCTTGAGTTGGTGTTTATTTTACTGGGCAAAAGGGGATTTCAAGCGTTCCTTTTGAAGAAGTGGCCCGCTGATTGTCCTTAGCCTTGTTCTTTTATATTAGTAATGCTGCTGGTAATAAATGGGAGGTGCCGTCAGCTGGTGGGGGGGTGGGGGTGTAAAGGCGGTGAGGGGGGGACCAGCAGCGTTGGCTTGCTGTGTTTTTGAGGCAGTTTCTGTGTGATGGCGAACGCAAAAGCAATTGAGTGTATGAATCAAAAATAGTGGTATTTTCAGTCGTGGTTATATTAGTTGCTGTCTAGCATCTCTTTTCACTTACCTCTGAGGCCTTGGGCGCAGAGAAGGCGGGAGCTGGTGCTGGCGCCGAGGAGGCGGATGAGGCCGCACGCGGCGTTGGCCGTGTGTGCAGGCCAGCCTGGCCCGCCGGCGTGCAAATGTGCAAATGCAAACTTTTAGTAAAAGTAAGACTTCTTTACACTAAAAGTGCACATTTACTCTCTGCAGGGCGAGTGTATATTAACACTTGCAGCACAGAACCAGTGTTGCCCTACACGGCAAATGCCTGGTCGGTGTTCAAGGAGCAGTTTCTGGGAAATCTGTTGCCCGCGTTAACGCTGCTCGCGCGTAGCATGGAACTCCTTCAAAGGAGTGGGAGAGAGCTCCTCAGTTGTTTGTTAAAGAGGTGCATCTGGTTTTCAATTAGTCCTCAGCTCTCATCATCCTGGGTTATTTCGGTTCCTTGCCTGTGGTTATGGTAACAGCTTCAAATGCCCCAAACTATTTTTGGCAAACGTTTGCAGTAACAATGATCAGAAGCGGCCATTATTCCCCAGTGATTTAGTCCCCAAAATAAACTTAATCGATGTAGGTTTCACCATTACGAAGATCCTATCAGAGTGTTATTAAATGTTATTAAAATGCTTAAATTTATAGGAATTCTGATGCTGGTTCTGTTCTTCATTGCTGAATAGCGTGACAGGGTGTGGGCTTTTTTTGCGATAGAATTAAGCCATCCTGATGAAGAGAAAAATTGTCACACTGTACAAAGGCTATCCTGAGATCTGTAGAACAAACATCTACAACAGTGTTGTTCTGGTAATACATTAAAAGTGATTTTTTTTTTTATTTTTTTTTTTTTCTTGCAAGGGGGGTCAGTGTAGTTGAAGCTCTGCCTTCTCTTCCCTAGAAGCCTCCTCTGCCTGTGCACGCATGCTGTTAAATTCTGCGTTCCTGTTCCGTGGCTTGCCTGGCGCGCTCCCGGCCGCCAGCCCGGGCAGGTCACCGGGGCTGCCAGGGGGTCCCTGGGGGGGTCCCCGGTGGCTTCTGCGTGGCCGCGGCTGCTGCAGGGCTGGGGCAGCTGAGAGCTGCTGGGGGGGCGGCCGGGATTGGGCTGTTGATCGCGTCCCTCCGAGGACTGCGATTAGCGGCGTGCTACTCTCTGCTGCTCTGCTGCAGGAGACAGAGTGGTATTTGCGTTCCTATAGCACGTTGTAAAATGCGTGAGATTTTGCTCATCCTCCTTGGAAATGAGAATAGGAAAATGAGAGCATCCCGAATCGGAAGTTAATAGAAGAGCCTGCAGAAACCTGCGGCGATTTATGCTTTATTTTGCCTTCCTAGCTGTGGATTAGAAGGACTGATTTTTGCGATGGGCTTTTTCCATAATGGCATTCGTGTATTGTTTGTCAGAGCTCGCACAGGAGGAAAACAGGCTGCTGAATTTAGTCACTGATCTCTATTAGCCGTGGCCTAAGGCTATGCTGAGATTTATATCCCATTTGTATTGTTGCAGCTCAAAAGAAGAATGTTCAGAGGATGACAAGTGTATTCTGAGTAGGTATGTTGTTTCATTTTCGTATGAAACCCATTTTTTTTTTCCTGCTTCCATTGGTCAGAAATGAGGTTAATAGGAAGAGAATATCGTGCAGTGCTGCAGTGTCCCTCTTAAGGTAGAACAATAGCATCAGAAACAGTTCTTTAAAAACTAGCTGTTTTTATTAAATAAAGCTGCATTGTGCTGGTGTGCACGGTGCAGTCTTTTTCTCTCTCTCTCTCTCTCTTTTTTTTTTTTTTTTTTTTATAACCATATACTGCAGTCAGCGCTTCCCTAACGAGGTGGCACTATTGTTGAGTGAGAAGGATAGAATCATCATACTGCTTTAGGGGACAGCAGGATTTAAAAGGAGATGCCTTCCAGCCCTGTTTTACAGATTGGAAGCACCGGTTTAAGGGCATTGGCAGAATCATTTCCTCATTGCGAGCAGCAGCCACTGCTGTGGCAGTAGCGTGTGGAATGGAAGTCCTAGTTGGTAGTCTGTTATGGAAACGCTGTTTACTGTTATTGTAGTACCGTGGTGACAACATGCCATTGAAATGGAAAACGAGCTCTCCTGCTATCTGGAAATTCCCAGTTCCTGTGCTTAAAACATCCAGGTCATCGCCACTTTCTCCAGCATACATGTAAGTGAGAGCAATGAGGATAATAAGGTGGGATTGCTTTCGTTAGACTACCCTGTGGCAAAATACCCTGTTATGTATTAAATGACATTGGCACTCGCAATTTTACCTTGTTTTCTCTGTAGACCCCCAGATTTTATCCTGGATGTTTCATGATGGATGTTGTGTCAAGTCTTTCCCTCTTTGTTGAAACGTAGAGAAATTGTGCAGATTAAGCCGTATTCGTAATGATATTGTATCTGTTCGTTTGAAAAGTTTGTGTTGCTGTTAATTTGTGGCGCTGATGTTGAATTGCCAAGTTAAGCTTTGAGGCAGGCTGTCTTTGCAGTGTACACACTAACGTTTCTCCTCCCGACTCTTGCGCCTGGGAATGAAACATGGAATCACCTGCTGTATTGTCCTGCACTCGGGTTTGTGTGAGTTCTCCTACGGAAGAAATCGTCTTGCTCTGCTCCTGTTTGATTCTTGAAAGTCTTAGCCTTCATGCAAATCGAATGTCTTTTTACAAAGTTACGATAAGCGCTTGAAACATAAATATAAATCATTCATAGCTGAGCACTTGTGTAGGTAGGCAGTTTGTCCGTGTAAAGTACCTTCACGTTAAAGACTTTTAATACACATGGAAACAATATGCCTTTGTCTTGCCAAACCTCGATGGAGCTTTTGTTCACCTTTTGTTGCCGTGAGTTCTATGTTAGCATTTACAGGTGGCTTTTTCCTCCCCCCCCTCCCCGTGAAATAAAGCTGAGCAAAGGCTACCGAATGGCTTCTGCCTGTATTTAAGGGAGCAGCTCCTTTGAAAATGAGGAAGAGTTGCTTTAAAATGCACGAGTAGCAGCGTAGATGACTTCCCTGTCTGTAATTACTTTACAAAAGTATTCCAGCCTAATATCTGCAATATTAGTACTTGGAAGCTTGGGTTGCCTTTTTGCAGACAGGCTCTTGCTGCAGCTGCTGTAGGGACACGCTGTAAGAAATAGGTATTTACAAGTCTTCTAAATGTCGGGGGTTTTGGCTGTTGTGGAGAATTGCACCGCTCAGCATCGGAGCTGAAGCAATCCGGCGCCGTGCGCGTGGCCACTATTGTTCTCGGGGAAAAAGGCTGGGGTTGCAGGGGCGAACCTGGGCTGGGCAGGCTCCAACCGGGAGATGAATTTTCAGGGAAGTGGCTTCAGCCTTTTCACTCACTGGATGCATCACCTATGGTGAAGGCTACCAGAAACAAGCTATTTCCGATAAATTGCTACTTTTTAACAAAAAAAAAAAATTACTAAATACAAAGGAAGTATAATGATAAAAAAAAAAAAAAAAGAGTTGTGAGACTTCTGAACCTATTTCAGGAAGATGCTGGTTCTAGTGTTATATGGTCTGTTTTTCTTTTTTAAACTGTAGTACATAAAAAATGCGAGAAAAAACAGCAATAGCCTACTCTGATCTATCTGCTGGTGAAACTGAGCGTTTCTTTTGTGTGTCGCCTTTAAATTGCTCATCCAGCGCTGTGTATGCTCCGGCTTTTACGATGGGGATGGTGTAGCTGATTATCTCAGTGTTGAAAGTACGAGAACAGGTTTAGTGACCGTGCCTACCTACGCGATGCCGAGCTTATCTGGAGCATGAGAAATATGCGATCGCAGCCTTAATTATCTTTTTATTCTGAGTCAGTGTATCCCAGTGTTCATGGAGATGTTTCTTCACTGGCACCTAGTCCTGACATTAGCAGGACTCTCAAATCTAACGTTAAAATTATTCGTATACTGTATTATAAAGAATGAGAAACATCACAAAATGGCACCTATTTGATTACGCAGTATATATCAACTGATAAAAAAAAAAAACCCTTCTAGTTTAGGTTGACCAGTAAAACAAGTGCTGGGATTAATTATCTTGATTGCAGAGATTACAGTATGTTTGGTACTGTTTGATGTGATCTGATGTTTTTCGCATATTTATAAGTTTTCTTTCACAACTAATACTCTGCACCCTGGCAAAAGGCTCACGTTTCAAGCAAAAGATTCAGGAATAAGTGGCGTGTGAAACGAAACATGTATTGATGTGAAATAAATGACCACAAACCTCTTGAATTCGCAGATGAACACTTCCGTACTTGGTATTTTGGACCTGGAATATACAGAGGTAGAACTGAGTTTTTAATCCCTTTCATACTTGATATAAATCTTATAAAATAGGTTTGTAATGTAATTTGGGATATAAAGTAGGGAGGTCTTAAAGGTGATTATGTATTTTTTTCGGGGTACTTAAAATGAAATTCCAATTTTTCAGGTTTTTCCTAGTAAAGTTGACCTTTAACTTTAAAAGCTTCCCCCTGCTTATGATTTACAAGTAACTCACCTAGCGGTTAACCTGACTGTCGGGGCGCACAGATGTTATTAGTGCTTTAATTGGTCTGTGTGCCGGATGCCGGAGCTCTGCCGCAGTTTCCCTGGATGGAAGTGCCAGGGCGGGCAGTACCGGCACCTTTGGCTTCTTGGATGGAGCAGGCGCCGATGGACGAGGTGCCGCCGTGAAGCCGTGAGATGTGCCGTGGGCTGTGCCACCAGCCCTGGTGACACCAGGCAGCTCAGCTGCCCTCTTCGCTTGAAAAGCTTGCGGTAGCTCCCGAGGTGGGGAATGAGTCCAGAGAGCTCGTCCCAGGGAGTTCTCTGCTGCAGGAAACACGCCTGAAATAACGGACCTGCTGAAGCTGAGCTGATGACTTCGCAGGAGAAGCGCGGTTCCGTTACTGGGACGCCTTCTGGGTTCACTGGGTCCGGTGCTGCCTTCCTGGCAATGGGCAGGAGTAGTAGGGTTCGTTGTCTATTGGCTGGTAGTTTGTTTCCCACCAGTTATTAGGGATGTTTTCAGGATATCCTGACTGCAAGAGGTAACTTCATGTCATAGGGAGGGTGAAGGTCCCTCTGAAGGGACTGGAGACATCCCCTGGCTTCTGGTGGAACTGGTCCAAAGGAGCTTGAGCTGTCCCCCAGGCCGATGGAGAGATCCGGTGACACTGCACAGGGAAATGAGAGCGGATTAGGTGGGAGCACTGGCGTGTGACCAGTATCTGCAGGTGTGATGCCGCCCGGCTTTGTGCGTGAGGCAGGAACGTGCCGATACATGTGTGTGCATGTGCTTTCTCAGCCTGCTTTATGTTTTCTTCCATGCCTTGCGGCGCTGGAGTTTAAAATACAGATTCATTTTGTCAAAAGGAGTGTGAAAGCCGGTTTGTGCTCTGCTAGTGAAATCCCATTTGTATTTGCGGTTGTGTTGACCGTGAGGGGACAGACCCAGGTGACAACAGTTGATGTGGGCAGGTCAGGCTTCCCTTTCAGCAAGGGAATCGGAGGGAAGGACAAAATGAACAATGGAAAATGAAAAATGAACACTTGGAAAAGTGGTGTTCCCTGGCATCGTAGCTGCGTATTGATGGCCACACGTTAAAAGCAAACAAAAAGCAGTGACTGCATGAGCAGAGGTTAAGAATTGGAGCTCTGCTGCAGAGAGCTGAGGAACCGTTCCGAATCTGGTTGTATAGAACAGCTTTGGGGTGTAAAGGAATATGCATACCAGTTATTGCTCACGGGCCACGTCATCTCATACGTTAAGAACTAAGAGGAGAATTCTTTCTTATTCACAATGGCAATGTCCTTTCTGTTGTTTTCTGAAGTTGCGCACGTCTTCCATTAAGGTGAATGGAAGAAATGTTTGTGGAGACTCTGGAGATGAAAGTACCATGATGGACATCTCCAAAGAATTCAATAAAGCAAGGATACTATTTTCAAAAATACTACAGTATGTAATAGGATGCTTATTATATAGCCTATGCCATGTAAGAATGATTGTTGGCTGTTTTCTGAAAAGTTAATTGTTCAGTTAAGTGTTTTTAGTCTCCAACATGCCATGTTAAAAAAATAAGTAAAATAAAAAAAATTCTTAATGCAGAATAATCCATTTGTAAACTTAGCGCCTTCTCTCCTTTTACATGGAACAGTGTGTTGCTATTTTAAATGGAAACCGGTCTTTGCATGTGTTTTCATAAAGAACTGACTAATGTTCGGAGAAAAAAACAAATATATTGCTATCAAAGAATTTGCAATGCAGCCTGACTATCCCGAGTCATGTGGCTGTGAAATTTGTCTGATAGGAAACGCTTTGCAGTAATGGAAATCATTTACTGTGCAGAAAAGTAGAATGCATTCTTAATAGTCTGGAGTAATTAGCATTAGTTTTAGCTGCTTATATAGGTTCTATAGGTTAATGCTTTTGTGTCTTCTTTCAAATCTCTGATTTGCTCTATAGCCAGCTCTTTGAGTTGATGCCATACAATGATATAGACTTAAATGGGAGAAGGTGCGGGTGCGTAATTCATCTGACCATCCATCTTAGTTCTGTTTTGTGAGACCACCCGATGTCTCTGCTCTCGTAATTTTTTTAGTAAAATCAACCCTTTTGTTGGGCCCTTGAGCATTGACAGACCGCGTGGTATTCACACCAAACCAGGCTCACCTGGCTGGCAACGTTTCTCTTTTAAGCAATTATTTCCCGGATATTTCAAATTTCAACACGTTGAAAGTCAATGTGCCTGTCACCCCAAGTATTTTTTAAGCTAATCTGACAGTGGGTGCAAAGAGATGAATTGGGCGCATGGGGAATAGAAGGGGTTTGTGTCTTATAAATAGAAGACCGGTTTTCATCCCAGAATTTTATGTATCGAGTTCTCATTGGCGCCTCTTGATCTTACCCTTGCTTCTTAAATAGGTATTTCAATAGATTTTTCTAAGTTCAAAATGTGAGATTTCATTGCAGTAACAAATGCGCCAAACCAGGGGAAACAACCCAAACCTGGATGTCGTGAAGTTTCCCAGTGCTAGTGGTTTTCCTGGGCAGACCTTCGCGGGTGATGCTGTGGCTTTACAGGCCCTCGGAATTACTTTCTCCTCCCCGTGTAGCGTCCTGTTGCAGTATTGACACTATGTTGGGACATGCTAAAGCATCTTCACCAAATTGTCTTGAGTATGTCACTCAGCTGATTCTGCCAGGATGTCCCTTCTGCCAGTTTGTCATTTTTGCCGTGATTTCCTTGTTATTGTGGAAAAATCTTGTTGTCGGATCGCTTGCTACTCACTGGCTTTTCTAGTGTTACACAGTATTTTCTGTTGAAGTTTGGATGGCGGTGTCTATGGATTTTCATAAAGTAGTTGGTGAATATTGTGGTTTTAAAATAATAGTCACTTGTTCGAAATGGTAATAGTGGGAATTGCAGTGTAATAACGTGTAGCTATAACACTAAAGTGGATGTGCACACCTATATTATTGCTGTAATATTTTCTCCAGCAGTGACTGAGATTGTTGTGACATCTAAGTTGCAGAAATGTGTTTTTTCATGGGATTGGACGAGTCACCCACACCTGTTACCTGCCACGATTAAACTGTTTAGCATGTAGGGGAAGAATAGTTTATGATTTAAAGTTATTAATGCCCCCTTACGTTCTCCTCAGGAGACTGTAATAAAGGACTGTGAAAACACCAGGGAGAAGTGACGCGGCAAGAGGAACGGGCGAGCAGGCCCGGGCAGCAGCCAGAGCAGGGGTTAATTCCCAAACCCGAATCTCTCTTGCTGGCGTTTAAGATCAGAATCATTCTGTGCAGTAAGGGAAAAAAGCCACACTCTGGAAAGGAGTTGTTCCTAAATCCGGTTGAGGAATACAGTGGGATGTGTATTCTCTGACCGAATCTTGGCGGTGCAGGTGCCACCTTAGCCATACATAGCTTTTTGTCTCTGAGGAACCACTCTGCAAACTTAACAGTTTCTACGTGGATGAAAACTAACTTTAAAGACACATCAGCTAGAGCCTGTAATGCGCTGGCGCGTGCAAAGCGTTTGTCTTAACTGTTTCGTAAGGTATTCAGTATTCAGCTGCCGTGCTAAAATTATGGCTCGCCTTTTGAACACTTAAAACAAAATATAAAAGGCGGAGAATAGGATGTGCCGTGTCAGTCCAGCCTAGACTGTGAAACCTGAGTGACTGCTGTGGTTTACCTTTTTGAACATCAAGGAACTAAAGTAGTTCTGGTTCTGCAGAAGAGCTGCAAAGTGTGTGTATTTGCTTTGCTTTTTCTGTGCTTAACAGTAGGAATCAATAGGCTAACGCTGACTTTGGCAAAAAGTCACTAGAGAACCGTTTCTAATTTAGCATCGTTAAACAATCTGAGTCTGCAAATTTAAGCTACAAATGGCTCAATGAATGTAAACCCTTTGTCAAATAGATAAATGTGGATGTGATGCTAAGGCTCCCAAAGAGACTAAATACTGTTAGGAACAAAAGCTTTATAGCAGTGACTGAGCCAAATATTCCTTTGTTTCTGTGGAAAACAAATTTGAATTAACCAGCGGGCTGTAATTATGCTGCAAACAGCGTGAGACCTCTGGTAGTTTAGTTGGTTAAGAAGGAGTTTTGAGGAGGATATGTTCTGTGTGTGTATCCTTGGGGAAATGGCGCTGGAGTGGTGGTTGGTGTTGCGCAGTCCTCTTCTGCTGGCTTTGTGGGCCTCCTTTTGTGCCGGCTTTGGTCACAGTGGGATATAGCTAGGAAAGGGGTACACGAAGGTTCAAGTGATGTTGGGAATATCCTCATTTCTGTGTTGTGCTCCTTTCCACCCAGATCCGTTGGCCTTTGGAACAGTGATCGTGTCTTCAGTCAGCTGAGTGTTTCTCGTAGCCTCCATCGTTTCTGTCGGTGGCGTGGGCTTGCACGCTTGGGCAGATTCGCTTGGTCAAGACAGTGATTGGAAACGGTGATTGAAAACTTTGCTTCTAGAATAGCTTAAGCAGGTTACCTTGAGCCTGACGGGTTGAACAAGGTTCAGCCTGTCCTTCGTGGATATAGGAACACCTCTTTGTTTTTTAATTTACGAAACTGTAAGCTTTGTTTTATGCCTTTCTCCTGGAGTGGAGACTTAGAAGAGCCCAGTATCAAGTTTCTAAACAAATGTTTTAAATGTTCTGCTGTTACTGCTGTATAGATTAGAAGGCTAATCTATAAACAAGGTCAGCTGTAAAAAGTGCGATATTCAAATATCAACATCAGAGCATTGCCCAAGGTGAGCAGCATTTGGCACAGGCTGTCGTGGCTACTTTTGAAAGCTGCACCCATGGCATTTTGAAGAAATGCAGTGACCTGATAAATGCAGAGTGTTTCTAGTTACGTTGTCAGCCTCTGGCTCATCTGTTAAAAATACAGCCTTTAAACTGTTCGGAGAAAACTGACATCTGAAGCTGATAGCATGGGACGAGTGGTCATAATAAGAAAGAAAAAAACCCCGTGATTTGCAGCGCTGATGCTTTGCGTGTCTCGGGTCATTGCGGTCCTCCCTCCAGCCTGCTCTCCCATCTCCGCAGCAGCCGGGGTCAGCCCCCGTGTGCCCCCAAAGCAAGAGCTGAAGTTTGCCAAACGCCTTGGTTGGTCTGTTGGGAGAGGAGTTAACTTGCTGTGTCGCCCCATCCGAATAAAAATGCCCTTTTCTCTTTGTTTTGTCTTTGTCTTCCAGCTGGAGTCATGGAGCTACTTTAAAATGTAAACATGCATTTCCTAGAGAAACTTTTGGCTGTATTTTTATAAGAAGAAACCATTAACAAATTACAAAACTGGTTAGTTTTACTAGGTTACTGATACTGCAAAGGAATTAAGTTAGAAACTCATGTTAAAAAGATTAGGTATTGTTTTAGAGGAGGACGAATGTAAAAGTAACTCTTTACCAGAATAAAGAATGTCCTGAAGTTGTATGGGTGAAGGTACGGAATGGAAGAAATGTGAAATACCATGATTGTGTAATTTTTTTCATCTGCATTATATTAATATTTGAATTTCTTAATAGAAGTATGATGAGATTTTCCTTTATGCAATGCTGCCGTATCGGTTATGCTTATTGAGCTTCTAGGTGGCCGTGTAATTTGTCGGGGAGTTCCTAAATTCATTACGGATGAAGCTGGAACATCTGTTCATAATGAGACGACAGTAAGATAGTCAATACTTAAATTATTTTTTGGCAGACTAAGCATACTAAAATACTTTTTGGCAGATTATGCATACAAAGTAAAGAATTACTCTGTCTAACAGTAAATGAAAGTTTCATTGTATTTCACCGGCCTTTTGTTAATATGTTCATTAGCAAAATACATGCATAGCTGCATGTAGAGGATAGCCCTGTAATATACCGCTTTTTTTTTTTTTTTGAGAGATCATAAAATAGTAAAGATTTGTCTTGTAATAAGAATATCTTAGTATGAAATTGAAATCTGGTCCTTTGTTTGCTGATAAATGCCAGAGTACTGGCACACGCCAGGAGCGATTGCTGAAGAGGCCGTTTACCAGTGACCAGAACACTTGCAGTCATGGTTCATTGAACAGTGATTTGACAGAGAAAATAAGGTTATAATCCTTTCAAAAACAAGCTATTGAGCTTCACCAAATTAAGAATTCACTGTCTGGCCAGTATGGCTCTGGCAAGCTTTTACGGAGTTATGTAAAGACTGTGGGTTTTAAATAAATCAGAGAACACGCGCTCTAAAATATCTGTAGCTGTAGGCTGATCTCCTGACATTGTTTTCCGAGACTGTGCACTACGCTCTGACAGTTTCAAACAGATCAATGCTTTACTGATGTAAATGAACAAACCCCCAAGAATATTCACAGTTGCCTTGTTTCTCCTGCGTCAGAATGAGTTCAGCTGCTTTGGAAGAAAACGCCGTAACAGAATGTTGTTTTATTCCATTCCTGACACTAAACTCTATGCAAAATGGCAACGCCATATTCGAGTATTTTAGTCGATGGTAAAACTTGTCTTAGTTTCTACAGGTCCCTGCTTTCGTGGGTCACGTGGATGCCTCCGGGCTCTTCTCACAGGTTAATATTTGCTAAGTGCTTTAGGAAGCCAGTTGCCTCTGTGGACTACGTTGTAACTCCAGCCATTTCCGTAATACTCATCAATATTTGCTGGAAGGTTCCAGTACCTAAAGCATTCTTTTAAGAAGGTACGATGGCAGTGGTGCCTCAGCGAGCCCTCGGCAGAGGCCTGGGAGCCCAAGGGCAGCTGCTGGCCCCGGCTCAGCCTCTGCTCTGGGCACACCGTCTGGGTGCACGTTTCGGTGCCTCCGTTCAAGTCCCTTCAGTTTCCGTAATTCACTGCAAGGAATCCACGGAAGTTGCACATGGAACTGGGAGCAGCGATGGACAGAAGTCCTGTAAATACTTGGGTCGCTGTGTGTGTTTTCAAATTGCGTATTTAGCATCCTGAGCTCCTCAATGTTTGTGCCAGCCCCGATAGTAACCTCTGCCGCTTCTCCCTGTGCAGGGCCAGCAGTTAAACCTCGGGCTGTGAAGACCCATTGAGATGACTTCCAGTCTGCTCTTCATCAACAAAAGTGAACTGTTCTTCTTGTTGCCCCACCATGTTTTGTCCTGCATTGTGACAAGATTTAGGGAACTATATACCTGATAATATTTAGAAACCACTGAACCTGTATCTTCCAAATGAATGAAATATTAAATAATACTAGTAAATTACTCCAATTTCAACTCTGTTTTCTCCACCAGGGTGGTCATTAGCTATGCCTTTCCTCTGCCTGTGCTATGGAAAAAAACCCAAAAACCAAAAAAAAACAATTGAAACCCAAACCCCAAAACCAACACAAAGCCCAAAAGTCAGTGGGGCTTCACATCAGCTTGGTGAGACTCTTGAACTATTGTCCTTTTTTTTTATTATTATTTCTTTTTTGTAGCTCAAGCATTTGGCTTACAGTCTTCTTTCTAGTTCTAAAGTAATTGCTAATTGCACAAATCAGTCAGGTACCTTTTAGTAGATGAAGAAGATTAAAAATAATATCTTTAGAGAGAAAATAAATGGAAGCGAATCTAGCGGGCAATCTTCTACAGAAAGGAAACTTACTTCTCTCTTTTTAGTGGTGAAAAGCAAAGCTATCTTCCTGCAAAATTGACAGGAAGCTAGGAAACGAAGATATTTAATTAACATCCACGTAACACGCACTCCATATTTCATCGCTACCAAAACACCAGCTGCAAGTTCTTGGAGGATTAACTTGGAGTCATGAGAAAAACGGGTTTGGTTACAGGAGCTGGGGAAAACCGCTGTACTTGAAAGAATGGCGTGAGGTGGGACAGACGTCTGGCTGATGGCTTATTCGGTGGGAGCCGCTGATTAACCTCTTGGCCTTTCCCTGATCCTGGCAGTGCGGGAAGAGTCGAGCGCTCCTCTGCCTTGCTGCTGCCGTGTTCCTGTTCGTTTCCCATCAAACCCCAGCCTTCCTACAGTCCTGATCTTCTGCGTCCTCAGCCCCCTCCAGACTGGGCTGAGCGAGGTGTTAGCGGCACACGTGGAGCGACTCCTTGAAAATTATCACCTTATTGGAGTTTTAGCTGTCTCCTCCAACTTTTTTTTTTTTCGTTTAATCCTGCTTAAAAATGCCACTGCTGCCCCTCTTGTTTAATGATTTCTATTGATCAGAACAGTAAAATTAATTAGAAAATGAATTAGCATTCTTCTTTGGTAGTATGCTTAATTGTGATATACTGTACTTACAATAAAGTAAAAAAAATCAGTATGTTTACCTTCATTTTTATCTAATTAATGATAGTGCTTAGCAGACCTATGTTAATGGATGTAAATAACACCTCCGGTAAGCGTCCAAACAAGACAGATGTACTTACTGTCTTTTTGTTGGGAACGCGGTTGGATATAAAGCGCGTTACCCGTCGGTTGTGGGGGTGAGTGGCAGAGCGGTCCTTGATGTTCACTTTACAGCCCCCCGGGCAGCAGTCATGCTCCGGGTAGTCGCAGGTTTCTTTGCAGGGCAGTATGAAATGACTCTGGCGGTGGTGGGCGTTTGCTGCTGCGTGTTGTGCCAGCATCAGCCCAGCGCCCGAGAGCCGGGCCACGGTCCCTTGGCCGTGCAAAGACGGGGTTCTCTTGGTGCCTGAAGATCGCTGCTGCAACTGGTACAAAGGCAATGACAAACTCATCATTTCTGGTGGCTCCGGGAGCGTTCTTTCCCTCTCGGTGAATGTCGCAAGGCTGGGATTTGGGGGATCAGTGCACTTTCATCAGGTCTTAGCGCTGACTGGCGTGGTCGCTGCTGCCAGAGCCAGCTCTGGAGGGCTGCTTTCTGCATAGTGGGAGAGGGTGCTGGCATCTTCCGAAAGAGTTATGCTGGAGGTAAAGAAGGTGGTGGATTTGGGGAGTTGTTTTGATATAAAGCAAAAATCAATACAAGAATGATATAATTTGGTTATCTTTAAATAAGCATATTCTCATAGAGTCATACACAGCCAAGTTAATGTTTGAGACTAGAACTCTAACGTTTATATTTTGGTGGGTTTTCATAGTTGGCAATTTTTAATGCCTAATTCTACATACACAAGACATAGCGAAAATCTGCTCTGCAGAAGAGCATCAAGTTGTGAGCTGCTGAGCTTGTACGTGTGAGACAGGTATTGGGCAGCTGCCGTTACGTATTGGCAATCAGGCAGGGGAAACAGCTGCCCGTGGCCACAGCCGGCACGTCGAATGCGACTTTATTAAGTCTTGCAGGCGCTTTGCAATGCCCTGGGTGCGCTCTGCTGGCTGCGCAGTGGTAAGGAGGCATCCTGTGCTACCGAGGAGCTCTCGGGACACAGCTTGGGACGCGGTGTGTAACGTGGCCCATTCAGAGGAACGCTGACGTTACCCCTGCCAGGCTCGGGGGTCAGTGAACTGTGGCCGAGGTCTCGGCCTTCGTTCCTTAAACCTCCCAATATGCTGGCTGTGGGGAAATGCGTAGCATGGGGGATGTGGCAAATGGGACAAAAGCCCGCTCCGAACAGCCAAGAAAACGGCTTCACGTGTACATTTTCCTGATGATTTTAAGTGATGTATACGCCTTCTGGTTTCTTCCGAGTTTAGAAAAAGTCTTTTAAAAGCCCCTTCATATAGTGGCTATCTGATCTGACATTTCAGGAAGATCTTTCCAGAGCAAACACAGCCAGACTCACGCTAGTCGAATCTGCGGTTCCTGCCCACCCACGCTTACAAGTCTCCCCGCGTTATATTACATTTCTTCTGAGGAAGACATGTACAAATTTAGAGGCTGGCTGTCCTTTGAAATTATGTTAGACTCTTTCCTTGATGTGACTGTATTAAAACTAAAACAAACAAAGGGAAAAAAAAAAAAAAGCCAACCAAAAAACCACCCCCAAAACCTCCTAGGACAAAGTGAAGAAAAATCTGCTGGATCCTGAGCTCTGCCTTGCTGCTGAGTTACGTTGCTGTTTGCATTTGGTGGAATGCCAAAGATAGTTTGGAGAGCACTTTTCTGAGGTACACCCTGTAAAACTTCTGGATTTGTATTATAAAATAGAGATAATTCTGTTTTCAAAAACGCCGCAATTCTTGCATGCTGCAGTGCGTCCACATTTGTTAATATTTTCAGGGTTCTGAGTAGGGGGTTGCCACGTCAGAAGTCAAAGCTCCTCAGCTGTACTCGTGTTCCTGCAGTCTGTTGTGTCTGTGCGTAAAATCTCACCCTTTCAAACCCGTGTGCGCTGTTGAGTGGTGACTTTGCGTTGAGTACGTGTTCCTGGCTGCCCTGATGTACTCCTGGGTTTGAGGAGGGACATCAGTGCTAGCTAGTGTGGGAGTTTCAGAAACTGCTCTACGTAGCCGTGTACCCCAGGAAAGCGGGGTAAATATTTAGGGGGAAAAAAAAAAAACCAAAAAACCATCAAACCCAAAAAAACCCCCCAAAACTTAAAAAAAAAAAAAAAAAATTATGAAAATTCTTTTCCTGCAAATTCCAAATTTGTCCTTACATGGTGATCACAGTCAAAGTGGGGGAGGGGGAGAGGAGGAATTTAAGCACATTCTTGTCACTTACTT
This sequence comes from Sterna hirundo, assembly GCA_009819605.1. Taxonomy (NCBI): domain Eukaryota; kingdom Metazoa; phylum Chordata; class Aves; order Charadriiformes; family Laridae; genus Sterna; species Sterna hirundo. The sequence continues at coordinate 23,804,186 of CM020444.1, read as the reverse complement.
AAAGTAATTTCTGAAACTAGCTTGGAGGCCAATGTGTTTTTACCTGCACGTTTAAAACTTAGAAAACTTTTTATATCTGAGATTTGCAGCAATTATGCCAAACTGCTATGAATCTTTTTTTGAAACGTGGAGTCTTTAGTAATGACGAAGATGCCCTCATCTGTGGATTAACAGCTTATGTTTGCTAATTAATATTGTGTATATATGCGTTATACCGCTGTGCATGCTGATAGGTAGTACCCTTACATCACGGACATGACAGGAAGTAGTTATTGTTAATATTTCTGGAGACAAAATTTATTTACATTTTTATAATAATTACAGGTTAGGGTGGGTAGAATCTCACATGCATATCTTTAACGTAAACCTAATTTACATCTCAGGATTAAATGGAAGGCTAATAATAGTGCAGTAATTCTTTAACAGTTCTACCTGAAATTTCGCCCTTCCTATCTGGATTTGGACAGTAATTGCTTGGAATCAAAAACATAAGCATTGACTTCACACTAACAAATCTTAAAATAAAATTATGAAGTGGTTGCCTGCAGTAGCAATATACTGGGTGTCATGTCCTAGGGGAGTTCTTCTGGTTGTGGGTTTAGAAAGGAAGTGTAAAGTTACAGCTTGAAACTCCACTGTGTGTGTTTGCTATTGTTACATTCCGACTTGAGCGAGATAACGCAGGCGTAAGAATGAAATTACTGGACTTTAATATTATGCTTTGGTTTTCCTTGGCAATCTGGTAAGAAACTGGATGAAACCCCTGCACACATCCGTCAATGCTGGCAGCATGCAGAAATAAAGCAGTGGTGCGAGTGTCTCAAACAGGGAGGTGGGGCGGAAGGAAAAGGAAAAATTCATTAGCCGAAAAATAAGTTTTTGAAGTTGCGCTGTTTTAGAAACTGTTAACGCTTCGCTTTCTTAGATTAGCTGAAGGGGAGCACTAAGGACGTTTCATCCCAGAAGACTCTGGTTTTACTATGCAGGAGCAGTGAATGGAAATGAGTTTGGTTTAAGATTTCTTTGTTCTAATCTTCTTAGATCTCTGGTGGAAGAGGAGGATCCTCATATGAAAGTATCTCTCGGTAGCAGCGATATGGGCGTCTCTGCCCATCTACAGTCTTCTAAGACAGGGACCACACGATTTTTCACCAGCAATACTCACAGCTCTGTGGTGTTACAGGTAATTAAATATTCTTGTGTCGCTATTGATCTGCACTGAGAGTTTTGGCTGCTCTAAACAATGCCTCCACTCAATAGCCTTTATCAGACTAGTAATTCCTAAAAAGCCTCAAAAAATGCACGTTTCACGTGGTGTGGAACTCCCTTTCCTGGGAGTTAGGCGTTGGACTTGCAGCCACAGCTTGGAAAAAACACTCCGTCACCCCTTTTCCTCGGGTTGCAAGTTAAGTTGTTCTAAATATTTTTCACTATGTCTCTGTAGGTTTTATAGGTATTGTAATCTTGAGATTGTTTCGTTGGTGTGCTTGGAGTTGCCCACTTGCTGTAGGTTTTCTAGCTAAAGTTGGTCAAGGGAAAGATTTCCCTCAATGCAAGACAGAGGTTACTGGTTACCATCTGAAAGAAAACTTCTTGGACCATGAAGGCTCTCATGTCTGATTTGTGTATTTTGTACTCAAAAAGAGCATCAGTGAGGAGAGAGATGGGGAGAACAACAGTGTAGAACACCAACTGCAGAGTTGGTGCCTTGCGTATTAGACAAAGACTCTAGTCATCCGCGCTCTAGTGGCAAAGGCCCTCGCTGTTAATATGGCAAGGGACATAACCGCAGAGAGCGATGCTGGGACTCCTGGGCAAACCGTGCAGAGCTTATCTCCCCTCATTTCATTTTTTTTTTCATCAAAATTTGAGCAAATGGAGAACTGAAGCAAATGGAGCCTTGTTTGTAGAAACTACAGGCAAGTTTGTCCGAGGCATTGAAATATGTTAGTTTTATATAACCTGTATTTGGCTTCTGGTATTCATTGGAGTCTAATAACTCATTTTTTCATTTGCACTCTGTTCTGTTCTGTGAGACAAATTCGAATGTTGATGTCTTACTTCCCCTTGCAGTTTTAAAAATGCAGCCTTCTTTAAGATAACCTAAATTTTTAACCGTGGAGGCTTGAAATGTTAAATCTATAAAGACAATATTTACGTTTTTGTTAGTACTGGAAATACAGCAGACGTGCTTGGTTGAAGGAAATAGTTGGATGTTTGTTTTGAGCTTCTGTTCCGCAGTGCATGAAGGAGGCAAGTATTCCACCTGTCCTCCAGCATCCCCGACCGGGTGTAACTCTAGTGGATCTCTAGGATGCTGCTGTAGGTGACTCTTTGTTATTACAGTTTGCCGTTATGGGTAATTTGGAAAAGATCACATATATAATGTGAGCTTATTTTGGAGTTTTTGCTATGTAAACTTAGCTAATAAATTTGATCATCATAGAACCCAGTGACACCTTTCCTTTTAGGCCTCGGTATTTTGCAGCAAAGCACTTAATCTGGTGTGGAACAGAAATATGGCTAGAATGCATGTGTGTCCAAAAAAGAGATCAGTCCCTACCTGAAACAATTGCTGGAGTATAAGCTAATGAACGCTCTCCTTCCTGAAAATAACGTAGTTAGTGGAACACAGCTACTTTCTAAGGCCCAGTGTTCTTTACTTTCTTCATCCATTTCTGAAAAATAATAATTATTCTGCCTGTTTTCCAATGAATAATTATCATTGAATATATTCAAGATCATCTCTCATGTGAGATAAAAAGTTATTTCTTAGTGACTTTTTAGAACTACGGTACCTATGTAATTAAAAGTAAATAAGTATTTACGTAAACGAAACAAAAGAGATTCCTACCGCTCTCCCACATCAAAGGGGTGCTTTGCGTTACGCTCTTCTTGCAGGGTTTTGACCAGCTGCGAGTGGAAGGTTTGCTTTGCGACGTGACGCTCGTTTCACCGGAGGATGGTGACGAGGTGTTTCCCGTTCACAGAGCGGATGATGGCTTCTGCCAGTGACTACTTCAAGGCCATGTTCACGGGTGGGTTTTGTTACAGCGCTGCGTGCTGCTGCCTGCTGCTCGCCATCCTTCGGGCACTCAGTCCCACCCTGGGCGGCGTGTGCCGGGCAGCCCCGGGCCCAGACCACTCGGTGTAGTTGTACACTCTCTGCTGTTGCAGAGGGTTTTTAAACTTAAACTTTTAGAGTTCGATTGTAATTTTGTATGAGTTTATGAAATTATTTCAGCTCACTCAAAACGATCACATAAACTTACTTGTATGTCTTTTTCAGGAGGAATGAAGGAACAGGATTTAATGTGCATTAAACTTCATGGCGTGAACAAAATAGGTCTAAAGAAGATCATTGATTTCATTTATACTGCGAAACTTTCCCTTAACATGGACAACCTTCAGGACACTCTGGAAGCTGCCAGCTTTTTGCAGATTTTACCTGTTTTGGACTTCTGTAAAGTGTTTCTTATCTCTGGGTAAGGCTTACTGCTTGTTTCACGTTTACCAGTGATTAAGGTCTCAGTATGTTGTTTTGGTTTTTTTTCCTAAATTAGAACAATGACTATTTAATAGTTAAGTTTTAAGTCTAAAACTTGCCGTTATTCTGAATGCAAATTATGAAAGAAACAAGTTTGCTTTGTATTTTTCTTTGAAAATCTTTTCTTCGGAGTATTATGTACAGCGTGAGTTTGATATAGATGTTATACCGTGTTAGAATTCTTGTAATTCCTAAACGTATTGCAGTGATGATAATCACAGTTCTTGGATTTCTTACTGGGTTTCTTAGTTCATGTCCTCACACTCTATATCCTTCCGTAAGGAAGCTCCTTGGTGAGTTAAGCTGAAAAAATGATGGAAGAGCGAGCTGCTGTTGCTGTCTGGTAATATACTTTCTTGAAGCCTTTTTGTTTTGAGGCATAAATCCCACAGCTGTAGTGATTGTTTACAGAGAGATTCCATCTTCTTTGTAAACCAGTGAAGCCTGGTCACAGTCCTTTAGAATAATATATCCTCTAAGGGAGTTCTATTAGGGACGTCACGGAAATGCTGCTTGTTACATGAGAAAAGCAGCAACAAGGATTTTATGTTAATTTTCGTATTTTGCTAGAACTAAAAATGGCTTTGAATGCCTGCTGGGAAGTTCTTTTTTCACAATCGCAACATAAGTCATTTTGTAAGCAGGGGACAGCCCCCAAAGTAGCAACCCCCTCCTCTTCTACCAGTAAGGTTAGTTAAAAGCCTAATAGTTAGGCAGCGTGTAGCGTGGTTGCTTTTGTGCAGCTCAACAAATAAAAGTTTGCCCTGCACAGCACTACACTGCAGTTCCAACGCAGTACGGGCTATTTACGGTTTAGAGTTGCCACCGCTGATTTTTATTTGTTACACAGATTAAAATCTCAGATCCTGAACCCGCTCCTGGGGGAGGGGAGAACTTTGATAACAACCTTTTTTCCTCCTCCTCCTCCCCTTCCTCTTCCAGAGCTGGTGTCCTCTTTTGTTTTGAGGCTGTGCTTTGGAGGAGAACGCCATGCTCCCTTTGGGTTGAACGTCAAACAGTTTTGCAGGTTTCCCCTGTGTTTAAAAACAAACTCTGTTTTTGCAAAAGCCAATAATGCCAGCTTGGAATAAGGTCTTTGGCAGCGGGGGTGTGGAGCGGCCACCTCTGGTGGGAGGTGGGCCCCGGGGACCCTTCTCCCCTTCCTTCCTGGGGAGAGAGCTGCTTCTTCACTTGGCTTGCCTAGGGAAAGAGCTGCTTTCACCCTTAAATTGGCTTATTTGGAAGAAGTTTTTTCATTATTTGAAATGCCTGTTTGCTAAAGGTTCCTTCACTTACGATGGTGACGCGGTCACTGTGTTGGTTCAAGTAAGAAACGTCTTGTTTGATACCACGATTTGGAAGGGGTGAGGTTCAAAATCAGGAAGACTTCATTCAGTCTCTTGATTTTATTGATTCTCTTGCCTTTAATATTTTCTTTTATATTGATGTCTAAGGGAACATCATCCCATTCATTGTATAATTCTAGAGAACGAAGAAAAGCATTAGCCGGGTTATGTTCCCATCATCATTGTATAAAGAATTTTCGAATTAATTTTCCTTGGAACAGAGCTGGTGAGCCAAGTTGTTGGGCTTTGTTTTTGTTTTTTGTAATTACTGTATCTTGGCTTTACAGAGATTATGCTAGGTTCATTCCATTCTTGAGGTAGCGTTTCTTTCATTTAAGTAAGCTCTCCAAGTAAGTCTCGGGCTTATTTCTAGTGAAGTTAGCTGAGAGTGGCAGCTGAGGGCTGATGCAGCCATTCCAGACAAATACTTAATTGTCTTCAAATTGCCTAGGGAGGCCATTATTAAAGAGGTAATAGAGGTCGGTTTATGTAAAGCGTAATGTAACTGTGTTACTTCGTAAGAGGACATTGGAAATATTTACAAAGAAAAACATAAGGTTAAGGTTACAGCTTTAATTTGTGTAAAAAAAATAGTGAGACCTTCAAAGAATAGTATATGTTGTAGCCGACTCGTAAGTATTCTTTTATGTGTTCTGCGTTTACACACGTCCCGTCAAGTAACCCATTGCTTTGATAATCTTTGCTCTGCAGCTGAGCAGACTCCCTGAGAAGCACTGGAATACTTCCTAGATCTTTTCAGTCTTACTTTTAGTGTTATTTTTAAATATTTATAGCTATACGCTATATAGCTGTACTCCCGGGTACACATCTAAATGAACCATAATGGTAATTAAAATTAATAAAAATGCCATGGAAAGGTTTTCAGAGTAGTGAGTGCTAGAGAGCACATAATAATGTTTTTGCAGAAGTAGCAGCAGTGTACGAAATGGAGAAAGATGAGAAACCTATCCAAGTAAATTACAGCACTCAGGGGAAAATCAGTGTAATGGGGAAGGGGATGTTACACTGTAATTAAAGAAAACATTCCAAAACACTGAGAATTAATGTCTTGGCTGTACCTTTCCATGGAGTCGCATAAGAAAATTTTATTCTGCTATAATTCTGTGCTTTACGTTTTGGTAGCAACTGGCAAATTGTCAAATATTGAGGTCTGTCTGGTCACAAGAACGTGGTTAAGTGGGGATGAAGCAAGGTGGTCTCGGTTGTGTGGGAGCCAGTTCTGCCGGCCACCAGAAATCCACCGTTTGTAATGGGGGGGGGACGACTGGGTCAGTTTTCCGAGCTGGCCAAATTCCTGTGCTGTTATTTCTGGACTTCTATATATGGGAACCCCCAGAAAAATTGAGGATTTAAGGGCAGTGGAAGCTCTTTTACGCTTAGACCCTTTGAAGTACTTCAGTGTCTAACAGTCATTGAAACAAAAAGTTAGACTCCTAAATATTTTGTGGTACTGGCCTTGAGGACTTGACTTTTCTGTGCATGTTACCTTTCCCGAGCTGGTCTCCGTGGTTCTTATACTTGCAAGCATTTTGCTCGGTGTCCGGTTTGTAGTATTTTATAGTCAGGAAGTTTTTTTACCACAGCTTGGTTGATTGCTTCAAAATTTCAAAGAATTAAATCAACTGCTTTCTTGACAAAGTACTTTGGCTTTTGCATTTGGTTTCTCAGGCTGTAGTAATATTGTGCTGGCTTGACCTTATCTTTTGAAAAAGCTTTTAGTATTTTCTGGAACTTTAGTTCTGTTTTGTAACGAGCAATCAAAATGAGTAATGCGGGTGAGCAGCTCTGCGCAGGAGTCAAGGCCCAAGTAAATAGTGTTTATCTAAAATTTTTGACTTGTCATGAAGTTGCTTAGCTGTTTGTCCAGGTATGGCTTTTTAGCTGGTTCTACACGAGTAGCTTTACTAGTTTCTAGGTTCACTGTACTATCAGGCTTATGTTTTTGTCTGCTGTTTCCATTCCTCCCCATCCACTTTGGTGGGATTTCCAGAAGTAGCAGTTCCGTCTGTTGATGAGCTCCCGGTTGACTGACTTCCATAGTGCACGGTTTCCACACCTCTCCTATTCACCGTAGCATGTGTCAAACTGGTTTGTTGACAATCAATGCCTGAGTAACTTAAGTATGTCAGTGTTTAATTAGCATTATTGTATTTTAATGCTGTTTAATTTTAAATATTTAAGTAGAAGTAGCTGTGCATTTCATTCTGTTGAAGGATTATTTGTTTGGCTCAGGACTTAAGAATCTCTAGAGTATATATTTTTATGACCGAAATCTTTGCAATATAATTTAGCCTGGTACATTTATTGTTATCTTAGAGCACAGGGAAATCGGTAATAGTACTTTTGGCAATGAGAGGAACCTTTAAGAAAATATTTAATGTGGTACCCAGATGTGAGGTGACGGTAGAATTTGTTAGTGCCGAAGTGCACAATTTCATAAGCATAATGGAGAGTACTCGCAATTGTAGGACGAAATGAAACCCTGAGTGCAGTACAATTCCAGTGGATTAATTAGGGCAGTACAAGGTAAATTTTTCTGAGAATTAGGGGGTGACTGGAAACTGTTGATGTCATGTTCATCAGTCATTAAGCAGTGTATAACGTATCAATAAATTTCTCAAAATGTAAGTGTTCCAGGAATATATTCAGTTGCACGGATTTACGGTGTAATATTGTTGTGATGGCCGGGTGCACGCTGGGCACTCAGCGACTGGCACGCGTTCTGCAATAGATCCAAACTCTTCATTGCAACCTGAATGCTTGGACCAACGGTACATAACCTGTACGGGTTTTGCTCTGATCTTTGGCTTCCAGCGTGACTTTTCTGTATGCAGTCGTATCTTTCTGACTGCTTTCCTCGATGCGGAGAGTGTGCCGCGTCTCTGTAGTTTGGTGCCAGCGAACCTGTTTCAACCTTAAAAACCTGTAGTTTTTTAAATACAATGACTGCATACAAGAGTTAAGATTTGTGGCATATTGTGTTTGAGGGCTGATTTTTCCATTGCTTTGTTTTTTTTATATAGTTTGAAAGAAATTTTAGAAGTAAGAATGTTCTGTTTCATTTACTTAATTTAAGGTATGCTGTTACTTCCATTATGCAATTAATTTATGTAAATTAAAAATCCTAAAAGGAAATGTACAGAAATGAGTTTTCATACTGACTCTCAAAAACAGTCAGGAGAAGAAAAAAAGTTTCTTAAGCATCAGAGAATGTTTTATAGGTCGTTGCTAGCTGATGTGATTATATTTTGGTATAAATAACGTCGTCTGTCTTCTAATACGAAAATAATCTCCATGTATATACTGCACGGCTATTTTATACTAGAACTCCTGACAGTCTGCCATGCGTTCGTCTTCTGGATAGGACCTGATTCCAGGATTAGTGTTCCTGGAGATGAAGAATGAGATTTGGAATCTTTGTGTGAAGGCGTTTCAGGATGTGTGAATGAAGACTTTGGATGCCTGCAGTTCTGAACTCTAGGGCAAATTAGATCAGTTTCTAGTGAATTTTTAAAAAATCTCCGATACTCATTAGACTTTTGAATTGTCTGGTACTAAAGGGCAATGATCAGCTTGAGTTATACAGTATTAAAATCTTGTAATCTCTGCCATGGACCAGAAGGTCATTTGAAGGTTTTTTAGTTCTTAGACTGCAATGAGGTCATAGGCCTCAATCTTCATGATCTTTTTAAAAATAACCATGAGATTTGGAAGCTTAAATGCTTTTGGCATTACAAATATAACGAGAGTCACAAAGTTGTGGAAGTTGTCGACATTGAGTAGGACTGACATGCACCGAGACTAGAAAGCATGTGTAAATGAAGCTTGGGTTAGAATAAGGATTGAATGCAAAACAAAGGTGCAGTTCTCAGCAAGAAGCGTCTGAAAATTGACTGACTTTGCACGTGTACCATAGAGCTTGCCGAAATGAATCGGCTGGGTTCACTCCTGCCCGTCTTTGTCCCTCTGCCTTGGATCCCAAGTGACCTCGTAAATTTAGGAGCCAAAGATGTAAGATGACAGTGTAAAAGATGTGGTTGCCAAGATATGGTCCCTCAAGTATTGAATTAAATTCGGGTATAAGCCATACTGTGAAAGCGTTTCAGGTGCTGGGTATTTCTAGGGAAAATCCTCCTAGATTCTTTTTTTTTTTTTTTCCCCAAAAAAACCAAATTTAAAAAAGTGGCTACCTTTGTCTTATTTTTGACAAGGAAACGTATCCCATAAGAATACCACCTTGATTTGCAAGGAATATATTCATGGCGTTGAACACTGTAAATAAGCAGTCTGCAATGTGGCATGGGCGAGGTAGCTGTGCTGTTCTCTTTGCCTGTATTATTATGACAATACAATGTTAATAATGTTAGAAAATGTCTAATGATGAGACCTACTTTTGCATTATTCGCTGTAACCTTGGGCTGATCACCTCTCCCTTAACTGTACTTTCCACATTTCTTTCTTACCGAGATGTTCGCGGAGCTTTCAAAGATGAAGTGCTGTGTAATTGCTATGTATCATCATTGTCTAGTGTATTTGACATAATTAATATATGCCATCTGCTTGTTACTTGTCTCATTTCTTTCTTCGAAATAAGGAATATGTTGGGTCTCCCCTCGCAGTCATGAATATATACACCACATTGCATATTTATTTGCTCATGTGTAAATCACCTTGAGCATTGCAAAATGATGAAATAGTGCTGATTCTACAGTATTCGTTAAATTCTACATTATCATTTAGGCACCAAATTAAGAAAATGTTTTGATTCCTCTTTCTGTTTACTTAATAGGTTTCGTTGGAAAACTGTGTTGAGGTTGGGCGAATTGCCAACACGTACAATCTCACAGAAGTGGATAAATATGTTAATAATTTCATCCTGAAGAACTTCCCTGCGTTACTAAGTACTGGTGAATTTGTGAAACTCCCCTTTGAACGTCTTGCCTTTGTGCTTTCAAGCAATAGCCTTAAGCACTGCACTGAACTCGAACTCTTCAAGGCGGCTTGTCGCTGGCTGCGCTATGAGGAGCCTCGGATGGAGTACGCTGCAAAGCTCATGAAGAACATCAGGTTTCCGCTGATGACGCCCCAGGATCTTATTAACTATGTTCAAACAGTGGACTTCATGAGAACTGACAACACCTGCGTAAACTTGCTTTTGGAAGCCAGCAATTACCAAATGATGCCATACATGCAGCCGGTTATGCAGTCGGAGAGAACTGCCATTCGGTCGGACAGCACGCACCTGGTGACGTTGGGGGGAGTGCTGAGGCAGCAGCTGGTGGTCAGCAAGGAGTTACGCATGTACGACGAAAAGGCCCACGAATGGAAATCCTTAGCTCCCATGGATGCACCGACGGTACCAGCACGGCATCGCCGTGATCGGAAACTTCCTTTACGTAGTCGGGGGCCAGAGCAATTACGACACGAAAGGAAAGACGGCAGTTGACACGGTCTTCAGGTTTGATCCTCGCTACAACAAGTGGATGCAAGTCGCATCTTTAAATGAGAAGCGCACCTTCTTCCACCTAAGTGCCCTCAAAGGACATTTGTACGCAGTCGGTGGGCGAAACGCGGCGGGTGAGCTAGGTGAGTGCTGCTCCCCAAGCGCGGCTTCTTGCCCTGCTCTTTGGGCCTTGAAGTCCCGTCCTGCCCCATGGCGGGTGGAGAGGAGCAGAGGTGAAGCTGTTGGCGTACAACTTCTGTCTGGAAATACGGCAAATGCCTGGAGAAATTTGTCTGGATACTATTAGCGGTTAATTTTAGAAGGGCTTCCACAGAAACATTTCCAAATAACAGGTATCTTGTGCACTGATGCATGGTATCCAATGCCTTCACCTTTATCAAAGGTGGAGTAAGTGTGTGCGTCTACAGGTATGAGCGTGCGTGTGTGTAAATGCAACTATATACAAAAAAATATTATTACTTCAGCTGAGAAACCAAACCCCCTCTTTTCACTCTTAAGGGATACATGACTTTAACTGAAACTCATGGTTGAGTGCAGGGTGTACTTTAAAAGATGGAAATTTTCTGGGATAGTAATTTTGAAATGCCTTTTTTTTTTTGGTGCTTTTTTTTGTTTAAAAGACGAGTGATTTGTTTCACTCACATTCTGGACTTCTTAACTACTAAAAATGTTATATTTTGCCTGTGATCTTCTGACTAATCAGTTAACTTATTTATATGAGTGACTCTGTCCTGCTGCCTCCTTTTTTTCCCCCCTTGCAAATGATGATTGATTTTACTTGAGTAAAAAAAAGTAATAATAATAAAAAAGTCAATTTCAGGGAAATAAGATTGTTGGTAACAAAGAATAAATACACGGTAACTTTTAATTTAAAAAAAGTCAGTAGAGGATGGCCCGTATTCATCCACTGCATACTCTCAATTGTAAATTTGTCTGTGCTTTAAAATCGAACTGTTACAGCCATTATGTGTGGAATTTTAGCATAATATTTTCTCTAAACCAGATGTAAGATTTCATTATTTTGTTCTCTGCATTCAACCCAACGCTTAACTGTGGCTTGTCAAGTCTTTGCGGCAGTATCTCTTGCTGCTAAGATTTGCTTTTTAATTAATGCATCTCAGTTGTTCACATATACGCTTTGTTTCGTGATCATAACGCAAACTTTCCTTGGAAACATATAGGGCACTGCTTCCGCTATGCAAAACAGACTGGTTTTCCCAGAAGTTTAAAATCCATTCTGATGTTTGATGAAATGAGACGTTTAAAAATGCCTCCTGCTTCCAAACAAGATGGGAAACTGTTTTGCAATAACTTGTTTTCCTCAGACAACCATTTTCCGATGCAGATCCAGAGGTTTTCAGAATTTTTCTTATATCTCACTTTATCTACCTGAGAACACATTCTAAAAGCAAACTTAGTGCACAAACTAACGTGTATTGATCTTCATCTCGAGTAACCTGACCTTCATTGAGCTATTTGCTAATGGTATGAATTAATAGCAGATAGTCAGGTTGCGGTCCTTGGGTACTGTTCCGTCCAGACAGAGTAGGGTTATGGCCGTGAAAAAGTTGCAAGTCTGACAAAATCGATATGAAATCCGGCTGTCACTAAGCCAGTGCAACCTGTGGGTATAGCAGGCTTAACTGCAGTGTTTTTCTTAAATTAGATCAAGCGGTATCATTCTGCTGACCTCAACTCTTCCGCAACTTTAATTAAAATACAAAATCTATCACCTGTCTAAAATTCCTCTGTAAAGATATCATTAAAATGCTGCAGTGATTCTGCACAGACCTGAAAAATGCCATTGGATCATTCTGCGAGAAGAACACTCTATAAATGCTATTGTAGCTGTCTGATGCTTTGATTTGGGGCTTCAGTTTCTTGTTAATTGTGAGGCAAGTCACTTCTCATTTTCATGTTTCTTTCATAAACCTTGACAGCCAAGAGATGAAATGCAGCTTAAACTTCCCATTCTCTTCAGATGAGAAAAACTCACAAGCTTTTCGTAGAAGCGAAGGTCAAATGTGCATTGGACAGGTATTAAAGAAGTTGCCCTTGGGTTCAAACTAATTTCAATCTGTTGTTAAAGAGGAAACATTCCCAAAACCTGAATTCAGCTTTCTGGAAGATCAGGTCTTACGGAAAAGGACCAAAGGATTAAAGTTACTAAAATGAATTTCTTTATTTTTTTTCTCCTGACGTTCACTCGAATAAAAATTATACTTTTTTTGTAGGCTGTCAAGCCTTCCCCAAAGAGTTTTCAAATGTTTAATCTTCTGAGAGCTTTGTAAATACCGCTTTCTACCTCAGCAGTACGTGCTCTAGCAGTAATACACAGCTGCTGGTTTAACAGCGCACGCCACCGAGAAAAGTTTGGTTGCTGGTAAGGACAGGGGACTTTGCACGTGTGCGGTACCTGCACTGGTGTGGGGCAAATGCAGCTTTGAGACGTGCTGGATTTTGAAGTTATGAAACACCCTTGAAGTTGGCTGAACCCCCCCAGCTCTCTCAGCCCGTCCTCCCAGCAGAGGGGCTCCAGCCCTCCCAGCATCTCCGGGGCCTCCTCTGGCCCCGCTCCAACAGCTCCGTGTCCTTCTGCTGTTGGTGCCCCAGCGCTGGAGGCAGCACTGCAGGGGGGTCTCCCCAGAGCGGAGCAGAGGGGCAGAATCCCCCCCCTCTAGAAGCCTGCACCACTCCTCGAAGGATTGTGCGTGATTCCGGTTGGTTCTTTTTAAATGCCGACGCAGGCGCTGCCAGTGGTATCCCCAGAAGGCAGGAGAAGAGCCCTCCGGCGCGAGGAGACCAGCCTGGAGAAGGCGGGTGTGCAAAAGACAGGACTTTTTGGAAAAGGAGGCAGAGGGCAAAGCAGGTGCGGTTCACAGAGATACTCCTGAAGCAGAACTCATCAGTGATTTCCAGCTGTGCTGTTGTGCAGAGCTCTGGAAACCGTTTTCTCTTCTCAGACCAGTAGATTTTTGTAGCTCTTTTTTTGAGAGTTCAGTTGTGGTACGTGGTGGTGGCAGCAGCTGTGCTTTTGGGTGTTAGAAAACATGGGCGGTTTGGGTACTTCCCAGGTACTTCAGGCTCGGCTGTTGATAGGCTTGGGGGGAGGTTGACGTTTTCACAGATGGTCTTTTCCAACTTCAGGGGATGTTGGGTTGTGACCACGGATTCATAAATACCTTCATCATCATGCTGCAGTAAAGACAGAAAGAGAAGACTTCTTGCCCAGGGCAGGGACAGTTCGGTATTCGTCTGACCTCCTGCCCGATGAATGGGATGGCGTTTGTTTTCCAGGTGTCCTCAATTCAAACAACTCCTTGTTTATGTAAAAACTTCTCCCATGACTCTACATAACACATATATTTTAAATGTTGTTGGTTAAGAAGAAAAATCTGCATCGTCACGCAGCCGGGCGGTCTGTGAATATCGAAGCACAGCGTGAACTGGAGGACCTCTTGCGCAGGAGCTTGTTTGGAAGGGGCTCCTTGCGATGCTGGGGACAGAGTCGCTCAGGGCACTGTTTAATTTAACCAAGTCAGCTTTAAGTTGGACAGAAGCAAGCTGTATGATAGAGATGATACAACAAAGTGAAGATTCTGGGTTCTGGGACATCACACACAGTTGCTCCGTGGTGCTGTAATAAACCCTGGACACATTAGAAGCTAGTGACAGAGAAGCGGTAAATGTCTGTATACGCCTCAAGTAGCATCGCAGATGGCACTATAAAATGAGCGCAGGCTGAGCATCCCTTAGGACTGCCAAAGCTTTGTGTCTTTTGGAGATTGCTTAATTCTATTAAAATGAGGCCTGTCTTCCCTGGGTTATGGTAATGAGCAGATCAGAAGTTCCACTGTTAAACATAAACAAAGCCTGACTTGAATCGTTCGTGCTGTTGGGAGAATGAATCTATCGGCCTCGTGCTATATAGAATATACACTTAGATTCAGTAAAGTAGCGGTTCTTTTGAGTGTTTTGTGAATGATGCTCTGTCTGGAGGTGATGTATAGAACTTCCCGATACCTGTCTTAAATTAACAGGCACCTGTAATAGCTGAAATTTTGTATATTTTTTTTCCTTTTCAGTGCAGAGGGAGCTCTTAAGAGAGAGAAATGGAACGACCTTGCAAGGAAACAGGGAAACAACTACGCAGAACAACCAAACAGAACAGTCGGGTTTATCCAGCTGGGAAATAATTAGCTTTGTTTTAGAGCGCGGTAGATTTGAGATGGAATGATTCGTCTGCAATGCTGTCAGACAGTACTTTAGTTCTACTCATGATGGTTGAGAGAATTTTGAAGCCACATCAGAAACTGAGGGTTCTTGGACTCAACAGCCTCCTTTCTCAGATAACTAATGTCTTTACAACGTGCTGGCAGTGGTGGCAGTAATGTACATCAATTTCTGCATTTTTATCTTCTCTGAAGTGCTCTCTTGGCTCGCTAAAGCGATCTCTTGGCTACGGTTCCTCTCATAAATGCAGTCCGTGGCGCAGAGCGAGATAGACAGCGGTCCGGCGTTGAATGTCATGTTAATCTGGTAGCCGCTGGCATGGTGATTGCTTCCACGTACTCTGCTCTTCCTCCCCTTGGAGTGTATTAGAAATTTCAGTTCCTTACCTCTGCCCAGGCTGGAAGTACGGTGGGGAAGAGGATGCCTTTGTTTGTGTGAAAGCAAGTAGGACGCTGATTTCGTCGCAGCATCGCAGCGAACAGCAGGTCGGAAGGGTCTGCTCTCAGGGTAGAACTGGGACGGCTATAATTATGTGCACGTCAAATCTGGTTTTCTCTGTTCTTGAAATTTCTGCACATCTTTGTTTCCTCGTGATTGCTAAATAGAGCGGAGTTGAAAGCTTTCCTTTTTAGAAAAGAATATTGGAATGGATGAATACATTTATAGAAGGAAGAGCACGGGTTTATTTGGGGATTGGGCAAATACTGCATGTGGTGTCAAGAGCGCAGTACACAAAATACAGCTCCTAGATTTAATTTTAGATTTTAAAATTTAGATTTTAAAATTAATTTTAACTTAGTTTGTAGAATCGGTTCTTTGTGCCTATACCTTTATTTGGGCAAGAGGCTATCTCCAGCATTCGCTGGCTTTACGGCTCTGTTAGTGCTTGGTGGATATAAAAAATCCGCAGGATATCAAATAGGAAAAATACCAAAGTTTTTCAAGAAGAAATTTTTGACTTTATTAAAAATCAAGCCTGACTTTACAAAAATTTCATTACAGAAGAATGATTGAATGCATTTTCATACCTTTCCTTGTGCAGACTTTCATCTACCTGCACACGTGTGTAACGTGAAAGGCAGCTCGAGGCTCGTTTCGGATGGCCGCGGTAGGAAGCGCAGTAATGGGAAGGCTAGGTGGACGGAGAGGTGCTTCGTGAAGGGCTGACTTCTTCGAGTAAACCTCGGAACTTGCCCATGTTGGGCCGCTTTTTAAAATGGCTAATGTGGCATGTCAGCAGTAGTTGACAGTTGACTTCAGTTACTTCCCATCAGGTTTTTATTGCCCATCTTACAAAGCCCCGAGGTGGCTGGCATAACCTGGAGTGCGTGTGAGAGGCACTCTGAGAAAACCAGACGCATTTCGGGCTGCCATTACCATTTTTTAAGCATTTTCAAGAATGTGAGATTAATCACTTCACGCTTGTGAATCAATGTATATCATTTCTTTTGAAAGAAACAGGAATTTAGTGGGTTTTGTCTCATATCATGGACTTAACATTCTGGACCAGCACTCTTCTGTATGTCTTAAATTTAAGTTTCAGCTCCTGGGTGGGGAAAACCTGAAGAAAATCGAGTGTACTGTAGCAATTTAGCAATTCTCATGTGCAATGTAGATTTTTTTTTTTTTTTTAATTTTTATATTAACCTTAGATGATGCCAAACTGGTTGTCAAACAGTATTCCTGACACTGGAACTGGAAGCTTCTATTTTAAGCATGTCTACTGGAGATACCAATTACATGGAATTACAGAATATCATCCTGTCTTGCAACAGTAAGGAGGCTGTATGTTTTACAGCAGCTAAGAGAGAATTTAGAAGGTCACTGTAATGAGCTCTTTGCTAAAGTTTTCCTTGACTAGAGATCTTTTGGAGACCATAGCTATACCTTCCTTTCCAAAATGCTCCAAAGGATTATTTTAGGAGGCAGATTTGGAGTTTAGGGTGAGGTACCTTGTAGTCACTGTATGAGCATTACCGATATACTGGCCTGGCCAGTACTGCTGATTCTGCAGGCTTAGACTCGTTTCTGGCCTTTAAAATGCCAAGTTTCTCAGCTTCTAAATTCTTTTTTGTCTCTTTAAGTTAATGAGTAATCCTGGACTGTAAGTCACCATCACTGATTCCTTAGAGCCGGCTCAGATTTTCTACCCTTGACTGAATAAAAAGCTTGTTCTAGAGCAAGTAAAATGCCACTTTCAAAGATAGATTCAATTTTGTACGCATAGTTCATAAACATCTCTCTTCAGAGATTAAACATTGTGTAACAAGCATTAGAATCTGATTCTTAATTTTAATTATTTAAAATGAGATTTAATTTGTCTTGAAGATAACACAATTATTGATAATAGCTTTGTGTATCATAAGGTCACCATATTACAGGGGTTTTCAGAATCTCTTGCCCCTCTGGTCATATTTTACTATTCAAGCTGCCAATCTCTCCAGCTTGCTCACGTCCATTATTGAATCTGCTTTGTGTTCCTGTTCTCTGTGCTGATGGCGTACCCCTCTTCCACCCCGCTCCGCAGAGAGGATTCCTTCTCAGAAATGCTGTCTGCAAGGACACCTGGGCTCTGGGTTTCTCTTTAATTAGTACTAACCTCTGCAATTCCTGATTTGGTAAATCCTGTGCTGATTTTAACATTGGAATTCACAAAAAACGCCGCTCAGACTGAGCTGTGTATCGACACAGGCACGGCTTCTCTCCGGTCAAGATTCAACGATGTTTTATCTTGTAATTTTTTTAAAGCTTGGCTTTTGTGAACTGTTTGCATTAGTGACTTGCGTAGGCTGGGCTGTGTGTTGCTGCGCAAGCGCTATAAACATTGCAAGACGATAGAAAATGACTCAACGGTTGCTGCCCCCTTTTGAGGGCACAGGACCATTTCGATGCAAAATACCAAGGAGAAAACCCAGCCTGGTTTTCTGCATGAGTGGGACATTGCTGAAGACACGGGTCTGCGAAAAGTGTCCTGGTTGCCAGATGTGTTGATCCTCTTTGGGATAGGTTTTAGTTTTTTTCCCCTGTCTCTCTACAGCAGACACCGAAGGGAGCTGTGCAAGAGGAAATGTGTAGAAAAGCTGAATTCATCCTGCTTTTGCCGTTTTCCCTGGTGTCTGTACCAGAGCTGTACCTCTGGCAGGGTTCATGGGCTGGGGCAGGTTGGGTGTCAAGCAGGGATGGGAACGAGAGAAGTGGAAGGCAACAAAGCAAGAGGATTTTTTTTCTTCCCTTTTGTTCCTCTGGGACAGAGCTTGAGGTTTTTCTGTATTGTCTCTCGACATCATGCTCAATAATTCCCTTGACACTTTCTCAGCTGAACAGTGTTTCTCATTGATACTTCCTCTGTTTATGAATATATTACTGCCGCTGCGACTGTCCTCAAAACCAGACTGCCGTGCGAGCTTCAACATTTTTATATTCTCATTTGTTTTAAACAGCCACTGTGGAATGTTACAATCCCAGAATGAATGAATGGAGCTATGTCGCAAAAATGAATGAGCCCCACTATGGTCATGCTGGAACCGTGTATGGGGGATTAATGTATATTTCAGGTAAATAATGCGTATGATCATATCATCTCTACGAAGCAATTACTTATCTAACTTTTCCTGTTTCAGTGGGGGACAATAAAAACTAGTCCCTGGTCGCGCTTGGTTTGCCATGGTATGAGCAATGATGCAAATTCATCTGAAGCCAGTCAAACGCCACACGTCCTGCAGAATCTGATAAAGTTGGTGTAGATAATATCATGTATTTACGTAGTAGATGACAGCTCTGAACTCCAAAGCAGTTATTCACTGCTTTATTTTGGAAAGCACTTTAAAAAAGAACATCTGTCTTCGTGGAGCTAATGGAAAGGGATAAGTTTTCATGTTAATCACAATGTACAGATGATGTCTGTGCTTTCGTTTGTGGTAGGGTCAGTCCTATATGTCACCAAGGTTATAGTTCATGCCATTTTTTTTTTTCCAAACTGGGAGCAACAGGTTTTCTGAAAATCTGCTGTCTGCTCAGTGTTTAAAGAAGATTCGATCTGTCGGTGATCTGTACAGGGATCACAGCCCCACGTATGTTCTCCTCCTGCCATTTTAAGGGATGTCTCTAAAGAGCGAAGCTGAAGTTCAGGGCAGGGGGTGGGACAGGGCTGGGAAGAACCGGTGGGGAGACGCACAGGAGCGGGTTGAGCCTCGGGGTACTTTGAGTCAGGGGGCCTTGTGCCAGCAGGCTAGGAGGGACTTGTTTTAAAGTTTACCATAAGGTACAGCTGCTTCTTTTTGGATGAGCCCGTCCGCTAAGCTAGCATCTGATCGTTGTGCTGCTATTTGTACTTTTTTGCCCGTTTTGCTTGTTTTACTGCAGGTGGCACATGTGTATGCTCCCCGCTGGGCTTTTTTCGTGTAGATGCTGCGTATTTCCCACAGATTTTTCTCTTCCTCCCCCTCTTCTCTCAGGCAGCCCCATGAGTCTCGACACTTTTGGGGTTGAAAATGTGAAGATCGGTTCCTCTGCCGTTTAAGCCTCTCTGAGAGGCTCCCGGGCACTGCCACTACAACGGCTGTCAAGTGTCAGGGCTGGACAGTCCTGGGTTTTTTTGTATTTAATTCTTACTGTCCAACTGAAGAATGAAGTACTTTCTTGCATAACCCCTGCAGACAGCATGTCTGCTCGTCATCCAGGCACGATAATTCAGTGGCGAATGGTTAGCCCGGCAGGAGGCTGTTCAGTAGCGGTGTATTCCCTGCATATTTTTTAGCGCCTCAAATGTAGTAGCATTATGGTCTTAAACCATAGCTAATAAGCCTACAGTGTCTGAAATTGGTGCGACGGCTTTCTGACCTGCCTAGTGGCCGTGGGGGGGGAGGTGGGACGTTTCATCCACCGATGGGAAATCGTCCTGTGATTTCCCCTGAAGCCTCCCCAACCGCCTTTGCAGGGAACTGTGGAGAAGGTAAATACAGGGAGAACCACAGGCATCTATTAACAGAAGAATATTTGAAGTCTGTGTCCTCTCTCTCTCTCCAGGTCAAGTTGATGAAAAAAGTTTTCTGAAGAAAATTCTGCTATGTGATAGGGCCACTTAAAACACAATAGCGTAGTATCAAAATGTGCAGGGGAAATGGATTCCTGTTTTCTTGACGGTGAGAAACAAAAGTAGCAAACTGAACAAATGTAAGCATAAGAAATAATTTTCCCAAAATGAAGCATAGGTAACATTTTTGTGTTCTCTTAATCTGCCAGTATCATCTTCTGTAATGAAGTCCTGCATCAGACAGATGTAAAGGAACAAGGTACATTAAAAACGTCATTTGAAGTGGAGCACGCGGGTGATAGTAATCTTAGCTAATGTGAAAAAGTTTTAGGGAAGGCTAAATTCATTCACAAAAATGTATGTTTCTGCTATTTATTGCTTATGAGTGTGAGCACCACTCTAACATGCGTTTTGTTTCTCTAGGGGGAATTACCCATGATACTTTCCAAAAGGAGCTCATGTGTTTTGACCCTGACACGGACAAATGGACTCAGAAAGCTCCGATGACGACAGTCAGAGGTCTGCACTGCATGTGTACTGTGGGAGACAAGCTGTATGTCATTGGTGGAAATCACTTCAGAGGAACGAGTGATTATGATGATGTTCTAAGCTGTGAATATTACTCACCAACTCTAGACCAGTGGACTCCAATTGCTGCCATGTTACGTGGGCAGAGTGATGTTGGGGTTGCTGTCTTTGAAAATAAAATCTATGTTGTTGGAGGATATTCTTGGAATAATCGGTGCATGGTGGAAATAGTTCAGAAATACGATCCAGAAAAAGATGAGTGGCATAAAGTATTTGACCTTCCCGAATCGCTCGGCGGCATTCGAGCCTGCACTCTTACTGTTTTCCCACCGGAGGACAATACAGGGTCACCATCTAGAGAATCTCCTCTTTCAGCACCTTAGAAACGTCCCTCGACTTATGATGTTGTAGTAACACCTTTGCACTGCATCATGGAGTCTTATTTTTCTTCAGTAGTTTCTGTTGGGCTTAGCCTACAGCATTTTGTACAATTACTGGAAAAAAAAAAAAAAAGACTTTGACGTTATTTGTGCTGTTTGTTTGGCCTAGAATGTTTGTCAAGTGGTTAACAAAACAAGATGTACTCACCCGAGCCAAATGTTTAACAAATGAGAAGATATTGTCTATAAAATGTATGAACTAGGTACGTTATTAATGTTGTGTATTGGGTGTGAGGTACCTTATAGATTACATTTGGAAGCCCCATGAGTCAAATTTGAAGACTTTGTCTTGAACACGTTCTTTCACTAAATTTCATAGCCGAAATCCTTTTTCCGTTTGATTGCGACTACAGGTTACGAGGGGAGGTAGACCTCATCAAGGTGAGCTATGACAGAAGGTTGCCAAGGGGCCTGAGCTACCTCCCTCTTTTCACGGAGTATTTTTGACATATCTGTTTACCCGCCTGACTTTGTGGGTGCTTTCAGAACATATGAAGTTTCTTATGCAGAGGGGAGAAATAAAATAATTTTAAAATATTAGCACTATACAGGAAGCGGACCTTGTAGAGGCCAAGCGTTTTTTATAACATATAGCGAGTGTTTTTCCTGAGTCGGTTGAGTGATGCTTCAAACAAAAGATTTAAAATGTTTGGATTTTTTTTAATTTGGGTTTTTTTCAGGAATTGGCTTCCGCTCGCACGGGAGCACACAGCATTAACAAATGGGAATTCAGTGCAGTTGTATATTCTGTTGTACGCCTGTACTGAATATAGGTAGATAAGGGCTAGAACATTAACTTAAGCCACTGAATTTGACCAAATCGTTCCGTCAGATCAAATTTAATCTACCTTTTCTCCTTTGCTGTTGAGAGAACTTGCATAATGTGTCCTCTGTATAGTCTCAGTTAATAAGGTTATTTAGCACAAAGTGCAGCTTCGGCGAGAGAGCTGCTTTTGCTCAGTGAACTTGGACTACCACATTTTACCTTCTTTTGTTCAATAAAACTTTAAACTGCAGTTACTCAGTCTACGCTACCTCATTCATGTATTTGGTTTTCTTCCTCTGCCTCACCATCTCCAGGATACGCGTTACGTGTACCCGTGGGGCCGGTTAATGTGCCAGGAAGCCAATGCAGAAGTGATCGCGAATGGGTATTTTTGACCTACTTTTAAGAAACTTATTTTGGCCTGATGTGTTCATTTTATAGTTAAGGACTGACAAAAGAACAAACTGTCGTAATTTTTCTTTTTTTCCTTGGAGAACTACTGCGTCTGTGTGCAGCCGTGCAAATTCACGGAGATCTTTATCTGCTCTCAAATAAAGCACAAATTGTGCCTACAGAAGGCAGATGCCGTCGTGCTTGTCTGGAACCTCCCATCCTGCGTTACCAGTGGGTTTGCTGACGGGCAGTCCAAGGGACGTCGGCTGGGGAAGGCTGTTTAAGTCTTTATTTTATTGTGCTGCCCATTGCCAATAACCCCGTAAAGCTGAACAGACTCTGTGTTGGGAGGACGCTGGTTGTGTTCTGTCCCTGCTGGACGCAGCAAGCGGCAGCATTACTGCGGTGCCACTTTTGGAAGCGCTGATATTTATTCTTCAGGCGGTTTGCTAGTAACGATCACTACCAAATGCGTGTGTGAGCTTTAGGTCCCGTAATTGTTTTGGTTAAAATCAAAAGCAATTCTTCCCCTTAAAACAAAACAGAACTTGCTTCTGCATAGCTGTGTGCGGTTGTTGCAGGGGGAGTAGCGGCAGCAGTGGATGCTCTTGGGAAGCAGCCAGTCAAGATTAATTGACTCGTCACCTTACGGACGCTCTTCTAACGCTGCGCAAAGCACCAGATAGGAAAATGTTGCTCTGTCGTTTAAGTGTGTGTCGGTCACTTGTGTCACATGCTACTGTGTTGGGCTTTTCCAGCTCAGAGACCAGATTTTAGAGCCTGCTTGAGTTTAAATCCCCTGAAATCCATATTCCATTTCTGTTTCATTAAACAAACTGAAAAGCAAGTTGAAGTAGTTGCAGCTCCTTTTGGACGATGCAGATACATCCTGCTGCCTGTGGGCTGGGGCTGAGGAGGTGCTTACTTCCCAAGTGGGTATCCTCACCAGTATTCACCGTTCGGAAGAAGCTTAGGGTGGATTCTAACCGTTACGAGAAGTCAGGGTGTCGCTTTTGTGTCAGCCTAGAGAACAGCCCAGCGGCTGGTGTATGGCCACAGTGTAGAGGTTTATTTTTTTAGTGACTCGTTATCTATTCTACTTAAAGTGGGAGAATTCTTTTTGAATCTCATTTTGTCATCGGTGTTGGACACAGCATAGTGGATTAAATGTAGTGCTTCAATCAAATTAATCTTTGAGGGTTTTTTTCTTGTATCTCCCTCGGATTGAAGTGTTGATAATGACATTAGTTAACATCTACTCCCCAGGACTGAAAAGCAAACATCAAAGATTTGCCCCAAAACTGCAAACTGTTTTCTTCTATAATACTGTGTAAAATGACCAGCATGATGTGACCAGCAGAAGGAGGGAGGTGACTGTCCCCCTGTGCTCAGCGCTGGTGAGGCCACACCTTGGGTATTGCATCCAGTTCTGGGCACCTCAATACGACAGAGATCTCGAGGTGCTGGAGCGAGGGCAGAGGAGGGCAACGAAGCTGGTGAAGGGCCTGGAGAATAAATCTGATGAGGAGCGACTGAAGGAGCCGGGACTGTTTAGTTTGAGGAAGAGGAGGCTGAGGGGAGACCTCATCACTCTCTACAGCTACTTGGAAGGACGCTGCGGAGAGGTTGGTGCTGGTCTCTTCTCACAGGTCATTAGCGATAGAACAAGAGGGAAGGGGTTCAAGCTGCAGCAGGGTAGGTTTAGGCTGGACATTAGGAAAAAATTCTTCCCAGAAAGAGTGGTCAGACACTGGAACAGGCTGCCCAGGGAGGTCGTGGAGTCACCATCCCCGAATGTGTTTAAGACTCGTTTAGCTGTGGTGTTGGGGGATATGGTGTAAGGGAGAACTCTGTAGAGTGGGCTTGATGGTTGGACTCGATGATCCCAAGGGTCTTTCCCAACCTAAATGATTCTATGATTCTGTGACTCGGGGCTCATTATGTCTTTCTTAACCGTGGCATAACGAGCCCTGTCCGTCTCTGCATCCGCAGCTGTGGGTGGGCGGTTGGTGCAGCCAACTCTCTGCGCCGTCGGTAGGGCTGCTTCTGTGAAGACTGAGCCCCTTGTGGCGCTGGAGCCAGCACTGTGGACGATAAGCAGCCGCCTCTTTTTTTCATAATCTTGAATGCTTTATTTCTGTGGTTATAGTGCCGAAATTAGAAAAGCATCTGGATAAAAAGCAACTATATTTGACCTGCATTAGCGTGCTAGCAGGGAGAGGTGCCGGAGCTTTGTGCCCTCTCCCGATGATGCCAGAGCCGTTCCGCAATTTCAGAATTCATACTCGGGTGTTGCTTTTTTTAGTGCCCAACTAGCAGCAGAGGCCAAAAGTGCTCATTTCCGTACACAACTCGTTAACAGGCTGGGCTGTTATCCCCACAAAGAAGCACAGCCCTCCGAACGACTCGAGACATCGGGAGGGACATTTCTCTTGTGCTGCGTTTTGAAGTTGGACCAGAATGATGGGTAAGAAAACCTGGGAAAACCCAGGTTCTGTGAAGTTTCTTTGCCCTGTTCACGTAGAAGAGCCGATCGTCTGCAGACGTCCAGTTTTCCGTAGTTCCCCTTCCCTTAGAAAGTTGTATAAAGTCTCAGAGTCTGGCCCAGGGAAAGGAATTCATGGCAGGACCCGACCTGCCATGGGGCATTGGCTGTGTTGGCGTTCCTGGGGAAACGGAGTTGTCATGAAGGAGGGGGATCGGGAGCAGCAGAAGGCAGCTGCCTGCCGGCCTGACCTGCTGCACAGTCACTCTGAACCTTAACCTCTTCCCAGGCCAAAAATGACTTTACCAATGCTATTTTTAAGTTTCGTGGTCTGTTTCTGAGAGCCTTCAAGGGGGGGAGTCTTCAAGGAGTAGCATTGTGGTAACGGACAGAAGCTCAAGCCGATAGTCTCGATTCTTTAGTGGAATAATGGAAATCCTGGGTTGGGGCAGTTTGCACACAGATAAATAAAATTCTGCCCAAAGGCTTACTGTCTTAATCTTAGGGGCTGGTTGGACATCAAAAAATAACCCGATACCACAGCAATTAGTGCCATACAAACCTCTGGAGAAGTTTATAGCCAAAGACGTGGGGATTATCTGATCTGGAAAGATCAGAGCACTTTTTTTTTTTTTTTTTTTGCAAAGTTCACTCCACCTCCTAGAATTGTTGTTCCTTCTGAATTTACCCTCCAGCTGCTAATTACCTCATCTTTGCCTTGGTGTCTGACTCTGCTGGTTGCTGGGTTTTTTAATTTTTCCTTCTTGTAGCCGACATCTTTGTTACTTCTCTGCTCCTAATCAGAATCGATAAAACTGAAGCTTTTCTGGTGCCACGGTCCGCACAAAAGGGGAGAAAATAGCCCACTGCAGGTACAGAACGTACTTTTGGGAAGCGTAATCGTTAATTCAGCGTGTGCATACTTGGAAATACATAACCAGTTTTCACCTAGTAAAAGGTCTGTGTGCGTTGAAGGGTTAATTCGTGTCCCGTGTGGCATCGATTGTGCCTGGTGGTAGGTTCCCCACGGCTCTGGGGTGAGTCAGGCTCTCTCAGGCAGCACCTCGCGCGTGCCACGCTCTGTGGAAGCGTTCTTTACTTGCACGGCGTATGTAGCTTAACAGGTAATTTTTTCCTTCGTATTCTAGTTAAAATGGGAACGATAGTTCTTTGTGTACAGATGGTGATCAGAAAAAAAAAAAAAAGTCGTAAAACGCAGAGTTACGTGTGCTTCGCTTAACGGTAAAGGTTTTGGTCCCGTGAGCGTTGCAGGCCCCGTCCAGCTGTCAAAAGGTGATCCCAGCTTCGAGCACAAGGTGGGGAATTAGGGCGACTCCAGCAGCACGTGTTCTTACTGTCTGCCTCCCCCTCACGAAGGGAACTCTTCTCAGTCTGTGGCCTCTGTCTTTTGATGTCCGGCCCTGGTGGACCTGCTGGTTGCCCGTTCTGGAGAAAACGGGATGAGACATGTTCCGCAATGCATCTTACTCTGTAAAATAACACGGCTTGTTTTTGCCAGGAATCGCAGCATGGGGAATACGCAGGGCTCCTCTGGAATTTATTTAATGACCAGGCAATTTGTGGAAGATGGGGTAACCTGGGAGTGGTGCTACAGCAGGAGCCCTCCGCGGCTGACATTCCAGAAGGGACAATCTGGAATGAGGATTGCCTCCTCCTCTGTGTGTTGTTTTGGACCGTGGATCTCTTTTCCCCTGTCTTTGGGAGTGTTCGTTGTTGCTATTCGGGTCTTTCGCTTTTTATTGATGAAATGAGTAATGTCTCTCTGAAGCTGTAGTGGGAGTGAAGGGTTCAGTTGGTTCTTCCTGAGCTTAGCTACGTGCTGTCAGGATATCCACATACTCATTAAAAAGTTTTCTATCCAGGGCTCTGTTTCCCTAAGCATTTAGTAGAAATTGGTTTACCATGTGAAAAGATGTCAGGTGAAAACGTCTTTGGGACCAGAAACGTGCAAAGCTGGTAAATTTGCAGAGTAAAATTATAATTCTAGGTGGAAAAAACCCATTTCTTTAGAGTTTGTTGGCATGGTTCAGAGCTTCATTTGGATATTGAGCCTCCCACAGACTGTCTGGAGCGAGATATATTTCTTTAATAACCTGTAGCTGACATCGGTGAGCCAGACCCCACTCGTTCATACCTGCGCGCTTTTGGCCGGCCGGTTGCTCTGCTTTCCCTTTGACCGCAGCGTTCGGTGTTGGCGGGGGTCTGTTTTCTCTGGGCAAGTGTAAAAGCACCTCTCCTGTCTCCTGGAGAGCCTGTTGATTGAGTTCCAAAATAAATCTGAGCTCCGATTCTTCTATCTGAAGTCCATTGTGGCTCTGGCCTGCTAGGGGTCGTGCGGAGCTGGGGACTGAGGACCATGGCTCTGACATCTAAGTGCCCACCAGCCCCTTGCTGCCCTGTGCACGGCAAATAGTCCCAAACCCGGCTAAAATCCGCGTGCGGGAGGTAAATCTATTAAGGCTGACCAAAAAGTTTAGTTCCCCTGAAGACCAGCAGAATCTCCTCGTCCTCTTTTCAGGGAGGGCTGGGTACCAGAGCTTCCCGGTCCCGGGGCGGGGGTAAAAGCAGTAGCTCTTGGGTGGGCAATACTCCTCTCTTGGCCGTTGCTTCTGCCCATCCTTTCTTCTGTGCCCCCTGGGAATCGCAGGAGGATGGGCCAGGGTTTGGTCATGCTTTCCACATCAAGCGTGAGAGCAAGCGTCTTCACCCTCATCTGTCTGCACAACACTGAGAAAAAGGCGCTGTAGGAAGGCTTCCGTTTTTAAACATTCCGTCACAGAACAGTACCAATCGATGAAGGAAAAGATTAAAATTGGTCCATGTTAACATGTGCTGCCCATATCCAGGATTGTTCCAAAACACTTGGCCTCTGCTGAATTAGCAACTTT
The DNA here is from genome assembly GCA_009819605.1 of Sterna hirundo. Lineage (NCBI taxonomy): Eukaryota > Metazoa > Chordata > Aves > Charadriiformes > Laridae > Sterna > Sterna hirundo. The sequence continues at coordinate 23,777,022 of CM020444.1, read as the reverse complement.
GCCTTTACCTCCCTTCTTCAACATCACTGTGAAAAAAATTGCCTGCTTTCTTTTCCAGGTGTTTTGCATTGCTTGTAACCTTTTCTTAGAAGTGTGGAAATAATTCTCCTTACGTGTTTCATGCGTCAAAATAAACACATCGCTGATCACCGGAATCCCCTCCCCGTGTTTCTTGCGCCGTGCCTGCCAGTGTGTCTTTCTGTCTTTTTAGCCAAACCTTTGACAGCTGCCAATAAATGTCATTAGAGAGTCGTATAACTCCTGCTAATGGGTGCAGGCTCCTGCGCTGCATCGTTAGGAACGATAAAGAGGGGTCATCCCTTTCCCTAACAATTAAATACTTCTGGAAGAAAAAATAATTCGCTTCGGAGAACAGACCTGCCCTGGATCAGATATTTACAGGCAGATTAGTTTGGCCTGTGCTTGTTAGGTTTAGATTTGAATATTTTATTCTTCCAGGCGTATATTTGCACACAGGGCCTACGTAGCTTTTTTTATGGCGAGCGTATTCCTTGCTCCCAGGTGTGCCAGTGGCTGGCTGGGAGCGATGCTCTGCCGGCTGCGGAGGGACAGCCTCGTGCCAGGAACAACCCTGCACCGGGGACGGGGACTGAGCTTGGGGTGGAAAATCAACGCAGCTTCTTAATTGCAGTTGAGAAAGAGAAGTCGGTGTCTCCATTCGAAATCCTGGGTTTCTAGAAAGGGGAGGGAGAGTTGCTGTCCCTTAGGCGCGTTTGGTCGGGAGTTTGGGGTATTAGCAATGAAAGGGTTGTTGCTGTAAATAAAGACAATTAAGTAAATCCCGGAGTCTGTCCCCAAAACAGAGACAGATTGCTTCTGTCGATAGCCAGTGCTATGAACGCTGGGCTGTGGGGGGGGGGAGTGTCTCAAGTGCTCGTGTAAAAGATACCTTGCTTTTCCGCTGTAATCACATGAACAACTCCCTGGTTCCTGTAAGTCATCCTGTTTTCTTCATAGCCGATTCCGAATAATGTTTTAAAACTATATCGAATAGAAGATGATATATTTGGGGGGTTTTTTTGTAACTGTTTTTCAAAGCCCATTTCTGTGTCTAGCTGTTGCAGCATTACTGCGTTCAGCTGAACCCAACAAACACGAAATATCAGGTTTTAGTTCATCATTCAGGTTTTCTGGACTTGCTGCTGCTGCTTTTCACTGCAGGGAGTTTTAAGGAGGGGATTTTTCTTCCTGTGGCAAGAAGAAACAAGAAAAGGAAACATCAGATGCCAGCCGGATTAGAGCGTGTGCTGTCGGCAGCTCTGCCATCTGGGGCAATTCTGTGATTTACAGTCCTGCCAAATTTGTCTTGTTTAATAACCCAGGAGGTTTCCGTTTGGCCTGCAGTGACACCGTGCTGGGAAAGGGAAAAAATCAAACACCTCTGCGTTATTGCCCGAGCTGTGACTTTGGTCACATGCCATGGAGTAACACTGCGCGCTCCTCGGCACCAACCCTCGAATCCCATTTCTGCGCACTGGCCCGGGGATGGGTCTGCTCCCTGCGGGGACAGCGGCCGCCCCCAGCCATGGGCCGTCATGGTGTGGCCACCCCGAGCCCTTGCGTGGTCACCCTGAGCCACAGGCCATCGCGTGGCCACCTCTGCCCCTGCGGGGTCTCCATCCCGCGGCACAGGGAAGCTGCTGCTGGTGCCCTGTCTGAGCAGGGGTGCGTCGGGCTCATCGCCTGGCTCTGAGCAGACAGCCGAGCCCTGAAAATCTCCTCATCGGGCAGCATGGAGGGAAGGATTTACTTTATTATTTTTTTAAAAATCCTTGATTGTTCATAGGAATAATTCGAATCTTGGCTCTGCAAAGCATAGGGCAAATTGGAGGCGCAGGGGTCGCTCGGGACGACTAGACGAGATCACTCGATTCTAGCGCTCGTCAGCCCCTGATTTTGGAGAGGGTCAGGGTTTGTTTTCCCCCCTCCCCCCCACCCTGTTTTCTGCCAAGTCCTTAAATGTTTCTCACATTTTGTGTGTCTGATTGCAGGCAGGTTGGGGCAGGCAGAGCCTTGGTAGTCGGCAAGGTGACTGAGACCCCGTGGCGTCACCGAGCGAATGTCCTGTGCGTAGGGATGCTGGTGAGGAAGAGGCTGCAGCCCGGTTTGCTCTCCCCCTCCTTGCTCCCTCCCCAAAGGAAACCCATCCGATTTGTAAACGTACATTTTCATTATACCAGGCATCAGATCTGGGAGTTTTAAAAACGTCTCACGTTCTCCATCTCGCTCCTCGTTTTTGCTGTTGATTCCAAATTAAGATGAATTTTTTTTAGTCTTCCGTTAAGACCATGGGGCATGAGAACCCGTGCCATTCGCTAAACAGCTGCATCTGGCAGCTTAGGGTTACTCCAGAAAACGCGCTTAAGGAAACACATTTCATTTTCCTCTTCCATATTTATACACTTATAAATGTGGACTTTCTGGAATTTAGATAACTTGATAGAGATGACATGTGCCATATGGGAGCTGGGACGAATTCCGGCTTCATTAACAGTCCACTAGCTGAAGGGAAATAGCAGTTATTATTTTGAGCAGTATCAAATCAGCTTGTCAATTAGCAAACAAGTTAAAAATTACAGGAGTTTCTTTTTACAGAAGCCCCTGCTCTGAGTCTCCTCCTCCCCGTGCCCCCCCCAGAGATGACTTTGCAGCATCGAGATGTTAAACCCTGAGTTCATCTGACTTCTCGGCTGACGGGATGGGGCAGAATTAAGCTGAGCTCCAGGTGTAAGATGCAAGTGTAAAAGCTAACAGGCGAGAGGAACCTCTGTATTACTAAATCTTACTGGCACGATGTTCGGCGGGAGTGGAGGGAGGGACCCGCCGGAGGAAGCCCCGAATGCTGCCACTGCTGGGCAAAGCCAGTGTTGCGGGAGCATCGTGGAGCTCCAGCGACAGGGACGTCCCCAGCGCAGCCGTCGGTGTCCCGGGAGCAGGCGCTGCAGTCCCTCCCGGTGCCGTGAGCGGGGGCTGGATGGGGATCGGGGGAGCAGGTCATGGAGGGGCACCCTGGGCCCCGGCTGTCCGTGAGCGGAGGTCAGGGACCAGGCCTTGGTGGGAGGGTGCGGTACATCTTTATTTTCCTAATTCTCCTGTTTGCTAAAGGAAGACCTTTCTCTTTCCTGTTCCTTTTCTAAGCCAACTGGAAAGTCTGTGCTCCATTACTCATGAAATGGGAGCAAATAATTTATCGCAGTCTTTTGATGCTGGTGATCATCTAAGGTTTGAAGGACTTGTTTTCTCTGACTGCTTATTGATATTAATTTTTATTTTTTTTTCTCAAAAGCCCTGCCATCTTGTGATCTGCCTGAAGGTAGATGATGGGTGATGTCAACAGCAAAGACTACGCTGTCATGTGGCTGTATTGACCACACAGGGAAGGCATGGGAGAACCTGATGAGGCTGTTCTATGAAAACAGTTCTTGAATTGCGGCAAGTAACTGGGCTCGTTGCAGGAGTAGCTGGGTGACAGTCTGATGTGGTGCAGATTCAATGCCTAACATGGTCCAGGCTGCCCCTCCTGGCGCTGACCCTGCTCAGCCGCGGGGGGTGGCTGCAGCCTGGCTGGGTCCCTGTTGGGCTGGTGCTGAGCTCCAGCCGCGCTGAAATCCCGTGGCTGCAGGTGGGGTGAGAGGCTTCACCCTCTGCCAGATGAGAAACTTCTCAAAAAGTGCGGTGGCGTCTGAGCCGGGAGCGGCTGGTCCCTGTTGGTCAATGGCTCTGCCCAAGCGCTGCGCGTTGTGGCCCTGTGGTGGGAACCATCAGCCCCTGAACCTGCTGGTGCTCCCACAGAGGGGATGCGCCCCTTCCTCCATTGCCGGTGTCTGCTCACTATCCAAGGACTTTACCCAATGCGATTTGACAGTCTTCAGTGAAGATGCTCAACCAGACTACTAAGTGACGCGGTCGGACCAGAGCTGTGGCCTCATTGTCTGCAGATCCTGGACATCATGTTCTCGGCTGCGTTACACAGGGGTGAATCCCGGCTGCCTGTCAGAACTGGGGAGTGATGTCAAAGGACAGCAAAGTGGCTGCTTCTCTGGACGCGTTACTTGGGGTTTTTTTTGAGAAGCCAAAGCATGCGATGTCAAGACCCCAGGGATCTGAATTTGCTACCACTAGAGATACTCATTTGGGTTTATGTTATGGTTTGAGAAACCCACAATTATTGTCGTTTAGACAATTATTTCCTCACCCGATGACCCCTCCCCACCCGGGAAGGGGAATCGGGGAAAACAGGGAAACACGAGAGTTGAAATATAAACAGATTGAATAGAATAAGACTAGATAATTAACACTAATAACACTGAAGAACCAGTATTGATCCCGATACCAATATACAACACACAAGGACTGTCCCCAGCCCGTTCCCCAGCAGGAGCCGGTCACTCCCCGCAGGGACAGCCAACGTGGGACCCTGCGAGTGCTGCGGCTGCGGGAGGAAGGGAAGGGCTCAGGGCTCCGGTATGAGACAGAGAGAGAGAGAGAGAGCGAGAGAGAGAGATGTGCCGTTCATGATATGAAATCTCTCCTCCTCGTCCCCACACCTGGGGAGCTCGGAAACACGGAGACCTTGAAACCCACACCCCAGAGCTGGCTGTAAAGTAAATATTGTCACAAATTCAGACACTGGAGTCTTCTGAAAGTGCAGTTTTACCAAGCATTAGAAGTTAAATTAGTCCTGTGTTGCTCAAACCAGGCGAGTTTATTAGGTGATTTCTTGTTTTTTTCCTCTTCCTCCTGGTCCCTACCCCTTTGCTTGGAAAGTGCACAGATGTCTGCGTGTCCGACAGCCCCGAGTGTTGTCGGGGAGTGTTTCCCCACAGACACCTCTGCTCCTGGGGATCGGAGCCGCGGTGGCTCTGCCGTGCCTGTCACGCAGGTGGCAGCCGGGAGAAGGCCCCAGCGCTCGGGTGGAACTGCTGGTGTTATTTGGTAACTCAGCTAATCGTAGTGGAACTGGGCTGAAAACTTTCCTGCCTGAAAGAGTTGAGCCACCTACTTTTTCTCCATAATTCAACACAAACTGGGTCTGCTCCTGGAGTCAGCCAGTTGTGAAAGCCGTCCCTGCCCGGAATCGCAGGGGTCGCAGCCCGGCTCTGCTTCCAGGGGAAACGCCAGGACCCCGGCGGGTGTCGAAGCCTGCAAAGGAGCGCGGAGTCCCCGCGCGTGTCTTCTGCTGTGCTGTCTGCTCTGTATTTAGGCTGTCTTGTCTTGCTAATCACATCACATCTGTCAGCTGTCTGCGGCTGGAAACAAATTGTAAACAAGCTGTCAAGGTGGAGTGGGATGAATTGTTGAGAGGGGAAAAAAAAAAGGTAAAAAAATCAAACCACCTTGAATGGCTAAATAGAAATCCTGGGTGGCTAAATAGCAGCTAAATTTTCTTTCTTCCAATTTTAGTGCTTGTTCCATCATAGATGATGGATGATGGTTTGTACATCAACGTTTGGTTGTAAAAACGTGCACTATAGTGGCAAATACATGGCAGTTTCAGCCCAGCTCCTCCTCGTTGCTGTAGAAAGCGCTTTACCGCTTCTCAGCAAGCCCCCACTGTGATTTCCGTCATTAAGACACTGGGAAAAGGTGCAGTGGTTGAGTGGCAACTTGTTGTTAGAAACCGTACGGCCCCACCAGCCGTTTCACCAGCAGCATTTGTCCTCTTCAGGTCTTTCAAACTACCTGGTATTTTTGTGCTTCGTTTACCATAATAGTATGACTTTGGCAGTGTAATCACAGGCAATATAAGAGCAAATATAGTCTATAGGCACTTGAGAAAGCTTTACTTATTCAGCAAAAGTAACTTTAGTTACTTATCAGAATATCTGTTGCCAATAATTGTGTGTTTGCAGATGGATAAAGTGATAAACAAGAAGGATGTAACAGGGGAACTGGTTTCCCTCAGTTGGAAAAGATGCGATGTTAAATACCCAAATGTAATCTTTCATCTTCATTTAAGGTCCATTTTCCTTCCAGCTCCAGTGAATAATGTGGAACAAGGTGAGGTGTTTGTGTGGGGGTCACACGTCAGATTTGTGTGTCTTGAAAAGCTATTTCAAGTAATACTAGGCTCAGAAAAAACACGAGTGTGTGGCTAGCGTTACTACAGGCACAGGGGGGCGTGAGCTATGTTCGTGGCTGTCACCAAGCAGCGAGGGAGCCGTTTTTACCAAAACAACATGATAAAATTACTGGTAAAAAGAGAGTTTTATGAAAGCCACAGTGATTTTAAAGCAATTGTAGTAAAAATGCTGCTTACCTTTCAGCCTGTTTGATAGGTTCTTGAGGGTTTTGCTGCTCAAAGAAGTTGGTAGGGGCCAGGGAAGCACTTGGGCCTCGTGCATCCCCTTTGCGGGGTTCCTGGGAGCCCCTGCGCCCCCCGGGCACAGCTTCCCCTCCAGGCAAGGGAGCACCTCGCGGCTGTGCCCAGCCTCATCCCTCGCAGCCCGTTTCATTTCGGAGAGGGCCCGGGCCCAGCCCTGGGACTGCCTCTGTCGTTACCGGTGGCTCCTGGTCCACCGTGCTCTTTGAGTGGGTCATCTCCAGGCTGGATGCCGTCTGGAGAATACGAGGTTTACTTTGGTCACTTCATTTTCTCAATATAGAAGCTAAATGAAGCAGAGAAGACAAAAAAGCTCTTGCATGCAAAGCTGTATTTGCTGTCTAACCAGATCCCAAGAGGGTCCCACTGCCAGGCAAAATCTGTAAATCTGGGGTTTGGGGATTGTTGGGTTTTTTTACCCCCAAAGAGTTGTCCCGTGTTTCAAGAAGCGTCATGACATTTCTTCATTGATGGGTAATCTTTGTTGCGATGATATAAAAAACCCCTGTGACTGTGATTGTTTTTTGTCTTCCTGATGCTGCTTTGCAAGGTAACTAGGTGCTTTCTCTTGCCTATGAGTCATCTAAACAAATAGCCTAATTGCTGGTAATTAAGGGAACTGATCCTGGTTTCTGCAATGGTTGAGCCCAAAGCAGTCCCATGACCAGCACGCACATGGGAGGTGCTTTGTATAGTCTTAAGAATTCCCAGTTGCTTGTTTTAACACTTCTGTAAAACATACCTTATTTATTTATTGCAAATCAAGCCGTTGTGCACAAGGGCAGGGCAGGGCTCGTGCTGCGTCCCGCAGGCTGGGCTATCTGCAAGGGTGATGTGAAAGCAACGCCCGCTTGGAGGATATTCAACAAACAACTGCCTGCAATTGAGGGGCCAAGTTCTTGTCATGAAGAGATGTTGGAAAGCCGCAACTTAAGAAACGAAGATGAGCATGGCGTGGGAGGAGAGCACTCTGAGGTGGTGTTTCCAGCTGGCACCTAACCCGGCCAGGTAGGTATGGCTTGTGTCGAGGACCTCCAAGATGTGCCATGAAGGGAACGAAGGGACGTAGCTGTGAGTAAGATGCATGGTCCGAGCACAATGAGGTGTATGGTCTAATTTACACACGCACAAGATTATTGCAGATTTTGCATGTAGTGGTTTGGGGTTTTTTTCCTGTTACATTCTCACAAGAAAATAACTGATCACTTTGACTATTTTTACCACTCAGAATACATAAAGCCATCGTTTAGTTTCTTTGATGTATTTTCCGTGTACGTTAATCTGTGCTGTTGTATTAGATAAGACTAACCATGATTTGCTAATGAGAGTTACTGTATTCCCAGAGACAAACCGAGAGTATTTTTAGCAAGAGGATAGACTAACGAGACCACCAAGAGAATATGTCGTTGCATTAAATATTGCTATTTATTATACAGACATTTTGCAAAGGATCAGACACTGTAAATCCAGAGCTTTTTCCAAGTAGGATAAGTATCACTTTGAAATGATATTTAATTGTCCACTCTGGACTTTTATGTCATTTAGCGTGTCTAGCCATGCTATTAGTGACTTACGTCAGGGAGAGCCTGCTGTGACCTTACAATACACAAACCTCTAGACAGTCTTTCTCTATTCTTGTCTCAGGAATAAAGACTTGACATATAGGAAAATAAACGTTAGCTGTACCAATGGAGTCAAACAAACAAACAAAAAGCCAAGAAAAAGCCTAATTCTGCGTGTAGAAGTGTCCTTGAGGCTGACGGTCTTGGGATACCTGGAGGGGTCTTGTGGCCCAGGGGCCCTTGAGCTCTGTATCAAACCTACCTTAGAGAAAGTCCTGGAGTTGTCCTTGTGAAAAGGAACCTGCTTTGAGGCTGGGAGGTCTCTGGGAAAGACCAGCAATGGGGATTAAAATACTTTCTTTAAAATAATTAAACCCAGAGGTTTATCAGTAACTGCAAAGTGGGTTAATTCCCAACTGGAGTTGCCTCTTACTAAGCATCTGATGGTGTGAGAGCTGACGTGCAGAGCTCCCGCCGAACTGCACTAAATGAACTCCTGATGGCTTTTCTCCTCCAGCAGGATTAGAGCTGCCTACCCCAAATTAAAGCTGCCTTTTTCACATAATGAGTGCAGCAGCAAAACTCATTTGCACGGTAAGCAAACAGATCAGATGAGTCATCGCCCTCGTTCATGGGAATGATCCTGGGGGGCTGGTTGCAAATGCTAAGCGATGACAAGTGCACCCACCTGACGCAAAAGGACCACCGGAGCCCTGGAGCAGGTTGCCCAACATGCCAGAGGGTGAGAGCTCAGGATCACAGCTGGTCCCCAGGGAGGAAAAGCTTTGCCCTCCAAGGCCCCCGTCCTAGGGGAAAGATGCTGCAAGTAAAGTTGGCCCCCGGGGCAGGTAGCTTTTCCAACTCCCGTCACTCATCTGTGTGCGTAACACCTATGAGTGAGGTGGGGAAGGCAGTAGGTAGTGTTTCCAGCAGGATCGGTGCCCAGCATGGCCTGGTGGGTTGTGCCCATGTGGGAGAAAGGGGTTCTTTTTGAGGGTTTTGAGCTGAGCCATCAAATGCATAAGTTGTTGTGGTTTAACCCCAGCCGACAACTAAGCACCACCCAGCCGCTCGCTCGCTCCTCCCATGGTGGGATGGGGAAAGAGAATTCTTCTCCCAAGGAACAGGTGATAGGACAAGAGGAAATGGCCTCAAGTTGCACCAGGGGAGGTTTAGACTGGATATTAGGAAAAAATTTTTACACTGAAAGGGATATCAAGCATTGGAACAGGCTGCCCAGGGAAGTGGTTGAGTCACCATCCCCGGAGGTATTTAAAAGATGGGTAGACATAGTGCTCAGAGATATTTAGTGATGGTTTTGTCAGTGTTGGGTTGATGGTTGGTCTCAATGATCTGAAAGGTCCCTTCCAACCTGGGCAATTCTATGATTCTGTGATTCTAATTGGAAGGGTAAAAGTGAGAAAAGTTGTGTGATGAGATAAAACCAGATTAATAATTGAAGTAAAATAACAATAATAAATTGTAATTAAAAGGAAAATAGCAAAAAGGGAGAAATAAAACCCAAGAAAGACAAGTGATGCAAATTAAAGCAATTGCTCATCACCAACTGTCCGATGCTCAGCCAGTCCCTGAGCAGCAGCCCCTCGCCAAGCCCCCCTCTAGTATTATTGCTGGGCATGATGTTATATGGTGTGAGATATCCCCTGGGGACACGGCCAGGTCAGCTGTCCTGGCTGTGTCCCCTCCCAACGTCTTGTGCCCCCCAGTCCATTGCTGGTGCGAGGAGCAGAAAAGGCCTTGACCCTGTGTAAGCGCTGCCCAGCAATAACGAGAACATCCCTGTGTTGCCAACGCTGTTTCCAGCACAAATCCAAACCACAGCCCTGTACAAACTGCTGTGCAGAAAATTAGCTCTACCCCAGTCCAAACCAGCACAGCCGTTTAGGGGGCTGCAGAGCTGACATGGAGGGGGAGGTCCCGGCCCTGCTCGTGGGGGCCAGAGCCCCTGGGCTGGGAGGGGAGAAGACACCAGAGCCCACCGGTGGCTCGTAGCACACTCAAGGTGGCCATTTGCTACAGCCGCTGTCGTTGTGTGCACAAGCTAAAGGGAGCAAAGTCACCAGGAGCCAAGTTTTAAACAACATCAATATGTTCTCAAGGTGAAAGTTTGCTTTACGTTAATTGCTGATAAATGCCAGCGCTGTGATATTTCCTTGTGTCTGGACAGGCGCAGGTTGCTTCTCTGCAGCTGATGACTTGGATGGAGCCTGGGGCTTCTGCAGGAAACATAATGAAAGAACATGCAATGCCCAAGCTGCTCCTTGTGAACCTGCATGGACACACGCTAAATCAAGAAAATCCCAGCAAACCACCAGCTTGTGGGATCTCCAAGGGGGAAAGTGCAGCGGTCAGTCATCCATCATCTTGTAGGGTTTTGCTGAGGACATTTTTGTCCCTGTCCTCTAGGTGAGGAGAGCAGAGCTGGTGAGAGGGACGGTGCAAGCAAGGTCATGGCTGCCCGCGCTGGGAAGAGCTGGCCTGGCCATGTGGCTGGGGGTGCTGAACTTGTTTGGCTGGGAAGGACAGAGAGGTGGTGCCCAGAGAGGTGGTGGGTTCTCCGTCTCTGGAGACATTCCAAACCCGCCTGGAGGCGTTCCTGTGCCACCTGCTGTGGGTGACCCTGCTCTGGCAGGGGGTTGGACTGGGTGATCTCCAGAGGTCCCTTCCCACCCCTGCCAGTCTGTGATTCTGTGACAGTACAAAGCATGTTAGAGGCCTAAAAAAGTGAAGGAAAAGGAATGCAGTAATGGGAGCAAGGGAGCAATCCAACGAAAGGGGACGATGTGCAGGAGAAAAGCTGCTTTTTTGTCACTCCGGGGATGCATCACGTCCCCGGTGCCTGCAGCACCGCAGCCTCTCTGGCCCTTGGACGCTTGCCCTCCAGCACGGCACCGGCCTCAGACCAGGTTGTGTTTCAGAGGGTCTCGATGGCCTGGGGTTTCTGACCGGTGTGTCGGCAATGCCCGGCGTGTGACTGCCGTGCTCGGTGGGCAGGCAGCCTCTTCCCAGTGCCGGGCCCTCCCTCCGACTGCCTCCGGCCTCCACACTTGCCACAGATGTGAATCTCAAGCCCCAGGTCATAACGAGATTGTCAGACAGAACAAAAAGTGGTATTAAAGAAAATTAATAAATGTCAAAAATCCGTGTAAAAAAACCCTACTTCTCATTACTCATATGCAGCACGACACCCCAGAATTGTAATTTCCAATTTCATCTTCTCTGGCTGACCACAGCTATGAATTCATTCAAATAGCAAGGAAGGAATTAAGTGTTAATTTAACAAAAAGAAAAGGCTACTAAGGAATTAGATTAGATTCTTAAATTAAATATAAACCTCTAAGAAGGCTTTCTGAGTGTTCCCAGCCTGTCTCTTTGATAATTCTCTGCAGTAATAAACCAAAATGGTATCAAGTGTCTGGCAAAGTGCTGAGGTGCTACCCCCAACTGCAGGACCCCCAAGCGCACTGATCCCTATAGTGTAATTTTTTTGGGGGAATAAACTGGAAAATTTCCGTTTGTCTCCTCCCTTGCGCTGCAGCTGCTTGTGCCCAGAGGCACTGGAGCCGGGCACGGGGGCTGCTGGTGGCGGGGTGGTGCAGGCCCATGGCCTGGGCTCAACGCTGTCCTTCACCGGCCCCGGGGGCTGCGCTCAGCGGCAAGGTATCGAGCCTTGCGTATCAAATTTTAAAACAGGGTTTTAAAAGCCCTCTCTCTAATGGAGCATCCCATGGTATTCCATAATTAAAGATCGCGGTCCAGCCTGCGGAGGGGGAGGCAGGCCCTGCGGCCGCTGCTCGCTCCCCTCACGTCTCCTGCCTCGGCAGAGGAGGCCTCGGAGACCTGTCAAGACCGAGATAAGGACAGAAGCAAATTAAGATTTAGGAATTTCTTCTGGACTTTTCTAGGCAAAAAGAGGTTTTTAATTGGTTTTCAATCCTGCGGCAGCCAAAGGTCTTTAATTAGGTTTTACACCATTCTCTGGTATCGCTCTCCTTTTCTATGTATTTTCTATATAGCTCACCGTGATTTTGGTTTCTTTAAACTGTTTTGGTTTCTTTAAACTGAAAATTTACTGTTTCTCTTTGTTTTAAAAAATCAAAATGCTGAGTGATTTCATGTAGATGCTAACTAGCAAATGAACTGTCAAAACTTAAGCCTGCTAAAGACAGTGTTTTAGTCTAATGCTGCTATATTTAGATTGTCTGATAAATGGAGTGTTAAAGGCCTACTAACTTTATTTTTAATTATTTTTTGTCTTCATTGCATTATTTAGCTGGTGAACTGGCTTTAAAGTTTCAGCTGGAACTCTTCATTGTTTTTTGCTCTCCCAATTTTAAAATCTTTCAAATAGCCTTACAAATCCCCTGCCTTGCAGAGCGCTGCTGCGGCGTTGGTGGTTTACAGACTTAATTTTTGGCAAACGTAAAAAAAAAAAATAAAAGTATGCTTGTGTAATCCCTAATTAATTGTTATTTTAAGGGGGCTGCTGCTCTGCAGGGTGATGGCTGGGACTGGTGGTGCTGCCCTTGGTCCAGTCGTGCCAGGGGCAGCGCCGTCACCAAGAGCTGAGCCCCGACCGGCGCCTTCCAAAGCCGCTAAAAATGGTCCTTCTGTCATCAGCAGGTTTAGGGTTGGACCAAAAATGCATCAATACTCTACTAAGAGTCCGGGTCGTGGATTATTACTCAAATCCAGACAGTAGATTTGTTAAAAACCAACCAAATAAGTGAGGAACCACACAGGTGTTTGTCCAGTCTGGCTCCATATGAACTAACTCTTGGGGCTAAGTTATTTTCTCAGTACTCCCATTGATTTAACTGGAATTATTAAGAGTCAGTGCTGTGCTGCTGTACAGCAGGTTGTCGGGAAAGGAACTGTATCAGTAGATGCGGAGATTTGTCTCTGTATACTGATTTAGTCTACCCCAAAAAATGTGTTTATGTGTGAAATCTGCAGTGGTTTGGGCAGTTGTTCTCTCCCCTGTGTTCACATCTGCACGTGGACGGTGGCGTGTCTCGGCAGTGCAGTTGTTTTCAATGGTGGTATAGGCAGAAAGCGCAAAGGAATGTGTGGGTGATGACAAACCTGGAGGAGGTGCTTGGGACAAATGCCAGCTGATCCCGGTGCATCGTGCCTTATAGCAGGAGACTTTAGAGCCCCTTTCAGTCCCTAAAGGGGCTCCAGGAAAGCTGGGGAGGGACTCTGGAGCAGGGAGGGGAGCAGTTTTATGCTGCAAGAGGGAAGATTTAGATGAGATCTGAGGCAGAAATTCTTGGCTGTGAGGGCGGTGAGCCCCTGGCCCAGGTTGCCCAGAGAAGCTGTGGCTGCCCCATCCCTGGAGGGGTTCAAGGCCAGGTTGGACGGGGCTTGGAGCAACCTGGGCTGGTGGGAGGTGTCCGTGCCCAGGGCAGGGGGGTGGCACTGGGTGAGCTTTAAGGTCCCTTCCAACCCAAACTGTTTTGTGATTCTCTGCCCTGCTCAGGGGAGCATCGCTTGCCTTCAGACAGAAGATGCAGCACCGTTTCAGGGGGTGAACGTGCAGCTGCCAGCACCTCTCCAGCAGCATCCACAGACACCGCTGATGCTGTTTTCTTCCCAGTGACCGGCAGTGCCATTTAGGTAACGCTTCCAGTCCCTGCAGCTTGCACAAAACCCTGGCTACCTTCAGACGTGTGTCTCCTCTCTTTCACCCCGTGTCCCCTGTGTCTGTTCAGCTCCCATCAGTGCAAAGCAGGAGGTTACTCCCAATGACAATAAGGGTTTATGTTAACAAATAAATGGTAATATAAGTCAAGTCCTTTATCCAGGGGAGGGGAAAAACCCAAATGTGTGGTCAAATCACATTAGTTCCACTATTTAAAATTCTTACTATTATTCTGTCTGCATGGGAGAGGTGGCTGTTTCTGCTAATAATTCCCATGAAGAGAGGCCTTTTCACATGCACTCAGTGCTGCAGGCTCTGAAGGGAGATGCTGGTGCCGCTGGCTTGTGGAATGGGCCAGGCCTCGTGCTTTAACACTAATCGATCAGTAGTTAGATAATAAGCCGCAGTTCGTTAGTCAATGGCCATGGCTGTGCAGTTTGTTCCACTCTTTCAAGGGTCATGTTCTCCCTGCTCTCCGCTGGATTTTTCCTTAAGGACAGCCCCAGTTCAGCGCAGCTGCCTGCGATGCTGAGCACCCCAGACTTCTCCTGCTCCATTTGACTCCCGTCGCTTGCTCCGAGGAGGAGCTCAGCTCCCACTGGGGCTCTCGGGGAGAGTTTGGTGCTCCCCAACACCCTGTGAACCTCATTGCTGCCTCCAGGCTTTGCCTGGCTTTCAGCCCCTTGTCGCTGCTTAGGGGCTGCAGGGAGGATCAGCATTAAAATGATTAAAAACATGTATTTGGCAAAGGAAAGGCTCTGGCAGACCCCCATCAGGCCACGTACACCATGTTGTACATAGACTGTATTGTATGTACACTGGGTTGTACGTACAGTGTAACGCAGCCTCGGGGAGGGCTGAGCGGTGACCAAAGTGTCTGCAATTGGGACGCTTTCTGGGGACACTTCCTCTGAAATGCAAAGGAATCAGTTTGGTGGGTAGATTTCCTTGGGAAAAATTAGCAAATTGAGTGTGCTGAGAAGTCTGGGAGTTTTGCTTTCTATCCTGGGAGGTGTTTCTAGATGAGTGGATGCTCAGCAAAATCTGTTGCTCGATGCTGACTCCACAGCTGATCCAAAATAGCAGTAATTTTCCCATAGATATTTATAAAGCTATTTTATGCTTAAAAATCCCTTGAAAATACTCCTATTAATTTCTGTTTATGCACTGTCTTATAATATTATTTTTTTTTTCTTTTTGACCGTCTTTGAAAATCATGGTATTTTGAGTTTAAAAAATTCAGTGGGAAAGAGTGAAAAATGCCACCTGTTTGTTTGTTTTTTTTTTTTCTTTTCCTGTGAAAACCGCAGTTCCTGATGAACAGACATCCTCTACCAGGTGTGTGCTTGGGTGAGAGGGGCTGGGTGGCTCTGCTTGCCTGGGGAAGAGCCCCCGGCTGCCTCTGTGCCCAGCACACTGCTGCTCGGGATCCTGCTCAGGTCTGTCAGCCGCCTTGAGGCTGCAGAAGGATTGGGATGTCTTTGGATGTAAAAACGTCGCCTCCCCTCAGGCAGGCACCGATCCTGCCCTGGCGAAATCCACAGCGGCAGCAAGGAGGGTGCCTGGCCCCCTTCCCTGCATCCCTGCGCGGCACCTGGGTCTGGGTGAGCCCCTGCCGGAGCTCTGGTCCTGCGGCCGGGGGCGCGTGGGGGTGCGGGATGCTTTAGAAACGAGCTACTGTTTTACCAGACACCACCAGGTAAATGGAGTGTGAAAGCCTAATGACTCTGGCATAAATGGGAGAGAATTAAAATTAATGCAGTATGTTGATGTAATTGGTAGCTCGTTAGGCTGAGGGCTGAGCTCGCCATGCCGTGGCCCAGCAGCTGCCCCAGCCGAGCCTTCCCAGTGCTGGGGCAGGACCGACGGTGTTGACTCCTCTGTCCCCATCCCGGCAGATGGCTGTGCCACTGCTCTGCTCTACCTGTGCCCTGGCGGTCCCGGCTGAGCTGAGGAAATCCTGCAAACCTCCAAGGATTGGTGACCATAGCAGGTCACCGCAAGGCCCCCTGGCCTGGCACAGGAGTTGCTGTCAGCCCTGTGTGGACTAAACCCTTGGCACCTTTGCTGGTGGTGCTCCCTCTGTGGCAGAGGACTTGCAGACATAGGCTTATGGCATTATAAAATGCAGCTGGCATCATAAAACCCCCTTTTTCTTCCACTGCTTTACTGTTTAGACGTGAAATTTTTCTGGAAGGCAAACGGGAGCACCTCACACTCCGTGCCTTGTCATCTCCTTGCGGAGAGGAGCTCAAATGCCGTCTGGGCCCTCTGCGCGGGGCTGGTTAGCACGGCATCGGCGTGGGTAATAAATGCTAAGTCATGTGCACTGAGGACACTCCAGCAGCAACACTGATGGCTCTTCAACAGGGATGATTCTGGTGGAGTGGCTTTTGATTTGTTCTTGGCCCACGCGTCTCTCCTCTTCAGCATGGTGGTAGAAATTGCTTCATTACAAACTATTTCACAGCAGCAGACCTCGAAAGTTTCTGAATTAGAAGCAAATTGCACCGTTGATTACATTTATTTTTTTTCAGATCTTGATTCTTCAGGGGATGAAACACGTTTCCCATTGCTTCCCTTCGCGGGGGCCGGGGGCAGCAGTGACCAGCCCCCGGCAGGGCAGAGGCGAGCCGTGCCTCTCTGCAGCGCACTCTGCTCTTCAGCTGTTTTAGTCCCTCTGATGTCACCCCCTTTTCTCTGACCGTGGCTGACCGTTTTCAAGGTTTGAAGAAGAAGGAAAGGGAAGCTTGGTAGTACAGAGCAGTTTTACACAGGTTTGATGTTACATATTCCTCTGCGAGACAGCTATTGCCTTGAAGGCATGTTCCTTGAACATCACAGTTGCTTCGTGGACCAGCACCCTCAGTGGCCACCACGGACAGGATCGTCATTGCCACTAACACCCATGCTCTGGGAAGTCCCCTTTCTGCACAGCCTGCTGTCTATCCCCACAGACCTGGTTCCTCCTGTTAATTCCCAACTGCTCCACCTCAGAGCAGTAACTCACCCAGGGAGATTCCACCAACAGCCACGCTCTGGAATGATGAGTACAAGCGAGTTTCCCCAGTCCAGCAAGGTGGTTTTCTTATAAGGAATGATGTGCTATTAGTCTGGCATGATTTCCCATGGATGAGAACACATGGCATTTATTCTGTTTTCCACTTGTTTTTATCCTGTTGTCTTAAGGCTGATTATTACGTTCTGCTAGAACAACAGAAATGCTGTCCCCCTAATTAGATTTATCACAAATGCCTAGCCTCCCAAGTATTGACAATTAGAAAGTGTTCTGCAGATGGAGGTAATTGTCCAATATGGGAACATTGATAATGCAATACAGTGATTAACAAAACACCGAAAATGTATGGATACCTCTGAAGCTGTCTGATCCAGGGTCTTCTCAAAGCAAGCAAGCAAATAATAAGGTTAGTCAGAGGACAGATGCATCACCATCGTGAAACCAAATTGGTTTTTATAGGATCGTGTGACTGAAAAGGTTCTTGCAGGCGATCTGGCTGAAGGCCAATGAATATGATTGAAGGTATTTGGGAGACTGCGGCTTCCTTGCTGTAGCCTGCAATAATTACTCTGAGCAAGAAGGTTAGTCAATACCCGCGGTACATCTCTTGTTCATATTGCCTGTAATTCATCTCATCTCATACGTACATCTTTTCAAAGGTATTTTTTGGTTCTCTGCACTGTGATGGAGGAACAGAAAAAACCCACGCTTTAATAGCGGCTGGCATTGATTCTTGCACCGGAGAGCTGCTGAGGTGGTGTCCGGCTGTGCTGTGCATCTGTGGAAGAGCAGTTTGGGCTATTGGGGTGATGTGGTAATGGCCAGCGTTAGGGAAAGGAAGGATAACAAGGAGGCCTGGCTTAACACTTCTCCTTGGATAAAGCTAGCGACTGCACCCAAGCATCGTGAAATTTCACAGCCAGTCTTGCAATTTTGCCCTGTTGTTAGCTACTTTGTGTGATGCTGTACCAGGCACCCTCGGCCTCCGGGAATCCGCGCTGAGGGCATCTTCCCCTAGAGCGTGTTACTCTTTCGGCACCTCCGTGTTTCAAGTGCGTTTCTGGATCTAGCCACATATCTCCAACCATTTCATATGTTTCAGTCCATGAGATGACCTCGCTAACTTCCTGGCACAAATGGGGAGCCTGAAGATGTGCAGCCCATGTGGTGTGTCTGATTCCAAGCTTTTCCGCTCTGGAAAGCAAGAGGTGATTTCTGGGATCAGCTAATCCTTGCTGTTGTCTCTGCCTTATTTTGTTCCTTGCCAAGTGCTAGAAAGTGGGTTGCTATTGTCTTAGGCTTCCGTTTGGAAGTATCAGTTCCATAACTAATTATGTATGAAATCACACTGGTTTTTTAAACACTTTGAAGTTTTTACGAGCATGACATAGAGTAAGAATAGTACGGAAATAGACCAGTATTTCCCCTTACTTTGAAGTTACTAAAACCACATCTAATTACAAAGTGATTAAGACTGAGTCACCACAATTGTGTCTCTTCTGAACATAGTTTTCATGCAGCATTAATACCCTTAAATATAAACCATTTCATAAATAGGAGCACAGAATCTGTGAGGTTAGACTCTCCGTGCTGTCTGAATTTTATGCTGAACTCCAGGTTGCCTTTCAGTGAGTGAGAGCATTACATAAAACATCAAAGCCATCCTGTGTGCTGCATGAGGAAAAGACCTACCCACTTAAAAAAGCAAAATCAATGATGGAAGACATTGCTTAGTTGTCTGTTTCTACAACTTTTCCTAGTCTTTTTTAATAATCATTTATTTATAAGTTGTAGGATTAATGCCTGAGCTGCTTTAAAATGAGGGCCTGGGGATACTCCAAGGTTAACAATCCTATTTTTATTTTCATAGTGTTCTATTTCAGTTATTAAAAGCTATTTCACCCGGTGAAAACAGTTACCCAGAACAACAGATAATTGAATAGGTTTAATGGAGCCTTGATTTTAAAATACTTGCTTTGAATGACAATGTGCAAAGTTAAATAAGTGATGGATGAGCAAGATTAAGTGGAACAGAACTCTAGTCTGCCTTAGATAATACAGGAGACATTAATATAATTCTAAAATACCTGTAGTTAAAGGCTATGAATGTCATAGTCAAGGAGAACACGGATGCCACTAGCACACATTATGTTCAGGGTCTGGCGCAGTTTTACGTAGAGCAGGAGCCCCTGAGCAAGCTGAATTTGAAAACCGAGCACCTGAACACATCCATCGGAAAGTACATGCTTGTTCTGACTCCACAGTAGCGGCAGCTCGTGGAGGTGTGAGTTAGTTTTGGGTTAAAAAATGGGTCTGGTTGGGTCCGTATGGGCTTTTGCTCTGTCCTTCAGCTCACTGGGCACCCAGTAGAGCAGTAGTTGTGTCCCTTGTGATGGCCAGTTTTGGAAGATGGATGAGATTTCTGCAGAAATACTCAAATTATCTTTTTAAAGCCCTTCAGGTGTGAAGAGAGCAGCTGGGACAAGGTGCTCCCCACTCCCGATGTAAATGAGGGCTCTCAGTGCCATTTTGGAAATGATGCAAGGTTGGTGGACCCGGCGGTGCTTCAAAACTATTTTAAAGAGACACATGAATGTCGTTTAGGGATTTACAAATCTAACAAACGTTAAGGCTTCCTGCATGCGTACAAGCCCAGTCAAGGGAAGATGCCTGCTGAGCACTGCTCTCCTCCAACAAAGCTGTCTGCAGCTTGCAGAAGAAGGGAGGTACTTCCCTTCTTCTAGCTGTGCCAGGAGATACTGTGGAAAAACAGGCAATCTCTTCATATCAAATTCATCTCTTCTAGTGTCAGACAGTAGGCCAGTGTTTAGTAGGTATAAATTAAAGCAATTTGCAGAGTAATATGGGGTTAGAAAGATGTTCCTGTTATCCTAACAGTCCAGAAGAAAAATACTATCAAAATAATAATACAGTTAATTAAAAACAGTCACAAGTGTGCCCTGATGTGATTATGTGCTGTTAAAATATACAAAGGCACAAAGAAATTGAGTGCAGTTACTTCCCAACATCTTTCAACAGAAAACCCCAAAGAAGCATGCAGTTAGGAGTGAAAGCCAGAAGACCCGGGGCGGAGGACTTAAAAAAGGGAGTGATATTGCAAAGCAACATGCTGGGTGTGATCTGAGCCCCGGGGAGAGGCCACGGCTTTATGCATTTGGAGCTGTGTTTGTCCAGGGGATGCTGCTTGCAGGAGCCCCGTGTCTTGGCCCCAGCCCCACCGACTCTGCAGGCATTGCTCTGTGGGAGCATCACAAGCTTGGTGTGACCCGGGGATGCTGCTGGACAAATGCTGGACAAACTTTCTAGAAGTTTTGTCTTTTTTGGCATTCCCGTTTTGTGTAAGATTGATTTTAATCAGAAAAGGAAAGACATCCTGCATGTTTCCCCCTCCTGAGACAGCTTTTCTCCTGGGCAAAACAGGGGCATCCATGCTCATACGCAGTTGGGCTGGTTTTTCAGACCACCTTGTAAAGGATTCAGCTTGGAGCCGTATTGCACTGAGTCATCGGGATCAAGAAAAGGACTGTTTTCAGCCACCAGACTGGGGTGATAAACAAGTCTCATCAGACATTTTTCAGGGTCATGGGTTAATAAGACTGTAAATCTAAGGGTAATTTCCCTGAAAGCCTCAATGAAGTCATAGTCTTCAGCACAAGATGTCAGCTTTATTGTTCCAACATTATTTATCTGAGAAGAGCAGTTATAGGTAATTTGTGAACTGTGCAAAAACATGAACTCATGCATAATAATCTTAATGGAGCTTGTTTGCATCTTCTTGTGTATAATTAGCAAAACATATGATCCAAGTTGTTCTCCTCATTTAGAGCCCTGTTTTGGCTGGTCGACATAGCAGAGCTGGAGTTGCCAAGAGCTATAATGGGTAATGTTTTCTGATAGATTTACTGTGTGATAGCTGTGCGCAGCAGTAGCAGTAGGCTCCGTAAATTTACGACAAAAAGATCAAGGCTATCATAAACAGTAATATCTGCTGGAAACGAAAGCTGTGATTCCAGCACTGGCGTTTCCCTCCATGCCATGTGCAAGTGAGCGTCATCAGCTGTGTCTCATAAAAGCCTGACTTTGGTCATACCATGGCCTTGAGACTGGGCCTTCTAATTGGATGTGCAGAGTGAATAGTGTTACTTCAATGAGGTGTTGCTGGCTGGACAACCAATAGCATAATGCATGTCTCCACTAAATATTTTTATTACCCTCTTTCGTGTCCTTGGTTACTCTGGCACTTGGTTGCTGGAAATGGGTCTTTTAGGTTGCTTTGGTTTTAATTTTGTTTTTGTTTTCTTCTACTTCGGCATTATTTTACAGCATCCAGCTAAATTAAAAGCAGCAGTAGATGTTATTTAACATCTTTCTATGCACTTCACAGGAAAGCCAGTGTTGTTTATACCACTGCAGTTATGGTACTAGCTCTAAGGCTGATCAAATGTTTGTTGCCAATTAGGGTTTGGTGAACTGTTACCTTTTTTTTGGCTTTCAAGCCAATTCTGACTCACGCAGATGTAATAAGTTTCTGAAAAATTGTTTATGTAGCCTGGTTCTGACGGGAGACGTATTTGCAGATAGATCTCAACGAGTTATCTCTCCCGTATTCACTCTTCATCATGTTGCGATGCATAATTTGCATGCTAATTATGTTGTTTGCTTCCTTTGTGGATTTATGAAGCTCTTTTAACAGAAAAGCCCAGCAGGACTGAATAACGCGGGTGGATGGGCTCTCCTAGGCCACCCCAGAGAGTAGCCTGCCCTCTCCTGGGCTGCCCCCGCTCCTCTGCAGCACCCCGTGCGCTCCCGCCCCTCGCACAGGGCTCTCCTTCCTTCCGTCCTTCCCTGCTTGGCCTGGGCCAGAGCCGATGGATATCCCACCTCAGCACCTGGCGCAGAGCCCCTGCTTCCCGCCAGGGATCTGGGCTCTGTCTCAGCTTGCTGCGGGTTGATTTTCTTGTGCTTTCCCTCGCCCACGGCGTAAAGGGTGGGAGGGAGAAGGAGGTTTGGGCAACGGACATTTGCCTGTTGTTGAAAGTGCTGCTGGAAAGGGAAATGTAGGCAAGAGCCTACACAGACTAGACGAGGAGGGAGTGCATCTGACAGGAGGCAGAAGATGGAGCTCCACAGCGCCATGGCCACCCGACCAGATCCCCGGGGTCACTCCATCTGGCTGCAGCTGCTCCCCACTTCCTGCAGCCCCTGAGCATCTCCCGTGCCCGAAGCAGAGGCGAGCCAGGGGATCTGAAATGCTGGTTGTAGCTGCCCTGTATCCAGCTCAGCGGCTTCCTCATTACCTTCTCTGGTAATTTCTCCCATTTTAGCTGCTTTTCAGGATATGCTGTGGCAGCCTTTGGGTGAGAGCACCCTGCTTCCGAAGAGAAGGCAATCGTGCTTCTCCCTGACACCCCTTTGTGTTTTCACCCTGCTCCAGGACCTCCCTCCCTTGACTTTGATGCTGGCATCTTCAAATAATGACAGCTCATTAGCACAGCAGAAACAGGCTTTAATTTCCCCAAATCAGAAGCCTTTTATAGCTCTGCGGTGTGTATGATCTGTCCAGAAGGTGTATCTGCTTGAGCTGGAGAGGACAGGTATGCCTTGCGTGCCAGCAGTCTCCCACGTGTACAGCAGAG
The DNA here is from genome assembly GCA_009819605.1 of Sterna hirundo. Taxonomy (NCBI): domain Eukaryota; kingdom Metazoa; phylum Chordata; class Aves; order Charadriiformes; family Laridae; genus Sterna; species Sterna hirundo. The sequence goes on along the minus strand of CM020444.1, from coordinate 23,754,776 downwards.
AAATGGCTTATCATGGTCTTTTCTGATAAATGAGGTTCTTGCAAACAGCTGGTGAGCTCAGCGCAGACTTTTTCTGAGTCTCCTCTGAAACCTTTCACTTTTGGAGCTTTCTGGTCCCGCTGAGCCTTAGTGGTGCTGTGCTGTATCTGCAGCAGAGAGGTCCTGTCCTGCATCCCATATCTACTCCAGGTAGTGCTTGGAGAAGGTATCCTAACGCCCTAGATGGGCTCTGTAGATCCTGCACAGTCTGGGGTTTTGGTACCTTATTAGTTTCTTTAAATAAAAAAAAAAGGAAAAAAAACCCAAACAAAATAAGCAAACAAACAAATTGTCAGTATTTCAGCTGTAGGAACAAGACTTTTCCAGTGAGGTGCAGTTCAGCTAGGGGTGCACCGACATTATTGCGTTATTACTGTTCACGGGGTTGGAGTTTTGCTGTTTGGATTCCTTACGCTGCAGTGCGGTGCCACAGACCTTGTCCTGGATCATCTCCTCTTGGCACCTCTCTGGGATGTGTCTGTCCACCAGCTCCACTGCCCCAGGCAGCACTGCGGACCCAGTGAGGAGCAGGGAGCCTGCAGGCGAGTTTCCCGGGGCAGGGCGGGTGATGAGGAGCAGACAGTGTGGGATTGTCGTTCAGATGGGCATCCTGGGGGAGGATGAGGTTTCCCCAGCATGGGCCCATTGACACTATCCCTTTGTACGCTGCTCCCATCCCTTTGTACCCTGCTCCCTCCTGAAATCGCACGCGTCCAACCCTGCAGAGTATTTCGGGAGATGCCAGGCTGTTTCTTTGTGGCTGTTTATGGCTTCAAATGTTTTTCCTTTTATTGCATACTTCAGATGCAATAAAAGAGAAATGAAGGGGCCATTAAAGGAAAATGCTCTTCCCTGGCATTTATCTAATCTGTGGGAAGTTTCCAGAACTTCTCCTGAGTGAATGCTGCCTGTGCCCCTGCACCATTTGCCCTGTTGCCTTGACGTAGTGCTCTCCTTGCTTGCCAGTACCCCTTTTCTGGCGCTGGTGTCCCACCCTCCAGCTCGGGGTAGCCAGCAGGCAGGACTCGGTTGCAAAAAGCAGAGCTGCAGGAGACCATGGCTGGGGGCAGGTACTTCTGCATCTTCTCTGAGCCAGGCCAGCTGGTCTCAGCCCTTGCTGAAAAGCTTGGCAAAGGGCTACTCATTCCTCAGCTTTCATGTTGCTGATAAGGACTTGATACTTTAGGAAGGTGCCCGGAGGATGCGGGTCTGACCTCATCCTTGTGCTTTACGCACACAGCTCCTTCTGACGCATGGGTCATGAGCCAGCCCTGCAGCACATCCTGCTGGTCCTGCACAAATTCTACGGGGAGAAATAGCATGGAAGTGTGTAATTAAAACTGGCTAACCTGCAGGCACAGTGAGGATTTCTTGGGCGCAGGTTTTTCGGCGCACACTCACCTTAATAAGGAGATTCTGGGCTGAGCCTGGTCACTTACTGGGGGCATGCAAAAGTCCCAGTGTAAGTGCCCTTCCCCTGCCAGTCCTCACAAATTGTCTCCAAAGGCATTACAGAAAAAGTGACTGGGGAGTTATTAGCAGGCAAGTGTTGTATCTTCTGCTGGCTTCAGTCCCAGAAACAGCTGAGCGGTTTGGAGAGTTCCAGTGGGATGTGGCCGTCCTCCGCGGGGACCATGGGCAAGGAGCATCAAACGGGAAATCGGGGACCCTCAACAACAGCAAGCAGACACACCTCTTTTTCTTTTCAGCATTGACATAAGAGGCAGTAAATGATGAGACTGCTATTGATTTTTCAATTACAGCTCTCGCCTTGCGACTTCTGCCATCTGCTAGGGGTGAAGGTACCTTGGAGGCATCCTTATTTTAAATCCAACTTCATAACCAGTAAAATATTAAAGGACGGCAAGATAACCTTGTCAGACAAATTTGATGCTGGTTTTCTGATTGTTCTCTTTATAATAAGTTTACAAGCTTGGTTGACTAAGGTAAAAGGATTATAGGAGAGACTCTCTCCCACCTTGCGGATCTTTCCTGCTTTGAAAATAACAACATGAAGAATTTATAATCTTCAGCAGCAAAATTTATATTCAGCACCGGACTGGTGTAGCATAAGCTGATTTTAATACAGCTAAATACAAGATGAGGTAAAAAGCAAAATAAATGCAGGCTGAGTGGGCAAGATAGAGAAGTTTTTGCTTTAACAGAGTGTTTCAGAGGAGAATTTGTGGTTTACGGTTGCCAGATGCTTTAGTGTTAGTGCTGGCCCTGGGTGCTGGCTTGGGGAGCTGGTGGCTGGTCTCAGCTTGGTTACAGCCAAAAAACTGAGCTGATCTCTGCCGTCCGTGCTGCAGAAGCGAGGGGTGACCGCGCAGCCCCCAGCACCATTGCTGCTCCGCCAGCACCGTCCTGCGCCCGCTTGGGCCCCTGCAGATCAACGGCTTCGTTTCCTGGCTCTTCCTCTGCCCAAAGGTGGTTACCACCATGTGTTGTTTTTTCTTTTCAATCCCACAAATCTTACAAAGCCTTATGTGGGGAAGAAAAGTTCTCTTTGTGGTAGTGCTCAGAACTGTCAATGGAGACTTAATTTGTCCTTTACAATTTGCAGCGCTCTGTTGTCTCGTGGCTCCAGCCCTGACCCCGTCCCAGCGGGGGTCAGTGCTTTTGCTGGTGCAGTTGTCAGTGATGTTGCTTAGCAAGGAAAAACCTGTCTCTCAGCTCATCGTTAGGAGTTTGCTTTAGCTCATCGTTAGGAGTTTACCTACAGGTAAGCTCCGGGAGGGAAAGGGCTTGAAGATGCGAAACCCACATGTGTGTGCGTGGGGACTGGGAGCACAGGGATGCGCGGGCTCCGGGTGCTCGGACCCCTCCGAGCTGCTCTTCACTTCCAGAGTTTGCCTTTCTGTTTAACTGTGTTTTGAGACGGAATGTGGTGGTGACAGCAAAACCTGATATTTTCTGCATGACAATCGCAGGGCAGCGGCCCTGGGCTGCAGGGATATATTCAGCTCTCCAGCATTTTCTGCACAGCCTTGCTTCATTTTTGTGAAAAAAGAAAAAAATAATTCTATTCATTTTTGGCATGAGTTTCTGTTATAGGAAAAGTAGCAAAGGGAGAAGTTATTTCTTTTTTTTCTTTTTTTTTCTTATGTAATTGCTCCATGCAAGTCTCCTAGCTCGTGTGCTGATAGCAGTCATTTCTATGTGAGTAAAGGGGATTATTGATTGTTTCTTTTCAGTTAGGTCTATCCATAACGTGTGTGAACACAAGCCCCTTGCTGATCTCTCTATTGCGTTCAGTAGGTCTCCCAGAAGCAAGATACTTTTGTGTTCTATTTGGGTTTTTTTGGTTGGTTGGTTTGTTTTTTTTATAATTCTGAGGGCTGACAGGACCGATATCTCCCAAGGAATTGTCAATGCAGTGTTAGAAACCACACTAACGTGATTCATCTCATGAGATACTCCAGGAATCAGACAAAGCACTGAAAGCCATCACCAGAGTTTCCTTCTTCCTTGTGTCTCTTTGGGATGCATTGCAGATGTCGACAGAGGAATTAGGGTGAATTTGTGGATATTAAGAAATGATTGAATAGCAGGGCTGGCAGGGGATGCAGAACGTCATTTTGTCCCATGTTTGCTCCATGGCAGGAACCACTTAGGTGAAGATCTCTGCCTGACGTGATCTCAGGAAGCCCATCTCAGGAGCCCTGATGGACCCATTTCCAGAGGTGACAACCATCCAGCCCTGCTGTCCTCTCCAACCCTCCTTTCCTCTCTGAGGAGCAGACATCAACAAGTGTTCATCCTTGTCAGCTTCCGCAAGGTCTGTCTGTTGGCATGTACTTTACTTTTTACTTGCCTTTTTTTTTTTTTGGTAAAGTTTGTTGGAAATCTGATTTCATCCCAATGCTTCTCCCAGGGCAATTCCAAACTCCATTTGAGACCTGTGAATTCACGAGCTCAAAATCACTGCTAATGTTATCTCCCTGCCTCACACTTCTGGTTCCTGCACTGAAGTGGTTAATTTTCAGGCTGAAGCTTCTGTGGGATGACTGAAAAAAAAAAAAAAAGGCATTTTCCATAGCTTGTGTCTGCCACAGGAGTTTCTGCTTTCATTCCTTCCCCTTCACCACCTTCAGCTCATCTTAAGAGCCGCGATGGCGGTTGTGCTGCTGCTCAGAGCAGCGTTTGTGGCTCATGTCACTCGTGCACTTCATGAGGCCTATGTGTGAAAAGTCTCGGAGCGAGCCCAAATCACCCCGTTCTTGAGCTGTCTGCAGCTTCAGGGAAAGAAGGAACGTGAGGTGCTAATCACTTTGTGCAACGGGCGTTCAGGCATGCCTCAGCAGCTTCGTTGCCCAGGCTGTTCTATCACAGGATAAAATTAGACTCTGGCCTTGAAACCTATCTGTGTCGGCGCAGGAGCTGTAGCCTTGAAGCCACCCACATCCCATGTAATTCTCTGGAAATTATATGCTTTGAAAATGCCTGTCTCGTTCTGCCGAGCTTAAACCTTTTCTTACGGCACAAAGCGCTCCTGCCTTCTTTTCCAGACTTGGTCCCCCTCCTCCTCTCTGCGCCGGGCACCGTGCTTAGAACATTTTCTCCTAGAGCACCTTCACCAGAAAAGATCCTTTTTATCATGCATACAGCAGCGTGAAAGAGCCTGCCGCGCCAATCCTCAGCTCTTCTTAGGAGTTACCGCAGCCGATGTATTTATCTCCGGATCTCAACTCCCCCTGGCAGTCCATTCACAGGGAAAAAAAAAAAAAAAAAGAGAAGAAAGCAAGACTGAAGCCTTGATTATAAATAGGTTTTGCAGAGAGGCAATATTATCTGCTTAAAAAGCAAGCAAACAAACACAAATGCACACAACGAAAGCCTGTCCTCTCCTTTTGTACTCTGAATGCAGCCTTGCTGACTCTGGATGCGAGAGCAGAATGAGCAAAGCGTAATATAATCAAAACGCTTAGAGATAATGAATGTTTTGGTACCTGTATTTTAGTGGCTATGTCGACTGCCCTCGTTAATAATAGGTGTGTTTTCAGTTCAGTGGAAGTATAATAAATCTATAGCAAGTCTGGGTAGATACCACTGATTTCCACTTCAGTGGAAAGCAAGTCAGGTCTGTTCTGACTCCTAATCAATGATAAACCGCCCGATACCGCTATGCACGAAAAGTGCTAGAAACTCAATAGCCCCAGCGAGCCTAACCCTGTCTGGATGGGCTTCATTCAGTCTAGCAGGAGTTACTACCAGGTGTAATATAGTATCACTTCTATTTAGTTTTATGCCAATTACGATGTGCACAAAGCAAGAGGGTCACACACTGTAAATCAGAGCAGGGACTGTGCTCTCTAATTTGCTTTGGCAGCGTTCCTTGCTCTGTCAATTGTTCATTAGCAGTTATGATTTAAATTAAACATTGAAAAATGGCCTCATCACAACAATTTTACAACATTTTCCTCTGATGTTTTTGTTAAGATGAATGTTGAAACTACTTGGACCTGTGGCTTGATAGAGATATTAATCTACATAAAAAACACATTAAAACCAAGGCACGTTTGTTCTGAATCTTGAAAGCTAAAAGCTCTGTTCTGAAATATTTGCATTTTAAAGCTCAAGGTAATAATAATGAAGTCTGCATTATTATGGAAGTCTGCCACAAAAAGGAAGAATTTACTGTCGGTGAAAACCTTTGATTGTTTTTTCCTCGCGAATAGCATCCTTTCAGCAAGAGCTGGGTCTCTCCACTGATGTAACACCCACTGTCAAACAATGTGAATGAGTCCAGTGACAGAGTGTGAATCCATCTCTCCCTTTCCTCCTCAGTGAACAAGGTGTTGCGAACAAGCACTCTCAGTAACACAGGGTATTTTCACAGTTGCTGGCGGCGGGGACTCTGTCTCAGTACTAGACCCCAGGATAAGAGCGGAGAGAGACTTGAGCGAGGCTGGGAAATGTTTGCTCTCGCAGCGAAATGATTAAAGTGATCTCACCATACATAATACATAATAAGAGTGCAGGGACCTTCCTGAGACAGCCTTTAATAACGGAACACTTCACCTCTGACAACGATGGGTCTTTTGAATTGCTAGGTCTCGGAAGAAATCATTTCTGGTTTGATTGGAAAGTTTTGATTTATACCCAGATAAACCCTGGGCCGGACCTGAAAATGTACCTTTGCTTGCTGGGAATATTTGTACTGTCCTGGACAAAAATGTGTGGAGAAGGAATGACTCCTGCGGCTGTGCTTAAGGGCTTTTTGGGTGCCTCTTGTCATGCCCAAAAGCCTGGAGACACTTTCGAAAGTTCATCAGAGGATATATTTCCACTCCCACTTTCTCTCTCTCCTCCTGGTCTCATGATCTCTTCTTGTCTATTCTCCTTTCTTTCATTAGCACTTTATATCATTTGACACTTCATCAGGATGATGGCCTGTTTACTGTATGCAATAATTCCTGAATTATGCATGAATAATTATAAATTTGCGTATTGGTTTCCTGAACTGGCATATTGCCATGTAAAATTAGCTTCACTTGACTGTGAGCACAAAAACATGCCGACACGGTCAATTAAAATTGAAGGAAGAGCTCACCTTGAAGGGAGCACAAAACTATTGAGCTGCTGCTAGAAAAGAGCAAAGTACAGCTGGAGCCTGATAGATGCCGCCCATGATCGAGAACTTGGTGAGGACTGGGGCAATGGTGTGCCACGGGACGAGGTCTTTTTGGATTGTCAACATCTCTTCTGGATCAAGGGCACCTTCCAGACACCATCTTCAGATGTGGCAGCCTCTGGCTTGGTTCATTCATCTGTGCCAGTGACCTGGTGCATTGCCAGAGGTCAGAGATGGGCTGTGGGACCTGACCTGACCGTGCCTCACCCCTCGTGAATGGCCTGCGGTGTTCAAACCGCATGCTGGGAAGGAGCCACAGTGAGGACAGGAAACCCTTTCACGTTTCCCCAGGGTCCTGTGTTCTGGCAGGAGTGGGTCCCAGTACGGTTGCTGGGAATCACTGGGATCAGTGTGTGCTCTTGAGGGCACACGTGTCCTGTCCCAGCTGTCTGATGTATGCTCTGTCCCACCCTGGCAGAACTGCGGGTGAATTACACTAGATAATTGTAAGCCAGTAATTAAACTGAAACCGGGTATTTAATTTTTTTTCTCTGCCATTATAATCTCCTACAAAACATACTTCCAAGCACCAGCCCACCTCTGACCAGATGAGCCGACCTGCTAAAAAGAAGCCTTCAAAAGCTGAAGGCATCTTGTTTTCCTTGCTAACCAAGCGACAGCCGGGGTGCTGCCTGTTGCACCCTGCGCTCCTGCACCGTCATCGTAGAGGCTTTTCTAACGCAATTCCCCTCAGCAGACCCACCTTGAGGAGCAGATCTAAGGCGGGGTGTGGGGCTGGTTACAACCATTTCACTAGAAAGAGTACAAGTACTGAAGGACTTTTTTCCATTCTAATGTGTCTCCCAAGATGACATGGGATGTATCTGGAGAAGGGCTGAAGAGAGATGTTCAGTAGGCACAGAGAAGCCATTGAAGAGCTGTTCTCAGTTGGCAACAAGGGCTAATTCTGCTCTGAACCTCTGTTGCCCCTTCTGGTGAGCTCTTTGCTAGGTTTACATTTAATAGGCGCAAGCTCATGTGTCTCCCCATGTTCCAGTTCCATTTACCCTCTTCTCCTTGAATTCCCTGCCAGGACAGAGCTGTTGGTGACAACCGGCTTGAGCAAACCTTAAAAAATCTGCACCAGCCTTGGGGTATTACAGAGCTTTGGTCTGTGTTGTGCGACAAGAGTTAATTAAAACAATTGTTATTAATTATGCTATCTGAAATATTACCTGAATCATGCTGTCTGAAATGTTTTGTGTGTATTGCAGTGCAGGAACCCCAGGAGAGAGGCACATTGCTGTTCTGTGATGCCCTTGGCTCTGGTTTGGTGAGTGTTATGCTGGATCAAAGCTTGCTTTTGGGGGGGATCCGTCTAAACTCATGACTGCAGTGAGCAAAAGGTTGACATTTTCAAAAGCATCAGTTAACAAAATAAACCACGTCCCTTTTCTTAAAATCTTACCAGCGGACACATCATTCTCCCACTAAGTCTATCATTCATCAGAAACACAGTTTACTGTAGTAACTTTTTCTGTTAAAAAAAGAGAACCAGTAAAAAAATCATAATACTTTTATTACTTTTTAGTGTGAATCTCATTTCTGAGCAAGTGGAGACATAACATTTGCTTCCCTTGCCTTGCCTGCTTAGCACGCTTTCGCGGGGCCATAAACCCGGTGACATCTGTAAAAGGTGAGCTGGGCTCCTTGCTCCATCCACCAAGCGACAATGAATCCGAGCAAATCCCTACCTATGGACAAAGTTGAAGGAGAGTTTAATCACTGCTTTTGCAGAATCAGCAGAGATAAGGCTCCTAGATGGTATTTTGCTTGTCCAGTATCACATTTCCTTCAAATTCAAAGAGCTGAGTAACTCTGGAGTGCTTCCTCTTATCTTCCTCCTTTTTTAACCAAACTCCTCTACTGGCACTCAGGACAGGGACCATGTTTGGTTGCACACACATGGATCACCCGACGTCACTGAGCTGGGAATGCTAGTGGGGTGCTCTGGTTAAAATATTAACATATTAAATAATAAGTACATTTAATATGTAATAAAATGAATTTTTTTCTATTCTAAAATAAAATTGGAAAATATTTATTTTCTAAAATATATTTATTAATTTATTAATTAATACTCTGTATCAATATACTACAATATAAATAATATATTTATATAGAAAATGAATCTATATTTAAGAAATATATTAAAAATATTGTGTTCACCTATGTCTCATGCTGCGGTGAGTGCTGGAGTCTTCCCAGCTTCCCTCTTTGAGTCCCTTCCTTGCTCTCTGTCTGGGGAGGGCTCGGGGATGCCGACCGATGATGGCCCCTTCCATAGCGCTGAATTGTGCTGATTCCTAGTCAAGTGGCCTGATGCGTATTGCTCACTCGGCAGCTCCAGGGGCACCACCACAGTGGTGGTGCTACGCTGCCAGAAGCAGGCAGAGGCACATCTGCACCAGGCAGGGAGGAAGGACCGCGAAGGGGGAGCTGGCAGAGCTGCCCTAAAAAATATCCGGGGAATGGTACTGAGCCCTTCGGCTGGGGCTGCACGGCTAGAAGGCGCGTCCCCTGGGTGGTGGATAGGGGATCCTCCTCTGGAGGGTGCACCGGTTTAAACTTAAGAAGGTGCCGTGAACCAACGCAGCCTAAGGGAAGGACGCCCTGACAAAAAACCACCTGGCCCTCCAAGTTATGGGGTTGGGCAGGAGGCTAACTACCTCCTCCCGGAAAAAATGAAAAAGTTGCAGAAACGCTACACAGCAATATCCAATTGGAACAATTGGAACAATTGTTCCAATTGGAAGATTGCTGTTCGCGCCTTATGTGCCTCCTGGCACTAAGAGAATTCAGAGAGAGAGAGAGAATGGTACTGAGCTGGTTACAAAGGATGCTGAGACGGCAGCTCAGTTCACATCGTCACTACCACCCTGAACGATCGTTCACCCCTTCAGTGGTGAACTAGGCTAGACCTGGTCTGGTGGGAGGTGTCCCTGCCCAGGGCAGAGGGGTGGAACCTGGATGAGCTTTAAGGTCCCTTCCAACCCAAACCATTCCATGATTCTGTGAATACCCTTTTGTTTCCAGCTCAGAAAGTGATTACTGGGGTCTGTGATCACGCTGCCTTTTCTGCTCGCCTTTCCCACTCTGCAGTTTATCCTCTGGCTCCTGACAGCATCCGTGCTTAACCCGCTGGGGCTGGAGCCGGGCAGTGGGTGCTGCCGGGCAGGGGGCTCCAGGCACCCGCCTGGTCCTGGCACAGCCACCTCCCGTCTCTCCCATCCCTGACTCGACCCTGCCAAACGCTCGGGGTGTGCTGGGCTTGGCGTTGCCACCTCGTCTCTTGATGTTTGTGATGATTTCATTAACAGGAATTCAAGATGATCCTCTCAGTGCAGATGTGTGTAATCTCCTGGCCGGGGGTTTGGACTGGAGAAGCAGAGACATCTGGCACCAGGTCCAACCCACAACACTGAGCGGGTCCGGAGAGGGAGAGGGCAGAAGAATAAAAGGGAATTTCTGGTCCCACCACCTGAGGATGGAGGAAACGGGCGGGCTAGTGGGCAGCCTCCTCCGCCAGTGCCATGGGCTCAGCTTGTGGAGGGCTGAGTTTTCACCTGCTGACGGTCTGCCCTTCTCTGCCGAAGCAAAAGGATGTTTAATTGGTATGGAAATGAGCCAGCGTCATCCTACATCTTCTGTTCTCTTCCTGGAAGCTCGCAGGGAAGGGTGAATGGGGATTTGAGCTTTGCAGAGATCTGAGATATTTTTTCCCCCAAACACAAATATTCAGCCTACTCTGCTCGTGCTCTGTCTTTTTATATTTTCCCTGTTTTTCATCTGCTTGCCATGTTTTTCTTATCATGACAACAGTGGTAAAAGATAAACACTGCAGCCAACAATGCTGCTCTAATAAAGCTGCAGTTAAAACAGCAAAAAGAATGCAAATTAAATACCATCATCATTTAGAAGCTGTAGTTTCTATTAAATATAAGTACTTTCCATCTCAGCTTTAGAACGTGGGTGGATTCTATTAAATTTAATTATTTTCCTAGAGGATTGCAGGGTAAAGGTGTTTCACAAATGCACTGATAGCAAATGAGGGTGATTTCTTTTAAAAACAGTGCAGAGAGGTGCAGTTGTTAGATACATGGATGATAAAGACAGTCTGTTATTGACTCAGCCTCTCCTTTCTCTTTTCAAGTCTGCTTTCTTCTGATATTGCTGTCCTCCAGAGCTCCAAGAATGAATCTTTCTGAAATATTAATTATATATTTATAAACATAAACAGCAGTAAAGTTTGCTCCTTAGTGCATTGGAATGAACTCTCCTTTTGGCTTCAGTCAGAGCTGGATTGAGCCTCCAAGAGCTGAGCCTTAGGGCTGGGACTTCAGTGCTGGAATTCAGCTCTGCTCAGCTGCTGCTGTCTCCAGGGGCACTGCCAGTCTCGAAATACCACATTTTTCCATATTTACCTTTTGCACCTGGACATGTGAATGCTGTGGACGAGTCTTGGCTAACAGGAGACGTCTGCTTTTCTTCCACACCTTTCCAGGCAGCTCCTGCATGTGACCACGCAGCAGTTGCAGAAACCATCCTGTGGCAACCTGCTCTCTCCAGGTACCGTGCTTAAAACAGAGTCCAGCACTCAAACCCTTCTACGGACCTGGACTTTGGTGACCATTTCCCAGGTAATTCCAAGCTCTCCAGGAAGCCTGTCCCTCCTGGTGCCTCTTCATAGCCAGTAGCTAAATTGGCTCTGGGAGAATCTTAGACCCCCTTCCTAAAGGGGCTCCAGGAAAGCTGGGGAGGGACTCTGGATCAGGGAGGGGAGCCATGGGATGAGGGGGAACGGTTTTACACTGAAAGAGGGGAGACTGAGATGAGATCTGAGGAGGAAATTCTTTGCTGTGAGGGCGGTGAGCCCCTGGCCCAGGTTGCCCAGAGAAGCTGTGGCTGCCCCATCCCTGGAGGGGTTCAAGGCCAGGCTGGACGGGGCTTGGAGCAACCTGGGCTCGTGGGAGGTGTCCCTGCCCAGGGCAGGGGGTGCCACTGGAGGTATTTAAGGTCCCTTCCCACCCAAACCATTCTACGATTCTGTGATTCTATGATTCTAAATGCCATTGCTTTACAGGAATACTGAGCAAAGCTGACTTCTTGCAATTTTGTGAGCGTAGCTGAAGGTCGGCTGCAGTACACCACAGCTTTGTGCTGCCTTCCAGCTGGCCATTGGCTCTTCTTGAGCCATCCTTTCTTGGCAATTTCTGTTGTCCATGTATTCCTCTGGAGCACTCATGGAGCTCTGGCAGGGTACGGACCTGGCTTTGCAAAAAGCTCTGATGTTCCTGTCATTTTTACCTGACCGGGGATCTGAATTCACTTTTTTGTTTCATTTGTTCTGACTTTCCCTTCTGAGAAAAAATCAAGGACTCAGAAATACGAGATGGCCGAGGGAATGTCCTTGCCTTTCTCACTGGCCAGCTCATTGAGCTGTGTGTGCTGCTCACATGAAGGTGGGTTATTCCAAGATCTCAGAGCTCATCCATTTGGTGCTCGTGGAGCGCTCCAGTGCCAGGAATGGCCGCGCTCCAGAAACGGCCATGCTGAGTTTGGGATTGCTGCAAAGCCTCTCGTTTTGCAGGCGTTTGGGTGAGTGTGGGAAGGCACAGCATCATGTGCACGGCAGCAGCAGCACAACATGGACCAAAGGCCACCACAGCCTGACACTTTCCACAGGAAGCTATCTCCGGTCAGAATTATTCCTGAGACAAAAATACACTGCACTGGATGATGCAATTAAATTATGGATGATAGGGAGAATAAAAGAAACTTAAAAGCAGAAGTCCCCCTCCCAGCCTTCTGTCCATCTGCAGCTCAGCAGCACATGCTGAAGACATTGTGGGTCCCTTACCCAGGGTGGTTTTGGGGCATAAGGAGCTCAAAACCTGTGCCAGTTTTCTGACCGGAGGTACCTGGTGGTGCCCCAGTTTGGGAAGGTCTCCTGTATACCTGAAAAAATTGTACACGTCTCAAACCAGGACCCAGCTCCAGTATGCTCTTTGAACTAGGCTTTCTAGAAATCCATAGTGTCGTACGGAGAAATTGCATCCGTCTGTGCTTTCCCGCTTATGTTTACAGCAGCAACTTTGCTGAAGTCGAGCCTGAGATAAAGATGGGCATGTGAAAAGAAAATCAGCTTCCATATTAATTCATTCCATGTAAGCAAAACAGTAAAAAGGCCTGAGGATATTTTTCACTCTCTTATGGTGAAAATAGAGTGAGAAAACAGATTCTGGGAACGATTGGTGATAAATCTCATCATCTGTGTATGTGAAGCTTGGAGAATAGCTGTTAGTAGATCTTTCAAGGTTAATGTAACTGATCTTATTTTGTTGATTGAATAAATGATTATTTCCAGAGGGATTAGTTATAATCCAGAAGTTGACACATCGTTTCATCTTTGATGGTGTTCATACAAATCTTTCATATAACCTTTCAGGCAAGCAACCCTGCTAGCTCAGCACTTTTTAGTGAGGGTTTTGTTACAAATCAAGCCATTGTGGATATCTTCACGTTAGAGCTAAAGGAGAATATTCTGATGAAGCACTTTCTCCTTTGAAAATGCCAATTCATTGAAAATGAAATGTTTCACAGACCTTTTGCCAAGATGTATGACCCTTCCTTGTTGCTTTGCCAGTTGGCATGCTGAGAGTCCTGAGTTTTTACACCCACTTTCCTTGGAATCTTGGCTTGCACATATCCTTTTAAACATCTGAAGCAGGTGGTACGGGGCAAATTCTGCAAGCCTTGTGCTGAAAAGTCCCTCTGAGGGACTTCATGCATGCGCAAACATGATTTGGCCTGTGTAAGGAACATGAAACAGGGGCTGGGACGAAAGGATGCTACGCGGCATCCGAGTGCGCATCTTCTCCTGGAGCTCCGATGGTACCAGCAGCTCACTTACTGACCTGGAGCTCCATCACCTTTGGCTCTGTGCACAGGGACAAGGAAAATACTTTTAGAGCAAGACACCTTTTCAAACCTAATCAGCCAAAACATTTTTAAGCCTCGCTGATCCAGCTTGCATAGCTTTTTAAACTTAATTGGCACTATTAAGTTTGTAAGAAAGAGGATACACAATAACGCAAGTGTGGATATAGAAATTTCTTCAAAATGTTTAGAAGTACATCAATTTGCCTTTGAATGAGACATATTAGTGAAAGAATATGGCCTGCCTAATGCAAAATCTTTGCTTTCTCACCAGGTTCTGCCAGAGGAATCGCAAACATTAGAGAAGCTCAGGAAGTTTCAGCATCGCTTTCTGTTAGGCTGGTGCTTTTTCATCTTTGTAGAGGGCAATGCTTTCTGATGTTGCAATAAAATACCATTCGCTTTCCACAAAAGCAAATTACTGCTTTGTTTTGTTATTGCAATAACACCTTGGAGACATAGGTCTGGGTTTGTGAGCGTTGTGTACCTGGGGCCGTTTTGGGGGTGGATTTGCCTTGCCGTACCTCCGAGGGCAGGAGCAGCAGTGCAGAGCTGATGTGGGTGCCCAAGGGCTCGGGGGGTGCTCAGCGCCCAGGGCTGGGCTACCACACGCACTGGGGCTTTTGGCAAATAATTTGTGATGGGAGGCATGTCCTGAGAGACTGCTAAGGGGTGTTCTAGACATCTACAAGCTCCAGACCCCCCTTTTCATGGAGCGATAATCATTGTCTCTTCAGTAGCAGATTTTGCCTCTGCCTGCTGGTAAATTAACATTCCTCTGAGTATTTCTCTCTCTGCATCTGCCTCGTGCAGCCGTCCTCCCAGCTACCAGCAGCATCCTTTGCCTGGCCCTGAAGAAGGTTCAGCTGGCAAATGCGTTCCTTCCCTCGTCTCCTGTGGGGGATCTGCCACCCCCTTCACATCTCAGCCACCTCCCCACGGAGGGTGTGCTGGGGAAACTGGCTGGGCATGGCTGGGGCTCCTCCGTTGTAATATAGATCAAGCTAGACTCTCTAAAAAGTTCAACACGCTGGGGCCGTGCGGGGGAGGTGAGGCTGTGGTGCAAAGTGTTGCTAGCTCAGTGCCCGTGGAGAAGCGAGACCCTCGGGTGGGTTTGTTACAGGAGCACATCGATCCCCCCGCGGAGGTCGATGGAACACGGGAAATTCCGTCTCAACACGAGGAGGAACTTCTTTGCTGTGAGGGTGGCACAGGCTGCCCAGAGAGGTGGTGGAGTCTCCGTCTCTGGAGACATTCCAACCCCGCCTGGACGCGTTCCTGTGCCACCTGCTGTGGGTGACCCTGCTCTGGCAGGGGGTGGGACTGGGTCATCTCCAGAGGTGCCTTCCCACCCCTGCCAGTCTGTGACTCGGTGATTCTGTGCTCTTTCCCATCCCTCCCCGTGCAAGGTGCCTGCTGAAACCCTTGGAGCAGGCAGGACCCAGCTGCCTCCGCTGGGGCTCTCCGGGGCTGCTGGGGGCTGGCTTTAGACTGCAGCCTTGGGTTTAATCACTGTTTTGACAGGCTGGAAAAAAATATTGCTGTTGGCACCAGGAGCAGAAGGAACATGAGCAGCCTCAAACAGAACGAACCCAAGAAAAAGCACTTGTCTAACTGCGGGCTTTTCTCTCTGCTGAATTTCAGTGTCTGGCAGCAAATGGCAGAGGTGTAAGAAAGACCTTCTCAGAAATAGGTGGCAGGCATCATTTCTAAGAGAAAGTGTTAGGCAAACTCAAGAAATGGGTTCCAGGGAAAGGTGAGTGCTCTCAGCTGGTTTGCTTTCAAATACAATTCCCATAAATAACAGCTTCCAGGCGTTAGGTGCAGTAATGATTTCAGCGTTCCTGTCAAAGACTAAATGAGCTGAGACCCTGTAAGCTTCACTCCCTAGACTTGCATATCTAATATGTCGTAAGATGTAAAGTTTTCCCCGGCTCTTTCTTATTTACTTGTGCACATAAATAAGAAATTATATTGAACCTGTTGCACCTGTCAAGACGTGGTTCTTCTGGGGAAGATCCCTATGTACGTGTGAGGATGTGCTGAAGGAGAAGGAGGCATTCCCAGCCGGCGCTAGCTTGACGTTTCTTATTTTCTTTCCAGAAATGTAATATTTTTATACTCATGTTTCTCTTTACTGTTCTGGGATATCTACCTAAACAAATCTGTACATCTATAATGCAGAAAAGTGTGGAAGCTATACTTACTTCTGCATTCACTGTTATGTTATACAGGATTTTCTGTAATTACCTTTCTTCAGCTCTAGTTTTTCCTTGCAGTTTTCTGTCGTACGACCGGCTTGAAAGTCTCCTAACATTACTGTAAGTTAACAGACTTTTTTATACCAGTGATACAAAATCAGATCCATAATTGTGCCTGTAGATCCTCTTCTATGATGTATTGATTTTTATTACCTGGCACTGAATTCATACGTGGGGAAATAAGTATTACAGGTTACTTTTATTGCCGCGCGTGAAGATGTAGTGTGTCATCGTGATGTGTTTCACCTTTCTTAGCAAGTTTACGAGCAGTTTTGTTTAGATATGTATTCCCCATCACTTGCACAAATGTGGGTGATTTTCAAAGCCCAGCATTTTAAAATCAACATGTTTTTACATTTTGCTGTCGTTTCTCCAAAAGAAGGTGATTCTAAGAAAATGGAAGAAACCAGGCAAATGATTAAAAATTCTTCCTGTGAGATGATTAATCTTTCTCAAATAGAATTGTGACCCCTAGCATGCTTAAATTATTATTGATTTTATGGTAAAAAAATACATTTTTATTGGTCTTTATTTTATTTGGCCTTTGCTCTCAGCTACCTCAACAGCATAGCTAGTTATACAACCAATTTATGGTCATATAATAAATAGTCTTCACAATTTAATTAAAAAGTCAAGAGGCATAACTATTTATCAAGCCCAATGAGTAAAGATCCTGCCATTTTTGTGTCATAAATCAGAACATAGACTGTCAGTTTAATCTTCTCTGGTTTCAGCTGATGCACCCACGGCATAACATCGTGTTGGTGCGAGCACTTGAGCATTTTCTAGAAGGCTTCAAAGTTAGCCCAGTCGCTGCAGTAAGCCCAGATCACGTTTGTGTTTCTCATTGCCCTCAGCAGGGGGGTTGTCCCTGCTCTTTGCTGGCGTCTTCCCAGGCTGAACCGTGTGTGGTGGCAGGTGACGATGAGCGTGGTGATGTGTGGCTGTGGGGGTCCCTAAAGAAATGTCTTCTGGAGGCCTGCCGGCTCTCGCTGCAAGAGAGTGACATTTTCTGGATGCGAACGTGTTTGTTTAGTCATAGGGAAAGCCACCAGTGCCTACTGGCATACTGACATTTCATTGTTGTAAAACTCTTAATGTAATGAATTCCATCATTTATTGCGGACGAGTTGATGGGTTCATCCGCCTGCTGTCCACAGAAAGGTCAGCGGCGTCTGCTCAGCGGGGAAGGCTGGCATGTGGGGAGGAGGAGCGCTGG
Source organism: Sterna hirundo (assembly GCA_009819605.1). Classification (NCBI taxonomy): domain Eukaryota; kingdom Metazoa; phylum Chordata; class Aves; order Charadriiformes; family Laridae; genus Sterna; species Sterna hirundo. The sequence continues at coordinate 23,737,681 of CM020444.1, read as the reverse complement.
CTCCCGTCCCCTTCTGCCACCGCTCATTAGGAGGCTGATTATTGCACTGGGTTATAAAATTGCCTTCTGCTTCAGGCCTCGGCCGGGCAGGCTGGCCCCTTCTGCAGAAATCGCCCATTTAAATGCATTGGTCCTTTCCAAAAGGACACACAGAGCTCTGCAGGACCTCAGGGTAGGGGGGACTGAACGGGGTGGCTGCCGTGGGGGCTGTTACCCGCCACAGAGGGGACGTTGCAGCCTCTCCATGGGAAGAACAATGTCCTTGCATCATTCCAGCTGTGGGGACCAAGCTGGGTGCCCTGCATGGCACTGATGGTGCCGAGCAGCTTTGCTGGGGCCTGTGGCTGGTTTGGCATCATCAAATTCAAGTTCTGTTGCTCTTCGAATATGTTTCCATTTAAATTCCTCATGATGGCTCTATGAGAAGACATTTGAGGGAAGACTTGCCACGTGGCCAGTCTCCTTTTGACTTAAACTCCCGTGCTGCGCTTACCCGAGGGTAAGGTTTCCTCCCAGTTGCAACTTGTCTAAGCAGATGCCTGAGTGTGTCTGCGCCTCCCTGTCCTGTTCAGCGTCATCATTTGAAAGATTTTAAACCGAAAATAAGAATATGGTTTTGCAGGTCGGATACCTCATGCTGGGCAGCTATCGGCACGCGTGGCGTGGACACCTGAGTGTGGGGTCTGTGGGAGCCGCTGGTGTTTAAGGTACCTCCCAGTGATTATCTGGATCCGTCCCAGAGGGCAGTGGTTTATAACGGAAGCTCTGAGAAGTTTTCCAGATTTTTCTTGGACTGCTGGAAAGCACCTCCCCATCCTGACAGCCCCCTAGCCCAGGGCTTTTAGCTCTGGGAGGCGGCTCTGTATTTTCTTGATAGGTGAACATTTAAGTGTAGTGCAGCTGTGACTGCCTCAGTAATTATGGGACCGGGAGTTTTTTTCATCGCCGTTCTCCATCCCGGCGGGGCGCACCGCGGCTCTCTCCCCTTCACCATGATTTCACCATCATTGATGAAAGGAAAAATTCGAGGGCTTGAAGTTTTCTCACTTCTTTTCTGCGGTACTATATAATTTTATATAAATGCATTCATGCATTTTCAGAAGTTTATTTCTTATTTAGCAGTATTCATTGAGATCTTTTCATCAAATAATTTAAAAGCATTATAAACCAGGTTTTGAATAGAATAGCAAAAAATTACTGTGTGACTTTATCAAAGTGGAGTTAAGCTAATTGTTTCCTTGCATGTCCATAAGAACACAAAGACGTCTTTGAGTTCACCTAGCTAAAAATCGAAGCTAATCACTCCCGTTATCAACTCATTGATCCTCTAATTTGATTAAATTTTCTGTGCTGTAAAGAACAAAATACATGTGGGCACATGTCCTTCGCACTGAGCTAATGAATCCATCATGAGTGCTGCTTTAGTCACCAAATTAAGTGGAGTTAGAAAAAAATGATGCTTCTGTAGTAACACTCATCATTAAGTCTACACAATTAACACCCTGCATACACATTTCAGGTTTCTCTTCCACTGGTGTATAACAGTGGCCTGCTTAGAAGGGTTTTACCCTGTAATTTGTTTATTGATAGTGAAATAAAAATAAATAATTAAAGGTGGGTATTGAACACGTGATACCTGCCAACAGCCTGTTTGAATCACTGCACTAACGTACTCTGTCCTGTTTATAGTAGTAAGGAACGAGTATCTTTCAGTAGTTTTTTATTCAGGAAACAATATGTCTAATTGTTTGGACACTACTGAGTACAAAGGACAGGAAAATTGGTCTTTGATCCTTCTTCTTTCTCCCTTTCATCGTGGCAGAGCACTTGTGTAGAAACTGTGAATACATTGGGTAAACGAGCAGCTGGAATGACCTCAGAGCAAAGTAGGATTTACAAGACGTGGAGCTGGTGTTCCAGTTTCAAACAAAGTAACAAAAAAATCCTGTGATGTGCAAGCTGTAAAGTGCCTGTAGTGATTTTGATTCTGAGCAGTGGGTCCAGCTTATGCCACCTCATTTCAGTGTCTCCTGAATTCACAGTTTGATTGTTAAGGATCTTAATAAAAGGAAACTGAAACTGGCACTTTCACTAACTATTGTTCAGTTTAGATCAAGAAATACATAAATTCTTGTAAAGAAAGAAGTCAAAGCTCCTAAATTTTCTGTGTTATGAACTTAAAAAAACCCAAAAGTCATATTTTTTCACGTGACTGCAAGGTTTAAAAATATGTATAGAATATCTTTTATTGAAAAAGTGCTTTTTGTCTTAAACTGGAAGATTACCACATTCCGTATGAAAATGCTGGACCTCCCATCCTCCTTGAAACAAACTCTTCTTAAAATCTCGCCATGAACAGAACGCGGCTGAAATCGGGGTGCTTCTCTGCCCATTTCTACGTTAATGAAAACAGCAATTTAAAACTCCAGAACATCAATGAGAACCTTCTGGACAGTTTCCTGCTGACGTCGCTGAGACCCTTCCACCGCCGGGGGCTTTGCGGAGGGGACCTGCTGTGCTCAGGGTGCTGTTGGCACCAGGAAGGTGGTGAGAGTAGGGTCGGGTCCTGTCAAGCGACCATCGCGCCCTGGCTGCCCCGTTGTGCTGCCGAGAGCCCTGATTTTGGTGCTCGGCTATTGCAAAGGTGAGCCTCCTTCCCTCTCCCCGTGCACTCCCCAGGCTTTTCTGTTGATGTTTTCATTAATTTACAAGTTAATCAGTAAAAAAGAAAAAAAAAACCAAACACAAAAACCACACCCCAAAACCCAGCTGTGAGCTATGGGCAGATGGAAATAATGGTCAGTACTGCCGCATCAGTGTTATGGAAGAACCCACAACAATTTATTGTCATTTAGACAATTATTCTTTCACCTGATGACTCCTCCCCACCCGGGAAGGGGAACTGGAAAAAAAACAAGGAAGCCCAAGGGTTGGAATATAAACAGATTGAATAGGATAAGACTAAATAATTAACACTAATAACACTGAAGAACCAGTATTGATCTCGATACCAATATACAACACACAAGGACTGTCCCCAGCCCGTTCCCCAGCAGGAGCCGGTCACTCCCCGCAGGGACAGCCAACGTGGGACCCTGCGAGTGCTGCGGCTGCGGGAGGAAGGGAAGGGCTCAGGGCTCCGGTATGAGAGGGCGAGCAAGTGAGAACTCCTCGGCAAACTTTCTAATGTCTATGGAATGTGCCGTTAGTGGTATGAAATAATCCCGCTGGCAGCTTGGGGCAAGTGCCCGGGTCTCGCTGCTCCTCGTCCCCGCACCTGGGGAGCTCGGAAACACGGAGACCTTGAAACCTGCAGCCCGGAGCTGGCTGTAAAGTAAATATTGTCACCAATTCAGACACTAGAGTCATCTAAAAGTGCAGTTTTCCCAGGCATTAGAAGAGACCTTACCAAAAAGTAAAATTACTGAGAGGGAAGTGAATCCCGTGCTGCAGGGCCATCAGCACAATGGGGTGAGTGCGGGCAGCAGCCCCCGGCGTGGCAGAGCCAGCATCCCCTTACCCACGGGATGCTGCCCTGCTTCTGGAGCGCAGCCAAGCGCTGCCTCTCCCCAGCACAGTACACGCTCCCCTTTGCCGGTTTTCCATCTACCATCTGCTCTGGCTGTTTATCTGAAAATGGGATTTCAGTGCTCTTTACCTCTATTTCGGTCCGCTGGATACTTGTATTCATAGAGGCATTGGTGGGGGGGTTTGCAGCACCTCTAAGAGAAATATCTGGAGTGCCTGCTGTTTTGTTGCAGTTTATGACTTGTGTACATGCCAACGTAGTTTTAGGCTGGATTTTATGCTGGAAGAGAAACAAACTGCATCCAGGTGGGGACCTGAGACACGGTGTGAGCTAATTGCACGGACTGGGGCAGGCCAAAGAGCTGCACCCAAGGCGCTGGTCCTCCTGGAAACGATGCGATGAATCGTAAACGGTGCGTGAGAGGGTAAGAGATGCTGCCTGGCACCTGCCGGCCTCATCACCAGAAAAATCTGCAGGTAAAGCACTAAACGTGCGGGGAATTGAAATTCAGTGCAAGCAAGGCTGAGTAGGTGTTTGCTCAGCAGATTGTTTAGACTTTAATCACGGTTAAATCTTTTAGTTAGATAATTGTTCTACCAGATGATAATTTGAATTGTATTGAAGAGCAATACGCTAAAACATCTTCAGCGAGAAGCAGCAAAGGAGATATTTTTGGATTCCTTTTTGTTCATTTCTTGTACATCATCATGTCAGTTCTTGTATTTTCTAATTAATTTGGTTGCACTGCATGCTTTCTACCCTACAACCACTGACTCCAAAAACGCATCTACTGCCACTGCCTGTGACACTGCAGCTTGGGAAGCCGGGACTCATTACCACAGGTTGAGGTCTCCGAGCAATTTGTCTTGGGTGAGGAGATGTCGTTCCACCTCCAGCTGTGCTGTGGGAATTGGGGCAAATATCCCAGCGAGGACATGTCTGAGCGTTGCCACTTGTATAGTTTTAGGATTTGGGGGTCCGTGTTTCTCACAGGCTTTGCTCTACTAAAAGCCATGTTGCTTGGTGGTTTCAAAGTCCTTGAAGTAAAACGATACATAATTTTTTTCAAGTGGAAATTAATTTAAGTTGTGCTTTGCTGCTACGTTGTCTTCATTTTATGGCATTGCTGTGTGCTGGGACGAAGAGCATTACCAGTATAACGGTGTTTGCTTTGTCCTTCTGTCGGCCACAAGCCATTGCAGGGGCGGTGTCCCCTCCAGATGCTGCTCAGTGCACAGCAGCAGCCTCGGCCCCTGCTCGACGCTTGCGGCAGCCGGGGGAATTACTGCTCCCAGCCTGTCCCTGCAGCTCCCTGGGCTGATGGTGAGGAAATCTGTGCACGCTGCAAGGCAGGAGATGGACCAGGTCCTCCATGTTGCCAGGGGAACATCCAGTTTTAGGCACAGCCCTAAATGTGCTTTTTGCTCGGCTTGCTCAGTCCCACCTCCCTCGCGGTGTGCCAGTCTGGCTGCTGCTGGTGGGAATGGGGTTGCTGCAAGATCTGAGAGGGAAAACTGACTTTGGAGACATTGGCAAAGAAGAAACATACAAAGGAAATTGGAAACAAATAAGGAAAAAGTGATGCATTTTGGTTTTTTTCCATCTGAGGGATGGAGGGCTTTGCTTTGGCTTGGGTTTTTGTGCTTTTTGGGATTTGCTGTGCCAGTGCCAAGAACGGTGCCTTCCCAGGCAGGGGATTGCAGGGGTCCCATGGTCTCCATCCGAGGCTCAGTATTCCCTAGGGGACCCCACGAGAAGGGGATGAACTGGTCCAGGCGATGCTGAGCACCAGGGCTCTGTGACACGTGTCACTGTCCCCTGGCCAGAGTTCAGCTTTGGCACCCGGCGGCGTGGGGCTGTCACGGGGCACCCAGCCTGCTCTGGGGAGCTAAAACGAGCTTCACATCGACCTGGGAGCCGGGTCCTGCTGCCAGTGAAGCCAATGGCAAAGCGCTGCCTGATTTCAGGAGTAGGCAGACCTAGCCAAAATTTTCTGCTGTTATGCCTCATTTGCATGGAAGTTAATTGCCTGTACCTTCAGGTTCACTTATCTTTATGGAGATGGGCATTAAGCCTGGCCCCTCGCTGGTATCTAAGTCTCTTTTGGACTGTGTTCCAAAGGCTCTGTGGCGAGACCCATTTCAGGTGGATTTTTTTTCTCATCTCTGCAAAAAGCGTCTCTGTTGGTGACAGACGTGTATGTCTCCCTGCTCTGTTGTTCAGCTTGTATGGAAATTTGCTAAGAACATAGTAGTGAGACGGAAAATCCGGTGGGACTGGTAATACGTCTGCCAGATGTGAAACTTGTAAACGGTTGTCTGAATACAGCCCAAAACAGGGGTTCCAGTGGAAATGTGCGACCCCGAGAAGCCTTGTCCAACCTGAATTTGGCCCTCCTTTGAGCAGGGAATGGACTAGAGAACTCCAGAAGTGCTTTCCAGTTGAAGTTTTATTACAATCTATATTACAATACTGTAAATTTGAATTAGTAATAATGGCAAGATATACATGAGCTCTGGGTGAACGTAATTGAAATATACCCCCTGACATCCTCATTCTTCCTGTCCTCAGCAAAGCAAGATGATGAAACGTTGTGTGTGTTTTGTGTAGACAAATATTTGTGCACAGCACTTGTCTGAAAATCTAGTTTCTGGTTATTCTAAATGCGGCCTGCGGCATTTGGGTGGGGCTTTTTTTTTGTTTTGTTTTAATTGCACTTTTTATCTGTACTTGAATTGGCTAATAAAGAGAGAATTAAAAAAAAAGGTCATATGACAAATCATGAACCTGGTAATGAACGTAAGATTGCTAATTGCCCGTGGCTGTCTATGTTCATTTCAAGCTGTTGGCAGCTGTGATTCTGCAGTGGAATTTTTTACCATCCTGGCAAGTAAAACATAAAGTCTGCCGTGTGCCTTTAAGATGAAAGGGAAACCCTCTTTTTAGAGAAGCGGCTGGTTTCCCATGTTGGCCTTTCCACCGAGGAACAGCCAGTTAAGGGTGCGAGTCGGTGCCTTGTGCTGGGGAAAAGCGACACCAACTCCTTTGATGCGGGGTGTCACGGAGACAGGGGGAGCAGGGCAGGCATCGGGCTGAGGCGGCTTCACTGCACACAGGGGCTCTGAACGCAACCCAAAGTCAGGGGATATTTTATGTATTTTTTTGTATCCCATCTGAACACAGATTCCCCCCCCCCCCCCATGTTATCTCTGCTTTCCCTCTCTCATCTATTGCTTAACCAGTTTCATGGATTTAATAGTTAAGATTTACCATTAAGAATCAAATGAGGTTTGCCTGAAAGATGATGAAAATGAAGTATCCTGTAGTTTGCGTTTGGACCGACTGCCTGTTTTCAGGCTCTCTGCTGTCAAGATCATGTAATGGGCGGCAGGTTCCTGCCCGCCCTTTTCCTTTATTTGGCACTGGAAGGGGAGTAGGAAGGCAGATGACAATAAAAAACCCTCAAGTTAGATAAACGGAAAGATAAAAGCTTTTAAAGAAGAGCTGACACTGCTCATGCACACGTGGTAAGTATTCGAAAATACATGCACAGATTAAAGGAAGCTAGATGAGAGCAGTAGAAACGCTAGGGAGGCAGCTCCAATGTTTTTATTTATAGAGGAAAATAGCTGGGGTGGTGGGGACGAGTGTTCCATGAGCTGCAGAGGTGCTGCAAGACCCTGCAGAGCTGCAAGGACCGTGGCAGAGGTTGGTGTTCAGCCCCGCTGGCAAGGGAGAGCTGGAGAAACGAAGAGCCCACAGGGTGAAAGACCCGCATCAGAAATTCAGAAGGAAATGGCCAGCAAAGGTTGAGCTAGAATAGCTGGGTTTCTCCATGGCAAATGTTGGCAGCCAGGAACTGCAGGTCCTGCCCCAGGTACCGCACTGCTCAACACCCGAGTTAATGACCCGAGTAGGGAATAACACCACCATCGTCCGGACAACACAAAGATTTAGGAAGGACTGTGGGGATCTTCAAAGAGAGATTTTAAAGGAGTGAAAGAAATGGGCAATATGAGGGGAAGCAGTCTTAAACCTATTCCAGGTCGCCCTAAGCTGTGTTTTGCAATGAATGGTCTTCTTTTTTCCCTTCTTTGTGGCTATTACTGGCTTCTTTCTATTTCAAGGTTTAAAAAATGTATACCAATTTCTTTCCTAAGCACAGGAAGTCAAAGAGCTGAATTTTAGCTATTAAGCTAAAGCAGCCTAAATAGATGATCGCTGCTACATCAGGCAGCAAGTGTGCACCCATCCATGCGGCCCTGAGAGGGGAAAATTACTTCTGTTTCATAGGATGACTGAGCTGATTAAAATATTTAGTAGTTTTCTCGTTCGTGCTTTATCATGAGTAGCTGCATTCTCCTCTCGGTAAGAAGACAGCACAGATTTCCTTCTTGGCATAAAGTTTAAAAATGTCCCCGTTTGCCCATGTGCGTGTTCGGTGTGCGTGCTTCTGGATGGAGGTTCATGCAGACGTTCGTGCCCGTCCACCGTTTCATTCTGTCTCTACCCTGGAACACATCTACTGCTCTCAACCATCAAAATTCACCGCTCTTGATTTTTTTGGCTCACACGGACCTGGTGTACTGTGTGTGACGGCCTCTGCAGGACAGCACAGGAGAGGACAGGGATTTGCCAAGAGCCCTTTTGTGGGCACGCTGTGATTAGCCCGGACTGTAATCGCACCGGAGAAATCTTGCATTTATTTTGGTAGATAGGGTGTTTTGGCTGCATGGTCCAAGCCAAATGCCTGCCCCATCACCTGTGCCAGGGAAAGGAGGGTCGGAGGTTGAAGACCAGAGCAGGGATGAGCACCCGGAGGCTGCTACAAGCCCAAAGGGTGAAAGAAGCTGCAAGGAGGTGGGTGGGAGGATGGAGTTGCTGTTGGGTCGGGGCATCCACCTGTGGGGTTTAACAAGGCTTCACCCTACACCTTCAGTCAGCCTCTGAATGCTAAATTTGTCTGGGAGGTGTCTTCAGTCACCCTCGGAGTGCATGGCATCGCTAGACCTGAGTGTCTCTGGCCAAAAGCTGGTTTCTATGTGCCTGTCATGCTCCCACTGATCGCTGAGGTCTATTTGAGAAGTTTTAGCAAGTCCCTCAGAAGACATCCTCGTGACCGCCTGCAGGGGAGATGCAGGAGAGCCATTTTTGGCTTAAATTGTGATTAAATTTACCTGATCAAAAATTCCTTGGAAACGCTATTGCCTTTTCATCTGGGCAGATGTATAGCTTAACTGCCTTAACATTCCTACAGATTCATAACACCCGAATGATCACAGTATTAAAACAGCATAAAGAGTTCTATAATTCAGTGTCACCTCATTGTGGTTGAGAGAAATGTAATGCGAATGGTGACAAATGCAGAATAACTCCAGTTGCTGATGGTACGAATTGGATTCAGCTGAAGCTTCACGCACAGCCAAAAAGGTGGAGAGAATCAAAAGGCTGTTTAACACGCGTAGGTGTTTGGGAGGGGTTATAAGGTAGATGGTATTTCATGCTCGTTAATCAAGGGTTAGGGGAGAAACTGAACTGTTCAACATCAGTTAAAACTGTACTTGCTGCTATAACTAAAATGCATCCTCACTTCGAAGCCTTCCTTAAAAAGATAATGTGTTATAGATTGTATTAATGGAGAGTCATGTTTGGGTTTTTGCGGGGTGATATTTTAGTTCTCAAAATGGCAAGAAGGGCAGCTTTTAGCCAACAGAAATCGCGAGATGAAATACGCAGTGTGAAAAAAGCACCTCTGGAATGGGCCCCTGTGAGGCGAGTCGTCCCGGGGTGGCGGGGGGGGGAGCGGTGCTGAGAGCAGCGGGACAGCCCCTGTGCAGCCGGACCCCCCCCAGCCCCACGGGGGCTGGGAGCCAGGGGCTCTGCTCCCTCTCTGCTGGGAGATTTGGCCGCTGTAGCAAAACACAAACACGGTTTCAAAGCTGTTTGAGTGGGCAAAACAAGCTCAATTGGCAAATGCGATTCATGCTGACGCTACGCATTTCTGCTACGTATTTTTGCCAGCAGAGAAATGCGGCAGAGAGAAGCAAGTGTATTTTTTTTTTTCAAATTCCACCACTAGCAGAGCTTGGCAGAGGCTGGCGCAAGCCTGGCATGAGATGCCAGTTCCCTTGGCCCCCGGAGAGCTGAGGGAAGGACTGAAGCAAACACCAGACCTTTCCCGGGCTCACTGATGAGCCTAATGAGGGCACTAAGCAGAGGCAAAGCCCCTCTCGACCTCCCTGACGAAGCGCTCCTGGTTCCCAGAGACATCCAGGAGAGGAAACGCCACGCAAACTCCAATTCTACAGTGCCGTTTTAGCTCTGTATCTGCTAAACGTGGGGCCTGGGGATGGGGGGCGCCCCCCCCCCCAAACCGAAACAGGGTCCAGAGCCTGGTGGTTGCTGCAGACCAGGGTTCACAAGCCAGGGCTGCTGCCCCCATCGAGTTCACAAGCCACCGAGCGGCCGCTGTTGCTGCTGGATGGATTCAGGTGCCATCAGATCCCCAGAGCCACGCATTTCAAGGGAAAAGAAAGGGTCTTAAATTATTTTATTTTTTTTTCCTGGCTTTTCTACTGAATGTGATCTCCGAATCCCTTTGAAAACAGAAATTGCAAGCTGGGGTTCATTGTTGGGCTTTGCGAGTCGGGCATTTTTGCCTGCTCTGTGGTGCAGCGTGCTCCATTTCTCAGAGCTATTAGCCTTGAAAATGTCGATTTTTGAGACTCAGTGATTTAAGCAGTTTTAATGCTTTCCTGGGGCCTGATATATTTTTGCTGCAAATGCATCATTACAAAACTTTATTAGGAGAAACACTGCCATTGGCAGAGCTCTCTTCCAGCATAGCCTGGATCAGAGTTTTATGTGATGTGCTGAGGTTTATTTTCTCAGCTCATTACGCAGATTTTTAGAAGTCAAGCTTTTGGACAGGGGGAAGGAGGATCTGTCCTCTTTTACCTGCTGAAATTAATAATAGCCAGAAGCTGTCAAGTGATGAAGGGATAGGAATGAATCTGAGGAAGGAATAGGACGGAGCTACTGCACGTCGATGTTCTGCCAAAGCCACACTCCCCTCCATTCTCCCCTCACCTTCTGTCCTTTAGGGATTTCTGTCACGAAAGCAGAAAATAAGGAAAGAAAAGAAAAATGGCACCAGGTTATTTTGTCAGTGAGGCTCCAGCAGGTGCTAGAAGGTCTGGCTGGTCCCTGCGGCCATGACCTTGGGGCATTAATGTCTATTCTGCAGGGGCAATTGCTCTTTCCTGCCCTCTTCCTTCCCAGGTGGATGTGATGATTAAAAATCTCTTTGCATTCTTTCTAGAAGAAAATAGCTGCAGCAGCTTGATTGGAATCCCTCAGAAAGCTGCAGTGCCGGCTCCAGCTCTGCAGGTAGCGGCTGTTGTGGCTGTTCGTTCAGGGGGCCACAGGACCCCCGTGGGGGATCTTGCTGGGCTTCGTGCTACTGGCCGTATTGCTTCTGTGTGCATGGCACTGTCCCTCCCGTGTCGTGGATATCACACCCAACTCCTCCTGCAGTTTTTATTTTCCCTCTGCTGTTCCATGTCTTTCAGTGTGTGTACAGGTACCCATTAAAAATAATGTGAAAGAATGACTAAAATGGATAACTACATGTATATATTCCCCCTGAATCCCCCAAGAATTTAGTCATCTAAAATCCTGTTTATTTGCTGCATCCAGACCTTTCCCACCAGCAAGCTGCTCTGCTGGACCCTCAGTCAGCAGCACATGGCAAATGAACGAGAGGGGTGTGAAACAGGGAGCAGCGCGTTTGGCTCAGAGCATGAAAGAAAGTGCGACCAGAGCATAAATGGTGCTGCATCACCCTGGGCGATCCTTGTTCCTGAGAGAAGAGCTTCGGAGGGAACCCGGGGGGGCTCTGCAGCCCAGCCGCTCCCCAGGGTGCCTGAGCATCCAGCATGATTGGGTCCTGCACTGGGGTCACACCAACCCCATGAACGCTGGGGGCTGGGGGCAGAGCGGCTGGAGAGCTGCCCAGGGGAAAAGGGCCTGGGGGTGCTGGTGCACGGCCAGCTTAGCATGAGCCAGCAGTGTGCCCAGGTGGCCAAGGAGGCCAAGAGCAACCTGGCCTGTGTCAGGAACAGCGTGGCCAGCAGGGCTGGGGCGGTGACCGTCCCCCTGTGCTGGGCACTGGTGAGGCCCCACCTCGAGGGCTGTGTCCAGTTTTGGGCCCCTCGCCACAGGAAAGACACTGAGGGGCTGGAGCGTGTCCAGGGAAGGGCAACGGAGCTGGTGAGGGGTCTGGAGCACAAGTCTGGTGAGGAGCAGCTGAGGGAGCTGGGGGTGTTCAGCCTGGAGAAAAGGGGGCTGAGGGGAGACCTTCTCGCGCTCTGCAGCTCCCTGAAAGGAGGGGGTAGCCAGGGGGGGTCGGTCTCTTCTCCCAAGGAACAGGCCATGGGACAAGAGGAAACGGCCCCACATTGCGCCAGGGGAGGTTTAGGATGGATATTAGGGAAAATTTCTTCACTGAAAGGGTTATGAAGCACTGGAACAGGCTGCCCAGGGAAGTGGTGGAGTCACCATCCCTGGAGGGATTTAAAATACGTGTAGACATAGTCCTTAAAGATATGGTTTAGTGATGTTTTTTGTCGGAGTTCAGTTGGTGGTTGGACTCGATGATCTGAAAGGTCCCTCCCAACCCAGTCAATCCTGTGATTCAAAATGGTCCGTGGCGCAAGGTGTAAAACCCTCTGGCCTGATGCAATGCTGTGATGGTTTTGTTTCCTTGCTGGTGAAAGAAAACTAGGAAAGGAATGGCAATGAAAGAAAGGCAGGACCAAAAGGCAAACGACCTGCTTGCTTTCTGAGAGGGGAAGGACTCATGGGACATTCAGAGGGGTTTGTTGGATGGGTTGCCTCCTCCATGCTTTGGGGTTGGTCGCTGGTCCCGGGAGCACGGCTGCCATCCTAGGGCGATCACAAGCCGTGGGACACAGCACACTGCTGTTCCCACCCCTCCCAGGAGGCAGAAGTTGCTTTTTCCTGTTTCCTTTGTGCCACTGCTGACAGCAGCATTTGCCCAGGCAGAAATTGTTCTTACAAGAATTACGTTCCTTTTCTGAAATTGCTTCCACCACTGATTGCTTAAAAAGAAATCGAATGGCTGCCATGCCAGCTCTTAAATGAGTGCTGTTCAGAGAGCAGCTCAAGAGCTCTCCAGAGAAGTAGCAAATAAAAAGTCTCTTCTGTTCCTGGATACCTAATCTGCTCTAAAGGAGGGCGCAGAGCCAGCAGGCGCGGGGGAGCCGTGTCCCCGGTGGGTGCCAGGGCCGGGCAGGCTGGCGGCGCGGCACGGCTCGCTCACATCGAGATGGGTTCATCCTTCTCCCTCCGTACTTTGGCTTTCCTTTTGATTCTAAAAATTACCTTTGGAGCCAGAGCGGCAAATTGGAGGCCAGTTGTGTGCAGATACTGTGGGGAGAGAGCTGGGCCAGAGTAACGCCTGTGAGCTGGGATGTGTCTTGTGGCATCGAAGCCTGCAGAGGAGAGGGAAAAATCAGTGTTTTGGGGTGGGAATAAGGTTGGTCTTTCCTGCCTTTGGCTGCCAGAGGGATGCTGGGGGTTGAGAGCTAGTGAAAAGCAAAGAGTTTTTCTGGCAGAGGGATGCGAGCCTCCTGGCTACACCCCGCTGCGATGAGGATTTGGCACCCAAACAAAGTACTTCTGTGCTGAGGCACACTCTCCAAAGGTCTGTTTGAGGGGAGGAAAATAAAGAGAAGGAGAAGAAAAAACACCAGCAGAAATCCCTTAGAAAGAGCAGCTCCTGGTTAATGCTACACTGCAAGCTTTGAAATTCAGTGTTGACAATTGCAAGGTGCTGCGCAAGAAGAAGAATAATTTGAGTTGCACAGAGGTCCAAGATTACTTGCAGACACCTGGGCGAAAAACCACACCTCAAAGTGCAGAAGTAGAAATGTCCTCCTGTGAGTCACGGGACAGGTGACAGCCTTCAAAATGCTGTGGTGACACCGTTAAATAGCGTGACCGAAGCTCAAGGGTGCCTCGGGAGAGGCTCCTGCTCCCGCCTTTTGGTGAACACCCCCAGAGCAAACAGACAGGCCTTTTAGGTGGAGATCTCTGGCCTATCCCTCTGTAACTCTTTACCTTCCCCAGTTTTCTCCAGCTCTGAGCTTTCCCGGCCTGATCCCCCGGCGCCGGTGCGGGGTCACTGGCTCACGGGGACGGCTGGACGACGAGGGGCAAGAGCTGTGGGGACATCCGAGCCACTGGAGAAGGACTGAGGCTCTGCAAGGGCTCAGGCTCCTTCCTAAGGGCAACATCTGAGCCACAAACCACAGACATCCCTTCCCTGTGTCAGCCCTGTGGTATTATGAAAACCGTGTGAAAGCACGTGTTTGCATCCAAATTCCATTAGTGCCCACGATAATCCCTTTGTGGCCGATTATCCTCAATTTTTTTCTCTTGCCCAAAGTTGCTTTTCAAAGTCTCTCTTCTTTTAGAGCTCAGCTCTGTCTTCCACCCCGAGGGCTGCACTGGGGAGGAGGCATCCCTCATCTCTGAGGTCTCTTCTCTGGGTTTGGTGGGGTCTGAAGCTATTGCCTGGCCGCTGAAAGATGTGGTTGGCCCCTGTTAGTTTGGTTTAGGTGGGGGTGTTGGCAGCAGAGGCTCCAAACAGCCCATTTGTCGGCAATGGTGAATTTTCCACATCTGTGCAGTAAGGGGGTGGACTTTGCAAATTGAGTTTCGATCTATCAGATTGTAGGAAATGGAAGCAAAAATTAATTAAAAAAAAAAAAAAAAAAGAGTAAGATGGGTATTTGCAAACCCGATGCTTATTAAACATTATTTTCAATTCTCAGGAAACAGCATGCTGCTTATTATCATCCAAATGGACTATGTTGTCTATATGGCTAGATAGTGACAACTGTACCCCCATTGCTCATCTCCCAGGAATTTTTAATTTCTGCTGAGAAGAGGTTGCCTGTGGTTCAGGACTAGGATTTCAGAGAACACTGATTTTTCAGCAGAATATTATGAAGTGTTGAAGAGTGAGTGGGTGCCACCAGTCTAAGGCTGATGTTATTTATATCCTCTGTGTCTGGTACAAGTGATAAATCTGCAAAGACAGTGAAGATTATATCCTGCAGCCCATACTGGTAAGGGCAGTCCTTACCCATCGCTTGAAAACTAATGTTTATTTCTCTTTAATTAAATACTCCATTAGCCAAAGACTGTGTTAAAATATTTTAAGAAGAAGTAATGTAATCAATATACCAACTGTGCCATTACAAAAATACAAAAATATTTCATATTCGCTAAGTGCCAGGTTTCCTCTCTTTGCTGGATTATGAGTTCTTTGAAATGGACAGAGGGAACTGTGGGTTGAGATTATCTGTAAATGCAAAAGTGCTATTCTTTTCTTGACTCTCGTGGGGGCACTTCAGCAAGCTGGTGTCTTGATAATGCCCAGTATATTAATTGATTCTTTTTTTTTATGATACGCAACATTTCTCCTAAATTCTTTCTCTGCTTCTCAGGGGGGTATGTGTGTGTGTGTGTGTATAATATTATCAAAATAGGTTAACTATTGGAAGCAGTGGATTTTGTTATCCCCTCAGGCTTAGTCTTCATGCTGATAATTTTTTTTGGGTGTTTTTATTTTGTTTTTTGCGGGTCATTCATGCTCCAGCTAGAAGCCAGCGGGAGCGATGGGGAAGGTGCTGTTGCCGTGACAGGTTTCCTCTCGAGCAAGCCCTGGGTGAGATGGGTGGATGGTGGTGGAGCCCAGCTGCTCCCTGCTGCCTTCCCGCGGTGCTCGTGGCGAGGACGGGCTCCTGCTCCCACTCCTGATGTCCACCCAGGCAGAAGAGACGCCAGATCCTTTCCCCAAAAGTGTCCAAAATGGGAAAGAGGGGAGGAAGAGCATGGAAATAACTAGGCAGAATTGTTTAGAGAGGTCGCTCTTCTTCGACTCCCTGCAGGAACCACGCTAAAATTGGGTTTTAGAACACTCAGGAAATAAATGCTTTATTTCCAGTTAAAATAAATATTCTGCAGTCACTCCACTCCCTTACTCGTACCTGGAGGAGCTAAACCAAAGCGTGATGTGTCTGATTTAGTGTCCGCATGTTCTCAGCAGGTACTTTCTCCCCTCCTGTTATTGCCTTGCAAGGTGTCAGTTCTGTCGAGGTAATCAAGGTGAATTTTTGCAGCCTCTTGCTTTCCCCAGAAAAATATGCCTAGTGGCATGATAAAAAAAAGTCTTTTGTGAAGATGGTCCATCAGTTGGATTAGCTTACATGTGCTTCTAATGCCAAGAACCTCAGGCTGCTTAAAAATAATAAAAATGAAATGTCAAGCAAATAAAAGTTAATTAAACGCACAATGAAGGAGGCTTAATTTTAGTCCTAAAAGGAGCCGAGGATTTTGCAGAACATATCTACAAAGGTGGCAAAATCCCTGTCTGCAAGGTGGAAAAGATCCCCCAGTCACTGGCAAGAAATGAGGGTGGCACCTGAAGGGCATCCAGGCACCACCAGACGTGGGGAAGAAAATTTGCCAGGGGTTTGGGGAAATGAGAAGGCATTGAACTAATGCAAAGACTCCGCAAATGGTTGGATATGATTAACATGCCTGAAAATCATTGTACAGAAAGAGCTCCGAGTTACTCCAAGCCTAATGTAACAAGGGATTTAAAGGTTGGCTCCTTTTCCTGCTGAAGTGGATGGAGGCATGTGTTTCGCAGGAAGCCAGGCTGAGCTCCAGGCTCTTCCCAGCACACCTCTTCCAGCGTTTCGGCCATGCTGGGGTGCTGAGGAGAGCCAGAAGAGCGAGTGAGACAAGGCAGCAGATGCGGCACCTGAGCGGAGGCTGCGGCATGGACAGACGCCCACGGGACCCTGCTGCAACAGGGGCTTTCCTGGCTTGGGCACCATGGTGACGCTTTTCACAGGAACGCTCATTTCCCTTGCTGAGACTCTTAATGAAGACAATAAAAAGGCAATAAAATGCTTCTCCATTACTGTAACTAAATCAGGGATGCAGCAAGGGGTGTGTGCCCCGGGCCAGCCCCCGTGGTGGGGATCAGGGCTGCTGGCAGAGGGGCTGCGTCTGCATCCCACCCTCAGGAGCAAAACCGGACCAGGACACCTTCTTCTTCAGTGAGGAAAAGAAGTACAAAAGCCCATAGAGCAGGGGCTGCCAAACGGAACCAAACAAAACAAAACCAAACCAAACTGATGCCAAAGCAAAATTACAGCGGTGAGCGAGGCCCCTCGATGGGCAGCCTCCTGCCTGGCCAGGCCCATGGGCTGCTTCAACGTCTCCAGCATTGGTCTTGTGCTTGAGGCTTATTGCTCCATAGCCAAAATAAAGGTGCTGGTGTTTGTTCATGAGCACCCCTAGACCCGCTCACCCTGAGGGTTTTTATCTCCAGGTAGCACAAATGTCATGAGGAGAGAGAAGGAGAAGGTTCTATTTCCCATTTTATTTATCTTAATGGGCTGGACGCCCTTTAATTTCAATTAATTTTAAAAAGACGTAAGTTAACAGAAGTTACGAGGTCCGCTGTATTTAATCTTGGAGTCTACAAGGCTTTCCTCACCCTTGACCCATCGCCGATGTTGTGCATTAGGATTATGTGTGCTGTGGAGTCTGCTGAATTTCTTAATGGATGGGATAACATCGTTTCAAACCCAAGGAATATCAAGGTGCCCAAAATGTCAGAGCTTCAGACTGACGGGCTTCTGTCAGGCTCTTTTCTTCCTTCTTCCTCTGCATCCTGGCTGCCTTTTCTTAGCACCGTGTAGGAACCTTTTCCAACGAGTGGTTCATATTTTGGTAAACCCTTCACATTTAGTCTTTAACAATAGAACAGCTTTGTTAATCACTGTAACAGATTAAATTAAATGCTCCCTCTCTTAGCTGACCTAGTTTGGACGTTAAAATTATGCAGCCTAAATGAAAAAAAATAGATCTGGGGGGAAAAAAAAGGCGCCCCTCATCCTATTTGTATTATTTTGCAATATGAAAGGAAGAGAAAATCAGCATCATCAGGAAAGCAGGCTTCATCTTGATAGGCAACTCTGTTTTTGAAATGTAATTATAGGGTCAGACTAGCAGCACGGAATACCCCTAAGGAAAATCAATGAGGCTGTGCCGCAATGGCAGGCGGTGTGGCCTCTGGAAGCGCTGCTCTCCAGGCTGTGACTCCAAAGTGTCACCTCTCGCTCAGCTTTAAGTGGGGAAGGGTTGGAATTAGAGGCAGGCCGGAAATTGTTTATCTAAAACCCAGGCTTGATGCTGCCGGGTTGCTTCTGCAGCCCCCAACCCGAGTGCAAAGCTGTCAGCATTGAACTTTTATAGATCTGCTGATACCGTCAAAGGCATGGAGATTGAAACTGCCTTGGGCATCCTCACCGTGGGCTGGGGTGGGGTGGGCTGAGGTGGGTGGTTGCCTTTTGTCTGCAGAGGAAGGAGAGATGATGCCTTGCTCCAGCTATTTAATTCCTATGGAGTCCTGCTGGATTGCTCAGGACAATATACAGAAGGAGCAGAAATGCATGTTGAAACGTCCTCTTCTAACGTGGGCAGAGCAGCTTGTTCCTGGGTGAGTTGGTGGGGTTGGTAGCATGCTCCCCATGGTACGGCTGTCAATAGACGGATAAAACAACTTAAATCTGATCCATGGGCCGATGCGATGATGCTTCTGCTGTTGAAAGTTATCTGTCCTGTGGTCTCAGCACTGATCTGAGGGGCGACGGCCTCACAGCCCTGGTCACGGCAGCGTGATGAAGGTAAACTGTCTCCGCCTCGAACACCACCTCTGTCGGATGTCTGCATCCTCAGAGCGTGGGAGAAGGAGCGGGGAAGAAGAAGGGGATAATAATGCAACCACAGTATTTTTTTCAGTTTTCCTTATCAATACTTTGTGAAGAGGTAGATCTTGTTACTCTGTTGATAAGCTTGTAGTGCAGTGCAAAGAAAACCAGCCCAAATATTGCCGTTAGATGGACAAATGCATGAAGACAGGAGAATGCATGCACTTTGCTAGGTAGGGGCAGACAGAGAGCGAAAACAGGGATATATCAAATCTTTCTTGCTGGAGGAGCTGTGGGATTACCTGTACATCCTTATACAGTCACTCTGGATTAAGAAAAGGGGGCCCTTTGCCAGGTGTGCCCCCCGTGGTGGATGGCGTGGGCTCGGGACAAGAAGGGCCACGACAGCCCTCTGTGTCCCCTGGCTGCTCCCAGCAGGATGCTTGCAAGGACCTGCACGGAGGTGCCCATCAGCCTGAGGCGTGTGGGGGGGACGCGTTGATTTATTAAATGTCTTTCCCGATTGTACGCCATTACAGGAGCGTTAACCAATCCTGGGAAAGGACATTTGTTTGGCTGTTGAAGTCATAAGAATTAAGTGACATTTGAATTACCGCTTTGCTCCTTTCGTTTTTGAGGAGGGGCCTATGAACGTGTCTGCACTCGGTTTTCCCACTCAAGACACTCGCCTGCCCCGTGTGTCGTCTTGCAGGACCGGCAACCAGAGTCTTTCCTGATGCTGTCCCAGTGTCTCCAGTGACTATGCAAAGTGCTGGATGCCACCTGCTCCTTTCAGATTTATCAGTGCAATTTGCATATGGTTAATATTTGTGCCTCGCTGACATAAAACTTGATTATTATTGGCCTTTATTAACTTTTTTTTTTGAAGGTCATTACATTGCTTTATGGAGGTGTTTAAAATGTGCAGAACTTGATGTAGACCCTTTGATTGCACGCATAAAACTTGTAGGAGATACAGCTTACTGAGCAGCTAGCAAACGTCCTCCTGTTCAGAAGGAACTGGGTGTTCTTTGTGTTTCTTGATGAGTTGGTTCATTGGTTTTAAGGAAGAATTTTTCCATCAATCAGGGTTATCTCAACTGCAACCTGCCCCAAGTGTCTGTGAGGGTTAGTAAAGGAGCAAGTGTCGTTTCCTTGTGAGCCCAGTTCTGCTGCCGGCCGTGCTGGGAACCTTCCAACACTGCCTCTTGCCAGCAATGATTTCTTCTGTTATGTACTGTGTAATTCTTCAAATTTTCTCTTTTATCAAATAAGCAAACATAAAAACTGGCAAAAATTCGGTACTGAAGAGAAAACATTCTTGTTTTACTTGCTGGCTGGATATTATTGCCTTTAGAAGGAAAAAAAAAGACCTCTTGGTTGGAATGAGAACAGAACTCAGAAAAACACGAAGCAACGTTTCTGCCAGATGCAATATATCCATCCAAACAGGCCTTCGCATTTGGCCATGCAAGTCCAGTGATCTCTTACGGCTGCTGAGGGCATACGACGAGGAAGAATTGGACTGGACAAGGTTAAACAGTCTCCCAGCCGTGCCCCAGTACTGAGCTTCAAAATATCCTGAACGATCCATAATTTATCTCCAGATGCAGAGGTTCCTAGTGAACTTATTCCCAGTTTACGTGTTCTGAACTAGTGTCAGGAATGAATGTTGTGCAATTAATTCATTTATCAATCACATTAGTAAATGGAGATTGTCTGATCTGAATTACAGAGAGGAAAAATCAAGCAGATTAATGCCTTTTCTCAACTGAAGCAAAAACGGTGATCAGAGCTAGCTGAATGAACCACAAAATAAATTGCCATCATTTCTGCAGACACAAGTGGTTTCTGTTGTATTTGGGGTCATGTTATTCAATGTCCACAAAGCAGTCAGGCATGTTGGCAAAGCTGGGACATTTCAGAACGTCAGCCCGCCTGGTAATTCATGCCAGCCTGCCAATATCCATTTTTTATTGGCCTTTATCCTTTCAGAGGAGAAGGAATGGCTTGGTGTTTCCATCCCTCTCCCTGTCAGGGCCCAGCCATTATGGGAGAAAACTGATGATGGAGCCCAGGGGTTTAATTCACGGATCACGGGCGCATGGCAGAGAACGCTCCGTCCACCCGCCCCTAGCCAGGACCCAGCCCCAGCACCCAGGGACACCCCCGTGTGCCCGGCCCTGGGCGGGGGGAGCAGGAGGGGACCCGGCACGCTCCGTATCCACGGTGCTGCATCCGAAATCGTGGGCTCCAACTGGAGGATGTTTGCGGGGCAAATAGAGCCAGGCACAGTCCTAGAAATGGGCGTTGCTGGAGGCAGCAAAGGTGGCACGAGCTGGGCATGGAAAGCCGCGAGTTTTAGAATAAGCTTCAGCATAAGAAGGACACGGAGCTGTTGGAGCGGGGCCAGAGGAGGCCCCGGGGATGCTGGGAGGGCTGGAGCCCCTCTGCTGTGAGGACAGGCTGAGAGAGCTGGGGGGGTTCAGCCTGGAGAAGAGAAGGCTCCGGGGAGACCTTCCAGCCCCTTCCAGTCCCTCAAGGGGCTCCAGGAACGCTGGGGAGGGACTCTGGAGCAGGGAGGGGAGCCCACAGGATGAAGGGGAATGGTCTTTTACACTGCAAGAGGGAGATTGAGATGAGATCTGAGGAGGAAATTCCTTGCTGTGAGGGTGGTGAGCCCCTGGCCCAGGTTGCCCAAGAGAAGCTGTGGCTGCCCCATCCCTGGAGGGGTTCAAGGCCAGGTTGGACGGGGCTTGGAGCAACCTGGGCTGGTGGGAGGTGTCCCTGCCCAGGGCAGGGGGTGGCACTGGGTGGGCTTTAAGGTCCCTTCCAATTCCAATCATTCTATGATTCTATGATCCTGCTGCCCACAGGAAGGGGCTGTCGCACCGCTGGCCACCTCCCTGGTGACCTGCTGCTGGGGAAGGGACGAAAGCCCCAGCGGCCAGGAGCAGAAAGCAAGAGGGAGAGCAGGGCTTTTTGCACTGCTGAGTATTTAGGAGATGCAAACTGAAGAACGTGAACTCTTGGCGAGCTCAGAAAATACATTCACATAGGCCAGTGGGGTGTGCACTGCCCACAGGTACCCGGGGTGGGAACCAGAATCAACAGAGAGACCTGAAAAGCCCAGTGTAGGTTCAACAGGGGCTCTGAACTGGTGAAGCCCTCCTGAAGGCAACAGGGGAAAACAGATCCATCCAGGAGAGGGAAGGCTGAAACGGGCAGAGTCCCTGCCATGGGCAACAGCGTTCAACCCAAAAACCATACCGCCTCTTGGGAGCGATGACTTGGCCATCGTTTCCTTTTTATTTCCTGAAGGAGCTCCCTGCATTAGAGCTCCCAAAAGCCAAAGCCTGGAGCTGAGCAGACTGTGGGCAACCAGACCCCCGGGAGGCAGCAGCCCTGGCAGCCGCCGCTGTGTCGCTCCGAGGGAGACGCTGTTGCACGAGCGGCTCCTCGGGCTAAGTTCTGCCCTGTGCTCTTGTGCGAGCAAGTTACCCACCAAGAACACAGAACCGCAGAGCTAATCTCTGCTCTTAATTTGCCATTAAAGTTTATTTTCAGCAAATTATTCCTAAAATCTGTAGTGCAGGTGTTCCACATTAGTCTCTTCCTTCTTGCACATTTTTCTTCAGCAAGAGGCAATTTCTCTCTTGTTTTTTTTGTTGCAGTGCTGTGCACAAGAGACAGGAGTGTGACTTGAGCACTTGGGGCAGGGAGGCAGTCTATGGAGGCGGTTTTGACCTGTCGAGAGCTTACGGAGGAGGTGGGGAAGGGAAACCCATGGCCCCAGACCCCTCTGCCCACCATGCAGGGGGTTGCTGGAGCGCAGATGCAGCAGCCTGCCCCGAGGCTCGGGGAGAGGGGACTTGGTCCGAGTTATCCTGCCAGGCTCTTGGCTAACAGCTGTAAAGGCCGTCCATGGCCCACCTCATCTCATTCTCTAATGACAAGAGGAGACAAATGCTGAATGTTTCCTTAAAAATCAGGCTAATGCTGTGTTGGTCATTACACCAGAGAGAGCTACACTCTTGTTTTGCTGGGTAACGGTGCAAAGTTAGGAATTTACTTTTAACTTTTTGAAAGCGCCCTTTTGGGCAGCTAAAAAAAATCACATGCTCACAGGCAGCGTGGGAAACTTTCTGCAGCCCCAGCTGCTGCCAACGGGGCATGCCCCTTGGCGGCGGGGGATATTCTGTAGGTTAAAACTTGTTCCTGTGCATTACGAAGCCCTGACAAAGACAGGGCAGGATGCTTATAATGCAGGTGTCAGGACTGCATTACCTGGCCAACATTCGTCTAAAAAAATAGACCTCGGCAACACAAGCCTTAGCTATCAACACAGGTGAGGGGCTGGCTGTCGGGAGGTGTTTGTCAGCCCCCGCCCCCCAGTGCACGCGCGCCTGCGCAGAGACCGCAGGGCTCAGTTTTGTGTCACACCGCTGGTCTGGAGAGCTTCGCTGTGTCCCCGGCAGAAGGTTCGTTATTTCTAGCAGTGAACAATTCAGCAAGCGGTAATCCACACTGGTGTTATGGAAAAGGTTGCGTGTCAATCGATAGCGTGATGCAGCCTGTGGGTTAGGAGGGTTTAACTTCAAATAGTAATTATATAAATAATATATTGATTATTTATTTTAATTTTTTATTGAATGAACTATTACCTTATTTAATATTATTAACTGCTACTTGAATTAAACTGTTAACTATTAACGCAAGACAAATTGATGCCTTTGAAGAAACACAAAGCACAATTTGTAAAACAAAGTCACTTTGTCCAGGTACTTTTAAACATATGGTTTGCAATTGCTGTCCCCTTTCTCGATCCAGTTACTCAGAAACATGTCTGCACTACTGTGATCTTTTTCAAAAAGTAATTTATTTTCCTGGCCAGTTCTATTTTCCCTTGTTAACAGGCTCTGAAGCAGTCCAAAGCAGAAGGAGAATGGGCATTCAGTCAAAAGCAAGGACTGCGGGGAAATGTCAAACGTGTAAGCTGGTAAATGTTGCATATCTCAAGATGGAGAGCTTAACACAGACAAGAACTGGAAAATACATACGGCATCGTTTTTCCTGCAAATTTAAGACTGAAATCTTCTGACCCATCCATCCTACGTGCCATACTAATAGATGTAGCACTACATCGGCAGTACTGAAACTAGAGGGGGAATATACGTCTTATTGGAATATGTATCTTGTTAGAAATTAGTTTATCCGTTACACTTTTTTTTTAAAATCAACTGGTCTTGAACGTCCAATTTTCATTTACCCCGTTCAGCAGCCTGAAAGCCATCATGTGGTTTAAAAGGGATATTTTCCCGTCCATTAAATCCCGTTGGCGTCTGAGGCAGAGGTGCCCCTGTGACATTCAGCCAGAAATGTGCTGCGGTGCCACGTGGAGTCTAGACAGGCAGGACTGGGACTGGGAGCCACGGACAGCCCATAACACTAAATTTGAGCTAGTGTGGGAAAATACACCTGAGCAAATTTCAGGTCTGTGAGTTCAGTCTCCTCATAGAACCGAAACTCTCCAGAGGTCCTTGTTTGGGGAAAAGGAGATGGGTTTTGATTTCTCTTGCCTCATTTGCCTGGGAAGACACTGTGCCATAAAGGTTAATTTTTTTTTACAGTGGCTCTGAAAAAGATGCAAAAAGAAAAGAGAAAAGAAAGAGAAGCAGATAAAGAAGTACTGGGGCAAAGTGGTGCCTTGAAAAGAGACATCACAAAAGGCACCATAAACGGGTGAAGGATGTCATGTAAAAGAAGAGGAAAAAGAGACATTAGAGCAGGAAAGTGTCAGCACAGGAAGACAGAGACTTGGCCAGTGTTTTGGGAGGAAGCCCTGGCTTCACGCACGTCTATGGGAATTTTTCTGTTGACGTCTGTGGAGCCGATGTTGCTGCCCTTTAGCTTGTGGGGCCATGTTTTGAATCGTGGGCAAGATGCTTTATCCCGTCTAAGTACAACTTGTGGTAGTTAGTAACACACCTCCTGTCACTTGAGACAATGAAATAGTATTTAATATTAATTCTTCTACCAACCTTCCTGTTCAAAGGTTTGATCACCCACTGAGTATTGGATTCATGTGCTCTAAGTAGATTTCATTACTACCTGTATGTGAGTATCTACAGGAGGGGAAAAGCTCGCCAGCTTATTACCATCTGGCTCTGTGTTTGATGTGGAGCTGAGAAGCACGGTTGGTAAGCACGACCTGGGATAGCAGTGCTCCGAATATTTTCTTATCTTAGATCTGTTCCAGAGATCAGAAAAAAACAGCAGATGTCAATTTTGTTAAAGTTAATGAGAAAATGTGGTTCAGTTCAGTTTTAGGGAATACGTCTCTGCATAAGTTAGTCAAATAAAATGAATTCTTTAATTAGAGGCAGTAAGAGAAGCTTAAAAAAGACAGAGAGTCCAATTTGAGCCATTGCAAATGAAAGAAACTTCAAAAATTTAAAAAATGTTGCATTCTTCCTGCAGCTTTAGTCATGTTATATCTCAATATTTTTGATTCATCTTGTTATTCTGAAGCAAAGGGCTCATGGGCCTAGAAGGCTGTAAGCAAGGAGAGACTGGCTGGGGAAGGAGGGGGCTCTCCAGAGTGTTTGTAGGAAGGTGGACTTGTCTGACATCTAGATTGTTGCGGGGAATGTGTTTATCTGAAAAAAAGTCATTCTATAGGTTGCGCTGGCATTGCAGAGCTTTTGTGAGCTTGGCACGCACCCCTGGTGAAGAGCTCAGTGTCTCTGCAGCAGTGACCCTTGCTGAAAGCGGGGGGCTTTGGGGTGGACCGGGACAGCTTGTGTGGGGTGCTCTCATCTGGACGACCCCCGGAAGACCAGAGTTCCTACTGCACCCAGTGACGAGGTTTCCCTTATGGCTGCTCTTTGATCTACACGTCATTCGCATTTCCAAAAACACCGGGTCCCTGGTCACGCTGCCAGATACATAAGCAGGGTTACCAAGGTTAATGATACACGGCAGATTAAATTTTCCTGCTGAGACTGCAAGGCCCAGTACAGCAGAGGCAGTACCAGCAGAAACCCCTCTGTGCTTTCGGAAACCCCCATGGACCAGCAGCCCTGACATTGGACCCCTCTGCCACGTTCTGGGATGAGGTGCTATCCCTGGTTCATCTAAAGATGCCTCAAGCACCTTATGCATTATGGTGTCTGGGGGCATATTTTCTTTGGAAAATACCCATTCCCTGAAAAACAGTATTTTCCCCTAAACTGCAAATAACCTTGGGCAGGCGATTGTACAAGGTCTGGGAGAAGTGCTTTATCACCCTGCTACCTCTGGCTTCGACCAGGGGGCTGCGTGGAACGTCCAGCATCCAAACTGCTGCCCCAGTCATGAAGCTTTGGCTTCCTCTGGGGAGACTGTGTGTTTTGTGAAAACATCTCCTGCAGGCACTTCTGCTTTGTCTTGATGAGGAACAGGAAATCTTTGAAATCTCAGAGGATGCTCAGACTAAAATCGTACCCCACTGAGGGGGTAGGAGCTCCCCTATAGGATCTTATCACGCAGCACAGCAAGAACATACCCTTCCTTTGGGCAAGTGGAGTCTTTCCTAAGCTGTCCTTTTCTGTAAATCAGAGCGGAGCTGAATTTCTTCACGTAAAAAGGAAGTCATTTCCTCTTGACACAAGTTTATCCTGATGTAAGGGCTAATTGATAGCTTGCAGGGCACTTGTGTTTTCCAGGCTGTTGGTTTTGCTCTGAGCACAGATTTACTCAGTGATGAGAATATTTTGACAACTCTGCCTATCTGGACTCAGGAACTGCAGTTTGGTGTGAATTTTCTGGGTGTGTTGACCCAGTTTTAAAGCCTAAAATGAGCATGCTCTGGATTAATATGGAAATACTGTAGTTGGCAAAATAAAACACAGAAACAGGGTAAATAAGCAGAAGTGCAGTATGTTCTGCAGAAGAACTTCCAGGTGAGGTTTTGCTTAGCTGGCAGCGGCGCGGTTTTGTCCTTACACCTTCTCCAGGAGGCAATTGTTAAAAACATGATGCGATTCAGCTTGCAGAATCGTGTCATTCTGACCCACTTGCACGTCCCCATGACCACAAATCCCTCCCAGCTGTAAACACACAAAAATGAAGCTATCAAATCAAACAGAATTAGTTTTGAAGAAAAGGCACATGTTGCTGCATTATTCCTTTGCCTTCCTGGATCTAATTAATGTCTCATTTACAATTCTCTCTGGTTCATGTTTGTTGTGTTTATTTCTACGTGCTTCTCAAAGCTTATTTTTAGGCAACTTATGGCTCATTCTTTAGGAATAAAGAAATCCTTTCTGGTTTTATGTGTTGTTGTGTGAGCAGAGCTGGGAAGACTGTGCTTGTTTTCTTTAGATGATATGACAAATTAGCTTCTTCCAAAATATTACGCTCTGGGGACTACGATCGCAGGAAGCATGAGGGAACATTAGAATACATTATCAGAGCCCTGTGCAATAAATACATGCATGTTTGTTGTGTACAGAGCAAGGTTTTAAGTAGAAATGTTCACATAATTTTGCCACAAACTCTTCCAACAGTGTCTTTGTGATGTCCACGGAGTCAGGAAAAAATCAGCATGCTGCAACAGTGTTGATTTTGGTGCATGTTTTGAATGTGGAAAAGCATTTACACTGATTGTACTCAAAAATAGAAAAGCAGCTCTGTGCTTCTCTCTCTCCTTTTTTTTTTTTTTGTGATCCAAAATCTGGTTATAAATAAAAGTGCATTTGCTTAATAGAGAAGTATTGCCGCTTTGCTTCACCATTTCTCTCTTAGGTAAAATCAGCTGGGTTGCTAAGCCATCGAAGCGCAGCTAAAAGGACACGAGTGAGGAGCCCAGCTGTGTCCCATGGAGCGGCTCCTTGTCCTTTGTTCTTCGTTGCCTTTTGCCTTGTGTCATCCAGGAGCACACAAATTACGGTATTGCCATTAAATGTGAATTCACCTTGGTCACTTTTTATTCCAGTCGCTGGTGGGAAGGTGACATGGATACCGGCTCGCAGTTCCTCTCCAGAGGCTTTTTGACTGGGGCAGAATGAAGAATAACAACTAGACGGCCCTGCTGTATGAAGGCAACCCATTACTGGTCGAAGTGGGTAATTATGAGGCTGAACACGGCTCAGAAAGTTAACATCTTGGCAACTAGTTTAATTTTAAAATAAAACCTCATCTACAGTATGTTCTGTATGCAGAACAACTGTGCTATTTGCATTTGCTGAAGCCAAAATATCAAATTTGGATCAGACTCCCCTTGCATTGAGATAATAAGTGTGGGATTTCACATCTGGCCTTTCAGGCTGGGCTTGTTTTGATAAGGCACCAGCAGCAATTTCACTTTTTGAATAAAGCCATCAGAAATTGCTTACCAGGGTTTTGCAGGGTGGTGAATAGCTTCTTATGACTTCTAACTTTGGCTTGATGGGTTTCCTGTTCATCCCGTTAGCTTTGATAATAGAGGGGAGAGTCCGAGACGACAAAAACAGCATGGAAAAAAAAACTGTGTTGGCAACTGCAAGCTGCGTGAGCATTCGGAGCGCCCCAAATGTGGGTGTCTGCAGAGTTACTGCAGAGAACGGCAATGTGCATAAGCAGATTACTGAGTCATGAGCATGTTTTGAATGTGATTACAAGCAGAGAGACAGAATTAGTCTTTGATTTCCATAAAAAATTAATGAGGGAGACAGACAGGGACAGACAAATTGAAGAGTTCACTCGGTTAATTTTCTAGCCAGAAGCTATTGTAAATGTGCCTCTTATTTAGCAAAGAAGGATACTAAATCTATATTGGTTATGTTGGCCAAGAAAAACTATTAGTGTGCTAGAGGTTTACCTGGGGGCAAACTGTCAGCAAATTAAAAAAGCAACAACGTGCTCATTTTGGGACATTTTGATGCATCTTCCACAAGTGGAGTCAATTAAGAGCTCCTCTGGAAATTATGTTCAGCTGCTGTGCTCCTGTGCGGCGGCTCTGCCTTCCTGTGAGCACCAGGGGACCTGTTCCCTCGCTTGAAAGTGGAGAGTCCAGTTGTGTTTTAGAAAGGTATTATTGGAGTTGTGCCCTGTTACAGGTGGGATGAGACCATCGTTAGTGCTAGAGACGCAGCAAGTGCAACATCTCTAGGTTACAGTTTTATTTCTTTTATTAATAGCTGCAGGGCAGCTTATAATTGAAACAGTACAAGCCTGGCAGTGGGTCTCTGAAGCAGGGTAGTGTTTTCCCATGGATTCTGTTTTGAATCTACCAAAGCCTAGTTTTAACCAATATTTAACTACACCTTGCATCAGCCACGCTCCCTCAACTTTCACTCAAGGCAGCCAAAATGCCAACAGTAGATATTTCTGCCAAAGCAGAAGTATCTACTGTTCCAGATCATTTGTGAGGAGCAGAGAGTTCTGATGCTGCCATGTACAAAATGGAGCAGGCTTTAATTTGCACAAAATACCAATGAACGTTTTTGCTGAGATTTCTGATCCAGATCTAATGTCCCGTATTTAGACTATTTACAGATGTTTAAATGATGAGATGATGAGTTCAGTCCCTATTTCAGTGCAACTTGCAATAGAACAGTGGAAGCTGTGCTTTAAAAGGAATAATTGCCCCCACCATAGAAGACTTTGTTCCCATGGAAAATGGCTATGAAAGTGTGTTTTTGAATTGTTTTCAATTGATTTTTTTTTTTTTAAATCTTGCAAAACGCTGACTTTTTCGTGGAAGGCATTAAAACTGTTGTGAAGCTTATGATGGAAATGGGAAAAATCTGTCTGGATGTTTTCAACGGATACTTTCTCTGTGTAATAACATTAACAAAGATCGAGCTTTAGGTTGGAAATATTTAGTATGAGGATATTAATGTAGTCTAGTCGATTGCATGAATGTAATATAGAAAAACTCATGTCCACTCTGTGTTGGGGAACAGCCCGCTGTAGTAAACAAGGTACTATTTCTTTAGACATGTTGCAGAATTACTGGCAGTTAACTCACATATTTAGTTTCTGCTTTTATATTCTCTGCTATGATAGTGTCTGTATCAGCATCTTTGTGCTACAGAAGTGCCATAAATAATTCATGTCTTTATTTAAATAACTGTGGATTTATTTCCAATTGGCATGGAAAAGGCCTTTATTTTCTGTATCGTTGTGCACAGTTGTCGTACTAGCCTCTTATTTCAAAATGTTTGTGATTCACTCAGAACACATCAGTAAATCAAATTACAGCAAACTTAGCCTGAAATTTAATTCGATAATCAACAGTCATAGTTCTGTACTTTCCTAATACAAAGTATCTTATCACAGACAGTTTACGAGGCACCTGGATCCATTATTCTTGAAGCAACATGGCAAAAAAATTAAAGAACCCTCTTGATTGGCCTCTGTTGGATAACAGAGTCATCCTCGAGAGTCATTCTGGATCAGTTGCTGATGTGTAACTCATCTTAGCAAAGCAGCCAGGAGCGTAACTCTCCTAATGGCTCTCCCAGCTCCGCAACCCTTGCTCTCGTAGGGTTGTCCAGCCTCTGGCCACAGGGTCCCTCATGGTGACCAGCAGCGGGGTATGTATTTTATTCTGGTTCTCATTGAAAACAAATCCCATATAGTCTTAAATCTTCACTGTCCCCCTGCTCCTAGAAGAATGTCCTAAACATCATCCTTTAGACTCGGATGGACCTGCTGCTCCATCATGGCTGTGCCAAGCCGGACGACTTGCTCCTGTTTTCCAGGGGTTCTCATATCTCACCTTCAGAGCACTCAGGTAGGCAGACTAAAGCAGCCTCTCTCACTTTGCCAAATACAGAGTGAAAGAATGTCTTTTGGTAGGCCTTGAGAAAATTTGGAACTAATTCGGCAGAATTTGAAGCATCCTGTAAAGAATAAAAATAAAACGTCCAAGGTCAGCAAGTGTGGCCCAGGTAGAGAAAGAATTCACTTAGTTATGTGAAGAGACATAAAATGGGTAAATTAAAGCGATCTAGTGTGGGAGGCAGTCCCTGCCACAACACAGCACTTTACAACTAGAACATGGGCTGCTCATATTCACGTTATTTATTGCTGAGCTGGAAAGACGGGAATGTGCCTGGGTTAGAATTTTTCAGATGATAAAAAAAATAAAATATTCACAGATAGAGACATGCAGTATTGGTTAGAGCAGAATAGAAGAACAGGCAGGAAAAGGCAGCACAGCACAGAGAAATATGAAGCAATGCAGATACGCAGCCAAAAAAGCAAGAGGAACATGTGCTTTGATTTCATATTGCAAAGCCCAAAAAGAGACCAAGAAAAAGTGGAAACGCTACTGGCCAACCTGTGAGGAAGCAAATGGTCTTTCAGTATATTTCTCCCTCCTGTTTCCAGGGCAAAAAACTGCACGGTGGCTAGGATTCTCCCCATCTTTCTCTTCAGGTCGTATGTTCATGAGAAAGTGTTGCACAGTTTTCCCTATAGGTCATTCTAGAATTTTTCTTTAAGGCTCTTTGTGAGTATTAGACTGTAAACCTTTCCTCCATCGGCAAGAGGCACCACCAGTACTTTAGCGCTTCTCTTCTTCTTTCCATATCTGTTACTTTAACAGTTCCCTTGTGTGTGGAGAAGCACCGAGAGGAGCTCGGAGATGATGACTGCTATGCAGGCTATGTAAATGTGAGTAGCAGCTGCACATGACCATGTTTTTATATAAATTAGCGTTTGCTAGGTGTAACTGAGCTTGTGGTTGTGATGTTTTTTCCCTTCTCAAAGGTGTGGAGGTTTCGGAGCCCGCAGAGGCACCATCTCACTGATGGTGGATGTGACCTTCTGTGAATCCCATTCTCATGGTGCAAGCCAATCCCTGCTGCTCAGGGGAGACACAGATGCTGCCAGTAAGTAGCAAAGCCCTGGCCAGACATACCTTTCCCGGTAAACATCCTACTGAGCTAATCAGGAAAATAGTCTTTGGAAACGTTCTGTCATTCTTACCTTATGTCTCAGTTGTTATCTGTGTTCGGTGGGATCCTGCTAACACGCGTTGACTTTGGAGACGCGTGTATAAAATAGATTGGGTACTTAGGTGGAGATTGTCTGAAACTGCCAGGCTTTAGAGACGGATTTTAATCTGTGGGCTAAACCCAGAACTTGAGCTAGGGTATTTGCAACACGGGCATGGGTTTGGCTGTTGAAATGCTTCTTGTGGATAAGAGTACCACTGTCAAGGTTTATCGCTGGTGAAATTGCAGACATGCAGATCGCAAGCCCTGACCCGCTGGGATGTGAAAGAGTGAAACGTGGATCTTGCTCTGAGTCAACCTGGAACCTTCCACGAGGGGGGCTGTTCCTCCAAGGGGACTTTGAGATCAGCCCCCGACTGGCGCGGACCCTGAGCTGCAAAGAAAGTCGGTACGGACAGAGGGCGATGGTGTCTCTCAGGGGATGCCTCTGACCTCTAGATTTATTGATTTATTGTGTACCATCTGTCTGCTTCTCCTCTCCTAGAGATATTATAACTTCTCTCCCTCTGCTAAAATCCTTAACCTGAAATATGTCAAACGGTATAAGCCTCGATTATATATGCCATCAACCCTTCTTATTTAGAAAAGAATATCTGTGTCCCTTGTTTGTCTAACAAAGGTTAAGTTTAACCTTCAGGGCACAGTGCAAAGAACATCTGTTAATTCCATTTTCTAGCCTGGGGGCTGAGAGGCACAGTTTGTCTTTGAGACCTCTAGCTGACATTTGTTAACTTAGTTTGCATACATTTTAATGTGGTTTCTTGTACCCAGAGGCAGTTGTTTAGAGCATAATATGATAGGCTATAAATATATATATATATATATGGCCAAATTATTATTCCTCCAAGTTATCCCTGCTGGAATACGAAGGAGAAAATTAGTTTTGGACATCTTAAAATCCTCAGAGGTCACCAAGAAAGGGACGTGGAGCTGGGCACACTGGAATTCAGCAGCATATGAGGCAGACAAAGAGAGGAGAAACAGTGAACCCGGCTGGTTTTAGACTTTCGTTGCTGGTGGGAGCAGCCGCTGCCGGGAGCAGCGGAGGTTGTCCTGGGCGCCGGAGCACGAAGGAGCTCAAGCGGCTGTAAATGGGGTCCCTCAGCAGGCCCAAACCTCTCCTGCCCAGGTGGCTGGGTGGCCAGATCTGTACGCTGTGTCCATGCCAAATATCACCGCGCCAGCACCGTGTCATGCGTGGACGCCACAGGCTGCATCCCTGCTTGTGGGGGGCACCTGCTCCCCCGAGGTGGCCAAGTCCTGGGTCACTCCGCGAGATCCCTCAGTGCCATCCTGGCTGCGTGTGGGTCCTTATCTGCCAACGCAATGCTGCATGAAGTCTGCAAAGGAGTGTATGCTTGCAAGAAAATCCTATTTCCAGTAGGAATTATTCTAAAAATTATTTGGAACATTTTTATTGTTGATATCATTGTATAGAGTTTCTCTTAATGACATCTAAAACCAGGGCCAAACCTGAGCTGATGGCATCTCATTAAAGCCAGCAGAATAAAAATTCAAAAGTGCATCTTCCTCAAAGCGTTTATCGAGCAGCAGGAGCCTATTATCTTGCGTGACAATGTTATCTGCCAGTGACGGTGTATCTATACCAAATTGAAGACAGATACATTTAAACATAGAGGATTCTGAGTGTTTCTGATGATCACGATAACCAACAGCCTGCTTAAAGGATCAGCATAGTTTACTTAATGAAGTCAAATATTCAAACGAGCTTCTTTATTGTTAGTGTTATTGCACTACAGAGGCAAAATGGGGGCTTGTTAATGCACAGTGCTGTGTGTAGACAGCTTAGATAGAAATGGATGCGTGTGTCTACCTGTGTGCAGAAGCGTGCCCAGCCTACACCGAAGCACTTCACTTTTCTGTAGTAGCACTCCCCAAAGATGAAAGGAAGCTATCACTGTGTCCGATTTCAGATGTTTTCCTTCAGAAAACATTTAAATGGCAAACTCTCCTTTCTTTTCCTTTGCAGGGCTGATCCCATCGGCTCAGGCAGCCCCTTACTGCCCGTACGCTGGAAGGAGGGAGGTGTACCTGCAGCCCCCCAGCTGCTTGCGCTGCCCTGTGCTCTCTTCCCGGCAGCACCAGGCTCCAGGCACTTTTGGTCAGGCCCCAAGTGACCGTTCTTGTGTTCTCCACTTCCTTGTAGGCAAATAACAGTTTCCATCTCTGGAATTGGAGCACGCTCATGGTCTTCCTCTACAGCATCCCTCTAGGAAGAATCTCAAAAATGGGAAAGTCTTTTATATCTTCTTACGATAGAGCCACCTCATGAAACCCAAAGCAAGGATGCCTCCAATTTCCACATTAACATGCAGTGGGAAAAGTAACCTGGATCTTGTTTCTGGATTTTTTAAGGGACATTTGATTCTTGTAGATATTTCTCATTAAGATGTCTTGCAAGATATGCTCTGAGCCTTTTGTGACAACTGTCAAAAGCTCCCGTGCCTCTGGTCTGCAGATCAAGCGAGATGCCAGCACTCTGGGGAGCAGGCCTGATCCCGGGCTCTGTGCACACGCTGCTCCTCAGCCCTGCTGACACTTGTACTGTACACTTGTCCACTGGAGTACTGTGTCCAGCTCTGGAGCCCTCAGCACAAGAAGGACATGGCCCTTTTGGAGCAGGGCCAGAGGAGGCCACGGAGATGATCACAGAATCACAGAGTCTTCATGGTTGGAAAGGACCTTTGAGATCATGGAGTCCAACCAAACAACCTACAGACTCTGCCACTAGAGCATGCCCTGAAATGCCACATCTAGACGTTTCTTAAACACCTCCAGGGATGGTGACTCAACCCCCTCCCTGGGCAGGCTGTTCCAGTGCCTGACCACTCTTTCCGTAAAGTAATTCTTCCTAATATCTAATCTAAACCTGCCCTGCCGCAGCTTCAGGCCATTTCCTCTGGTCCTGTCGTTATCCACCTGGGAGAAGAGGCCAACCCCCACCTCTCTACACCCTCCTTTCAGGGAGTTGTAGAGGGCAATGAGGTCTCCCCTCAGCCTCCTCTTCTCCAAGCTAAACATGCCCAGCTCCCTCAGCCTCTCCTCATATGACCTGGTCTCCAGACCCCTCCCCAGCCTGGTAGCTCTCCTCTGGACACGCTCCAGCACCTCAATGTCCCTCTTGTAGAGAGGGGCCCAGAACTGAACACGCTACTCGAGGTGAGGCCTCACCAGTGCCGAGGACAGAGGCACCATCACTCCCCTGCTCCTGCTGGCCACGCTATTCCTGATACAGGCTAGGATGCCGTTGGCCCTCTTGGCCACCTGGGCACACTGCTGGCTCATACTCAGCTGGCCGTCCACCAGCACCCCCAGGTCCTTTTCTGCGGGGCAGCTTTCCAGCCACTCTGCCCCAAGCCTGTAGCGTTGCTTGGGGCTGTTGTGACTGAAATGCAGGACCCGGCACTTGGCCTTATTAAACCTCACACAGTTGGCCTTGGCCCATCGATCCAGCCTGTCCAGGTCCCTCTGTAGAGCCTTCCTACCCTCCAGCAGATCAACACTCCCACCTAGTTTGGTGTCATCTGCAAATTTACTGAGGGTGCACTCAATCCCCTCGTCCAGATCATCGATAAAGATATTAAACAAAACCGGCCCCAAAACTGAGCCCTGAGGGACACCACTGGTGACCGGCCGCCAAGAGGATTTCACCCCATTAATCACAACCCTCTGGGCATGGCCATCCAGCCAGTTTTTAACCCAGCGAAGAGTACACTTGTCTATGCCATGATTCACCAGCTTCTCCAGGAGAATGCTGTGGGGGACAGTGTCAAAGGCCTTCCCAAAGTCCAGACAGACAACGTCCACAGCCTTCCCCGCATCCAGAAGGCGGGTCACATGGTCATAGAAAGAGATCAGGTTGGTTAAGCAAGACCTCCCTTTCCTAAACCCATGCTGGCTGGCCCTGATCCCTTGACCACACTGCACTTGCCGTGAGAGCTCACTCAAGATGATCCTCTCCATGATCTTTCCTGGTACCGAGGTCAGGCTGACGGGCCTGTAGTTCCCCGGATCCTCCTTCCGGCCCTTCTTGTAGATGGGCGTCACATTAGCCACCCTCCCGTCATCTGGTACCTGCCCTGTTGACCAGGATTGTTGATAAATGATGGAGAGGGGCTTGGTGAGCTCTCCCGCCGGCTCCCTGAGTAGTCTTGGGTGAATCCCATCTGACCCCATAGATTTATGTGCGTCCAGGTGCAGAAGCAGATCATTGACTACTTCCTCCTGGATTACGGGTGGGTTGTACTGCTCTCCGTCCGTATCTTCCAGCTCAGGAGCCTGAGCACCCTGGGGACAGCTGGTCTGACTATTGAAGACGGAGGCAAAGAAGGCATTAAGTATCTCAGCCTTCTCCTTGTCCTTGGTTGCAACTTTCCCCCCAAAACCAGTAAGGGATGGAGATTCCCTCAGAGATTCGAGGGCTGGAGCCCCTCTGCTGTGAGGACAGGCTGAGAGAGCTGGGGGGGTTCAGCCTGGAGAAGAGAAGGCTCCGGGGAGACCTTCCAGCCCCTTCCAGTCCCTGAAGGGGGGCTACAGGAAGGATGGGGAGGGGCTGTTGGCAAGGGCATGTAGCGACAGGACGAGGGGCAATGGTTTTAAACTAGAGCGGGGTGGGTTTAGGTGAGACATTAGGAATAAGTTCTTTCCACTGAGGGTGGTGAGACACTGGCCCAGGTTGCGCAGAGAGGGGGTGGAGGCCCCATCCCTGGAGACATCCAAGGCCAGGCTGGATGAGGCTCTGAGCAACCTGATCTAGTTGAAGATGTCCCTGCTCACTGCAGGGGGTTGGACTAGATGGCCTTTACAGGTCCCTTCCAACCCAACACTATCATTCTATGATTGTCACCATGGCCGGTCCGTGCAGTCTGCGCTGAACCATCCTGGGCTGTGCTGGGTGGGAGCTGCCGCAGCGGTTCATAAGCAGAGCATATGGGGAATCTCGTGGGCATCTCAGCCCTGTAGGTTTCTCCCACTTGTCCCCAAAGAGCATCGTGAGTTTGCAAGTGGACAGTGCATCTTGGTTGGGCTGCATTTTTTACATGCACGTTAACGCAGGCAGTCCTCACGGCTGGTCGGGCCATCTTATGATCCACAGCTGAGCTTTCTGGACCCACAGTGCCAGGATCAATCTGCAAGAGCCCTCTGACTTCCCCCACCTCACTTCTGGTGACTGTGCTGTCCTCTGCAAGAAAGCAGTTTGCCAGCCTTATTTGTGGGGTTACTGAAAAATTTTCCCTGTAAGAAGGTCTTGTGCCTTGCTGGTCACAGGCGAGCAAGAGCAAAAGCATTATTTCATGGCCTGCTACAGAAGTATATAAAATTATCGCCTCCAGGGATGGAGTGTTTGTGTCCCCTCATAGGTTCTTAGGAAAAACCAAGTTATTGCTTGGAAACCACACACCCACTTGAGGACGATCATCTGCAGTGGAGCTGTCTGTCCTCCAGCAAAAAACTCTTCGGAGGGGAACAGAGTGGAAATACTCACCCCAGCGTGACAGGGACAGGAAGGACACCCACAGAAGCTGTTTGACTGCCTGCTCGTGTTTGACCCTGCAGGAGGTAACCGCAGACAAGTGCCTCCTTTGGGGTGGGTTCTCTGCCGCCGGAAGGGGCTGCTCCAAGCTGCAGGGCAGAGCGTGACCCCCCCAGAGATGCAGCTGCCCTGGCCATCCCAGGCACGGACCTGGCGCTCCCCCGCTGCCCGGGGGCTGTGGGCCCTCTCCCCTGCCACTTCCCATCCCTCTGTGGTGCGTGGGGAGAGGGTCGGGGGCACCGCCTTTGCTCTCTGTTACAGCCCAGGGGGATCTCTGCTTTCCAGGGCAGAAAATCTGCCGCCTTGGTCTTCCATTTCACAGCACGCTGCTTTGTGCGAGAGTTTCAAAAATGCACAGCTGAGCCAATGTACTCACCCAGGCAGTATGTAAGTGTTACATACAGTAAGTCGATGTACCGCTGCCTTTGGGGTCCCATGGCCCTCGAGGTGTATTTCATCGACTCTGTATACATTTCAGTATCACTCAATAGGTTGAAAGCTTATCATCGTTAATTATGAAGGTTTATGTTGGCAACCACTTAGTTCCTATGGTTACATCTCTAAGAAATTGTGAAATAGGCACTTCAAGGCTCTGGGCAGAGAAACAAATTGACTGTTACAGAATTCATGAATGATAATAACTCCTTTACTTATAATGCTAATAAATAATTGGTGTAAAATCATCTAGTGCAGCCTTAGAACGCGTAGGGTATTTAAAGGTCAGCGCTGCTCTTAACTCTCCATTAAAACCCTCGTATTGCAATAATGCAGCCCAGACGGCAATTATAGTGTTTCAGAGCACTCACGCAGTGAAACAATAATCTGGCCGGTCCCGTAGGGCCGCCCTGCCTGCGCTCCCCTTGGCACCACCGCACGCTTCCTCACCGTGCTCGGACAGTGCTGGGAACCCCCGTGTTTCTGGCCACGCCAAAGCTGCGCCACGGGAACAATGTGCACTGCCTCATTGCCTCGTGCTTCCTTTTGTTCAGACCATAGCGGCATCCTGAGAGAAATGGTGCTCTGTGGCAGATAAATAACCCGTGATGTGTCTATAAGGTCACCCTGCCACCCCACCCCATCAGGGGACCTGAATCCTTCTGGTCTTTGAGTTATTTTCCTGTTGTTTTCATTATCCCCATCTTACATTTTTCAGTGTTACTGGGTCCTGGAGTATCTGCTTTGTGTTGCTGCTTTTCTAACTCCCTTTTCCTCATATTTCCTTCTGGCTTGCATGCTTTTCCTTTTGTTACCTGTCCTCTGCTT
Organism: Sterna hirundo; assembly: GCA_009819605.1. NCBI lineage: Eukaryota > Metazoa > Chordata > Aves > Charadriiformes > Laridae > Sterna > Sterna hirundo. The sequence continues at coordinate 23,699,527 of CM020444.1, read as the reverse complement.
GTCTGATGTGCAAGTGGGCATGCACCAGGCTTTGCACTATTTTAGGATGATCTACCACGTCCTGTCCTATTTGTCTCGCCAGCCCATGTAACAGTTCAATTTTTGTCGCTCTTTCCATGCACAGATCTTGCTTTGCCTACAATAAAAATTTGATTCCTTTTCTCCAGCTTGCTTCCCTTTCTACCTTCTCCCTTGAGAGCTGGCTTTCCACAGTGAACCCTGGGTGAGGGAACACCATCCATTTCTATAACTGTGCTTTCGCCTGTGCAGTACTGCTGCTCTGTGACTCAGGTATCCTCACATTTTGCTTCCCTCCGTCAGCAATGCGCGCAGAGCCCAGGCCTTCCCGAGCTGCCCGTAGCGGTGCCCAGTGCCCGCAGTCAGTTTAGAGCTTACCGATGTGTTGAGTTGACTTTAAATTATTCCTTCATGATTCCAGGCGTGGGATGAATCAAGATGAACCACACAGTGATGGAGGCAATTCCTCCCATCAGCTGAACAATGAATCAGTTGCTATTTTTTCTCACAGCAAAGATGCCATTTTGCATGTGGCACTAAATAATGTTCACTGCCAGAACCATGAGGCTGAGTGAAGCGGTCAGTTTGTTACCAGCTTGCAGACTAACACACAGTATGAATTTCAGCAGTACAGCCTCCGGTGCAAGCAAATGGTGTTTAATAATTTGGAGAAGGAAGCCTGGCTCCAGATCAGGTGTCTGAAAACACCATCCTCTAGAATCATAGAATCACAGAATGGTTCGGGTTAGAAACATATGAGCAAGCTGTTGCTTCGGATGGGAAAACAGGCCCATCACAACCTGAATTTCCTAAAGTCTCTGTAGGCCCTGAAAGCAAACCCAGGACTCAGTGCTGCAGTGCGTGTCTGACAGCAGCTGTTGCTGCCTGTTGGCAATGCAGTATATTAAAAAAAACAGAAATGCAGAGATTGACTTTCCTGCAGAAATATTCATAGAAATATGATGCTACCTGTAGTCATCTTAATCGTATTTGAAGTCCCTGTGTTGTATGTTTAATGCATTAGCTGTGATTAAACAGTAGGGTTGTGGAAAAAAAGTTACTTCTTTCTGTCCCTGGGCCAAAACCAAGATGTGGACTCTCTCCAGATAAGGTTGTAAAGCCCAGAGATGCTCTAGGCAGTTGGTTGCTTGTTTTCTGTCACTTCAAATTAGCAGGCTGTGATACGGAGGGAGGGGAGGTACCAAAGCGAAGCAGAGCCGTTGTGCTGTTGGGAGCGTGGGGTAGCAGGAGGACAACCTTGGAGTTAAGCCAGGGAGCGGAGCACGCCAGCGGGCTCGGGAGCGCTCCAGCCAGCAGACTAACCCCTGGATCTACTATAGCCACCCATAAGTGTTCTGTGTTGCTGCTTTGACACCTGTGAAATAGCAGCCGGCTGCCTGCATGTGCTTCATGAGGGCTCTCCTGACTGGCAGGTGCTTGCATGGCAATGCCGGTGGCCTTCAGCGGCTCCTTGCTTAGATGAGGGAGGAAAATTGAGGAGGAGGGGGAGGTGGCGTGAGTCCCAGTGCTGTTTGGCGAAAGGGTCTGACTGGTTACACCTCTGTTACAGCCCCCTTCTCCTCTGGGTACAATATACCCATGTTTGCTTATGCCTTGAACCATTTGGGAAATACCTTCTTCCAGGTTTAAGGCTGAGAGATCTGCAACACAAACGGGAGCTTGTGCCCTTTATTCATTATGTCACTTCCAGCATTAGCTAAATAAAGCAAATCGTTGCTTTGCTTAAATGTAAAATGACACCAAGTCATGATTCAAACTGGCGATGACATTTATCCAGTTAGCTGATGTTTGCTATAGGTTGAAGGGATTCATAAATACAGTTGTCTTCATGTCTCAGGCACATTTCTCAGTGTTCCTTGACAGTTATTAACTGCATTAATTCTTCTAATGCTAATTTCTGTGTAGTGCGGATGAAAAATGCATTTTTCCTAGGGAGTTGGCACTTGGCAAATATCTCAATGGCAATAAATTAAAGTACGAACTAAGTTTCTGTTGCCATGGTTTTCTTCTCCACTGATACAAGCGGTTAGTGTATCTTCACTCCAGCAAGGGTGGAGAAGCAAAACCACAGCCCAGATCACCTCCATGCACGAAATACTCTCCTCTCCTGGCTCTCTTGCGGCTCACCCTGCTGGTGCTCTCACGCCTTGCTCGTCCCTCTACAAACAAATCACTCTTACGCAGTCTCGCTGCACGCCCAGACCCGTGAGGTCTCCTGGCCCTGAAGGAGCGAGAAGAAGAAAATGGGTGTTGCTGAGGAGAGTGCCCACGCCGCGCAGCGCTTCCCTCCGCCTTTCGCGTGCCGTCGCCCTGCTGCGAGGCAAACCTTGCCAGCGCCGCTTCCCTCCTCTGCAGCCCGCTGGGTGATCAGGAGAAAAGCAAAGTGGTTGGACTCGCAGAGCAAAGGGAGTAGTTTCGGTGTTTGGTGCCTTCGCATTACTTAAGTTTCCTGAGGCTTCCCAGAGGCTTTTGAGGGAGCGCACAGAAAATCCCATGGATCAACTGAGCTGTGCCCAGCAGCAGGGGTTTAGCGAATGGGCCCCATTCTGCAGAAACACCTCGCTCTTTCCCAAGGGGAGACGACGCAGGGTGGTAACCCAATGCTGCTGTTTCCAAAAGAATGAGAAGCCATGGAGATAGCAGTGGTCCTTAGGCTCTGGATGAAAGCAAAATATTGATTTGACAGGACCTTCTGCTGCACCTGCAGTACTTCAGTTGTAGTGTCATGACAGTCCCATATGCTGGGAGAGCTCTTCTCCAGCTGGTACTGGATGAGTAGCTCCGGTTGGAGGACCTCAGGACTGCTGCTGAGCTCTTCCATCAAGCGCTGGTGCTGCTGTCAGCTAAATCTAGATAGGATCACGGACAGCCCATTTAAAGCAATAACGGCAGCTTTCTTGATCCAAGTTGAGCAAGGCCCTTAATGTGGTCCACTGTCTCATATAGCTGTGCAGGATCCTCTCATGTATCTTCTCTCTTGCCTCAGCTCTGTCTTCTACTGACCAGAGCAGGTGGTCATCATATATGCATCACTGTTTTCACTATCAACATCTTGTCTTTGAAGGCAAAGAAATCCAACAGTTACACATAGGACACTCCAACAAATCAGTATGTGCATAACTTTTACTGATAACCTTGTTATTAATGCAAAATCATTCACCCAAGAAAAAATGGAACAAATGCAGCTTCACAGAAGCTGGTTGCTTTCAGAAAAAAATAATAATAATGGAAATTGATTGTGTGGCTGACCAGGTCTGTGCTGAGTTTCTGTCTTTGATGGACTGGAAATAGCTCTCTGCTCTACAGCTGGAGACAAAAACTCTTTTTCCCTTAAAAAAAAAAAAAAAAAAGACTCCAAATAAGTTGAGTGGGTTTTTTTCTTTCAAATTGTGAATGTATCTTTGCTGCTGTATAGAACTACAGCTCTTCCTGGTTTTCCTTCAATGCTGTCTTATCTTGTCGGTTTTATTAAGGAAGACTTTTTAGCTATTGTTGCTTAAAATGATAAATCTAGACAAGAACTTCCAGTGACATTTTAAGCCCATTTGAATATCGTTAAATATTTCTCTTTGAAATTTACAAATACCGTTTTCTGAATCCAGTAGGAGAAAGTCCCTTCTTTGCACTGATTCGGAGATACGTCCTCTCTCTGAAGCAAATAGCAATGGTAGAGTTGCAAAGTTTCTAGTCTTAGGGCATATCAGTTTTACTAAACGTATTTGTATACTTTCAGCCAAAAAAAGGACTTCTGTGATACAAGGCAGAGCACAAGCAAATCATAAATTATTCTGGGTGGTGAAAATATAAATTACTTTTGTGTGACTGTGCTGGGCTCCTTGGCAGAGGGTGAGCTTGGCGTAGCTGGAGCACAGCCCGCGGCTCGTCCTGCCACGTGTCAGCATGCACAAAACACCGCTACAGAGGGTTTCACCCATGCGTCATGAGGTGTTCATGTTGACAAAATCTGTTTTGTGTCTTTGATCTTCAGAAAGAGGTAAATGGCTCAGCCAGAAAACCTGGTTCCTGCAGCAAGTATTTAAGGTGCTGCTTCCAGCCCTCTCCCAGGGGTCCAATTCTGCCTGTAAATCCTCGTCACTCCAGCGTCTTTCCAAACTTGTGCATCGTATCTGTTATTGCCTCTAAAGCAAGCGCTGTGCTGGGAGAGCAGTGATTTCTTCTCTTTGACAGCCTGGGCTTGTGCTGCCGCAGCCCCCGCTGCGCTCAGGGAGATCTGGGGATGCAGCAGCAAATGGCTCCTCCCGAGATGCTCCTTTTATCCCTGGTTTAGTGCAGGCAGCCCTCGCTCCGCACTGCCTACCCCAGGGTCTCGCTGAGTGAGGAGTTTGCAAGATCAAGCCCTTGTAGAAAGGCTGGTCATGTATTCTCCCTGTATCGCGACCTCCCCTGAAAAATAGCATGTAAAAATATCGCCAGGAGTGATTAAAGAGGCCTAATCTATGTTAGCTGAAGCAAACTGGAGTCTTGCTCTAGCCAGGGCTGAGCAGAAATGCAAATCCTGGGTGCCCAGGTGCAATTGCTACCAGGCTACGACGCTTCTGATGACAGCCTCCTCAGAGTCCCGTCAGGATTAGAGCACCGAGCTGCTATGTGATTTGTATTTGTTAACACACATAGGGCTTGATTTAGGCACAGCATCTCAGCAGCACAACTACCATTGATTTATGGTGGGGGCAAGAGGTCACAGCGAGATACACTCCATGGCACGTGGGTTTGCAGCCTAAACAGAAAGGGGAGGCAAGGGGAAACGATGCTCATGGCTGCAGGGAACTGGCAGTTAAAATGTGATAGCTGGTTAACTCATTATATACAATACATCTTTAAAAGTTAGATCGTAGAGCTCTTGTCTCCAGATGGAGGTCGGTGACCAGTGCTGTCCCTCAGGGGTCTGTACTGGGACCAGCACTGTCCAATGTCTTCATCAATGACGTAGACATGGGATCCAGTGCACCCTCAGGAAGTCTGTGGATGACAGCAAGCTGTGTGGTGTGGTGGCACGCCTGAGGGAGGGGATGCCACCCAGAGGGACTTGGACAGGCTGGAGATGTGAATCTCATGAGGTTCAACAAGGCCAAGTGCAGGGTCCTGCACCTGGGTCGGGGCAACCCCCAGTCCCAGCACAGGCTGGGGATGGAGGGATGGAGAGCAGCCCTGTCGAGAAGGGCTTGGGGGTGCTGGTGGGGGAAAGCTGGACATGAGCCAACAATGTGCGCTCACAGCCCAGAAACCCCCCGCAGCCTGGGCTCATCCCCAGCAGCGTGGGCAGCAGGGCGAGGGGGGGATTCTGCCCCTCTGCTCCGCTCTGGGAGACCCCCCTGCAGTGCTGCCTCCAGCCCCAGGGCACCAACAGCAGAAGGACACGGAGCTGTTGGAGCGGGGCCAGAGGAGGCCCCGGAGATGCTGGGAGGGCTGGAGCCCCTCTGCTGTGAGGACAGGCTGAGAGAGCTGGGGGGGTTCAGCCTGGAGAAGAGAAGGCTCCGGGGAGACCTTCCAGCCCCTTCCAGTCCCTCAAGGGGCTCCAGGAAAGCTGGGGAGGGACTCTGGAGCAGGGAGGGGAGCCACGGGATGAGGGGTAATGCTTTTAAACTGGAAGAGGGGAGATTTAGATGAGATTATCAGGAAGAAATTTTTCATTATGGGGGTGGTAAGACACTACCCAGGTTGCCCAGAGAGGTGGGAGATGCTCCATCCCTGAAAACATTCCAGGCCAGGTTGGACAGGGCTTGGAGCAACCTGGTCTGGAGGGAAGATGTCGCTGCTCGTGGCAGGGGAGTTGGACTAGATGACCTTTAAAGGTCCTTTCCAACCCAAACTATTCTATGATTCTGTGATTGTATTTTTTTCAAAGAATGTTTGTTGGTAGACAACACAAAGTCCTTTTTTTTTCTTGCTGCCATTTGTCTGTGTAAAAGTAAAAAAATAGTATTACAGCTCTTTTACTTTAAACCATGGCATATTCATGCTTCATACATTATTGAATGCTTCTATTTTTTCCCAGTGAGGTTTTTTTCATTCTAATATCACCTGATCTTTGTGCAGTTAATTCCCTCGTCACCAAACTGTCTAAGTACTGACCTCAGAATATCAGAGTAGCCTTAGCAAAAAAAAAAAAAAAATAATACAGTAGCTTAATTTGCATCACCATCGCTGAAGGCTCTGCATATTTTCATTATAAAAACCCAGTTTCAGCAGGCTGGACAATATGGATTGGTGCGGCTGCCTTCAGTTTTCAGGAGGGAATTTATTCTTAGAAATTAGGTTAAAGAATTTGGTTTGGCAGGACTGACTGAGAGTGGCTCTGGTTCAAAATAGAAAATTTGCAGGGCAGCTCATTAACTTCAACAATGAGGTTAAAAAGTTATTTATTTTAAAAGTGAGAATAAAATTTCATCAGCTAAATTATCTAAAGGTGAACTGAGATGTATGGGTGGAATAAACAAACAGGAGCCAGCCAGAAGCCAGAAAACAAAGCAAACTGATGTACAGATTTTTTAATATTCTTTTCCTGTCTTGCTTCCTTAATCCTTCATAGTGTCAGTAAAATCGGGTCTTTCTCAATATTGGATGTCCTTTGTGCAGCTAGCTTTGACATTGAAGAAAAGGAGCTATAAATTACGCATCTGGCTGGTGGAGGTGGGCTCTGAGCCTCTGTGGACACAGACCTTCTCGGAAGAGCTGGTCAGAAGATCAGGGTCTAAAAATAAACACTCACATTGAAATCCTGCTCTTCTGTGCTTCCTTTCCGTCCTGATCACAGAGATCTCCAGGGGGCCTGTTGTAGGGAATATGGAAGCGTAGTGGCAGTGCCAGGGTGGCTCGTTTCCCCCACCGCGACGAGGGCAATGCGACCACACGAGTCCTCGTTTGCTCGCGTGCCCTCCCAGTGCCTTCTGTAATGTGTCAGAGGTTCTTAATGATCCCAAATCTGCTTGGTTGAGAGTGTATTAATTGGGGGACTCCCCTGAGACACTCAAGTACACAACATTTGTGAACACTTGTCAATTAACTTTTTCCTTTCAAGGATGAATGACTCTAAATACCACCTTGAGCACTGCCTCGCATCATCTCTGCGCTGGAGCGGGGGGACCTTGCACTCAGCACAGCTCTAGATCTGGAAATATACCTGCTAAGAAGATTAAGTCTGCAATGCTAAGCATTAAACCCATCAATATTTATACAGAGGGCAAAATTCATATCAAACCTGACAGGCAGAATCTGTCACCGTGGTGTTTCTAAAAGGTTACCCGCCCCGAGATATCTGTTTTTCACTTACAAACAGGTTCTAAGATGAATCATTTTGCAATTTGAGTCTTAGTCTACTGGTAAACTGCCGAATTCATTATTGAATTAATACCTTTGCTTGGGTCCATCTGCAGGCACTGCTTTCATGCCCAGGATGAATAACAACATGAAGGATCAAGAGGATAAGCCGGAAATGTTTTCACTTCAGAGACAATGTCTGATTTGTTTGACTGCCCTTTAGCGGAGTTTCCATACAAAAGGCAAACTCTCACCGGGCAGTGCCGGCCTCCGTGATGGGTCTCTCTTCTCTGCAGCCTGCCCTTGGCAGCAGCGGCTGCGGGGAGCCTGGAGAAGAGCACAGGTGCCTTCTTTCATAGACTGAAAGTGCTGCGTTGACAGTTACTCAGCAATTATCAAATTGCACCTCTGCCCCCAGCATGTCCCTGCCTGTGCTCTCTTCCCCCAGAACTGGGCTGAGACTGGAGCTATTAGAGCCGTTAGGGGAAAAAAAAGCAAGCGAGGGACGAGCCTTTGCTCTCTCCAAGTCGGAAGGGAAGATTCATAGCAAAATGAGTGGCATGGCAGAGCAAATCTGGTATGCAGAGGGGTGTTAAGCACAGCTCCTCTCCTGAAGCATTATTATGTGACGGACACAAAGCTGAGGAGGAGGTTACCGAAAGCTTATGGAGAACCATATGATCTGGACAGTGTCCTTTTAATTCCTGCCACCTCTGGCAGGCACTTTCAGCTCACTGCTCAGCATCCCTGCCCCTGCAGGGATACCTGCCCTTTTTCTTTCACCATAAGGCACGCAAACCAGGGAAGGGAAATTTTTCTGATGTGTACATCATATTGTGAGAGGAGGAACATCAGCACATAAGAAAACCAGGCAGGTGATGTATTTCGGGGAGTAGAATCCCTCAGCCAACTGCAGCCCCCGGCGCTGCTGCAGCTCCCTGCTGCAACGTGCAGGCGGAGCGCGGTGGGCAGGTGATGTGTGAGGGACGCAGGCAATGCCTGAGGCTGGCCGTTTTCCATTTTCTTTCCTTTGTCAGCCTGCGATTCTGTAGTTTGACTCAGCTTCCTGCTTGTAACGGAAGTTATTAACCGCCTGTGTTACCAGAGCGTTATCTTATAAGTGTGGCGCAAGAGTTTCCAGCCTCGTGACAATAACCTGCTGTAAAGGCGGATTCCTACCAAGCCCCTGCATGACAAATACCCTCAGGCTGCTGAAAGTAATTGGTATAAGCTGCAGCTGTGGCTAAGGGGAATCCTTGCAGAGGACTGTCAGGCTCCTCCGTAGCTCCTACATGACATGCCTCTGAAATGACTAGTTCAGAAACCACGTGTGAGGGAGCGCCAAAGGTCCCAGAGCTGTTTCTGCCCCAGAAGCTGGGTGAGGAGGGGCCAGTGCCCAGGGCTCTGTGATGCCCAGGTACCACGTTTTCTCTGCCTGCTGTAGCGAGGAGGGGCATCGCCGTGAGCCGGGGTCCTGCTGCTGGTGCAAACTCAGGCTTCCTCTTTCCTCAGTGTAAAATTTCTGTGCAATGTGGAAAATGAAGGTGACATTGAAAAACTAAACATGGTATTAGCACTTGATACATCACCAAAGCGCTGCCTTCCCTTTGTAATCTGCCTGCTCTGTTACATAAAATTTGTTCCGCTTTTTCCCCTCCAGCCTACAAAAATTTATGGTTTTCCTTCTAGTGGGAAATTAGTTGTACAGTAAAAGTGTTTACGGAGGCATGAAGACCTTGATCCATTTCCTGTTCGAATCAATAGAAAGGTTGCTATTGATTTTGGTGGGGTTTTTTTGAGACAGGCTCTATGTTTTATCCATTTTTCAGTGGATGAATTCCCTGCTGATGCGTGGCTTGTGAAGGTTAGCCCTCATCATGTTTGTATGGGAAGCGATGTCTTTTGGGAAGGAATAGGAGCATAACAGAGAGTAAAAACGATCATTTCATAAGCTGGAAATGCACCATTAGAATATGAAAATGTAGATTGCAGTTGGTGGCTAGCACTGCTTTATCCCGAAGGCCTACAGGTATTATGGTTGAACTTGGTGCTTTTCATCCATGCTGTAAAAGCTGCCAGCTCCTTTAAAAGCTGATGCAATGTGACATTTGTGTCACATTTTATCTGCTTACATTGGTTTACGTTATGTCAACTGATGTGATATAACCAGACATAGCCTAATAACTAGTGATGTGCAAAACAGGATATTTTTTTTCTTCCTATGCTTAGAACTAGTGTAAGATATCACAAAAGCCAAAATAATTTTTAACTTCGTGATTGTGACAGTGTCAGGGGGCAGCTACCGTAGGGTCATACACTATGTGTGACCCCATAATGTGTGACCCATGTAAACAGGCAACTCAGCTTCATCTTCAGAAGTGTCAATGCAGCACAAGAAATCCCCTTGATGGCATTGGTGACACTCAGTTTCCAAGCATCAGCTACAGTTTTTACCAAGGTTTTGGTGCCTGGTGGTTTAGTTCAATGAATACATGCTAGAGGGCTCTTTCAAGCTGGGGAGTGTGCAAACAGGGGACACACGCAAAGGGACCACATCATAGCCCTGTTTGGGAAATCCTGGGTGACAGAGATGTAGGAAAATCCGCAGGGAGATGGAGCCAGAATGTGGCTGTTGGTGTTTCGGTCCCAGCAAGTGCCACGCACCCTGGGGCTCCTTTGAGCAGAGGGGATTGGAGGTGCTGCGCTTAAGTTTCTCTGCGAGCAAATCCCTTTCAGGGTGTGTGGGAAACAGACGTGAAGCACAGCCAGCTACTGCCCGACTGCCGCGGGCCGTGCCGAGTGTGGCCTTCAGGGAGAGTGCACAGGGCAGCTCCTGGGGTTAGAAACCCTCACTAGGTAAAATCCCAACAGCGTGATGTGGCCTGTTGAGCTTCCTTTTCAAAGTTAACTCACTATGAATGCCATAATTCACAAGTACAGTATTTATTAGGTCATCTTTAATTTTACCACTGCCATAAACCAATATATGAAATAGCCTTGGTGTCCATTCATGCTACCAGCTTCAGGTGTAATAAAAGCTATGGGCAGCCAGGTTATTCCCGAAAACTGAGCCAAGGGAGCACGATCATCTGAAACACCTGAACTTCTACGTGACTGTTCCTCCTTTAAGTGATGGGTTCAGAGCAGCTGGCCACCACACCTTACTTCAAGACCGATATTTTGTCAATATTCCACTTTTTGCAAGATGAAATACCCCTGGTGGAAAGATCTCTAGCAGGCTCTACATATACAATACCAAGTTTGCGTAGACACAGTGCTTAGAGATATAGTTTAGTGATGGCTTTTGTCAGAGTTCAGTTGATGGTTGGACAAGATGATGTGAAAGGTCCCTTCCAACCTGGGCGATTCTATGATTCTACGGTTCTATATGTGATATATTTACAGCTGTGCATAGAAAAGCTAGAAAATATATTGGTTAGGGAAGCAGTGAATAGGTCATTTTATATTTGTATGACACTTTCATACACTTAGAATCATAGAAAGGGACACCTTCAAACACTTAGAATCATAGAATCATAGAATTGTTAGGGTTGGAAGGGACCTTAAAGATCATCTAGTTCCAATCCCCCTGCCCTGGGCAGGGACACCTCCCACTACACCAGGCTGCTCAGAGCTCCATCCAGCCTGGCCTTAAAAACTTCTAGGGATGGGGCTTCTACCACCTCTCTGGGCAACCTGTTCTTTTTTCCTTGTTGACAGCCCTGGGACCATTCACTGTTGCCTCTGGGTTGGGCTGGATGTCAGTTTGTATGACTGGGAGGACCGGCTTACTGCAGAAAGCAGGTATCATGCTGATTTCTTTAAGTGTGCAGTCATACAAACTGACATCCAGTCCAATGCAGACGGCAACAGTGAATGGTCCCAGGGCTGCCAAACAGGGAAAAAAAAGACTCTGTTTGCCAAGCGGAAGGTGCGGAGGAGCCTGCTGCCCGCACGTGCCCCGAGCGTTGCCGGCTCTTCTCCTTCGGTGTGTGGTGGGGATGGTGTGGGGCTGACTGCGCCGGAGAACCCTCAGCCTGGAGACAGGCTGAATCATCGCTAAACGTGGCGGAGAGAAGGGGGATTAAAGGTGTCAGGAGATGCAGTATCCAAACCTGAGCTGGGAGATGGGCACATCCGCTCTTTTGCTCAGCATTGTTATCATAAATTGATCGCATCTAAGTGCATCTGCAGTGCTGTCACCAGCGCTCTCCTGGACAGCTTCATCTGCTGCACACCTGGCTTTCCTTCATAAACGATGACGGTATTTTACTAGACTAGCAAAAGGTGCTTGATAAAACTGGTCTTTGCAGTGGTCTGTGGAAATAAAATAAAACCAAAGCATCAGCTCTGCTGGGAATTCCATGCACGGGCAGTTTAAGGCAGTGTGCACCCTGGAGGGTGCCCAGGCGGGACTGTCCAGCCCAGGGACAGGGAGGGAGGTGGGATGAGCCACAGGGACACCCCGCTGCTGCACGGCTCCTCCACACAGCTGGGCAGGACCCCGCACGGCCGCACTCCGGGGTGGGTGGCAGCGGGCTGGCCCTGCTCCCCCGCGCCTCTGACCACCTTGGTCAGGATTTGAACCCAGGTTTGCCAAAAGTTGGTGTCGTCCCTCTCATGAAACGTGTGAAGAGCAGAGTGGGGGCAACGGTTTTCTTCTTTCTGCCCCGACTTGAGCTGCACACGCACATTTGGGAGCTCGAACCCAGCTAGAGGGAAATATGCTTTATTAGCGGTGCTGATCTGATTAGGCTGGCGGCAGAACAGAGACAAACATAAACCCTTCCTGCTTGTCATTACTATGTCAAAAATATCTCTGTGACATTGTAAAGGTCCTTCATATTTTGGCTAGCTGCTTTCCTGGTACAAGCCAATGATTAATTTCTATGTACTGCTCATTATTTTTTTCAATTTAGAAGCTTACAGGAATTGTTGTGATAACATTTAAATGGCAAGAGGTGGCTGAACTGTACCAGCATTGGTCCGAGAGTCCCCGCTCAACTCGCTGACATTTCAGGAGGACTCTCATTATCCATGCTGCTCAGCTGTCTCCGACTACATCACTTCTGTAACTTTCTCCTAGGGATGTATTTTCTTCCCTGACACTATCTTGCTCTTTCTGTAACTCGAGCAATTCTGATCGGCAGATGCAATTTGATCGCGGCAAAGCTTGTAGCATGCTGGTAAATGAATTGGCATGTTCTAATTCCTCCTTACCGAGAAAATCCCGTCTGCTTTGTGTGCAGGGTACAATGAGGTCGGCGTTTTGAAATTACAAATGCTGATCAGATGGGTACGCTCAGTAACCAATTTTTAACAACATTTTGCTAATTGCAACAAAAAGTTCTGACAAATGTGGCTTTCTGCTTTTCTGGACATTTATAGACATAAATACATCTCCCTCCATGATTTCTCCTTGCGATACTTGTAGCTGCTAAAGCAGACAGTGAAGCTGCAGATCTGCACACCTACTTTGTCTGATATCCATGGCGAGTTTCCTATGGGAACAAAGTTCACTCCTCCAGAGAACGGTACAAAGCACCTCGCTGAGACACTGTCTCCGGGCAAGATAAAATATTGAAAGGCAGAGAAAGCTCTGGAAACTCCCCCAAAGGAGCAGGGGATTCAGTCAGGGCTCCCTCACATTAATATTCACGGCTCCTCTATATTACATCTTTAGTGTGTGAACATTCGTAAGTGCTGGTTCTCCAATTCCATGTGTTACGTGCACTAGGGAGAAGATCTAAACAACACCTGCAATGCCAAGAGACCTTGCCACTCTGTGACTAAGCCCAAAATATTGTGTTAACCATGAAGAATAAATAGTGGATAGCAGTTGCCCCTTCTGATCATTGCTGGGAATGGTGCCTTTTCTGTGCCCAGAACTCTGCCAAAATGTTGCAAGAAAAAGAAATACGCTCTGCAGTCACCCATTTTCTCAGCTCTCAAACCCTCGGCACCATAATTAAGTTATTCCTTATAATTTTGGTCTGCGGGTCCCTTGCATGCAGCGCAGCAGCAGTGGGGCAATTATGGACTGTTCCCTGAGGACAGCAGTAAAAAACCTGCGGTAAAAAATCCACGGGGAGAGCCCACTGCCAGACACCACTGACCATAAGGATTTCTGGGCTCAGTTATTCCAGGAATAACCAGACCTGGTTATTCCAAGCCTCTTCAATTTGAGCCTTGGATCCATCCGTTGAGCCATGGGATTAATCCAGGGGCTGAATCCTTGAATGCGTTCCTGCTGCAGATGGGGCTGGGGCCTCCCAAGGCTCTGAGCAATTAAAACTCTTCTGATTTCACTTCAAATTCAATAATGTATTTTAATATGCGGTAAGGTGTTGGGCGTAATATATGAAAAACTGAGTATTTGGAGGGAGGGGAAAAGGAAGGGGCCATTGGAAAAGTATTTCATAGTGTTTTCAGTCAGAATTTGTCAAAAAAAGGCGTATTCTACGTGAAACGAGCAGGGTCAAAGCCAGTGTCTGGGACACAGTTCAAATTAAAAAGACCAGGGTCCGTAGTATCTCTTGCGCTGCACCGGGCGTGCGCTGAGCGAGCTGACACTGACCCTTTGTCCCCCCTTCTGCGCAGGCTGCGTCTTGCATCCCTGCTGCTGGAGGGGGTTTCCGTGGGGTGGATGCTCTCGATGCACGGAGCCAGCATCAGGCACAATCATGAGGCTGTAATTTCCGATCACCACCTTATTCTAAATACCTGGAAATCTATGGAAAGAAAACGGACTCAGACTGCAGACTCCTGAGTCTGTAAATCCTTCCGTTGTCAATGTTTGTTTTTACATCCAAGGCAAGTCTAATAATTTGGGTAATGAAAGAGATGTATCTCTGTATCTAAAGTCCCTCGTGTTGTTTTGAAATCCCACTTGTGCGCTATATGCTCCTCCGAAACGCTCTTACTGTATTTGTTCATTGTAACGAGTTTTGAAAAGAATTCCCCATCATTTTCTTTGGTGCTGGATCTGTTTCACTCTGAAGCCCTGGTTAGAGAACTGGGCATTTTTTTTCTTTGATTTTCTCAACTGTGCTTTTCATCTCATCACTGAAATGGAAACATTTTAGTAGTTAAATGGAGAAAAAAGCAGCTAAGGCAGATGCTGTTTCATCATCTGGCTAACACAGAGCTCCTCAGCATTCAGAATGGTGGCTTACTGCAAGAGATTAAGTGCGCAAATTTTTCATGTGGAAGAAATGATTTCTGAATTCCCTCTGAAACCCCATTTCTTCTGTAGCAAGATGAGTTAATTAAGAAATTTACAATTTAGTGTCTGTTAGTGCTACGGAGAAGCTTATTCTGGCTCTCAAAAGTAGTTTTGTATTATTTTCCATTATTTTAAACTCCTTCCGCTATGATTTGGAAACAGCAGCTATGATCGTTCCTGCAGCTGAACCTTTCCACAGCCCACCCCTCTTTGCTCAAGCCAAACAAAGCCCTAAACTGACCACTGGGTCTTTAACCAGGCGGGTGTGCTTTTAGCACCGGCCATGAGCATTTGCAGAAGGGAGAAGAAAAAAGCTGAGTGAAGGCGGCGCTTTTTCAGCTGCCTGTCTGGTGGTTCATCCCAGTCGCTTTGGTCCTGTCCCTCCTTGCTGCACGGGTGGGTTCCCTCTGGTCCCAGCGTGGGGGCAGGGAGAGAAGCACGACCCGCAGCCTGCCCAGCCCCCTGCCACGTGCCAGGGTTCGGCAGCCTGTGCGACCTGAACGTGGGGTCTTGATCTGGGAGAAGGGGCTGGTACCGCTCCCCGTGCAGAGGTGGATGTGGTTTTCCAGCTCTGTAATCCTTGCAGGAAATGATGCCACCGGGTTTGGTTTCTCTGAAAGGCAGAAGGTACAGTCCAGAGCCGAGCTTTTGTGCTTTCAGAAATGGATGCAACCAGGGGTTCATTGAAAGGAAGAAGGCGGATGTTGTGGGAAAAACTTTGATTCAGTGTTAAAAATAGAAATTTAATTTTATTTCTAGATTAATGCTTTGGAAGTTTCCTTCTGTCTTCTTGATAGCATTCTGTACCGCATTTCTGCCATGTCCTTTCTAATTGGGAAATAATTAGATTGCTAAACTGAATTGTTCGAAGACTGCTCTTGACTGCAGTTTGATTTCCTCTGACACGGATAATACGTTACAGGCCTGTCTCAGGCATCACTGGCATCGGTAATCTTGTTAGGTTGGTCCAGTGTGTCACCAAGAGGTACCAGGGCTGGCTTTTCCCTTCTCCAGTGCTCGCATGGCTCAGAAAAAATGCTCGGGCTGTGGTGCGGATGTGGGAGGGAGGATGGCTGCTCTTCGAAGCACAGATAACAGCAGGTTTCTAAAGGCTAAGGAGGAATGCTAGGTAAATTAGCAAGGAGTAAAAAGAAGTAGAAAACCGCAGCAGAGGAATAACGTTAGAAGACATTAACCAGTTAGATGTACTAAATGGGAAAGTGCAGAGGTTTCTGTTGCAGGGCAAAGGGTGTACGCTCATTGAAAAGGGATTCAAGAAACTTCAGAAATAAACTGAAGCTACTCTTTCGACTTCAGAAGCAGGTGCATTTGAGAATATATTTTCCAAAATACAAAGCAATGAAATCCACCTCGTGGTAAAACTAAGTCTTTAAAGCATACAGCTAAATGTGAAAAGAACAGCGACATTCAAGGAAAACTTTAAAATGCAAACCATGATCAGATTATGAAATTAACTGAACAGAAAAGCACCATTCCCATAAAATACTAGACTCAGGGAAGACACCTCTGTCTGCAACTTGCGTTCCATCAGTAAGAAATAATACCTGCAATGTACAGTACTGAAAAGTACGTTCTTTCTCCCGGCAGCGGCTCGCACCCAAGGGCCCTGCTGTGCCGCAGGGTGCTCCCACTCCCGTCCCTGCCGCCCCCCGCACCCGGCCCAGCACCCCCGGCCCAGGCACTCCTTTTCTGCTGCCGTTTTCATAGGAACTTTTCTCATGATGTCAGATTTTTAATTTTTTTTTTAACCTACTCATTTATTTACAAATCTGATCTCAGGGCCTAAATTAATCTGTCAGTGTTCCTCTTCAACAGCAAGAACATCTAGACAATTAGCCCACTGCCGAGGGAAATCAAGGGATTGTTGTCATCGGCTCTAATGACAATCCTATATTAAGGATGCTTTAGGAATAAGAAATCAATGAGACAGTGGTTTGAAATGACCCAAGGACTTTCCAACCCAGTGATTTAATAACATGGTGAATAAAAAAAGAAATCTTAGTAAATACTAGTGGCCTAGAACAGAATCTGCCCAAAGGAATTTTCTGATATTACTTTTATTTGCTTGTCATAATATATTTCAGCTACATTTTCCCCTTTCTGTTCTATATATTATATTAAAGATGAAAAAAAAATTTCATATTAAGTTTGAGTTTTTCATGAGCCTTTTTCCTCGCTAGTTAACTTGAAAGGCATTAAAATACAAATATTTAATTAACTGACAGAACAATTTAAGCCAAGTTTGAACCACTGTTCTTCTAACTGCAGACGGGTGCCTGGAGAAGCAACAAGGAGAAAATCCCTTACTCTGAGACATGTTTAAGTTTGTCTTTCTTCTTTTGTGCAGAGGTGAACCTTTGTGAGCTCACTCTTTTGTAAGGTAACTCTTCGTCAGATTAAATACGAAGATCCCTATCAGAAAGCACTTGCCTTTGACAAGCCTGACAGGGTCCTATGTAGCCTGCAACGTGGTAATGGCTGGCACTGAAATGAAAAGGATTTGGATAATGAATAAAGAATATTTTAGTAGCATGACTCATAAGTGATACAAAGGCAGCTCTGGCAACGTCTGTACTAATTACAGAGTAGTTGCTATGTTGTAACAATCGTGGGTATTAAGTGTGTGGGATGATGAAATGTGTGGGCATCCTGCTAAGCTTGATCTCAGTTCCTTGCAACTAAAATCCTGTCTGTCCCAGCTGGAAAGTGGGCAATGTATGTCGATGCCTAAATATGGACTGTGGCTGACTAAATGCGCGTATCTTTTTTCGCTTGTTTGTTTGTCCCTCCTGGCCACAAACTTTTTGAGGTGTCAGAAATCATGGAGACGATTCCCCGCTGCAGAATCTACCTGCCAACAGTCCTGCTGCAGCCTGGTCCAGTCCTCATGGCCCAGCGCTGCCACAGCGCAGCGGCTCCAGACCATCTCGGGGTGACGGAAGAGCAGCGGCAGCAGCAGCCTGTCCAAGCCACGTTAGCTCCGTGCGGGCAGATGGTGCTTGGTTTGCCTCCAGGATTTCAGGGCATGAGGTACCGCAGGCTGCTGTGGCTTTGGGAAGCAGAGTTGGGTTCAAAAGGCTGGTAGTGAATCTTGGGTGGGCAGCTGGGAGCTGCTGCGTGGGGATGTCTGCGATGGGCAGCGCTGCCTCGTGGCTGCCTCGCTAAGGGACGGGCTGCCAGGCCACTTAGAGGGCGATGGGCTTAGGCAGTACGATGCCAATGGGACTCAAACCTGCAGTTTAATGAAGCCAGGTCCAGATGCAGAATTTGCTCCATTTCAACAGTTAATGAATTGGAAAATTATCCCCGCTCAATTTTCTGTTTCCTTCAAGGTTCTTGCTTCCTATGTTTGGGTGATTATTTCCCTGGGCACCGCTTGCCCTTGCCCACTCCTTGACTGTCTGTCCTTCAGACTTAGAGGATTTCTTTCTCCCTTTTCTGAAAGGGGGAGACCCTCTGCCCATTTTCCAGAGGCTTTGAGGACGTGAAGCGTGGTGACTGCCCAGTACAGTGCTCAAAGGCTGCTCTGTCTTGGCAATACCATGGGACCATCTTACAGGTGAAGATTTCTGGAGTTAGGTGGTGTGTAGTGAGGAAGGTGGTGCAGGGGTAGGGTGAGGAAGGCTGGGAAACCTACATACTGAAAATACGTCCATGGGTATTAGCTCTCCGTGGCTACCACCTGACGGTGTTTTAAGAATCACCTGAAGCATGCCAGCAAGATGAAGGCTCGCAGACTGCAGCAGGGAAGGAGAATGAAAGATGTGAGTAAGATTTTGGGAAGGAGGGGTGGTTTTGTTATTGGATTAATGTCTCCAGTAATGGAGAAGTGAGAGAGAGCAGAAAATTCCTCTTGCACTGTGACCACCTTCTCTAATCGTGCTAATGCGTCTGTAATGAAAATAACATTTAGCCTGTCATTATTCCCTATGTGATGCTCCCGTAGATTCCCTGCTTTGTTGCCAACATTCTGGTGAACAAAAACAGGGATATTTTTCAAGCATCTCGGCTGTAATAGAGAGAGCAGGCTGCCAGCAGACTGCGCTGCACTGCATTTGCTTTGGCACCGGCTCTGCCGCGCTGCCTGGCGCAGGGTGCCGGGGAGGCTCCACGGTGCCCGGGGAATGGGGAGTGACGGGGAGAGCCCCAAAAGGCACGGCTTGCCTTGCTGGGTCTCTCCCAAAGCTCTTCATCGCTTGGTGGCTCTTTATGCCAGCACAGCAGCACGGAGGATTCACAGATTGTGCTGTGAGTAAATCATGCTGGAGATGAGGAGGTGCCTGTTCTGACATCTCATCACCGTTTGGGTAAAGGAGTCTCCTTCTTGTTTGGCAGGTTCATGGTATCACTGCCTGCAATGAACTTTTTTTTCAGTTTAACAGAACACACTGTTTTGTAAACTCTACTGTGGAGCACCGGCATCTTGATAGATCCTCCGCAGGTTCAAACTGGCCTGTACTTCCTTGTTTTCTCTGTTTTCCCTTAAAAGGGAGACAAGCTGAGACCAACCACTAGAGCATTTTCCAGCTATTTCTACACCCATACTTTGACTGTACAGCCACAAAATCCCCCTTACTTTTGTTTTTATGTTTTGAAGAACGTGATTTCCCGTAGACGTTGAAATGAATGTTTGCAGCCGCAGCACTGATGAAAGTTATTATTAGCCCCTGACTACACATACGAAGTATCCTGGAGAACGTCTGCTTTACCCAACACCGTAATTGAGAGCTGAATATAACAAATGCTCAACTTCATGCGAGTGAATATTCATGGGGCTGCACAATAGAGATGTTTATATCATTAATAATCTTAGGAGCACTTACAGTGCTGCTTCTCTTCCAAAGGTTTCCCAGGAGAGTCCACAGATGTGAAAATTGTGAACAATACACGGGATTTTATTTAGAGGATGTTCTGAACAGACAGCAGTGTTAAAGCCGGAGCCCGTGGTCACAGTGGCACACAAGGACGTCCCTGGTCACAGCATGGCTGTCACCTGCATGGCTCCTGTCTGTGTCCCAACATGGCCCCGCAGCTGGGTGACTTTGCCTGCAGTGGAGGCTGCAGGGGGGGCTGCAGGGGAGGCTGCGATGCTGCTCTGACACCGCCAGAGGTGATGAAAACTCTCTAAATCTTGCAATGGTCCAGTGTAATTTGTGTAACGGGCAAAGCTACTCACAGTGGTGTTTCCATAGGGAGCTTTTCAAATGCAGGGAGCACTCTCCACGCAAGAGCCACTGCAACAAATGAACAAAGGAAGCAGGGTGGGATGGAGAAGAGCTGTTCCCTCCACCACAAATGGCCCTGTGACACCCCAGTTTCCATTTACAGAGAGTGAAAACAAGCCAGGAGAAGGAGCCTGGCTTCCACCTGACTTTGAGCTATGGCAGGAAAATGGAGGGGGGGACACAC
Organism: Sterna hirundo; assembly: GCA_009819605.1. Classification (NCBI taxonomy): domain Eukaryota; kingdom Metazoa; phylum Chordata; class Aves; order Charadriiformes; family Laridae; genus Sterna; species Sterna hirundo. Next base: position 23,679,555 of record CM020444.1, on the reverse strand, counting down.
ACATATGCTTATAGTATTTTGCCTAAATATTGGTACTTCCTTGTAGTGCCTAAAGCATGCAAAGGCTTTGGAAAGCTGGCAGAACCCGCTGCCTTTCACTGCCGTGCATCCCCATGAAGGTGAGCCCTGAACACAGCCCAGTGCCAGGGTGCTGCTGGAGTGGGGGGACAAAGCAGACGTGGCATGCTGGGGGGAGCTGGGGGTGTTCAGCATCCTTCTTGCTGCTCTCAGGAACACCCTGGGGCAACCCCATTTCCCCGCAGCTCTGGCAGAGTCCCCATGGCCCAAGGAGGGAGCAGAGCCATGGCTCAGCCCCGGGGACATCTCAGTCCCGCGGGAGGGTTCAGGTAGAGCAGGCGGAGGGAGGGAGGACTGTGGCAGGACACAGTGTCCTGTGAGCGTGGCAGCCCCATTGCCTCAAGCCCGTCCTTATTTTGCAGGCTGAATTATTTCCAGTCTCTCATCCAGGGTGTGCAGAAGCAGGATAGAGATTGCTTTCACTCTGCTAAAAAGCTGCGTGGCAAAAGCTGGGGCTAATAATAACCCTGGTGCCCCCGTCCCCTCCGCGTCACATGCATCTCCCGGTAGCTCTGCAGAACAAAGCCCTGCAGGCACTGGGGACAGGTTATTGTGTTTTTGACAGCCCGGTCATACACCAGGAATACGTCCAAGAGATCGCAATGAGAAGAACACGCAAACATAGCTGCACAGAATTTGCTTTTTATACACATATATATTGCTTGAGAAGGTTTAACAGAGGCATAATAGATGGCCCTGCAGGCAGTGAGGTGTCGTTACAATAAATAGACAAATGACCTGGTGGCCGCACTCAGGAGTGTCTTGAAACGTCTTTTGCCACCAACTCTGTCACGCAAGGTCAGCGTGCTTGCGGAGGAAGGAGCTCTGCTGCTGCTTATTTGGCCTCCAGGCAGCGAGCGGCGCCGGGGCACCTGCAGCAGAGCTCCCTTCTGGGAAAGACCCCGGGATGGGGACAAGTGCTGGGAAAGGCTCAGCCGCTGCTCGCTCTTGTGCTCTGGGACGACGAATCTCCCACCGGCGGCTGAGCCAACCAGCTGCCCTTCGCATTCGGTGACACCACCACCACATAACTCCTGCCCCATCAAACAGTCCTGCGCTTAAATAAGGAAAGGCTGTAACCAGGCTCCAATATTTGCATTCACTTTACAGGTAAAGTTTTAAGGGCTTGTTGGTGGGAGTTATACAACCCGCACTCCACGGCAGCCCTGCGAGGATTACCTTTCTGCAAATAAACCTGTGCTGAATGGGTATTCGTTACCAGCATTCACTGCCTGTCGGTGTGCTGCGCACTGAATAGCAACTGCCCGTCGAGCTCTGTCGTGTGCTCGTGCTTGATTTTGAACAAGAGATAGAGCAGACATTGCCTTAAATGTTCACAAAGAAATGTCAGCACAGATGAGGCAGTACAGGGGGAGGGATGGAGGTGGGCTCGGCATAAATTATTTATGGCCGTGAGGTGTGAATAGTTATTCTGGTCACATCATTCTCAGCAATATTAGTTTAATAATGTGATGCAAATCTCCTCTTTAATGGTAACCTGTAAATAAAACAAGCACTTCTTACTGGAAACATACTGGCTTGGGAAACCTGGCTGGCAGCTTGGAATTTTAATAATTGTCATGGGACTTGCATTAAACAACCTTGTGGGGAGAGTCGTCCCCGTTGCAAGCCCCAACAAAGCCTGTTTTCAGAAAGTAACCACCTTCTTTGCTGGTGAGGGCAAGAGCCCAGCTGCCTGGGCACCCCGTAATTTCAGAAACACCTGAAATGCCTCAGCTCCCAGAAGCAGCCTTGAATAGGTGATACTTATCTGGCCAAAGGTGAATTTTGTATTCCTTTCATGTACAATGCAGCTGTACTGGTGATGGTATATGAAGATTTTAAGGTGACAGATGTATTAGGTTAAAACAAAAAAAAAAATCACTTAAAAGATGGTTTCGGAGGCCTTTTGCTTCTCTGTGAATCCATGTCTGCCTTCGCGCTCTGCAGCCGCCTTTAACTGAACTGCTGGCTCAGCTTTGCTTTACAATCGGCTTTGACGTAGTACAGATGTGCTGCAGCTGCATTACAGACTGTTGAGCACACTTATTCCTGGGTAAGTTGCTCAGCCCCCGCAGGTAACCTCCCACAGCTCCCCCTCCGCGGCTGCTCCCCGGGGGCTGCCTGGGGCCCGTGCTCGCACCTGAAGGTAGATTAACGTACACAACCTACTTCGGCTGTTTTGTATGGGGTAATGCCAGGTACTTGCCCCACCTCTGTGTCTGAATCACTGCTCGCTATTCATGTGCTGCCTACAGGTTTTGATATAATGATCTCTCTTGCCACAATCATTGCGTATGACTTCACATATGAGACTTTTTCCATGACCGTTTTTTCTGCCAAAGTACTAACAATGCTTCCTTTCCAGTTTGTTTATCTCCGCCTCTGTGCTCTTGCAGGTGTTGCATTGACTTTGCGATGTGCTAACAGCTTTCCTTACACTTCTCGGAAAAATAAAAATTTTGCCTGCTTCTCTTAGACGCTGCATCTGGACACAAACTTTCCCCTAAAGTAACAAATACGGTGATAAACCTGGCCTGACTTCTCATGATGCCCTTCTCCCACCATTTATAGTGATGGATTTTTATAGGAAATTTCCTTTATATAGGAAATTTCTTAGTGACTCAAAGGTAGAGAAGGCAAAAAGCTGCCTGGTGTTAGCTGAGTGTAGCGTTGTGTATACCAGAACCAGCTGTGTAACAGCGGTCCCTGTCTCCTCCGTGGGAGATCATGGGAACCATGGCTAACCAACAAGGCAACGATCAGAAGCAGAGCACTGTCGATGCTTAGACCGGTGTTTGTACATCCTGGGTAGCAGAGAATACCAAAATCATTTGGGGAAATCAATGATGAAAGAACAAAGGAGTCACATCAGTGTTAGAGCTGGTGTTAGAGGAAGCAGGTTGGCTTGTTGGATAAAAACACTGGAACTGGGGCCAAAAATTGAGTCTGGGGACACAAGAGTAGGAAGTTACTTGCTCTCTATTAAAAGATATCATTAAAAAAGCCTGTGACATTTTCTGACAAGAAAAATCTAAGCTGCCAGGTGTCATCTTGAAGTTCCTATTCCAGCTATCATTACTGAAAAAAAATAATGAACACACTAGGCTTGTCTCAGCTAGCGAGACATCTGAAAAAGGCACACGTAGTTAAGAACAATGCTTTGAATTTTTGTAATACCCGGGATAATTTTATCAGAGAGGGATTTATGTGGTGATGCATTACATTAGCCTGGTGCTGTGCAAGACATATGGAAATTAGTGATGGATTAGATTTCAGAAAGCTTATAAAAAGAGTCTTGCAAGACCTTTAACCTTAAAATCGTTCATAGCTGAGCAATCCATTAAAATAAGTATTGAAGTAATCCTTGGCCAGTACAGTAGTAAGAAATACGCTAGTGATTGATGGGGTTTGGTTACTTCTTAAAAATTTAATATGTAGCTGCACGGAAAATATCTCTGATGAAGGCAGCCACAAGACCTCACTCTGTTGTAAGAAAAGTTGGATGTGGAGCTGTGGAGGTTGCGTGTGTTTTTTGCTCAGAATCCATAAGCTTTGCTGAGAGCTGGGTGCACTGCCAAGGCCCCTTGCAGCCTCCCTGGGATCTGCACCGCAGCCCGACACAGGCACGGTGGCTCCTGGCAGCCTCAGATACCTCCTGGGAGGGAGACCACACCGTTGGGGTCTTGGGGGCTTTGCTTCATGTAGTTGCAGCTCATGCACAAAGGTTGTGTGAAGGCGCTTGGGCTTTGCCTGGAGATGCACGGTGCTGGCCCAGTCCCCAGGCAGCGATGGCTCATGTTGGCGCACCCAGGGGTGCCCAGGTCTTGTGGTGGCAGCACTCGTGTTTCACACTCATAGAAACGTAGAATCACAGAATCATCTGTGTTGGAAGGGACCTTTCAGATCATCGAGTCCAACCATCAGCCTCACACTGCCAAACCCACCACTAAACCATGTTCCTCAGCACCACGTATACCCATCTTTTAAATACCTCTGTGGATGGGGACTCCACCACTTCCCTGGGCAGCCTGTTCCAATATTTGAGAACTCTTTCAGTGAATACATTTTTCCTGATATCCAATCTAAACATCCCCTGGCGCAACTTGAGGCCGTTTCCTCTTGTCCCATCGCCTGTTCCTTGGGAGAAGAGACCGACCCCCCTGGCTACCCCCTCCTTTCAGGGAGTTGCAGAGAGCGAGAAGGTCTCCCTTCAGCCTTCTTTTCTCCAGGCTGAACACCCCCAGCTCCCTCAGCCACTCCTCATAACCCTGGCTGGGTCAGGGCTCATTTTTACCCGTACAGTGGTTTTCTCAGCGTCAGAGCAGATTATTCTGCCGAGGCAGCGGTCTGACAGTCTTGTCTACACTGTTTTACGGAGCCTGGCTGCCTAATGTCGCCCAGCATAATTTTCAGGGCTGGAAATAGAAGCTTAATGGGGGAAGTGCAAATCAGATTTTCCTGTCGGACACTCATAACCCTGGCAGCGCGTGGGGCTTGCTGACTCTGCAGGGAACGAGATCACTGTGAAAAGATTCATCACCAGTGACGAGTGCTGGAATATATATGTCTGCACAGAAAAACATTGCCAACGGTCTGCATTTTGAGCTGATGGTGAGAGGCTTAATGCTGCGGGAAAGGAATTTCTCTTGGAATGCAAAGAAAATTCACTTCCGCTCTGAACTTGCCACATTCTTGGTGTCTCCTGTTGCTGCCATTGTTAAATGCCCGGTCGGTGCGAAGCACGGCAGGCCGGCAGTGTGGTTTCTCACCATCAGCACTGGCTGCACGCTGGCAGCTGCTGAGGGCCGCGGGCAGGGCTGTGGCCAGGCCTGGGCCTCCCTGGCTCACCGGAGCCCCTGCTGCCACCCCACACACGCCGGCTCCTGCCACGGCGCGAGAGCCGGCCCGACAGTGTCACTGGCCTCCCGAAAGGGAGGAGGAGGAGGAGGAGGTGGCTGCCCCCATTCAGGTCCCATCACCGAGCTGTGCCCGCAGCAGAGAAGAGCAGGCGCCTCTGTCTCCCCCTTCACAGTGGGGACAAAGCGGGGGCGCGCGGCACCTGGCGTGGTGTCTGCACAGCTCCTGCAGGAGCGGCGGCCCCTCTGCAGTAGCAGCCTGCCGGGGACCGCCATCGGGCAAGGCCACAGTTGATCCTTTGGCAGATTAACTAGAAATGTATCCCTTTACTGTTTTGCTGGTAGAACAGTCTTCCCTTCAACAAGCTATAGCAATCATTTCTGTTCTGGTATGGGCTTTCAGTTTGACGTGCACTTATACACTTGATGCATGCTTTCTGCTCTTTTTAAAACAATTCTCCAACTTATCCACCCGCTTTCGACATGTTACGTCAGGTTAAATAGGGATGTGCTGCTAATTCCAGTTGCTGCCTATTCAGCACAACACATCGCTTGATGGTATTTTCCATCACTAATCACAAGAGCTATTTGTTTTATCATCGCAAGAATTGCATTAGCTCTGCTGACCAACAGAGGCCATTGCCCTTGGCTGCAGCAGCTGCTGGAACAAATGAGGAGACCATCAGTGTGCATCACGCTGCAACTTGGAGAGCTTGCTTTGCCTCCCACCTTTCCCTTCCAGATGTCAGGTGTTAGTGAAATGTGCCAGGGTTTCAGAGTAGTAATCACATCAATTTGAGCAGAGAACAAGCTGTCATAATTCACTGTACTAATGAAAATTATGATGACACCACAACAGAAATCCTTGCCAACCTAATCATCTCACACCACCACAGCACAAAGTTATTTAAAGACTAATGTTCTTAGTAGCATATACAAGCTTAGGAACTATTTCTGAAGGTGATTAAATACCAAAGCGAAGCGGAGTTGTATGCAGAATTTAGTTGTTGTTTGGTGAACATCCATTATTCCTACTGTATAGAGAAAACAAGTTCAATAAAGCACGATGGAAGAAAAGGAGGGGAAAAGTAATTTTTGGCCAGAGAAGTGCTGGGTATTCTGTGTTGCTGCCAGGCAGCGTTTAACTAGCAAAGATGTAAATGGGGACGCATACTCAGTTTGCTACCACTGAGTTTCCTCACTGCAGGTCATAAAGTTAAACTAATTGGGGAAGAAAATGGATTAGAGAAGCCTTCTGAGGAAGGAGACATGATTCAGACGTTCTGTGGTGTGTTGGCTTAGCACCCGTGCAGAGGGAAAAGGAAAAAAGTTGTGGGTCTCCTCCATCCCCAGCACACAGTCAGCACCAGGTGCAATAAATACATGTATTTACTTCATCATCTTCTGGGGGGAGTGTGTAGTAAAGAATCTGCAAAGGTTTATCAAGGGAAAAAGAGCATGGATTCAAATTAGTTTTAGGGAGCTGTAATAACTAGCTTGTGTGATTTGATCTACTTCAAACTCTATCCCCAGTGGTGACTCATGAAACAGAATGTCAAACTATAGTAAATTCAAGGAATAGATACAGCATTAGAAGACTGAAGGAAAGCCAAAATGAATGTGAAAGTGGGCAGTCAAAAGGAAAAAGAACAAACAGGGAGGCCAGTGGGAGGATGGAGGGGGAACAAAGGGAATCTGAGGCAAGGAGGTGAACTGGGAACGTGACAATACAATGGGTTCCACACAAATCTTCTCATATTTCATTACATATTCTCCACTAACTTATTTGGAGGTATTGTTTCTCAACAGAAATTTGAAAACGTGTTTTGAAGGAGGAATGGGAGCCTGAGGCGAGCAAAGGGAGAAATCTGTTCGGATCAGTTCCTTCTTTGCTTGTAGACAAGGCCAGGGGAATAACACTTGGAACGTGTGGTGATTCACAGCTTGCGCTTGCCACTCAACTAAACATCTAATTCCTGTGTTTCTGTGATGTTCAGAAATACAATATCATGTCAAAATACAAGGCACGGGTGGTACTTTTTTCAGAGGAGAGGTGGCCCCTGGTCTTGGGGAGGGTCTCTGACAGCCCAGTGCCAGCAGCTCCGCAGGCGCCCGGTTGGGTTTGTGCAAGTTCTTGGCTTGGTGCTTCCCTGGGCTGAACTTGCATGGGCTGGGGACGGGGACCTGAGTAGCCACAGCCATGAACACCTAAAAGGAGGAGATGATGACTGAAGGCTGAAAAGAAAAACCATGGAAATCCACAAAATTCAGGCTGGGCTGCTGATAAGGAAGGGCTCTATATCTTAGCAGCTCTCAGCATCCTGATCCTGTTTGACTTGGCAGGCCACTGTTCTCATCTCGCAGATACTCAGAGTTGCTCGCAGCCAGCCTGTATGTGCTGGGAAGATTTTTAGTCTGATTTCTGAAGGAAATGAGGCATTTGCAACCAGCCTAGCTGTTTCTCCCCATGCCTGTCCCTGGCCATCCTTTAATGAAGTGCGACAGCATGGATTTCCATCAGCCGAATGTCACTGTACTATATGACTACTCGGCTATACAGCAAGGAGAACCTGCAAGCCCTGAGGGCACAGCTAGCTTGGTTGGGAGAGTAGCTCTGCAGATAGCTCAACCCTCGCAGCTCTGCAGATATTTCTGCAGATCCCTCACACAAAAATGGTCCCACCGTCACTCTACAGCCACCTATCTTTGTTGCTGCTCCCTATATCCAGGCAACCTGCATCACTACTGTAAGAGGGATTTCTGTGTTAGCTCAGGTGACGAGAATGGCTGCTGCTGTTTTTAAACATAAGCCAGATCCGCACAGAACCAGCATGGTTTTCTCTGCCCTGCATCCCCCAGGTCCAGGGCAATGACAGAGGCTCTTTTCAGACTCCTCAGTCCAAGATATTTCACCACATGGGAGAAAGACATACAAAGGCAGCTTCAGTGGCTTCAGACCTGCTCAGCTGTCTGCCCTTCAAGCTGCTTGTGGATACTGGAGGACTGACTGCATGCACATGATAAGCTAAGCGCCTGTATTTATAAGGCACGAGGGCTCTTTTTATTGCACAACATACTAACGCATTTACTGTATATTTCTCTCCATTGATCCAGAATCACTGTATTTCCTTTCTTGGGATTTTAAGCCCCTCATTCAGTTGAGGCAAAAGGAATATATCTTTCCCACACAAAAAGGCATTAAATTGCCAATAAAGTTGTTACGCTCACGCTAGAGTCTCCAAGAAATGCCTGTGTGTGCCTGGAGCCAGCCCTCGCGGGGCCGGTTCAGACAGTGGCGAGGCTGTGCTGCACTTTCTGTGGGTGAGCTCAAGCTTCTCGCCCGAAGCCTGGGATGCCTGTTTGATCTGAGACCCATCAGCCATACGGAAAAACTTACCAGCTTCTACAGAAATTTTTGGAAGAAGACTTAGTTAAGTATCAGCCCAGGCACTGTCTGAATTGCTGGACTCTCTTATGTGCTGGGAATCTCCCCTCCAGGAAAACCCTAGGATTTAACCAAGAAAGAGGTGAAGGATGTGTTTTGATTTTAAAGAGGACAAGAGGGAAATGTAAATTGGAGAACCCTTTCAGAAGAGCATCAGATATATGATGGTGCTCTTCAAGCCCTGTCTTGCATCTTAAATGTAGCCTGCAAGGTTAACAAAATCCTCAGACGGCCACTCTGGGAGTGCTGAATCATTACATTTTACACAGTCCTTCGCACTATGAAACCTGGATGGTTCCCAAGAGTGAGCAATCTGGAAATAAAAATGTGCCTGATCAATAAAGTGAAATGGCTTGAAGAAATCTGAGTTTAGTGCTCTGTAAGTCCTAATTGGCTTTGCAAGTATCAGGGGTGACCTTGCCCTTCACAGCTTAGCTGTTATAGTGGTGTGCAGGGTTATTGCAAGATAACAACAGCGCAGTGGTGATCCTAGTGCTCTTGACAGCCCAAAAGACACTGACCACAGGAGAAATCAGCAGTGAGAATGGCAGCAAGAATGGCAAAATGTCCCAGTGGCATCCGATGGGCTGAGGTTTTTGTGCCCTGCTTGGGTAGGGAGCCATAACATCGACTCTCTCTACATCAGACATTGGCTAATACCTCTTTGTAGCCCTACATGCCAGCTGCTTATTTTTTTCAAAGACACGAGATATAGACATACAAATCACTAACACGGGTGACCTAATAAAAAGGCAAGTATAAGTATTCAAACAGCACGAGCTATTTAAATAGGGAAGTTAAACAAAATCCATCCCAACTGGCTTTCAACTCTTGGCCCCATGATCTAAAAATCAACTGGTTTAACTTACAGAATGCTAAAACCTCCAGAGGAAACGCTCCTCGCTTCTCAGCAGCGTGTGTGGACAGAATAAACTTCAGAGGCTTTACGGTGGTTAGCCAACAGAGACAGCCCAGCAGTGCCCAGTGCTCTGGTCCCCCCTAGCACGCTGCCCTGCCCTTTCATCCGTAACGTAATAAAATAAGGGAAATTTGCAGACTAAAATGCGTTGGGATCCCTTGCAGAGGGAACTGGGAATGCAGTGGGCTTTACCACACTGCTTGGCTTCACAAAGAGTCAGGTTTGATTGAGATTTCCAGCAATGCCCCAAAGTATCCCCAAAGACGCGCTTTGAACCACTTTGCTTCAAGACGAGCAGAAGTTCCCAGAAGGTTTCCCTTCCCTTGCCACGTGGATTTGAGCTGCCAAAAGAGGTTTGTCTCCCCAGGAACATGCAGCCCTGACAGGCTTTCACTGCCGCTGTTAAAAATCTGCATATTTTATTACCTGCGTTTTGTAACCTGGCACCGAAATCTCACTTTGAGCTAAAATGTGACATTTCTCCCTTGTAATGAGAAAATCACACCCTTGTCCACTTAAAAATTCTAATAATACAAATCCAAAATGAGCTTTGCATGTTTAAACACACTTAAATAAAACACTTGATGCTGGTGAGGAGTGAACGACGACAATTCAAGAGGGGAGCAGGAGAGAACAGTTTTGCTGCTCACACTCTCCACTGCTGGAGGAAAAGCAGCCAGGATGTTGAGTGCTGATGACCCGTCCCAGGGCCACTGGCAGCCCCATAACCTGGGCAACATGAATAAATATTATTTTTCCATCCATATGAGCTCTGTGTTTGAGCTCCTGCTCTGCCTAGCCACAGCTGGCACGGCTTCGCAGCGAGGGGGGGGAGTGATGGGGTATCTGCCAACGTCCATCCCAACACAGCCACCACACCCCACCATGGACCCATCCTGGGGTTTCTAGAGCTGGAAGCGCAAACCAAGGGCTAGATGGACCCATAAACATGGTGCATTGAGGGGAACCCAGTAGGGTTCCCTAAAAGGCATGCAAAGATGGAGGTTTCACTGCCACAGACGGGCCTCCCCAGAGCCACTGCAAAGCTCGGCCAACCTTGGGCCCACATCTTGCTCCCACGGCCCTGAAACCAGAGCCTTCAATCAAGAGGTTTTCACAGGAGCTCTGCAACTCCTGCAGGAAGGCAACCGGTGCCAGCCTCCTGGCTTTTATTCAATTTGACAACACAGTGGCCATAGCTATGAGATGGGAGCAAGGAATTGTCAGCAATTGTCACCTCTTTTATTTGAAGTCTTCCCTTACACACACACACACACGAAAAAAAAACAAAAATTCACATTTCTATAGCTTTTTCGATAAATCCATAGACATCCAAGGGCAAAGATGGTAACTAGTGACAAACAGTGGTGCCGTGGCTGATATGCTACTGTATAATCTTATGATGGCATGGTAAATAACTAGTGTCATTTTCTTATAATGTACTTATAACTTTATCAGGGTAAACATAAGAGAGTACATCACATTTCTTTACGTTTTTCACTTACTATTAAACTCCTGTCTGCTTCAATGAGCCCTCCGTACGCAGCTTGACTGCAGACTGGTGATCTGTAACTTTCTGCAGTATGATATTACCATTTCTCAAGTCCTGTTCAACTCCAGCTGTAACATTTCACAGGCAAAGATGGATGCCATGAGCAAAATGAAGGCACAGGCAAAATTTATCTCAATTTATACTGGACAGAAAAAGTAACTGAGGGTACCTTGCTGAAAGCAAAATATGCTGCTTGAATGAATTTACAGCAAGTAATAAAATAGAGCAGGGAGAGACCATTTACTGTAGGGGAAGAAGGTAATATATGATGTCAGTAATTCACTTTAAAACGATACTATTAAGCAAGTATAAAGGTGATTATCAACTTTTTTAGGCATTTAAGTTATATTTATAAGCCAGTTGGTGTGTGGTATCTACAAATAAAAAAGAGCCGCTTTTAATTTCTTCCAGAAAAAGCTATATATGTTTTATGCCACTTCCAGGACTAGCAGCTCTCACAGCAACAGTGGAGGACGAGGGCAGGCCCATGGCTCTCATGAAGGCAAAGTCCAATATCCTCAGGACCAGGTTATAAACACCGAAAAGCAAAATGTCTTATCTAATCCGTGGAGGAAATGCTAAGGGCAGACCAGGAACTGAATCAGTTCTTCCAGCATTAGTCCCAAGCCCGATGCTCAGACTTATCTTCATCCCAGCATTGCAGAACCTGAACAAGAAACACCAGCACAGACATGGCATGCCGGCGCTGGCTAGCCAGCAGCATCATATTATAAAATGAGATTATTTTAGCATGGGTTCAAAAGGGAGTAATTTTGCATAATGAGGCCACACTTGGACTGCTGTGTCCAGTTCTGGGCTCCCCGGTTCCAGAGGGACAGGGAACTGCTGGAGAGGGGACAGCAAAGGGCTACCAAGATGCTGAGGGGACTGGAACACCTCTCTGATGGAGAAAGGCTGAGGGATTTGGGGCTCTTCAGTCTGGAAAAAAGACGGCTGAGGGGGGACCTTATCAACGCTTATAAATACTGAAAGGGGGGGTGTCAGGAGGATGGGGCCAGGCTCTTCTCAGTGGTGCCCGGGGACAGGACAAGGGGTAACGGGCACAAACGTGACCATGGGAAGTTCCACCTGAACACGAGGAGGAACTTCTTTGCTGTGAGGGTGGCAGAGCCCTGGCACAGGCTGCCCAGAGAGGTGGGGGAGTCTCCGTCTCTGGAGACATTCCAACCCCGCCTGGACGCGTTCCTGTGCCACCTGCTCTGGGTGACCCTGCTCTGGCAGGGAGTTGGACTGGGTCAGCTCCAGAGGTCCCTTCCACCCCTATGATTCTATGATTCTATGATCTGTAGATGTTTCATAGACACGGGCTCTATGCAACTTTGTTGTTCAGAGCAGCCACTTGGGATGACTTTTGTCTCCTCAGCCCAAAAGTGCAGTGCGGCTTCCTCTGAGTACACCCTAGTCCTGGAGGTGCCCAAAGAGGCCACCTGGACCCCCGTTCTCCGCATTTCTGCTACGGATTTCTGTCTTCTTTTTCTGAAGATGTGCACTGGGAATTACACAGGATATTCATGCACAACTCCAGTAACACCTCCCCGTCACTACAGCGAACACGTTACCTGCCGCAGCCGGATAAGCCAGCTGTGAACACTGTGATTTCACCACCTCGTCTGATACCTGGTATCATCTGTGGGGCTGCAGCTCCCGGAGGCAGGTGATTACAGGGGGATCTCGTGTCTTCTTTTGCTTCCCTGAAAAGCTTAGAATAAAGCCTGAATATGTGCACTCTGAAGACTTAAATCCTAAAAGGAAAAAAAAAATAACACCAGCTGTATTACTTTCTAATTTTCATGATTTGTAAGTAAATATCATGATTTCAGGACTTTTGGGCTTGGTAAGCAGTCTCAGAGCAGATTTCCAACCCCCAAATCCCGGACAGGGAGATTTTCCAGCACAGGCTTGACCCTTCTGTCTCTGCACAAGCAAATGCTGCTGTGTTTCAGTGACCTGCTGACTGCGGGATTAGGCTTTGCAGCAACTGCCCGCTAAAGCAACGATCCCTTAGTGCAGAAGGGTTTGGGACTGGCTGTGCCGGCACTTCTGGAGCAGCCTGGGGAGGGATGCAGAGGATGCACTTCAGGAGCAGCCTGGGGAGGGATGCAGAGTTCAGTGCCAGGAAAGTCATTGGAAAGAAAGCAGCAACCTCAGTCCCTGTGGGTCCTTCAGGTTGTTCTGGCTCCTTGGATTAATCTCCAGGAAGATATCTCAAGGAATGAAATCCCCCCAAACGAAGATGAGCTGGAGGCAGAGCTCATCCCACTTACTGTTAATCATCCTGTTATTCCAACACTTATACACATGCATTTTAAATAGCTCTTTCAAACAATAGCCAGGCTAATTAAAGCTCATTCGGAATGGGATTTTCCAAGCCACAGCACTGCAGACAGCACACGAGAGGGACACACAGCACAAGTCTTCTGCTCCACCTTAGCTCGAGCTCTTGTTAATATTTTACGCTAGAGAGGGCTGAGCAGCACGACCTCTCTGGCACAGCCCCGTGCTCTGCTACAGTGCGGATCCACCTTAGCAACATCCAAATCAGCAATGTCGCTGGTAAAAAAAAGAAGAAACAAACCAACCCAGACTGTGTCTCCATGACACAGGTGGCCAGTGGGGATGTGCCATCCCTGCTCCACAGGGATCCTGTCCAGCGGGCTGCACCGTGTTCAGCGCGGCTGCAGAGGGATCAGATCAGCTGGGGAAGGGGTTAGGAGTGGGAAAGGAGAGCTTTGACCAAAGATCCCCTGAATCCCTTGATTAAATGACAGCTGGCTCAAAAGTTCCTTCCTATAAACCAGTAGCTCCTTTTCCCAGCAAGTCAGAATCTGCTCTGCAGGGCAGAGAGGACCTTTACTCTCCAGGCAAGGCATTCCTGTTGATCACAGTTTCTAAAAGTACATTATAAATAATGCTTTTGCAGATAAACTCCCCCTATCAAAGCAGAAGCGTCCTGTCTGACCAACCTGGTGGCTTTCTACAATGGAGTGACTGCATCAGTGGACAAGGGGAGAGCTACAGATAACATCTACCTGGACTTCTGCAAGGCCTTTGACACGGTCCCCCACAACATCCTTCTCTCTAAGTTGGAGAGATATGGATTTGATGGGTGGGCTGTTTGGTGGATAAGGAACTGGCTGGATGGTCGCATCCAGACAGCGGTGGTCAACGGCTCGATGTCCAGATGGAAAGGGGTGGCAAGTGGTGTCCCTCAGGGATCCGTATGGGGACCAGTGCTGTTCAACATCTTCATCAATGACATAGACAGTGGGATCAAGTGCACCCTCGGCAAGTTTGCCGATGACACCAAGCTGAGTGGTGTGGTCGATGTGCCAGAGGGATGGGATGTCATCCAGAGGGACCTGGACGAGCTAGAGAGGTGGGTCCGTGCAAACCTTATGGAGTTCAACAAGGCCAAGTGCAAGGTCCTGCACTTGGGTCGGGACAATCCTCGTTATCAATACAGGCTGGGGGATGACGTGATAGAGAGCAGCCCTGCGGAAAAGGACGTGGGGGCGCTGGTGGATGAAGAGCTGGACATGAGCCAACAATGTGCACTTGCAGCCCAGAAGGCCAATCACATCCTGGGCTGCATCAAAAGCAGCGTGGCCAGCAGATCCAGAGAGGGGATTCTGCCCCTCTGCTCTGCTCTGGGGAGACCCCACCTGGAGTCCTGTGTCCAGCTCTGGAGCCCTCAGCACAAGAAGGACATGGACCTCTTGAAGCGGGGACAGAGGAGGCCCCGGAGATGCTGGGAGGGCTGGAGCCCCTCTGCTGTGAGGACAGGCTGAGAGAGCTGGGGGGGTTCAGCCTGGAGAAGAGAAGGCTCCGGGGAGACCTTGGAGCCCCTTCCAGTCCCTGAAGGGGGCCTACAGGAAGGATGGGGAGGGGCTGTTGGCAAGGGCATGTAGTGACAGGACGAGGGGCAATGGTTTAAACTAGAGCAGGGTGGGTTTAGATGAGACATGAGGAAGAAGTTCTTTCCACTGAGGGTGGTGAGACACTGGCCCAGGTTGCCCAGAGAGGTGGTGGAGGCCCCATCCCTGGGGACATCCAAGGCCAGGCTGGATGAGGCTCTGAGCAACCTGATCTAGTTGAAGATGTCCCTGCTCACTGCAGGGGTTGGACTAGATGGCCTTTAGAGGTCCCTTCCAACCCAACACATTCTGTGGTTCTATGATTATTAGATTATTTAGAAAAGCCCATAATTACCAGGGTTTAATTTATTAACAAGATGGGCAATTTAAACACTGTCTTTGGAGATAACGAAATTGTGCTAACTCTGAGACGGAGAACATGAACACCATGGAAACTGACATCGACAAAAGCCATAGTACCGCAGAGAGGTGGTTTGCCCGCCTGTTGAAAACACCCAGCACATTCTCTCTCTTCGCGTGGAACCGGGACAAGTATTACTCAGGCTGCATGTGATGCTGACAGAGAACAAAGAGCAGTTTGTGGGTTGCGGCGGTGGTTTCCTCGGGTTGCGGCGTGAGCTGTGCCCAGCTCTGGGGCACTGGCATCCCGCGTGCCCCGAGAGAGGATGCACTCGCTGACACTCTGGACCGTGCTGAAGGTAATTGCTCTCTCCAGGCACTTTCCAGAAGCACATTTACTTTGCCAGAGGTCTATTAGAAAAACAGTGAGAAAATTTGATAAAACAGTTGCTTCTGCCTTTCCTTATGATATAAGGCTGTTCTTTAGCAATGATGCATACTAAGGCGCTGGGCCCTTACTGTGTAACCCCAGGAAGAGCAAGCACCTCATCTCTGCTCCCCATAAAGAACGTTTCTTTCCCAACAAGTGACAAACCTGGGGCTGCCTGCGAGGGATGGGACCAGCCTGCAGGAAATCCCTCCGTCCAATGGCTCCAGGAACCTGGCTGAGCCTTCGGCAGAGACAAATGCCAGCTGCCATTGGCAGCCACCCTTCGCTGGCAGAAAAGCTGCTGCTAGTGGAGTAAGCAGAGGGACGCAGAAGTTTTATCTAGCTTTAGCAGCCAGGCAGCAAGATGTTTAGATTGGATATTAGGAAAAATTTCTTCACTTCGAGGGTTGTCAAGCATTGGAACAGGGAAGTGGTTGAGTCGCCATCCCTGGAGGGGACGGTAGATATGTAGACGTGGTGCTGAGGGACATGGTTTAGTGATGGACTTGGCAGTGCTGGGTTAACGGTTGGACCTGATGATCTTAAAGGTCTCTTCCAACCAAAACGATTCTGTGATTCTATATTGAGGGATGTTGCGGGCCAGGCAGAGGCTTTGGAGGATGCTGGAGCATCCCAGCAGCCATGCCAGGGCAGCCTCTCCTTGAAAAGCACAGGGAGACACGCTGCCCCGTAACACACCCCAACACTTGGAAAAGGCAACAGGAGACATGAGGAAAGTCTTATTTTCTGGTGACAGAAATACTTCTGCCGCTTAGCTCAAGAGCGGAATTGCCGCCCTGTAATTATTCCTGATGCAGAGCACCAGACAGCAGATACGTGCAAAGCAGGCTTCGTGCCATTAGATACTTTAATCAGGAGGTCAGTGTATTTTGCACTGAGGGATTTGGGATTTGTACGTTAACTGCAGCGGCATGTGTTAGAAGGACATGTGAATTAATGACATTATTTATAACCCATCTCATTATCACACACAGCTTGATGCTTCAGACAGCCGCTAATTCTTTTAACCAGTTTCTATTGCTGGAAATAAAACTGCTTTGCTTCAGCTGTGATCTCTTAGAAGAATGCTGCTGTTGTTATTGTTTTTTAATATAAAAAGCCCTTTTCAAAGAAAGGCTCCATGATTGCGTGATGTAACTCCCCTGAGTCCAAGTCACAGATACAAAAATATTCATGTTGAGTCTGATAAATGAACAATGAACAAATTACATGCTTGATTTCCCTGCTTTGCCTTACTTTTGATCTCTAATATTAGATTGCTATAATTGTTTTTCAGCTCCTTGTGCACATATTACCAATGTGTATGTTGCTATAGAAATGTAAAATTCAACATGTCGTCCCTTAGATTTTAAAAGAAATTTGCTCCTCCTTTTATTTCTGTCCTATTCTTTGACAGAAAAAAAAAAAGAAACCATCAACTGACAAATATTAAAGCCTCAGATATGATTCCAGCCTTTTCCCCGAAGAGGTTGTAGCATGGCACTGGCTTTTCTGATGATTTCAGCTGAAAGAGGAAACTCAGGCCTTATCCTGCTTACGTAGAAAACAAGGAAAAAGGCACTTTTTTTTTTCTCCTATATATCTATATCTATATATTTATAAGGTTTTTAGACACTTGGAAGCACAAGGAAGAATTATAAGGAAACCAGACCATTTTCCTGAACGCAGACATCCAAGAGCAAAATCTGTTCTTTCTCCTTTCTCCTGCCAAGAGAAATCACTATTTGCAAGGTTGGTTGCCCAGAGGCAACATCTCCGACCTGTCTTCAGTTTCCCCCTCCCAGACTGGCACATGGTGACTTTCTAGGCAAAGAATAGCAAGTGCCTGTGTAGCATCTAGGGGCTAATGAATGCTTACCTACAAATTGGGACTGGCAGCACTTGGGGGGACCCGGGTGTCAGTACAAAAATAATGCCACCTCCCTACGTCCCCTCCA
Organism: Sterna hirundo; assembly: GCA_009819605.1. Taxonomy (NCBI): domain Eukaryota; kingdom Metazoa; phylum Chordata; class Aves; order Charadriiformes; family Laridae; genus Sterna; species Sterna hirundo. The sequence goes on along the minus strand of CM020444.1, from coordinate 23,662,079 downwards.
GGGCTGTGCAGGGAGGGAGCTTGCACTGTGAGATGGGGGCACAACGGCTTCACCTGCGCCTAACCAGTCGGGAGAAAAGAGGAGAGACCACCCTGCGGCGGAGGAAGAGCAGGGCTGAGGGTGGAGAAAGCTTCTGCTCGGCAGCGAGCGATGTTTTTTCTTCTCCTGAGAAAATAAATAAACACAGGGAAACAATTAGCCCTGAATATAAGTGAAAATGTGACTTATCAGGCAGTAAAATTGTTATAGTGATGGGAATGGAAATGAATTAATTATGACTGACAATAATGCTAATAAAGATCCATTTCCAGAGGTGTGGATGAGTAGAAAGGGCCATAATCACAGCAGTGCACTTCACTTTTGTTATCCGATGGGATGAAAGCAGAGCTGCTCACTCGCTGTGGCTGCTGAGGGGGAGCATGAGGAGACCAGGAGGATGGACCCCAACACCACCCCATGCCAGGGTGGTGCCAAGTGATCAGTGATGGGCTCCCCCAATCCCTCTGTGCTCCCCGGTCTGCTCAGAGCCGGGCTCACTCCAAAGGGGAGCACAGGGGAGAGCTCCTGTCTCGTGGGTGGGGAAGCTTTTTTTTGGAAGGTATTTTCGGCAGCCTCTTCTGGCAGCCTCTACATGCAGGTGCTATGCTTAATTATAGCCCCCATCAGCTGGCAAATCTACTGCCTCGCAGCTAATTCTCCATCCCTGCTGTGCCACTGGTAATCATCTCAGCGCTAAGCCCTGCCCTGAAACCAGCGCTGCTCAGTTACATCTCAGAAGCATCGTTTCCCGTGCACACACCTCTTCCCAGACTGCGCAGGGGCTTATCAAGCAGAGGGATAATCATATTATACCTTGGGAGGGGGTAGGAGTTGATTTACATCTCTTCTCTTGCCATGAGACTACCAGGATGGAGCATGGAGGAGGAGGATTTAACGATGTGTGATGTCTTTAGGCTAAAATGTCATGGACAAAGAGGACCCCACTCAAAACTGGTCAAAGGCTGGCCTTTTACTGGTCAAAGGCTGGCCTTTTGCAGGACCTTTAGAGAACTTTGCTCCCAGCAGGCTGTTCCAGACATCTTCCCCCACAACAATCCATTGCTATGAGCTAATCTGTCATGTTAATTTAAAGCAGCAGAATGTGAATAAATTGCACTTCACCCTCGATAAAAAAACCCAAGTGTTAGCTGGTGACTGTTTGCACAGAGAAAAGCCTTTAAGGTGCATTTATACCCCTCGTCCTCCCCATCCAGACCGGCCGGGCACTTTTCTTGCCGATGACTCCGTGTGCAGCCATGGAATGGTCTCCAGGAGCGCGGCTATAACCAAGTATGTGGTGACGCCCCTGGGTTTGCTGCCTCTGCCTGTAGAAGAGCTGTGAGGGGTGGTGGACCCTTCCCAGGGTGGCTTATCTAACCTGGCTGGAACAAGTCAGAGTCCTGCTCTGGCTCCTCAGCGGAGGATCTCCCTCTCCCTCCTGCCATAGCGGGAGCCAGCTTAACCTGCCAGCCAGGCTACAGAGTAAAATGTTGTTGTCTCCATATCTCCCTACTGGAAGTAGCATAACGTGTGCCCCATCACCCCTGCTAACTCCTCAAAGGATATGGAGCAGGTGATCGCCAGCACTGAAGCCATTCCAAACTGCCCTCTGCAGAGAGTTACATCAATATTTTGGAAGTATTACCCTTCTTGAATGAGCCGAGTCACAACTTCTTCCACCCCGACGCATGTCCATGCCCGATACCATTTGAAACCCCTTTTTTCCATCTTTTTTTTCCACCTCCACCAAAGCCCATTCCTCAGCCTGGTGGCTTTCTCTCCTTGGGTTTTCTCTGCGCCGCAGTTCCCTGCTAAACACACACGGAAGAGATCAGGCCTGCCTGGGGACTTTGAAGCCCTGCAAAAGACAGACTTCTCACCCTTTTTGAAGCAGCAGTTACCAGCAGAGACACTAATTGGCATGCTGCTATCTCCAAGAGAGCAGAGATAAACTCAAGGAGAGCAGTAATGTTATATGAGGTAAAGGGCAGGGCTGCTCACAATAATTAAAGCACAAGCAAATACATAGCAATACATCTAACGCTCTGACTTTGGTGGACTAGCCAAGTAAAACAAAGCATATCTTGAGGGCAAAAATTCTCCCATTTTCCCCCAAATCAGGGGTCAAAATTATGCTGCTGCAAGTAAATGCAATACCACAGAGGCTGGAACGGCTCCTATTTGTCACCTAGATTTAATTTAACCTTGATTCAGCTGCTCTGACCCCCAACTCTTCAAAAAACATAAAGATGAAATCTCACCCCAAAGACTGTCCCCAGGCAAGTGCCAGGGGCTGGAAAGCTGCACATCTGCCCTGAGCTCTGCAGGATAACTTGGAGAAGTTATTTTGAAAATGAAGCCTTAGAGCCAGGCTTGTCCATCGCAGGCACTGGACCTGCTCCAGGCACATGCCCCAACCCTGGCTGCCGAACTTGGGGCCCAAAGGGATTTCCCTTGGCTCTGGGTAGCCCAAAAATAGGAGGGGATGCAAACTTGCCCTCCAGGCAGTGCCAGGTTACACCTGCCCAGCAGAACGCGGGGCGGTGAGGCACCCACCACCCACAAGGATGATGCCGTAATCAAAACCTGTCACCCCAAATAAGCCCAGCACCGAGGGGGGAACTGACCCTCTCAGGGACCGCATGGGTGCAAAGGAGCATCAGGAAAACATCCTCCCTTCTGCTACGGCTCTTGTTTATCCTTAACATCATTTCTGTCTAAAGAAGTTTTTGCCATGCCATATCACTGCGCCTAAATACCTCGTTTTAAAAGCAAAGAGGGAAAAGCCAAAGAGAGTGAAATACCCACTTGGATGGATATTTTCAGAGACTCAGAAATTGCCAGGCCAGAGGGGACCACTGTGATTGTCCCTCCCGACACAGTGCCTCATCTGGCCTCAGCGCTGCCCTGCATTAATTCCTGCCGCGACTCCAATTGCTGTGGGAACCAGAGCATAGATTTCAGAGAGAAAATTCCAGTTGTGTTTGGGAAAATTTCCTGTGATAACGACTTGACCACAACTCTTCTGCAAATAGTTCCCAGAGTTAATTTTCCTCACTCCAGAAAAAACACTGCTTTTTTTTTTTCTTTTTTTCCAGTTTGAACTAGCTTCAGTTTCCACTGAATCTTATTATTCTTGGTCTACTACACTGCAGCACCTGCCGTTACCAAATTGCCCACCATCACAAAGGCAAGTAGAGATGGCCTTGGCAGCGTATTGCAGCCAGAACTAATTCTAACCAGCAAATCACTCATTTTCAGTTCTTAGAAACGTATCTTTCCTCTTTCCCCACCAGGAGAAGGTCAAATACAGATTTCTCCTGTGCCAAATGCAACACTTTTTCAGTTAGGAGATTGTCATCTATAATTATGAAATATTTCAAGGACGTTTCAGCGCTGACAGCCTGAGTCCTTCGTGCGTCAGTCAGATTGAAGTCCCTCGTGATAGCTCAGCTTTCTTCCCCACAGACGAGGGGACGGCGCACGAGGAGCCCATCACCCTGCTCTGCCGTGGGCCGCGGTGGCCAACAGCAGTGCTCAGGGTCCACGTTCTGGGCCATCTCCCAGCACGTGTGTCCCCACGCAGCCACGGTCCTTTGCTTCTGGACCGTCAGATGGTATCTTGCCATCCCTGGCAAGAGCCTGCTCATCCTTGCTGCTGTCAAGATAAACCGATTATAGTCTAAGAGGTTAATCACAGGCAACAGTGACATCTTTACCTCGATATATGCTATCTTTAGCTTTATGCACTCATAACAGTGAAAGCATCACCTACAGTTTGGAAAAATATTCTGTATTAATTGCAACAGAAAAATTAGGAACTTGTTTCTACAGATTTAGTGAGGTGCTTATGAAAACACTTTCAAACCATCACTGAAAAACTTGTCATCTAGTTTTCATTAATAGCATCCAGTTTCCGGTAAATAAAAAATATTCTGGAACTCCAGTAACAAATTTTTTTCTAGAATCTGCAGTAAAAAGTAATGTGAATATTGCTGAGTTTTTCTTCAGTGAAAGCTTAACTCTTCCTAAGAAGCTGCCGAGTGTGTAAAAACAAAGGTAGAAATCAGAAGCAGCTGAATTTGCTGGAGAGATGTCTCAGGGTTGCCTGAAATAGATGCAAATCCTGCACAGATAAAGACGCCATTGAAAAATACTGTCTCCGGACGCAGCTGCGGGGCCACGGGTGCCTCTGCCCCACAGGAGGGTTTCTGCTCCCCGTCCTGCCCTGCCACCACCCCAGGCGAGCGTGGGGAGACCGCAATAAAACAGCAGGTGCAATAACTAACTGTGCCTGCCCAATGCTAATGTATGAAGGAAAGCCGATAAGCAGTGCCTGGGCTCTCCTTTCCTCCGACTTAAACTGAGATTTTCTAGTTCACGCATGAGGTTTGCGGTTGGAGGATTGAACAGATAATTAGCGCTCTCTATTTCCTGCTGTTCCTCTGCATTGTAAGCGTATTTAAAGGGCACTTAGAAAAAACAGTCACAACCTAAATTAACACGTAATATGCAAAGGAAATATTTGGTGGGCTGTATGGGAAAGCAACATAGCAGGTATTACACCCCGGAGAAAACACAGCCTTTCCCTCCCCTGAGATTTGCCCCGGGGCTTCTGTGCTGGCTCGTTTTTATCATTCTATCGCTTTTCTCTGTTGCCGTGGTGTAGAAATGGCGGGGTTGCTGCACGGGATGCGGGGGAGCTGCCACCATCCCTCCCGCGCACAGGAGGAGGCAGCCCACGGCCAGTGCCCCCCACGCCCCCGCCGAGCATCCTCCTCGGAGCCGCTCCCTGGCAGGAGGAAAACGGCTGGTCTCTTGTTCCTCAGCTCAGAGCTCCTCAATCTCAGCGGATGATGAAATACCACCAAACAGTCTGCAGAACAGCTGAGGAAAGGAAAATACAAACCCACACCGATACGTCCCACACAGCCGCCGAAAAAAGGGCAATGTGGAAGCACCCGCAAGCCCTCGAGACCAGCACAACTTCGGTTTGTCTATAAATGAAACCTATTTATCCTTGCAAGATTAAAAACAACAAGCACAAACCACGGAAGATCGGAGAAGCTAAATTGGTAGATGAAAGCTGGCAGGTCACTGGAAAATTGCCACATAAATAAATACATGTTATCTCCCCAAGAGGGGCCAAAGCTAGTGTGAAACACCCCAGCTAGCGTGAAACACCCCAGCTAGTGTGAAAATGGCTTTAATAATTAAGCCTGCAAAAAGTGAAGATTAAAAATTTATCCTGAACTAAATGATGCAGAACGGCTTTCCCCCATTATACATTTATGATAGATAACACACTAACTCAGACACCATCTTTTGAGCGCACTACACCCCGTTGCTCTGCCTGCGCGAGTGCCCCGTCGCTCGCACCTTTGCTGCCTGGACTCTCACTTTAACCCCGGAGGAGCAATGAAAACACTTCATTTTGTTAATTCTTTGAAGTACAACCACCTCACGTTTCAAAATGAAAGCTCATTTTGACTCCCTAACTGGAACATTGTGAGAAAGTCTTGAAAGGGGATGTTTCAGGGATTTCAAATTTTATTTTCTGCCCTTTCTCATGGAATTTCCAAAGCATAAAATTCCTTGAAAAGTCTGTCATATAATATTCCGTTATAAACTATGAAATATTTAGCATAACCTGGAGTTATACTGAAAAAAGTCATGTTGTAAAAAAACCTGTCAATCATTCCTTTCAAAGAAATCCAGAAGGAACTGGGCATCCGTACAGCTGAGGAGACAATACTCAGTAAGAAGTAAATAAAAGAGGAAAACGGAATTACTCATGTTCTAGTAAATCCAGGAGCCCTATGATGCGCTGAATTGGTGTTAAGAGGACTCTGCTGGTCAGCAAGGGCCGCATGGGAGCTGGGGACCTGCGACCCTGCTGTGGACACCCCCGGCAGAGCCCGACACCCCCCCAGCAGGGGCTTGTGCCTCTCTGGCCACCAGCCGTGGCTTGCTGGGCCACTCCGGGTCACAGGACACCTCAGCAAACCAAGGGACATCAGCCACACGTTTAAGGTCCTTGGTAGAATTGCTGAGCAACAGCCGCCACCAAAAGGAACCCCCAGGGTTTTAAATACAGCAGGAGACTGCATTTCTGGCTTTGCGAATGGCTTCTCGCACCCCCGCGCCTCCAGCCCCCTTGCAGCCCTCGGGATTTTGAGTGTGATGCCGTGGGCAGCTGGTACCGGGCAGATTTTTGTATTTCTCCCTTGTCTGACGAGTTCCAATACCTGCACTCCTGGCTTTATGTAACACTGTGGGTAGTTCTACTGAAGATGAAAGTAGCTTTAAGTTTAAAAAACGTTAAGAAAAGAAAACACAGTTTTTATTCTTTCCTCTGGTTAAGGTGCTTGCCAGTACATATAAATTCAGGACAGAGTCTGCTTCCCTATAAAAGTTTGATGGTGTTCTTGGCTGGAAGGCTGACAAGGCACTGAATTCCAAATTCAGGAATTGTTTGACTCTATGATGTGTTTATAATTAAATTTATCTCCCTTGAATGCAACCAAGCATCTCCCCGGCTTATTGTGCGAGGCAGCTGCATGTTAAGGATTATGCCTGTGGAATCAAATAGATTGATGACATGATTTAGGACCTATCTGGAAAGATTAATTGAATTAAATATAACTTACACAATTTGCCTTAATCCTCTGAGGAGAGCCTGACCGACTTCACACCTCTGCTCTGCTCCAGAAACCTTATTAAAAGAGAGAGAGAGAGGAGTGATTGTTTTATATACTTAATTAGGAGCTTTAAATGTTCGATAAGTCACTACTCTTAGGAGGGAAAATCTGAAATATTTATTGTCTCATCCCTTGTTTTGCCTAGTTCGCTATTTGTTTTGCTTCCTTATAAATCAGCAGGGTGACTGCAGACCTCATGGTGGGGCTACCAGGTCCCCACAATTCAAATGACCAGACCCTTGCTGCCATGCCCGAACCGTGAGCAGGCAAAAAGGCAAAAGAAATTAGCCTTGCATTTCTGGGAATTTTGCGCTGCTCTGCATAGCAAATCCCATAGATTTGCCTTGACGATGAGAGACGAGATGGGAGCCCAGCCCTGAACTCAAGGTGCTCGAAGGCAGGTAAAGCATTGTTTTTTCCCCGCACAGGTGCAGAACCTGGTCCGTGGGTAGAGCTGGAGGAGCTCTGAGCTGCTGATACAACACTCGCACCGCATGACGCTGCCATTTCCCTCATTAACATTTTGTCCTCAAGCTCAGCATTGCACAGGCAATTAATAAAAGCAATTTAAAACAGGACAAATGTTTTCCCTCAGTAAAACTTTCCCTGCAACATGTGTTATCCGTCAGTTCTTACAGAGCTTTTCCAAGGGAACTTGACGTTTTGTAGGACGACAGGGAGGCTGACAGCCAGTCCTTACCTGCATCTGACCTTTACATGCCAGGTTCACTTTGGCTCCTGCTGGCCATAAAAATGGGCTAATAGCCTGGTGGAGTTCGGAGACCCCCAGGCCACTGGTCTGCACCTAACAGGGGTCCCTGGCAGAGGCTTTGAAGGACTGGTAAAATCATAGAATCAGAGAATCATAGAATCATAGGGTTGGAAGGGCCCTCTGGAGATGACCCAGTCCAACCCCCTGCCAGAGCAGGGTCACCCACAGCAGGTGGCACAGGAACGCGTCCAGGCGGGGTTGGAATGTCTCCAGAGACGGAGACTCCCCCACCTCTCTGGGCAGCCTGTGCCAGGGCTCTGCCACCCTCACAGCAAAGAAGTTCCTCCTCGTGTTCAGGTGGAACTTCCCATGGTCACGTTTGTGCCCGTTACCCCTTGTCCTGTCCCCGGGCACCACTGAGAAGAGCCTGGCCCCATCCTCCTGACACCCCCCTTTCAGTATTTATAAGCGTTGATAAGGTCCCCCCTCAGCCGTCTTTTTTCCAGACTGAAGAGCCCCAAATCCCTCAGCCTTTCTCCATCAGAGAGGTGTTCCAGTCCCCTCAGCATCTTGGTAGCCCTTTGCTGTCCCCTCTCCAGCAGTTCCCTGTCCCTCTTGAACCGGGGAGCCCCGAGGTACTCTGTCACACCACCTGCCTGTGGAGCAGAGAGCAAAAACCATACTATATCGTATTTTCAGGACAAACCATCAAAAGCTATATTCAGCTGTAGCAGTGGGGGCACGTTGGTATGCAGAAGCTTGCTCTTCGGCTTGGATTTGGGCCAGGAAACAACATCTAACATCCCTACTGTGGTGGGAAATGGGATTTTAAATCTCAGAATCTTCAGCCAAGTAATTAGATGGACAACAAAATTCACACCCCCTCTCCCAATAGGTAGCCAAGGGCTTTTCAGAGGTAGATACCTGGGGGTTTTTTCTATAATATCTTTAATGAAATTAGCATTGAAATGTAATATCTCATCACTTACAGTCAGAACACATCTTAAATTGCATAATGCTTTATTAATTATATATTTAATGACTGTGGCCTTGTAGATACATTATGGCCACATTTATAACTACCTAGAAAACATGGAAATTCACCATACAAAAACAATGAGATGCAAAGACTTACAAGTGCAGCATCTTCTAAAACAACAGCATGCTACATAGTCATTCCAGTACAAATGCCTGAGAGTTTAGTGCCGCGGTACCTCTGCTATATAGTGACGGAAATATTTGTGTGTAGAAAAAGTGATGTTCTGCAAGGACACAATTTATACAACATTTACATAAAATTTGGCATGAAAATAAACAGCCTCCTTTTGCTTTCAGTTCAGATTTGGCATAAAGCCACAAAATTTGCTCCAAATTTATACTGCAAGCAGAATTTTGCCCTTTGCTTCTGTAAGGCAGATAAATTTCCAGTATTGTATTTTTGTTCTGTGCCAACTAATTTGGATACAACAGATTGAATTTAAAGGTCAAAAAGTCAAGAAAATTGACTGGCTGAAGAAGGTAAAATGTTTTTTCAAAACTGATCTAAGAAAATTGAAACAGCTCAGAGACGTCATGGACCATTTTATGAAATCTGTATTTCATAGAAGATAAAATTGAATCTAGGGGCAAGGCAACAACCTATCACGGGTCTTAGCACGCTTGCCTCAAATCAGCGATTTCATCAAAAGCTATTTTACTTCTCGCAATGCTGATGACCAAGAAAAAAAAAATTACATCTGCACCTTAAAGTCCACAAAAACAGACACCAGAAAAAGAGCAGAGACCTGAACAGAATTCAGCCCAGACCCAAGCCACGGATCTGACTGTCTGGGAAACGTCTGGAGCCAGATTTCAGTTTCCACACAAGTCCTTTCTCCAGAAGGACAATGTTGGATCAAAGTCCTGGATCCAAACAGCCTGGAAAGAGCAGTTTTCTTTTATTACAGCCCAAACATGTATGCAGCGTTTCTCAATAACCCAATACAACTTCTCTTTCCACCACTGGGAGGAGAATGAACATTCGTATTTCTATTGCAATAGAAGTTATGAAGACAAGCAGAAAGGATTTCTAACCTGGGGTGATACAAGCAGAATTACTAACTCCACATTGCAGACAACAACAGCAGATTTTAGAGTAAATCCGCGTTTCAATGAGGCTGCTGCAGCACGCCAAGTGCCGTGACCAGGAGTCCTGGCAACATGAATAGGACTTCTAAGGGACAAAGGAGATGGGTCAGACTAAAGCCACTGAACTGGGCTAATTAGTGTTTATTGATGCTTTGTGGAATATGAAGCGATACGCTTACGTGGGAGTACATCAGCTATTTTATTCACAAGGTGGTGAGCCGCTCTGAGGATAAAAGCTGACTCCTGAGTAGAGTTGTCCATCCTGGTGACCTCAAGTGAGCTGCAGACCACCAGCCCCAGTGCAGCTCAGCGCAGTGACGATCCCCTCACCCCGCACCGCTGCACAAGCACTGCAAGGCCAGGGATCTACCCTTGTGCTGAGGGACACGGTGCCACCATGCTGCTCAGTCTCGGCATGGAAAATTCCTCCTGGATTTACTCTTACAAGGCATCTCCGACCCCAGCAGAGCCCTCGGGCTGAGCGTGCCACGGAGCACTCGGCTCTCATGCTCCGGTATTGAGCACGGCGCAGGGCCCCACAAGGGCTGAGAGCCATCGGGCCATCAGAGCACACCGGGCAACGCCATGTGAGCCTAAATGACAGATTTGCAGAGTCACAGAAAACAGGGCTGGAAGGCACCTCGGAGGTCCAGCTCATACATTTTCTTGCCTCAGGCAGGATCAGCTCAATCTCTACCTATGAGATATGTCTCATCTGTCCTTAACCACCTCCTCGGACTATTCAAGTACTTCACTGCCCACTAGGAAATATTTCCAGATATCTGACGCTGATCTTCCCTGCTGCAGTGCAAACCCAGCATTTCACAGCTGACCTGCAGGCTCTTGCCTTCCCTTCCCTGCTGGTGCCAAAAGCCCTCTGTGACACGTTCCTGGGAAGGGTCCAGAGGGCTGTGTAACCCTGAGGAAGAGAACAGAGCCCAAGGCGCCAGCGCCCCCCTGCCAAGCCATGACAGCGGGTGGCAGCTCAGTCAGGACAGGGGAGGAAGATGAGGGTCTCTGCCACTGGAGGAGCAATGTCCAAGGACAGGACACATGAAGGGCCACAACCAGGGCTATTTCTGATCTCAGGACAGGGATCATAGAATCATAGGGTTGGAAGGGACCTCTGGAGATGACCCAGTCCAACCGCCTGCCAGAGCAGGGTCACCCACAGCAGGTGGCACAGGAACGCATCCAGGCAGGGTTGGAATGTCTCCAGAGACGGAGACTCCACCACCTCTCTGGGCAGCCTGTGCCAGGGCTCTGCCACCCTCACAGCAAAGAAGTTCTCCTCATGTTGAGGTGGAACTTACGATGCTCAAAACCAAGAGGTAATTGCTAATTGCTTTGTGCTTTTGTATGTATTAATACAGACCCAGAAGAAAGGCCTATTCATGAGGTCGTTCATGCTAATACAATCTAAAAATGCTGTTTTACCAGCACTGCTGGCATGAGCTGTGCAATGCCATGGCTGCACACTCATCCGTCAAATGCTAGAGCATCATTCCTCCGTTTCATCACCCACAGGAGCATCCATGCCAGGCAGGATTGCCAGCCCGGAATAAAGCCAGAGACTCTGCTGGCCATCTGCTAACCTGTTACACGGTCCCCACAGTTCATCTGTTCTGCGCGAATCTCACATACACTGAAGTGTCGCAGCCAAAGGTTTTTCAGCAGTTGGTAGTATATACGTATCTGTTCCTGTTCAAACACCCATACGCACGAGGAGATCAAAGACGTTGTACACCTAACAGCAAAAAATATATTCTATCTCTAGTGGAAGCTCATTAAACGTTAGTCAGAAGAAGAAAACAGATTTCTGAGGATGGTGGCGAGCTGTGCTGGACAATTCCCTTACTGAGAAAGCAAATGCACATGAGGTTCTTGGTTTTCTGTATAGACTCATAGAATGATTTAGGTTGGAAAACACCCTTTAGATCATCAAGACCAACCACAAACACTGCCAAGTCCACCACTAAACCACGGCCTTAAGCACCACTGTGTGTCACATGTTGGGACAAATTCAAATCTCTTAAATATGGATGAAACTAGCCCTGAATGTATTTGGGCACATAAACATCTATATTGAGATTCTTTGCTTGAAGGGACCCTTTTGCAAGTTCTGCCCATAAAAGGCAGGTAGGTTTTGGTAAATCAGAGAAGAGCTCAGACAGAGCACTTACTGCTGCTGAGCACCAGCGTGGGCTGCTGAGACACGCCATTGACAGAAGGAGCATGTTCTCAAAAGCCTCAGAATAAGTGCTCCTTCCCTGAGTAGTTTTAGCGCACTTAAAGCTGCGTTCATCTGAAAGCAGTGTCTCAAATGATGGCCCTGGGGCATGTCGCGAGCCTCAGGTGCTGGTGCCAGCCCCACGCACACCCCTACAAGTGAGCCCATGTATGAACCAGTCCTCTCAGTGCCACCAGAGAAAACAGGTCTTACTGCTTTGTTAATTTTTAATGACCCTTTCCCACCATCTCCTTTGCTTCTGCACTGATTTACACCCTTTACAATGCGATACCCTCAGTCCAGGAGCCAACCCCTGTCACCTGAAGCTGGGATCTGGCTCCAAGGCCTGTAGACCACGTACTTAGTGGTTTTGGTGCAGGAGCCCATTGCCATCTCTCCCTTGCACAAGTGCTAGCTGGCCTCAGATGCCGCCAGCACCACCAGAATGCTTCAGCAGCTCTGGGAAGGTCCCAGGTCCCGAAAGCGTTAAATCTAGACCACAGCTGAAAACACTGCGTTAGAGCCATCCTGCCCCAAAACCCCATCCTGGCAGCACACAGCATAGCATCCACCAGGAAACTCAGCCTTCCAGCTTCCAGGGCTTGCCAGCTGCTAAATGGCACCATGGATCTGAATTCAAGGTGGAATTTCCATCTCATCTCCATCATTAGCATCCTACAAGAACTACTTTCAGCTTTGTCCTTGGGGAGGGGGGGACATGCATTATGCATAGCAAGAATTTCTCCATCCATCTTCCAGAATGCGTTATCACTCTTGATAAGGGCTTTCAAGTCACCAGTCTCATTTGAAAGGAAGGTGAGCTGACCCATGAATACCACACGCTGCAGCTCCAAACGCTCCCTGCTAGAAAAAAAAACCCATCGGAGGAGCACAAGGGGCAGGAAGGCCGTGTAGGGACCCTGCAAGACTCTGCAGCCAGGTGGCTTGCACGGGGCTGTGCCTGACTCCTCTCCATCCCATGTCCGTTACTGCTGCACACAATGAGCATCTATGAGGAGCTGCAAAAGCAGGGAAGCAGAGGCTACGTCTTCATGGGAGTACCAGGGAAAGAGTCAAGATCCAAGGGATCTCCAAAGGTCTCTTGGGATTCCCTGAATCAAGCGCGGTAACAATAAGGTTAAATTTAGCATATTGTCTGGTTTTCTTGTTATGGGTAGCAGGGTAGCTGGATGTTTAGGGGTGAGTTGTATACACACTGACAGCAAACCAGTTACAGCTTTGCAGGGCATACTACATAAACGCATACAAATATATTAAAGCAAAAAGCGCTACCCTGTTTTACCTTCCAAACTATTATATCAAATTTCCTATTCCACTAACAGAATGTGCAAACGCGGCATGGAGTCTGAACCCAGACTCACAGGGGCTATTTTTACAGCTTGTAGAATCAGAGAAAAACACCTCCCAGAGACACAAAGCAATGCAATCAACCACGTCCGGCAGTTGGCTGCTCCCTTAATGAGCAGGCATCGCATCAATGTTTCCAAAAAGGCCACTCCAAGTACAGCTCTGTTCAGATTGTGTTCTAATCCCCCCCTACACCAAATGCGCCAAAAAATATTTATGCCTGCTGTATTACATTATAAATTTATATTTCTGAAAAGTAATGAGTTATGACGTGACACCAGGCATGATAATTGAACCTCGGGGCCCAGCCCTGGGAAGCTGCCTCCAGAGCCATCTCACCAACAGGAGTCTTACTTTTGGGGGCAACAGTAACCTCCAGATGGCATTGGGGATGTTAAAAATAAAAAGACATCCAAGCCTATCAAGGGAGACGTCTAATTATACATCCACTTCGCTCTCCCCTGCAATGTATTGGAAGCAATTATTTTTAAATAGATCAAGGGTGTCAGCGAGGTTCAATTTCTCTATCAGCTGTGCAACGTGGGCACGCACAGAGTAAAGTCTTACTCAGCCATGGGTAGGGATGTGTCCTGAGGTTGCATTCTGACATTTGTGAGTCTCATTAAACGTGCTTTATTGATTTGTTTTGGTTTTTTGTAATTGCAGCATATGAACATTTTTAATTTTTCATTTCTGCTCTTGGCATTTAATTTGAAGTGATCACGAGTTTAGTGCTAAGACACGTATCGGAAATGACCTTCAAGCTTGAGAGAAAATCATTTCATTTTAGCATCCGTCGATAAGCAGTAGGCAGAAGCCTTGTACGTTAATAGCATCTATCAAACATTTTCCCTTAAGAACTTGCTGACCTTCTTGGCAGAGGCCCTTCAAACAACAACCCCTTCTACTCACTGCCTTTATCGAAGAGATGGGATTGCTACTAAGTCATTTCTGCACTCAGAAATTAGGTCAGCTATCAACAGCGACAGATTACAGAACTCAAATGATCTGTTCTCTCTGCTTGACGAAAGGAAAGTGTAACAGCGGCTTTCAGTGCTTCACACTCAGAGCATCCTCATCTCATCTCTGCTCCTAAATTACATGACCCTCCTTTTTAGGAGCACAACGATTTAAGGAAGAGGCTATTTAGCAGCCTGTAAATCCACCCCGCACGGTTGTTGCCTTCTGGTTTTGCTAACAGGAGACTGGATAACAGCTGAGCACATAATTTGCAGTGAATATTCAGAGGAGTTTCTCATGCTTTACAGCTGTGAAAGCGGGATCAGGTCTGGAACAGAACTGGCCCCAGTGAATTCCACAAGCACATTTGACAGAGAACTCATTTTCCAATATGCACATCACAAGAGGGAAGGAAGAAATTTTGAGTGACAGACTCTTCACTAATAGGTTTTTTGATTGCACAGTAGAAAAAATTACAAATTAAGATTTTTGGAAAGCAGGTGATAAATTAAAGAAAGTAAGTGTTTTCAGATGATCTGAATCTCTAAAAAAACCCACATTCCATGCATGAATTACAGTTTTAGCAGAACGAAATGATCATGTTTCCAGAATTAATTCAGTCGCAACAAGCTTTCGCGACAACAAAAAAACCCAGTTGCAAGTACGTTCCATATTTTATGTCATAGCACGCATTCAGCTTGAGCCAGAATCCCTTTTGCATTCTCACCAGTAGTCGCTTTGAAATGTTTCGACTAGTTAGGGATGCCGAAGACGCACAGCGCTCGGATACCCTTGTCACAGAGAGGTAACCTGCAGACGTCCACAAGCCCCGAGCAGATGCTGCGCCGGAGAATTTCTGCATACTGAAGGGCCGTGCAGAGTCAAAAGGAATTTTATGAGCCCACCAAGAAGTAGCTGCAAGCACAGTTAATGTCAAAGAATCAGGCATGCGGCATAAATAGGACAAGCCCTCTGTGTTGGGCTTCAGCACACGGGGATAAGAAAAAGCTTTGAACCAAAGCATCGACAACACCAGAACAGAATCAGACCGGCGTGGCTTTTCCTGAGCCCAAGCCCTGGCCTCCCAACCCCCCCAGGTCGCCGCTGGAAAAAGGTGGCTCTTGCCCCAGGGAATCCCTTGCGTGAGGTTTGATCACGCTTCCTTTTCTGCTCCGCAAATCTACAAGGTGAACCAACGAAGATGATGTTTTACCCAAAATTACCCTCAGAAAACACATTTATTAACAAAAGTATCATCATACCCTTACTGGAATTTACTTTTGCATATTTATAAGCTATAAGAACGGTGCAAGGAGGAAATCCATGCCATTAATTCCTTCTGCAAAGTAATGCTTCACATACAATAGGGATTTATGGGCACCGGAAATGTACTGAATGAAAATCAATCAACTTTTCATTAAAAAAAATAAGATCAAAACTTTCGGGGAAATAATTATAGCTGAGCCAGGTTTCCTCCAGACTTTGAAATTGTTTCACTTGCAGAACAAAATAAATTTGCTGGCTTTCTAGGCTACCATTTTTTATGATTCTCAGCAGCGCTACTAAGTGGAATTTGGTAAGTTAAAGCCAACAGGTGAAAAGCTCGGAAGGAACGCGCTGCAAACAGTCAAACGCCCCAGGAGAACTCAGGGGTTTATACAGGAGGAATTTTGGAGTGGAGATAAGTAAATCCTGCAGCGTATACCTCTAGAACAGCGAGAACGTACATTTTGTTTGGTGAGATCATACAGATTCATTATCAACATGTTTGTGGCATCCCACAATTTCCAAGGATTTTTTTGAAGCTTGTTCTGTTTAAAGCTGAAAGTAAAAGCACGTCATTACATAAAACGTAAATAAGATATCACTTACAGTTCTCTATCCTATGCCTTATCTCTGGAAAATAAATAGAGTATTCACAAATAATAGCAATTACAATGTTTTTATTATTTTTTTTTAAGTTAGGTACAATTTTTACTCAGGGAATAAAATAGGTATTTTCAACTGTTCAACAGGCAATAAAGTTTTTCGTTAAAGCAGGAGAATATTTTGGAAAAAAAAAATCTTCATTAAAAGCCTCATGATTTTTCCCCACCAGCTAGAGTCTGGGAGATTTATTTATTTATTTTTCTCCTAATTCTAACTGCTAAATAAGACTGAAAAAAACACTCCGTTTTTTTAAAAAAGGCAGGGTATATATTTAGCCCTTAGCTAAAAAGATAATGGCCTCCTCCCCCTCCTCCTGCGCATCCCCACTTGCTGCCACCCCAGGTCACCCCCCTCCCACCCGCACCAGCCCTCCTCCGTCTGTGCCATCGACAGCGTCCGCCCAGGCAGGGCAATTTAAAGAGAAGTCCCGATCCCAGGAGAAAAGCCCTTTTCCCGTTGTATTTCTCTATGAAACACCTGACTGGGCGCACGCTGGGAGAGGCCCGAGCAAAGCTAACTGCAAAATAGCTCCAGGTGGGGACCAAACCTCCTCTTTTGGGGTTAGCAAACAGCAATGAAACCAACACACCTGCCTGCTGGGGCTCTTTGTATATCATTTAGTTATTCTACTGTTGAAAAAAGGCAAGTTTTGTTAGAAAAATGTTCAGTCATATTCATAAATAATAAAGCAAACCCCAAATGTTGTCTTTCTCTCTAGTCAGTTCAGAGCCCTATATATCACGCGCAGGTATTCCCTGCAAAATTTTCAGATTTGAACTAATTATGTTGTTAATCAAGAGCACGACTGCATTCTGATTGCATTCAGTTATCTCTCATCTCTGTCTTCTCAAAACAGTACAAAAAACGATCCAGAACAAAAGGTTCGCATCTCTCGCAGCTACTCTTTATGCACATCTAATTAATCTTGGGACTATTAAAATTCAATACAATAAGAAAGCGGTCAATACCGTAATTAGATAAACGAGCTCACTCAGTAGTGAAACAATCAAATCAAACAAGCTTCATCAAATATTCCTCATAAGTGACAGAACAAATACTTTTCAATGCCCGTTTTTTGAATTCCCCGATGACGTTACGATAGCCCTGTCTAATCTCCAGGAATAGCAGCGGTGTCTCCTCCTGCGTGTGATGTATTATCTATCCCCTTTGAAACTCAGAGAATTTATCTCTAATACCTTTCCGGATCAAACACCTTTTTGAAATTCTAAAGCAACTAGAAATGGCTATTCCCACTCCAAGACAACTCGGCATCTGCAGATCAAAGGAGCAAAACAAACATTTCCTGGCTGCAAACCTAACAAGAAAAGCTTTCCAGTAGCAAAGTGATTTCACCCCATAATCGCCATGTGTTCCTTATCTCTCAGCAGCTTTAGATTTTACATTCAGGAGTGAAATGAACGTTATTTTAAACAGGACGTTACTCCCGTCTTGATAATCATGTTATGTTTCAGAGCCTGTCACGAGGGATTATTGAAATCCTCCTGAAACGCAGTCATGGGAGAGTAACTGGGTAGGTTATTTTGTTAGTTACTTAAGAGTATTAGTGGGCAGCTTCTCAGAGCTCCTCAGCAGGAGAACTCTCTCCTACAGATCTTCCAAGAGTTTAATTGCAGTTTGAAGGACAGGAGGGGTGGTGGTGTGGGTGGGAAAATCCACCCTCTTGGTAGCCAGGCTCTGGGTTCCTGCAGAACGAGGGCTGATTAACGGTGCTGTTATTCCTCCCGCGTCACACGTCGGTGACACGGAGAGAGGCTCCGTGATTAATGCTGTGTGAGCTCACGCACTGAAATCATGTGAAGTCCTCACAGGACACCAGCTGTATTAATTTATTAGTAGCGCAGGAAAATGAGTATGTCTTTACTGCTTCCTGCGCTTTACCTCATCCACTTACCTCCTTTATCTGCCGCTATCAGAGGCGGTTTTCTGGTATCGCTTTACCAGCAAACCCTCCAACAGAGACGAGGCTTTGTACAGACAGCAACCCATCAATTCATACCCCTAAAACGCACCCTAAAAACCTCCAGAATGAAACAAGCCACTACTAGCAAAATCACTTTTGGGTGACCATATTTAGACTGGAATTCTTGCCAGTGTCACATAAATTGGTTGGTTTCATACGCCTAATCCACAGGAAAATGATTACACGCGAGTTCTAGATCACAGGCACCGAGCAGCGCAGTCCAGCTCCCTGCCCCACGCCGCTCCCCTCCCCATCATTAATATTTTGCCAGCCTCTCCACCAGCAGATGAGATTTAGATCCCACATTTGCGTAGATAGCTACTTTTATGAGCCCATTCATCAAAAACTTGGGAGAATTTGTCAGCGTGACTGACAAATATAAAAACGCTCAAAATGAGGCCCCTTTCCAATCTTTCATCATCCACACCAGGTATCAGAGAATTCCCAGTGGAAATCTAGACAGCATGTTTTAATTCAAATTAAACCTAAGTATAAATTGGACTTTTTCACTTAGAGTCCAGTACAACCCAGCGTGGCACAGGCGAAGGACTGGAGCTGTTTAAGGTTACATCATGAAAACTCTTTTTCTTGCGGTGAGGTATTTTTTCTGCTGCTTGAGCAGAGCAGGAGCAGGAGACAGCCCAGGCTGCGGCGCCACTGGGCTTCACCCTGGTTACACCAGGTGTGTAGACGACCCTCATGCTTCACAACCCAGTGTATAAGCATCTGGATAATTTCCATGTTAAATCAATTTGAAAATCCGTATGCCCTTTTTCACTCCCTGCATTCCGTGATGTTCATAGTTGCAAGGGGATTGGGCCTTCCAGTCCCTGACGGGGGCTACAGGAAGGATGGGGAGGGGGCTGTTGGCAAGCGCATGTAGCGACAGGACGAGGGGCAATGGTTTAAACTAGAGCAGGGGTGGGTTTAGTTGAGACATGAGGAAGAAGTTCTTTCCACTGAGGGTGGTGAGACACTGGCCCAGGTTGCGCAGAGAGGGGGTGGAGGCCCCATCCCTGGAGACATCCAAGGCCAGGCTGGATGAGGCTCTGAGCAACCTGATCTAGTTGAAGATGTCCTTGCTCACTGCAGGGTGTCGGACTAGATGGCCTTTAGAGGTCCCTTCCAACCCAACACATTCTGTGATATCCCAGTTTTATTCCCCTTTCTGCCACACAATCGCCCTATGTGACCTTGCACAGACTCCACTCATGTTTATGTGATATAATCCAGGGAAAATTTCCCCTCCTCTTAATACAAAACGAACCCTCAATCCTGAAGCAAACCAGCAGCAGCCTTGCCCAGGGGGACCAAGCGCAGCAAAAACGCCTTCGGGCACGAAAGCAGGTCCCCCAGCACACACCACATTCCTCCCGCTCTGCCTGCCCTGTGCACCCTCCATTTCGCTGCTTCTTTGGATGCCAATGCACCTTCCAAATGGAATTTTTCTGCCTCTGCTGAGCAGGTTTCTACACCCAGGCTCTCGGAGCTCTTTGCCTTGCTCCACTGCTCTTCAAGAAGGGGAGGACGGCAGCACAACCGGTTCATCCCAAGGGTGCTTCTGCCTCGCAGATCTTTTAGAAGCGCTCACAAATTTCAGAGTTCGGCAAGTTTTTAGCACAGTTACTGGTCTGTCAATTCATATCAGTCACATATTTATCGTTTGCTATTTGTTATAGTTCACTGTCTATAGGACCTGTGTTTAAAAATCGTGCCATCTTATCTCCAAATATCATTAATATTTAGAGCAATTGAAAATTATAGTCAAGTACGACTTAACCCATCTCAGCTTTGGGAAGGGCAGCGTGCTTTCCCTGTCCTTGGGTCACCAGTGAATGAGGCAGTTTCCAGAAAAGCCAAGGAGAACCAGAGGGTGTTTCCATCCGGTTATGGTCACTTTGCATGCTCTCGGCTCTGCTTCTCAGCAGGAATTCAGCACCAGGAGATAAACAGACTCATTACCCGCTTCCCCTCTTTCCTTGGGCTGTATTCCCCATTGCTCCACACTCCGCAAGGGCTTTGCTTTCTCACCCCATGGTCCAATTTCCTGAATTCACACCGTGCTGTCTGAATAAGCGTCCCAAATTGCTTTTTTTTTCCGGCTGTGTAGGTACACGCAAAGACATACTCCCCGTAACACGCCACCAAGATTATACCTGTCCTGGCAAGGGGAGGGGAGGAACAAGATGCACAGAAGAGTCAGTCCACTGCAAAGCTGGGCGTCTGCCAGCAAAGTTTTCCCCATGATTTTGGATCTTGCCGAGAATGGGGAGAGGCTCTTGGAACAAGCCCAAGGGGCTGGGAACTGCCCTGACCACGAAACCTGCATCACCGCAGGCTTGTCTCGTCCCCATGGCGGCTGCAAATTCGCCTTTCCTGCCCTTTGCCTGGAAACCTGGGGACAGCCCTGGCATGACTGAGTCTGCAGAAAGCGAATGATGGATGAAGGCACAGGGTCTGCATTACCTCCTCTGCAGCGGGGCCGTTCTCCGCCGAAAAGGTGTCAATTTTGTTCCACGGGATTTCTGCCAAAGTCACTGATTTGCAAAGTTCAGCACAGAGGCAACGCGGGAGCTTTGCTGTACCTCTGTCCCTTCAATCCCACCAGGTCTTTACAGGGTCTGACTTCTCATCACCAGGGGTGTTAGCACAAAGCCACCCACTAACTCACCCAGCGCTGGAGGTTTCCAGTCCCCAAACGCTAGAGAAACCCAGGGCTTAACCCTGATCGAGCATGAAAGCAACTGGAGAAACCTCACTGTGCCTCCAGCCTGAGCCCCCCAGCGCTCCAGCAAGCAAATAAATCCTGCAAAACAACCCATTAATGTCTCTCACTTTGTGCTTCCCAGCATTCTCCCTTTAATTACAAAACTATATTAACATTTAAAAGAAAAGAGGACCAGATATGTCATCTTGGTTGCCAGGGAACCTTCAAACACAGAGGCTGGTTTCCGCAGGCAGCAGCCTGGCTGCGGCCCGGGTGCAGGGCTGCTGTGCTGTGCCATGCCAGCCTAGTATTTCACCGCATGCTGCAATATCCTACAATAAAAAAAAAATTCACGGGAGGTCAGCATCACAAATACCTGGTGCCTCCAGCACTTTAACGGTGCCCATAAGTATTTCACTTCTCCCTGGAGAGAGTCACACAGCATTCGGAGTGGCTTTGCTGAGAGATTGCAGCATTTCTGCACTCCCCTGCAGTCCTGGAACCCACGAGAGCTGCTGCAAACCCAAATCCACCAACACAGACCCGCAGAAAGGAAGAAAGAGCCAAGCTATCCCACGTGCACCCTCCTCCTCCTCCTTCTCCTCCTCTTTTAGCCTTCTCCTGGCTGAGTCAGCAACAGGTTTTGGAGAGAGCAGCCATCCCCAGCAGCTAGCAGGGAAAGAGCAGGAAAGCAAGTCTGCAGCACCTTCTATGCTGGAGAAAAAACAGTGAGAAAAATCAGACGCTTTTTTTGCTGGCTCTGCACAAGCAGGGCCACCGTGGAGCCTCCCAAAACAGAGCTGAGGCCGTTTCTGGGGGAGACAGTGCGCCCAGTCCTCAGGAGCACCGAAACAGATCCCACAGCATCTGAATGTTCTTGTTCTCCTGTTGTTTCTGCCTGAAAATAGGATGTTCTAGTGGCTTAAGCTCCCAGCAACAACCTAGGTAGTTGAATCTATTCATATATATATATATACACACATATATGAATGGTTCTGCAGTAACATGTGGAAAGTCAAAATGACAGAGTCATGGTGAAATCATAACATAGTGATTCAAGGCAACGGTAGCCCCTTGCTGAGGCTGGTATCCATAGGAGGCGCGTATTCAGTATCCCTGGAAGTGATTTTAAATGCCCTGCACTCTGCTCCCTCATGGGAAAGGTGGCACAGTCCTGCTCCCCAGCACATCCTCGGCCCTGAGATCAGCCTCCACCCTGCAGACAAGAAGTATCACAACTTAAGAACTACAAATAAAAGGTCAAATTCACCTGGGCAGGGAGCTGCAGAGCCAGCCTTCCTCCTGGCAGACCTGGCCTCTGCCTCCGTGTTTCCACTCCTGCTCCAGACCCCGAGGGAGATGAGCGCTTTCTGACAGTGCAGTCTAAGATGATGTATCAAGAAAATCCATATCCTAATGTCCTAATTATCCAGTGTCCCTAGCACAGTAAACAAGACCCAAAAAAAGGAGATATTTCTACTAGTCTTTCCCCCCCCGCCCCCTTCTCTCCAGCTAGGCACTCTCACTAACTTCATCTGGCAGCTGCATCTCATTTGTTTAATAATTATAGGGAATATTTGTGGGTGGTAACAACATACAATGCTTTGATGTATATTTGATAACAAAAGTTAACGTATGCTCAGAGGCAGAAGGCAGTAATCAGAGGAAGGAGAGTTCTGAGTAGCAAATACGATCCATGGTGTCTTCTTCCAATTTCCAGCTCCTCATGTGTTATGGCCCAAGTGCCAGAGCAACCCCTGATAAATCAGTGTCAGGGCAGTGGGAAGTGCAGTGATGCTCGTTCCATTTCCAAGCTGTCACCAGCACTGCGTTCATCCTTGATGGATGATACTCTGACAAAGCTGTTTCCTCATTGTCATGGCCTAAAGAGGAGAGCTTGGCTCACCGGAGAGTTTACAATTAAGTCGTTTGGGCAAGGAGACTGCAGCTGCTCGGACTTTTAGAGGAGAATGTCTCAAAGAGGAGAAGTAAAAAATGCCATTTGTCACTGCAGTTTCCAGAAGCTTGCCTGACGTCTCCATTTGGGAAAGGGGTTTTAAGTCCAAGTGAACACACAGGCCATGAAAGCATGGGAGTGCTTTCCGGGAGCCCCTCTGCAGGTGGGGCTGGATGGGCTCGCGGAGCACAGGAGCCCCGTCACTGTTTGGCAAAGCATCCTCCTGCCCACTGCCTTTTGGGACAGGGACCGATTGTCATTCCCGAGGTTTCGTAAACCATGTTAAAACCACGTCTGGAGGCACTGCTCCGCATGCAAATATCTGCTTAATTCATATAGCCACTGAATAAACTGGGTGGGAAGGTGCCTTGTGGCCCTTCAGAGCCTGGCTCTGCTGTCCTTATGGCCTCCGCTTTGGGTAATTAAAGAGGGCAATTAGCTCCTGCTTCACCTCCTCATCTCCAGGCTGAACAGTTCCCTCAACCCTCCCCATACACGCCACACTCCTGCCCCAGCCAGCTCAGGATATGTGTTTCAATTAAAAAAAAAAAAACAAAACCAAAACAACAAACACACACAACCAAAACCCACAAACCAACCACGTAGGTAATTCAGAATAAAAATGCCTGCTAATCATCACATCTCCAACTTATATCATTAAAGTTTCACCTTCTTAAATATATTCCATATTTTCAGTCTTTGGCTGAGTTTATATGCTTGGTTATAACTTGGACAAAAAAAAAAAAAAAAACCCAAAACTTCAAGGATGAACAAGCCACAGCAAAACATTAACAGCGTTAGTCTGGCTCAGACTTCCAGCACTTACAGCAAATGCAAATTCTCCCATGCTAATCCTGCTCATTCATATTAATGCATGAGAGATCAGTGTTAGTCTGATCAAAATGCAGGCTCAGTGTTGTGGGCTTATTTATTTAAAATAAGGTTTATCATCAGAATGTAACATTAAGAGAACATTAACGCTGTGAAGGCAGCAAGGCTTGCTAAATTGCTTTGAGGATACTTAACCAGACTTAGGACAACGTTATCCAGAACGCCTCAGAAGCTAATCAAGGACTTTGTGGGAATTATAGACCAGAGAATTAGGAGTGGTACCATACACAAGGTACAAGTGATAATCTTTGAGTGATTTGGTGAAGTAGAACTAATCCAGGAGGGGGCAAAATTATGTCCGAAGTGCCCAGTGAGAGAACACAACTGTCACAAGATATCTCAGGATGAAGCCTGGACTTTCTTAGTGTCCCTTTGTCTGAAGAAGGGAAACAAAGCCAGTTAGCTCATAATACTCTTCAAAGTCTATCATGAAAGACAACTGACAGAAATTCATTTATAGATACATTTGAGTTCATTCCTGCACAGATAAAATGTGGTTTTCGAAAACTGATGCCAGTATTTGAGCTCGGAGAAGATGCAGGAGATAAGGACAAACTGAACCTCTCCCTACACAATAGCTCATGCCAACAAAAGCAGCCTGGCAGCCTTGCGCATTTGAAATGGGTTTTGTTCTTATTCTCCTGGATTACACGGTGCTTGAAACCTCACGTTAAGAAGCTGAGGGCGATGAGAATAGTTTGATGGGTACTACCGCTTCTCCCCTCCAGAAAGGATTTTAAGGCTTGCAAAGTTGATTACATTCTTTACATTTTGCTCCTAGTCTGTCAGTTATTTCTGTTTCCACTGCTAGCGGAGAGAGCTTTCTCCCATACATACAGCCAAATCTGGCTGTTCACATAAAGAGTTGGAAATGAGAACTGCTAATGCTGACTGCCAGGAAGGGCAGCCAAGACAGACATGGTTCAGATGGTATTAGTGGGAATCACACGGTCCATCTTCAGGCTTTTGTATCACTTTTTATGCCCGTCATCTCAGCTGATTTTGCTGTAATTTTCAGAACCGTCCTAGAAAATATATACTTCTTAAATAAGGATGCTTCGGTATTTCTCATTGATAAATCCGATCTTTTGAAGGTCTGAGAATCTCAGCTACCATCTGAATGAACCTTCGCACTCATTATTCCAGCTCGTTGCTGCAATGTTCTCAAGTAAAGAAGCACAGCACATAATCTGGTTGATCATTTAGCTCCAAAGGACGGAAAGGCAGAATTAAGTAATAGCAGAAATTGCACTCCTGACAAAAGATATTTTTTTATGAGCCGTTCTGAAGGGCAGATCTTTTCAGAGTTTAACTTACCAACACGCTCCGAATTTGGACAATCACGAGAACAAAAGCTATGGAATTCAATGAGCCAAAGATTTTATTATTTTTTTTTCCTCTGCCTGCCCTGCGGGATAGGTGGTACTTTATGCTCCACCTGGAGCTCTTTTCAGCTCGTCTGCGTAGGCCATCACAGCAAGGCTTCCTCCTCCTTGCTCCGCTGCAAAGGGACACGGTCCCTGCCTCAATCAAGCTCATGCTTCATTAAGGTCTACTTATAGCAGCCCTGCACAGCAAGGCACTGCCCAAGGACAGGAAAGGTGCAATGAGGGTAGAAACCAAGAGCTCCCCGGAGTACCCAGAGCAGCCCGAAGCAGGCAGATGTCAGGCAGTCAGCAGAAAGACCCCCACTGGTTTCACCGGGATTGAATTACGGCTTCAATTATTGTAGTTAGCGGGAGGCTCCCTCTGCGGGACAAGGTGGAAGGGAGGGAGGGAAGGAGGAGGCCTGGCTTTCCTCAGGCACCCACCGCTTGTAGGACAATGCGATTGCCGCGAGGAGAGCAACGTGGCCCAGCTGCGCACAGGACCCCAGGAGCACAGAGTCTGCAGAAGGCTCGGGTTTGGGGCAATGGCTCACATTGCTCAAGAGCGATGCTGCCTGAAGGCAGGGAGCAGTGGAGGGGTGCACCGTCAAATCCCATCTCACCTCTGCACCTTGATATGGAAACAAACTCGATCTGCATGCAAATATTTGCAAAAAACAACAACAACAAAATACTTTGCAAAATAGTGACCTACAACAGGGAAACATGTTTGTCCTCAGTTGGCCTTTATGAGAGTTGCACAGCTCCTTTCATAACAGGTAATTTGGGAGTTTCAATTCTACCTCTTGGGCTCCTTCCCAAATTGCTGAGTTGGGCTCAGGTGCTCAAATTCAGACTACCCTGCTTTGGGGTTTGGCCACTCTGTCAAGGGACAGTCAGCGCTCCAGCAAAGCTCATGAGACGCTTCAGCGTACACGCATCTGACTTCTCCTTCCCTTCTGGCACCATGAAATGTCTTTGCTCAGGTGGGAGTGGAAAGACAGGCCAACGCTGCAGGCAGTTCTTCTGCGCTGCTACAGCAAAACCCACATTCAGACGAGCTACAGGGCGATGGCTTCACGGGGGAGGATGGGGAGAGCTCGGGTGAATCAGTGAGCAGCACAGATGGGCGCACGATGTCCCCCGTGGTCCCCTCCACCCCCCAATACTCCCCAATCCCAAGGGAAGGGCCAGTTTAACAAACACTTATTTACATGCAATGCCTCCTTAAGTAAGGCGCTCCCTGCCTTTGACTCCCCTAGGCCTGCCCACACCACTTTCTGCCTAGGAAATACCGTCTCTACCATTTTCACTGGCTCTTTTTAGTTTGCTTAGACTTTTAAGCCAGGTTGCAAAAAACCTCAGTACAGCTTTCCGGAGCACGGGAAAGCTGTTGGGTTGGGTTTTTCTAAACTGCAAATGCTCAAGAGGAGATGCTATGATTTATAAATCCAGGGGGATGGGGGTAAGAAAGAGCTGTGAAAATATACCTGGCTATTACCCTACTGCTGCCTACCGCAAAGAAGAGCAGTGCAATCGCCTGCGGGTGAAGTAAGCCATCCTGCACGCCATCTCTTCATGCCAAATGACGGGAAAACATTTGACCAGAACAAACCCTAAAAAAAAAAAAAAAAAGAAAAGAACCATTTTCATAAACACAGCCTTTCTGAAGCCGTCCTTCTCACAAGCGTGCTCGCTGGAGAGGGGACGGAAATAGCAGCTCGTTAGGAGACTCATTACAGCCAACACACAGACATTTTTATGACCTAGTTAACATTTGATGGCCAACATTAGCAAGCGCGGCCGGCCGTGTCAGAGCAGGTGATGCCCATTCACACTCTGCCGAGTGTCAGCAGGGCCCTCGCCTCCCGACCAGGCTGTTTGGGTACTGGTCTGAAAACACAGACAGGAGCCCTGTGGCTGTGGCAGGAGGAACGGCAAGGGTAGGACTTGCTCCTTTCTATCTCCCGATTCACCAGAACAGAAAACTCTCGGTTTGCTAAGCTAATGGTACCAGAAGGTCTTTGGAAAGGGTGGTCCAGGGCTGCAGCACCCAGACACACAGCCTGGCTCTGCCCCTCGGCTGCTGGCACCAGGGCTCCGTGTCAGCCAGCATCGGCAAAGTCCCTGACAGCAAGTGTCAGGGCCATTTCTGCCTCCTGCCCTGCACCACGGCGGGTGTGATGCTGCCAGGTGCGGGTGGGAGCAGCACGTGGGGTACGTCCTTCCCCCGCTGAGCCTGGCAGCGCGGGACGTCGGGTTTGGGAGCTTTGGGTCCCAACCCAGCCTCACGCGGGGCGCTCGGTGCCAGAGCTTGGGAGGCTTTGTCTGCAGCCACTTCTGAGCTCAGGCCACCAACACACGAAGAAGCGCTAGTGTGGAAGCAGCGGAGACCGCAGGAACATCACAGGCTCCCAGGCGCCGTGGCAGCCAGGGAGGCAGAGAGCTGCCGGTCCTGTCCCTACTGACCCATGCGGACACACAGCCTGTGCCATCCTTAAGCTCATCAAACACACAGGGCATTCACCTGCAATGGCTCCTTCTCCTCCTTCCCTGCAGAAAACCCTTCATGTTTCTCCTTTGGGATTCTCTTCCCCACAGCGGTGTGACAGAAACCGCCTGCCCTCAGGCTCCTTTTCTCCAGGCTGAACACCCCCAGCTCCCTCAGCCGCTCCTCACCAGCTCCAGACCCCTCACCAGCTCCGTTGCCCTTCTCTGGACGCACTC
This sequence comes from Sterna hirundo, assembly GCA_009819605.1. NCBI lineage: Eukaryota > Metazoa > Chordata > Aves > Charadriiformes > Laridae > Sterna > Sterna hirundo. The sequence continues at coordinate 23,634,383 of CM020444.1, read as the reverse complement.
CAGCCCCTCAGTGTCTTTTTTGTGGTGAGGGGCCCAAAACTGGACACAGCCCTCGAGGTGGGGCCTCACAATTTCCCCCCTCCCTCCTGCGACCCGCAGGCTTTGGGGTCTCCTTACTGCGGGGGGAGCAGAGCCCACGCATCCAGAGATTGTCCCGCTCTGTCCCGCACCCCCACTGCCCCAGGACCTGCGATGCTAGTGGAAGGAAAGCTTTGCAAAATTTAATTCAGCGAGACAGGCTCTTCCCTAAGAAAGAAACACAGCCCTGAGCCAGGGAGAAACTCTGGTGCTCTGGGAGGTGGGGGCTTTTTGGTGTTTTTTTTCTTTTTTAAAGGACCAGCTGAAAGACACATACACAAGAGCTCCAGGGTTCATAATAAAGACGGCCAAACTGCAGTCGTCTAAATTAACCACAAACTCACTGGTACCTCCCACTTCTTGTGGGAGTGGAGGGGCTTTTCAGACTCTATCTCTGAATTTAATCTATTTAATCTTTTATTGTTTGTTCGTTTTGCATGGCTTGATCAATTCAAGCAGCGTTTACTGGACAGAAATGCCAAGAATATCTTGTCTTTTCTAACTAGAGGGCATTTCCTTCTGCAGTAACACAAATGAAGATTTTTAAGGCTGTAATTAGGAAAAATGGTATTGCACCAAATAAACTGGTGGTGATCCAGAGCAAAAAGGAGAGGTCATGACCCAAAACAAAAAACACCCCAACCCTATAATTAAGTACCAAACTACAGACATAGAGTTGCATAATTACAGTAATACATACATACATTATATATATATATATATATATATAAAAAAATATATGCATGCATAGAAGCTCCCTGCTTAGCAAAAGGCCTATGGCTGCAGGAACTTTCCATTAAATTAGCCCGCTCACAGGGAAACGTTCCAAATGTGTCTATACATTCAATAACATGGCACCATATCATAGGAACAGATGTGACTCCGCCTTACCTATAATGATCTCAGGTATAAAAGCAATCATGACGGACTAGTTAATTACAGCTTCCCTATTCAGTAACAAAGAAGATCCTACTCTGCTTTAATTTTAGTGTCAAAAAGGGGTGGTAGAGAATGGTAAGAGAACCAGGTAAGAGATGTACAATTTTGCTAAATATAATCGGTGGCTTTACCAACCCCCAAGTGGCATGCATAGAAAAGAGGGTATTTCATGCAAATGGGAAGCCCAGTAATTACTCCCTTTCAAGGGCTGATCCCCAGTCCCTTCCACGGGGCCTCTCCGCAGGCCACCGAGCGAACGTTGCCCTTCGTTTCCTCCCATCCCCGTCCGCTGCCTTCGGCACGGGGAGCTCGGCCCAGACCAACGCGAAACCGAGCCTCCTTTTTGCTTTCAGAGTAGCCATACTCATCTCTCCTTGGTTTTTATTTCAACTGATCTCTTTTCAGCTGATTGCAGACGCTCTTAGGGCTCAAAAGCTTTTAGTTGTAGCATGAGGTGGTGTCAGGTTGATGGTTGGACCGTCAACCTGGTTGGTCCCTTCCAACCCAGAGGACTGTGTGAGTTCCCCTGGGAGCTCTGCCCCAGCTGCACCCTGTTTACAGCTGCCAGTGCTGCCTAGAAATGGTTTTCTACGGGCGGGAGCACCGAGGTTTCATATTCTGTCAAATACACCAGCAACATCGTCAGGCTCCTGCAGACGAGCATTTAGCCAAACTACAAAAAGGAAAATGCTCTTGCTTTTTGGGAAGTGGGGATGCTTTCTGGGCAAGACAGGACTGCTAACGGGTCACCGCTTGTTGCTGGAAGCCCTGCTGCTTATAAGGGACACCTAACCAATTACTTGCTTATTAACTAAATGCCTTATGGACTTTCAATAATAAATAATCTCGTCAGAACATTCCCTGAAAGGTTGAATTTTATAGTTTTTTCTGAAAATTTTTAGTGTAGCTCATAGCAAGAGCCTCCAGAAAGGGGAACGCAGCACCCGTGTGGCTGTGCCTTTAGATGGAGAATGTGAGTGTCACAAGCATTAGCGTACTGATTCTTGAATCCCGCATGGGTTTTCTAAATGGTCTTGGTGTCTGGAGGACCTTAAAACCAAGCGGCCAAAATAACACAACACAACGCATGTATTTTACAGCAGAATTCAGGGCATCAGATAGATGTATCTGGACTACGGAGTTTATGTGTTTTGATATTTTCTTTTTCCTTTCTCGCCCTGCTCCTGGCCAAACCCAAGTCACTTTGTAGTTCATTATAATGTAAACGCAGTATCACCACTCTGAAATTAGCTATTTTTGTCTAAGACTTGTGGTGCTTAGAAATACAGGCGGAAGAAAAAAAAAAAAAAAAAATCAGGAACTTTCTTCTCTAATGCTCAGCTTTAGATCCAAACCTGCAAGAAGTCCCCTGACTTTATAGCACTGTGCAGCCTCACCTTGGCTGAGGCCTTAAAACCTAAGGCGAAACCCTGAGAACCGGGGAAACATCCAGTTAAAAAAAAAAATAAATAAAAAAGGGGGGGAAAAAAAAAAAAGAGAGAAAACCAGAACCGAAGCTTTCAAGAGCTAAGAAAACGAGGAAGAAAGTAGAAGAAAGCCTTGACAGGCAGCAACAACAAAAAAATCATAGAGGGACAGACTGAGTGCTTTGTGAAAACAGACCTAACAGAACCATGCTGCCCTTGCTTGGGGAAAACACGCGGTCTGGCTGGATCCCATTGAAGAGGGAGTGATAATTTCAGAAAGTGCATTAGGGAGGCTTAGAAAGGTGTATGGGCAGCGTCAGGAGAGACCTGCAAGTTGCTGACGTCAGGGGACGGGGGCTCTCATCCCCGTTCCCATCTCAGCATGGGATGCTGCCGGGGAAGAGACAGGCAGATGCCCTCATGCCTGCAGCCAGGGAAGAGCCAGGCAGGGCAGACCCTTCCTTCCGACCTCGACATTGAGCTTAGCATGGCAAGCACGCTCAGGAAAAATACAAAATAAACCATCCCATACCCGCAACCTCATAAACAGTTCTCGTGACTCTGTAGGTGGAGAGCCAGTCATTTTGCGACACAGCACGAACTCCGGCCCCTGACAGTCAGTACCTGCAGCCACTCCAGTTCTGACAATCAGCAAGGAAACCACATAATGAGGCGTTGAAGAGCGTCTAAAAATAGGAGGACTGGGAGATCTTGGACAGCAGGTCAGAGGTGGGCAGAACAAGACAGCCTTCAGCAGACAAGACATCCTGTGTGCCACCCCCACCTCATCGAAAAATGCATTAAAATCATCGTCTTTGCAATTAAGCATCTAGAATAGGGTCTGTTCAATCGACCTTGGGGAGTTGTTGTAATGCAGGAGGGGCAGGAGCAGAGGAAAGGCAGGAAGAGAGAAGCACCATATCCCACTTCACCCCAAGCAGAAGCATCCTGCTCAGAGGAGCCGACAGACGATGCTCATTTTGGGTGCAAATCCCACTCACCAGCCATTTGGCCGTTCTGGAGCCTCTCTCCCCCACTCTCAAAAATGTCAGTGTATTTCTCATTTTTCCCAGCATGGGACAGAATTGGCTTTGGAAACCCCGGTGCTCCCAGAGGAGAGCCTTGCTGCCCAGCAGCCCAGAGACCCTTGCACAGCTCCGCTCCTGCCACGGGGACACAGATGGTGCAGAGAAACGATAAGCAGCTCCCAGGCAGCCTCCCTCTATTGGGCTTTGCGATGACAGAGGAGCAGATTGGAAGGCACACACCACGTAGTAAGATTTTGATAAGTTTTGCAGAGTACCCAATGACCTTTAGAGCCAAAGGGCCAGGGAGCAGATTGGCAGGGGATGGATAAAGCGAGTGCATTCGTTTGGCTTCACGCACTGTCTATGCAACAGTGATTTTAAACAATTTGAAGCTGTCCACCCTCTTGTCATTTAAAAGGTCAGCTCTTTTCCCCATTTCAGGATGAATCACAGTGTGATGAACTTGCCCACAAGCTAAGAACACCGTCCAGCGCTGGGCTGGCTGGAGCTAAGCCCTGCCCAAAGCCCCCGCTGGCTTTGTTAACACCCTCTGAACTCTCGTATCCACGTTAGCGTGTCATGTTGTAGGACTGGGATTTTTGTGCTGGCTCACATGAAGCAGACTTATTTCTATTAGAAATTCTCAAGCAGTGCATTCAAGAAAGATTAGCCTGCGTTTCCTGGGGAGAGGAAATAAAACAGCCAAATGGATGTCTCTGTAATGCCAAGAGATCTCAGGATGGCACGGACCAACAGAGGCTGCAAATCCAGACCCAGATGAAATGTCATCTGTATTACTCAGCTTCTTACCATGGAAGCATTTAACATGTACATTTACCACGGTCGCAGCAAAGGGGTTTCTGGTTGGTCCAGTTTCACACAGGGCAAAGAATTAAGAAATGGTAAATTCCCAGTCTGCAGGTGTGGGCCGTTCCCAGAAGTGGTAGACGAGAAGGGACACGTCAGAGCAGACTGGTGAGCTGGTAGATTACCTTCCACGTGGTATTGAAACCACTCCATGGTTTTGGATATGGACCTGCTGAGCTTTAACCATACGGGGTCTTAGATCCTGCATAGCTAGAAGAAGATTTATAGTAAATGGGGATCCCTGCTGACTCCATAACAAATGAGCATCTTGTTGTGGAGCAAACAAAGCAAGACCCTGTGGAACCATACAGTATTCTACAGTACCAGGAGTCGACACACTCACCGCCAACACCCTTCCAGTTCCTGTGAAGGAGCTGAACTAGTTTCTCCTAGCTGAGTCTGTCTTTCTCTTGAAAAAAAAGAGTGTCTTCCTGGCAAATCAGCCTTTTCCTCATAAAATTGTTTAATCAAGATTTCCCATGCAGCTGGCTTGAGTGCATCCTTCCTATTGCATTAATATATGCAAACGGATCACATTATTGATGCAAGCAGAAGAATAAAAGGTCACTGAAGCAAGTTTAATTAAAGAGAAAATCTGAACTTGAGCAAGAGATAGCTAAACTGAGACATATCGATTAGCTGAGCTGGTTTTAATTATTACAAGTCAACCACAAGTTTACTTTAATATTGAGCAGAGACAATCCTTCAGATCACACTGTCACACCTCTCTGACATTTCCAGTCACTGGGGACACTGGTTAGGCTAAAACCAACAGTGAATAACTGCGAGGGAGCAGAGGTCTCCAGCCCGACGCAGGCAGAGCTCCTGTCCTTGAGGAAAGGTCAAAGCAGATCCTTTACTTTTGTGGGGTAAAGAAGCCATAGCCATCTGCGTAACAACTGGCCCCTCAAAGCAGGACAGGAACAGCAGAGTGGCTTAAATCATGTAATTATACAGGCAATGCATATTTAAAAAAAAAAAAAATAAAAAAATGAGACGTCACACACCATCCTAGAAATTGAAATAAATTAAAAAATGAGGGGAGGGAAGAAGGAAGATAAAAGAGAGGAGGTACAGCCATCCCAAAGTTGTAGATGGTGTGGGAAGGGAAACAAAATACAATATGTATTTTTTTTCTTCTAACCCTAGTACCCCTAACAGGCTGCTCCCCAGGACAAACCAGAGGATGGGGGGTCAGCAGCCCCATCCCCGAACACAGAGCAGATCCACGAGGCCCTTCTGGGATTGTGACCCAGCCAAGAGCAGGCCACTCCCCCACCACCCGCACAAGACAACCTAAGCCCCAGCAAGGATTTTTGGGTGAAGTTTTTAAATGCCTTTACCCTGGGGGAACAAGTCACTTCCACCAAGGCTCACAGAGCTTATTTTCTCCATTTAACCTTCTTCCTTTTCAAAGCACGCATTTTCCCCCAAATTAAGAGGTATTGCCTGCACATTAGCTCCATCACACGCGTGGCATGACAGGGATGCAGTTGCTAAGCGACTACCGTGGAGGGGGGACAAGACTTTCAAAGAACGCTTGTAATCATCTGAGAGGATGCGCCTGGCTGAGAGTTGATTCTGGCACGATAAGAGAGGCAGAGAAATGAGTCCAACCTCCACATCACGGATGAGGTTTAATCAAAAAGGAACTGTTTCCAATAAGCCATTTCAGTATCCTGAGCAATCTGATAAACAATGAGATGCAGAGCATAAATACAAAGCGCATAGAAAACAGGCAACACTTTTAATCATGGCAAACTCTAGCACAAGAGCGAAAAAATCAGGGCAAATGCTGCCTAAGCAAAACAGGAGAGATAGCATCAGATGTGAAGAGCTAATTGAAATTATCCCAGTGTAGCTAAAATAATTAAGTTGAAGCTTAGTTCTAATAGGAGCTAATTCTCCTCCGAAGGAGGCTGCCCTCCAGCACCAGCTGGGCAGCGTCCCCCTCGCACACTGCCAGCCCCCACCGCGGAGCCAAATCCGCCCATTTCACCACACAAGGTCTTCACTGCCACAACACCGGACACCTCTTTCTGGAAGGGGCTTCAGGTCCCTGATCACCTCTGAAATCGCAGGGGTCTGGCACAGAGCTGGAGAAACAGGGAGCCAGAAGCAGAGGTTTGCCCCCCCCTCCTCCTAAGCTGATGCCAGAAGGCAGCAAAGGGAAAGGCCATCCTTTTGCAGCTGGGGAGTTTTGCTTCAACTGCTGCCTCAAGGAAAGGTCTTCCTCCCTAAAACAAGGGTGCTTCAAGCTCACCCTGAAACTAAAGGTACAGAGCAAACCCAGCAGCATCTCGGGCAGCTGCTGACTCACAGACAGCCAATAACCTTAGAAGGAGCTGGGTCCCTTCACCTCCCCAGGAAAGGCTCTCCTGTTACACCCTTCTCTTTTCACCCTTGTTCTCACTTACCTTTCCACCCTGTCTCCTCCTACTTGCTCCAGCCCACCAGCATCAACCACCAGTTTCTCCCTGTGCCGCAGGCTCACGTTAATTGGTTCCTTGCAGCTCTTTCCTGAGTCCGTTAGCTGCTGCTTGCATTTTCCCACAAGTCTTTCTGAGCCGGAGGGCCAAAGCCACCTGGTGCTCGTCTCCACCAGGCTCCTCCAGCCTGCTCCGTGGTCAGCTTTGACCACTGGCTTCCAGAAGCGCAGAAGTCAATCGCCTGCAGGGTGCAATGATTAGGAGTGATTGCACTTCAATCAGCAGCCAGCCCCGCGGAGTTCAGCAGCTTTGATTTTGCTTGATAGGAGAAAGAGACGTTAGACGTATTCTAGCCTTGATCCCAGCTGGTCAGGTAAATTTTTAAAAGATAAAATGGAGTAAAGATTATGTTATGAGGGGAAGAGATGACTTTTTTTTTATCCCAAGACTGAACCGAGCACTCAGTGGATGTTGTAAATAATGTGCTGAAGGCACCTGAACTGGGGTTCACAACCATAATAGAAGGAACCCCAAAGATGCTCTGAGCTGGCACAGAGCACAAAGGAGAGGAGCTTTTGCAATGCGGAATCACGCTTCAAGGGACACTGCATGAAGATGAGAGGCTATTTATTTTCTAATAAACTAAATATATCCATATTTAGTTTATATATCCTTATATATCCCTTATATATCCATATAAATATATCCATATTTAGTTACATCCTTAAACAACAGCTAAAAAAGTGCTTCTAGATGTTTAGTGAAACCAGAGACGGAGTGAGGGTACAGTCGGTGTCCCCAGCACGAGAGAGGAGAGCTGCTCTGGGCATGACAGTGAGGACCAAGTCACGCACGCCTGTCAAACACCAGCCCCATCTCGGAAACCACCGGGTCGCTGCCGCGTGCTTTTCATGCTGCGGTAATTAAAACGCAGGCTGAGTCCTTGCTGTATTGCCTTGGCTAAGTCAAGAGAGACAAAACCCGCTCACAAGTACTCTTAAAGCTCATCACTGCTGTTCGTACAGCAGAGCCGGGAACAAACAAAACATCTTGGTGTCCAGAAATCAAGGAGCCTGTCCCAAATCCCCCATGGTGGCAATCAGGCTGATCTCTGAGAAAGCTTATCTTTCTCTAACTGAAAGTTATATTAAAAAAATGTACAAATAATCTGCCCTCCCTCTTCAAATCAACGCATTTAAAAATAATCATTCTTTCCTTCAGATGGCTTCAGCTTTTTGAGTTAATCTCCATAACTACCAGGCAGCGCCGAGCTTTCTGCAAGGCTGAGCTTCCCCCAGTTCCCAGGACTACCCTGCACCCAGGCTGCCCTCTCCTAGGAAAAGCTGATTGATCCGTTTGCTAAAATCCAGCCAGTAAGGTCATCCTGATCTAAAAAAATTACAACACGGGGAACATTTCTCATACGCATAGTTATTGCGGAGAGGCAGATTTTCAGACGATGTTAGATGTATGGATGCAGGAGAACAGACATCTGCTGAAATTAATGATATCCAGAGCCTTCACTTCTAGCCTTTGGACTTTTTACAAATCAAAGCTCTTCCATGAAAAATTTGAAGTCACTTGAACTTGCAGCTTTTCATTTTATATATCTTTTGTCTTATTGGTACTGTATCCTGCCTTATTCTGGCTATGGACTCCTTCCATCAAACCATGCTCCATGTCAAATTCTCCTCTGAAAACATCATACACCAAGTGGCACGGTACCACACAGGACATCTGCCTGATAGACTCTCGTTCCTTTCATCTTCTTTCACATCAAAACGCAAAACATTTCCAGGCACTCTAGAAAGCCAGCATGGTCCCCACAGCGCCACAAGATCAATCTACAGTTTTAATGTAGCTCAGTCAAAAAAATATTAATGCACCTAATGGTAACATAATGAGGCACGGCTTAACCCAGCTGCATGACAATTAAAGGAGATGAGTATTATTTCACTGGATCTAGTCATTTTGCAAAGAAGTCACTTGCCTGTCTGCATGCCGGATTTGAAGCTACGGTTTTCTCTGACTCTCCTTCCTGATCAAAAAAAGCCTACATCTGACATAAAGAGCTTGAGCCAACTCGATTTGCACTGATGATCTTCAGTTTGGAGAAAGTTAGCGTGTGGACCAGCCATTAGAAACATCAGAAAATCCTGGGATAGGGTAAAGCACATAAAAGCCTCTTTGGACTGTGGTTTGAGGTGAAGAATGCTGTAGAGAGGCAACGTCCCTGCATTTCACTCTCCGCCATTTTCAAAGCTGGGATAAATCCTTCCCACACTGTGCTTGTCCAGAGGTACCCCACATCACCTCAGTTCCCAAAATTCTGGTTCTCCCTTTGCCTTTGTATGTTTTGGTTGCTTCCTGAGTTCTGGCATCCATCCCCCAAAGCTTTATGCACCTCCTTTATCCCACATGAGTCCCCCCAAAAGAAGTGCTGGGTGTGGGATTTGCTGTCTCTAATTCTCCGCTGTGCCAGGGCTGGAGCTTGGGCCCACTGGAAACACGCAAATAGGTCTGTGAAGTAGCCAGAAAGGTCCTGAGCTACGGAGAAGGAGGAATGCAGGACCAAGCGGCAGTAGCTGTGGGGCAGTGGTCCTCTTTGCACCACTCTTTCCTTGCACAAGGTTCCATGCAAATTGCTTTCCACACCTGTGGATGTAGCTCTGGACTGAGAGCTGCTCCTGCATGGACCTGCAATTCTGATTGCATGTGGTAGGCATGGAGGGTACGAACGTTGCCCGGAGAGAAGGGCCAGGAGCTGTTTGAATTGAAGGGCATATTTTTTTTCTTGTCAATGAAGTGCCATAGCTCTTTAAGAATATTTCACCATTTAGTTTTGTGGTTCTCGAAAGAAACGCTGGAGCCTTTCCTCCCGGTGGATAGCAAAATATCTGGGAGAAGGAAGACAAACTTTTTTCTATAGTAAAATCAAGTGATTCATATAAATGAATGACAATTAGACAAAAGAGTTATAGAAATCAGACAGCAATGTCGCTAAGGCCAACACGGCACAGACATCTGTAATTTTGGATAAAGGAGGCCTTTCAGAGCTGCTGGTGAAGACAACCCTGCACGGCCTCTGTGTGACACAGAGGCCCCAACTGGGAAACGTGAGTCTGCACGTGGATTTCCCCTTCCTTTGGAAAGGCTCCTTGGCACCCATTCCCCGGCCAAATCGATTTCCATTTGCCATGCTCCTGAGCATCTTGGCTGAACAGAGAGGACCAGGAAGGGACTATTCAATTCAGCAGCCTACTAAGAAACTCGAAGGAGAAGAGGTCCAACACGCCTGTTGGAAGATACTCAAGGCATCTCCTGCAAGGACAGCAAACTCCCAAACCCAGCGTCGTCTACCTCGGGAGCCTGACTCTCTCCATGTCCAGCAGATAGTGAACTGTGAAGCCCAGGAAATGCTGTAAGCCGGGCAATTGCTTCGAGGCCTGTATCTGTTTGCTTTCCCATTTGTTCATTTAATTCATGAAAACTGCAGGATTTCACAACAGTGCTTTCAAACGCTATAATGCTGCAGGTATAAAGACAAACACAAACAATAAGAGGGAATTTTGTGCACCACAGAAAAGAAGAGGGCCTAACAGAACAATGCCCTGAAAAACAATGAATGATAAGCAGTTGGAAAAAGAAGGAAAGGAACTGAAAAATGCTGTTGATGGAAGTGAGAGAGTGCAACAGAGCAAACACTTGCCAGGCGAGGGATGCCACAGTGCAGGGGGGTCAGCACACAGGAGCTGGATGGCCTGTGCTCAGCAGGTTTCCGTCCTGGCTGTGAAAAAGCTTCTTCTTGCCCGAGCAGTGAAACTGGTCCAAGAAGCCCCCGCTCCCGATGTTTCTGCCCGGGCATCCCCACGGAGGCCACGTGAACTTCTGCTCTATCTACTGCAGCTCCTCTGCAAACGGACCGGAGCTCGCCGGTGCCTCCAAGCATCACTTCAGACAGATTTCACTGGGTATCCAACCAACCATGAGAATGTCATTTACAAACAACCCATCAATTACCCATTTGCTAAAAAAGCAGAGTCGATTAGACACCTCCTGGGCTCCCTGGGTCAGTGAAACATTCCCGGGCGGATGGGGACAGCAGTGGATAGTGCTTCACATCTCCCATCTTGGTGCCCATGGGATCAGAAGCCTCATACTAGAACTGTTTTTATTCTCATCTGTTTGCTTTTCATATTTTATTTCAGATCTGAGAACAATTTAGTTTAAGTCCTGATGTGCAGTAAATGCGTGCTGCATGTTGATAAATTATTAGTCGTCTTACATAGCACGCCATTTGGTAAACCCATAGAGAGCGACTTACATCCCCCATCAAGAATCAAAGGGCATTTGCTTAATAACTCTGTACCCAGGTGTGTTCCGTGAAGCACAGAGACAGAGTCGCTGTTTACCAGTCTGGGAGAACGTCCTTGATCCAGGAAGACATAAAGCCTACCCAGACCTGCTGCCAACTCTGCGAGGGCTGCTCTTTAGAAAAATCTCGTTTAATGAATGTAAGGCAGAGACTCCCACATGAGCCATGGTGACACGTGCCAGTCCCACCTGCTGCCCCACACCGAGCGTTACACAAACAGAGGTGCCGGGTACACATAAGATGGGCATCTGGATTTTCCCTTTCGGAAGACTAGCAATAATTTGACTGGGACGCAAACTCTCAGTTGGATTAACTCTTAGTAATTTCACATTTCTAAAATCATTCCTTGCAAAAGCTACAAGCTAAAAATTCACCTCCTGGTGTTCCAGCTGACTTCCTTGCTTGGGCAACTCTCTGGAGCTGGCTCAAACTTCTGTGCTGTTCATTCTCGATTCCCTTTGTTCCTTATTAGGAACCTATTCTGTATTGAAATTTCTTGTTTTAAAAACAACAACGAAAAGCAGAGAGAAGTTATTTGAGACCGGAGAAATTTTCGGCTGTTCAAGATGACAAAAAATGCAGGTTCCGCCCAAGTCAAGAAAATGTCGTTTAGGTCTGTCTTTTAGGAACTGATGAGACACCTTGTGCTTTCTCAGAGCCTGAAAGGGAGATGTAAAAATCTGAAGAGTGCTGCCTCTAAAATGGTTGGGTTATTAACTTCTGTGCTAAGAATGTTTGCTAAATTACAGCTTACTTCCAACAACAGGCATCTTTTATTAAGAAACTCAAGTTGGATAATCAAGAACCACCCACTGTGAAATGAATGAAGTGTGTTCTCCAGGAGACAATGACTTTCTTTACCAGTGCTGTGCCTCAACAAAATGGCAATGCATCCCTGACTTGGCAATGTGGCTTTGGGAAAGATATTTATTTATTTATTTATTGGAGACAGGTGAAATTGCTTGTTAAATTAAAGTCTTAAGGAGTAATAAATAGTGAACAAACAACAGATTTAATGGGCCGACACTAAAAGCAGAGTTCCTCTCACAAACTGTCAGCACCAGCTGCTAACTAAAATGTTTAATTCAGAAGAACCTGAGTGAAAATATGGAAGAAGGCTACGCTTTTCTTTCTTGTTTGGCCCGGAAAGAAATAGATGAGCTGACCTGCACTCGGTGGTCCGGGAAGCTTGACTCTTTGGGTGCCTCTTGCACCAGAAAGCAATATCAAAGATCTGCACGTTTGTCAGCTCTTACCACTTGAGGGATGCCCAGTAGAGCTTAATTTTACCCTATTTGGTACAAATTTATATCTGCCGAGCTTTGGTGACAGAACAGCAGCAAGTGGGATGGTATTTTTAGAGGCTGTACGATGTAGACGTCTCAAGCCAGGTGTCCAAAAACTTCCAGATAAAAGATTTTTCCTTGGCACCTGTAGAAGCCAGGCTCTTATTTCCACTGCCTGCGCGTTCGGCCGCCTCCTGCGGCAGCAGGGCGTGCTCTGGCAGCAGATCTCCTGGGGCAGCGTGACCCCAAGCTTCACAAGTCACAGCAACAGGATGGGAGATTTGCATTTGGACTCACGACAGAGAGGAATCTGTTTCAAAAGATTCTCTTGACCAAAGTATGAAACTGTTTCTTTTCTTCTTTTATGAGCATGTGATAGTCTTACAAAGAATAGTCAAAACCCGCCAAGTTTACTTTGCGTATCTAAGCGATGCACCAGGACGTACCACCCTCTATAACAACGTAATGATCTGATCCACAGAACACTGACACCAGCCAGTTTTTTCAGCTATGAAGCAAAACATACTCTCTCCAGCATTCATAGTTGTGTCTTTTCCCTACTTCCACAGAGGTTATGGATGGAGGTGTACTTTTTCCTTTTTTTTTTTTTTTTCAGTATTACTGGATGCGATGAAGTTCTATTTTTTAATGATTGAACCACTGCATTTTGAGACGCAGATTTTTTTCCTCTTTTTTTGCCACCGATAAAACATCGTTATGTTGTTTGTAGGAATTATGGTTTTTATCTTCCTGTCAACAAAATATGCATGCAAATAGACTTAGATTATTTATAGAGCAACATCAAATTAAACTGCTTGTATAATGACTTAAAACTGGTTATCGCCATCCTGCATAATATCTGTTTAAACACACCACTTGCAACAAGCTTTCCTAATCAAAGGAGGAAACAAAAACACAATGTCACTAATTTTATGCATGCCGTAATGCGCTCTTCAGCTCTCAGCATTGCGGCCCTGTGCGGTGCAGGAGAGTGATGCTGTTTTTACCAATATGTGCTCTTCACAGTCCTTTGGCCAAATTTCAGATTTCAGGGCTCAGACACATTTGAAAATGTGTTTGAAATGCCTCGCCCTCTGCTCCGCCCTGGGAGACCCCCCTGCAGTGCTGCCTCCAGCCCCGGGGCACCAACAGCAGAAGGACACGGAGCTGTTGGAGCAGGGCCAGAGGAGGCCCCGGGGATGCTGGGAGGGCTGGAGCCCCTCTGCTGGGAGGACAGGCTGAGAGAGCTGGGGGGGTTCAGCCTGGAGAAGAGAAGGCTCCGGGGAGACCTGCCAGCCCCTTCCAGTCCCTCAAGGGGCTCCAGGAAAGCTGGGGAGGGACTCTGGAGCAGGGAGGGAAGCCATGGGACAAGGGGGAATGGCTTCCAACTGAAAGAGGGGAGATTTAGCTGAGATCTGAGGAAGAAATTCTTTGCTGTGAGGGTGGTGAGCCCCTGGCCCAGGTTGCCCAGAGAAGCTGTGGCTGCCCCATCCCTGGAGGGGTTCAAGGCCAGGCTGGACGGGGCTTGGAGCAACCTGGGCTGGTGGGAGGTGTCCCTGCCCAGGGCAGGGGGTGGCACTGCGTGATCTTCAGGGTCCCTTCCAACTCTAACCATTCTATGATTCTATGAAAAGCTGATGGAGAAATTCAGGCACATTCTCTTGCTCCCGCCATGCAGTACAGGAGTCTCGGGTGAAGGCTGGGAGCTGCAGGAGCAGGGTCTATCCAGACCTATCCTGTCTACAAGCTCTATCCAGATTGGGGATGGGAGGTTCAGAACAACTGGGGCTATTCAGTCACACCATGGAGCATTTTAAACACCACAAACCTCTATTGGGCTTGGGAGGGTGGGAAGGCAAAGGCAACCTGCTGGGCTCTGGGACTGGCCCCCACCTCCTGGCCCATTTGAGCAACAGCAGGTCTGTGTGACTGGGACACACTACCAGTTGGTTTTCTCTTCACCCAGATAAGCTGTTGTTGGGGCCTCCACCTGCCTCCACCAGCCAGCACAGCCCCACGGCAGCGCTTTGGCAGAGCTCGACTGGTTTGCAGCACCGCAGTTGCTCGCTGGAGCCTGGCACTAGGGGCATCAAGCCTCACATTTTGGGCTGCCCTTCCTGGCTTAGCCTCATTTGCTGGCATTAACTGAAAGCCATTAAAATCATCAACTGCTTCAGAAATGGCTTTTGTTTGTAATACAGCTGCATTCTGGCTGCCTTCCCTCTGGCCGGAGCTACAGTGCAGACTGCCAGGAGCCTCACCCCAGCATCACGAAAGCCACCTCTACCCACTTCCAAACTTTCCTCCTTGCCTCCTGTGTCCATATACCTGCAACAGAAGCAAGACAGTGTCCTTACACCAGCAATAGAGCTACACTGCACATCTGAGAGGAGCACGGGTTACCCGCACCGACAGCTCATCACTGCATTGCCTTTGCTGGAAGCCATGGGGAGCCCCACGCCAGCTGCAAACACAGCAGTTATTTAAAAACAACCACCGAACAACCCAACAACGGCACCCACTGCCCGAGCAGTTGCGACCTCAAAAGCCCGATGAATGTCCAAGGGGGTGAGGGAAGCAGCGCGTTTGTTGAGCAGGGCTTTTGGACACAGGCAAGGCACTCGTGGTCCAGAGCAGCTCGCAGGGGCAGAGCGCGCGTGGGTGCCGGGGACGCTGGCTCAGCGCCCGCAGGGCAGTCCTCATCACGCTGGAGCATGTGAGAGCCTGACAGGAAATAAATCGGACCTTCAGTCAACCATTTAGAAGTGTTAGAAACTCCCCAGTGCAGGTCGTTTCATTTGGTAAGAAAAAAATAGAGGTGGAATTTTAATATTTTTTTCCTGCCTCCCTGACTATTTTTTCCTCTTGGACTCACTCTGCTGGTGACGGAGGAGCTGATGCCACAGAAAGAGTCATTTTGGTGGCTCCCGTCCACACAGAGGCAGGAATCGATCTCTCTTTCTTGAGCTCTCGTTTTTCCTGAATAGTTTAACGACACTTGGTTTGAAGTGTTGCCATTTACTCATAGAAGAAAGTGCAAAGGGGCAAGTTCTTGCCCTTTATATCTGTTGTTCATCGTAACTACAGCTCTGCTTTGTGTCACTCCTGCACTCGACAAATTGGGCCACTCAAAGGACGGGTATTCCCTTGCAAAGGTGATGCTGGTGGCCAGGATGGATTAGGCAGGGCAGGCAGGTGAGGAGGAGCAGAGCCCTCCTGTCCTCCGTCCTTCCCACCCCCGGCATGTCCCTGCTGGAAAGCAGAGAAAGAAAGCATCCCACATTTCCAAAGCGCTCACTGAACGGTAGGAGCAATGAAAAACTGAAGAAATTGCCTTCCCTCAAAGGGAAAAAGGCCAAGGGAAGGAAAAATAGAGGCACTTATGGATCCTACATGAACTCAATTTTGCACTAACAAAGACCTATTTAAAATGGGAGCAAGTTCTGCCCTGAGAGCCCACTCACTGCCTTCTGTTTGCAGCAAATTTGCTTTCTCAACATTTCCCAGCAAGATTATGGATTCACTGAACTTTAAAAGTGATTAATCAGTGCAGTGCTGGCCGGCAGCGAAGGCAGGAGCGGTTCCGAGGGCATTTCCTAAGCTGCCAGCTTCCCTCTGACAGCCACCTGGATGCGCTGCTGCTTCTTGCAATCCTCACGGATGCCCCAAAGGTGATAGTTAGTCTTTCTAATAGTACCTGCCTCTTCCTTGGGTGTGTAACAGATGAACTGCCTCTAACGGCTGCAAGATTTCACCCACTGGTGTAAAATAAATGAAGGCCAGAAATCCTTTATTTGAGACAAGATATATTGACTGACAGCCTGGATGCTAAATAGGCTGAAAAAAAAAAGGTTATAACACTAAACCTAGAGCGCTGGGGAAATCTTTGGGCTCTAACAGTAGATTTTACACATCCTGGTGAAACTTGTGGGCAGAGCGTTGTCACGGGAGGGCTTCCTTAATTCAAATTATCATCTTTCTCTGAAGGTGTAAACTACCTGGTCTGTACCCACGTAACAGATGGGGTAGGTGGGATCTTGGAAAGATGACTACAGCCAAGGACGTCCCTTGAGGTCTGGGTCGGAGGACCCTGCTCCCTGCACCCCTGCAGCTGGAGGTGGCCCAGGTGGCAACGCTGACGTGGAAGCCAGTGGCCAAATCAGCCCGGCGGCAGGGCTGGGGAGATTCACACCTCCCATGCTATTGCTCGAGCCTCTGAGCAATGCGAGACCTGTGCTTCCTGAAACCATGGCAACCAGAGATTGAGTTTAAAAATAAAGAAATGCTGCGTTTCTGGCAGAGGCGATAGCAGCTTCTGCGAGGCGTGAGCGTGCTGTCTCCCTGCATCCCGCATCAAAATCTGGGCCAGATTCAGCCTCTGTCCGACCACGTAGTGGAAACTCATTATTAACAAGGCCACGGGATTAAGCAGGAGGGGAAACATCTGTGCATACACGAGCACGAATCCCAGCTGGCCAGCAGCAGCCACTGGAAGGTGAACCACTGGAAGAAGGAAACATGTCCCAGCCCACCTCCGTGTCACGGGTAACCCAGTGACAGCAGTTTCCCTCTTTCATTTGGCACTTGGTGGGACCTGGGTGGCCTGGTCGGTGTCTGGCTGCCCGAGGCAGGGGCTGCGGTTCCGAGGAGGGGACATGCATGGTCCGGGCTCCGCGGCTCCATCCCGGGGCTCGGCACCGTGCCTGACAGCCAGAGCCCCGACAGCAGCCACACAGCGCTCCGCTGAGGAGAAGCTCCTGGGTAGAAAAAAAGGAAACCCGCGTTTCTTTGGACAGGCAGCTCTGCTCAGCAAGTCCCTTTCCACATCCAGAAACCAGATTTTGTGACCTGATGGAGGAGGTTTGCAGTAAATCACAGAAGAGCCCGAAGAGATTTGCTCCATGGTGGAGGTAATCTGAGTGAGGGGAGGCGCTGATACCTGCTGGGGTAAGGGGCAGGTAAACAGCCATTTGGCTGGACCCCAAGCTTCCTACTTGGAAAGGTGAAAAGGGGGAAGAAAAAAATAGTCAAACGGGGACTGTAAAGCCGGACTGGATAGAAACTCAAGGCCCCACTTTCTCCTCCCCACTTGACAGCTTTCACATTTTGACTGAACCATAACATTAATAAACAATGTACTGTGTGTTCTCACTTTCACGGGCTTTTCACCGGCATGTTGATGTGCGGTTTCTCATCCTTTTTTAATATAAAACCTGAGCGCAGCATCATGAGTCCTTCTGCAGTTCAAGCTGACAGCTTGGAGTTTTCACTCATTGCAGCTAAAGGCATTAATAAAAGCTATTTTTCTCCTGTGCATGAAGTTGAATCTGGGTTTAACGGCTTTTTCTGCCACAAGAAGAAAAAAAAAATTAAAAGTGTTTTCTGGAACTACTTAACTCTTAAACAAGTAACTGAATGAATGGTAAGCCAAAGGGAGGAGAAAGTTTTTACTAAAATGCACTCGGGCCCCTGAGCAGAACTTGAGAAATGAGGAAATGCCAGGAGGCGGTTTTCTCTGCAGCAGGCTATCGTACTGCAAATCGTACTTAGACACTGAATTGCCCCATTGTTAGAAGCACTTAAAACATAAAACCGAGCAGAAACAGGCTTCCTAGTTCCGGCTGTGGGAGGTAGCGGAGCTTTTAGATCAATTGTTATGCAAATCTGCCTCCAGTTTCAACCTGGGTTAAAAGCTATTCTCCAGTTAATTAAAATCGGAGTCTCTAAAGTGGTTCTTGCGCCAAGCTGACACCATAGATGTCAGGCTGTGCTTTCGCATTTTGAAATGTAGCTAGGAGTCCCATCCCTCTCTCGGGAGAGATGGGGGGACACTGGGAGGAGGTCGGTGCAGGTGCACCGGAGGAGCGGGCTAGCTCCGAGCTGGCCACCGCAGCCGCCCCACCAGCGTCCGACAGAAAATCCCACCTCAGACCACGGGCTGGCGGCCGGCATGGACCACCCGGCTGAGAGCAGAGCCTTCGGTGGTGTGGAGCGACGGATCAGGCGCAGCCCTGGGACACGATTCCTGGCTTGGTGGCAGGGCAGTAGCTGGGAGCTCTGCCACGTCCTGCCCTGCGGCGCCCGGCAGAGCCACAGGCACTGAGACCTCCACCGCGGCACCCAGCTGCCCCAGCCCTGCCGTCCCCCGCTGCTTCGCTCTGTTACAAAAACCCTCTGCGACACCAACGTGCGCACCACACATTCCTTTTTGTAAGGCCACGCTTCCAACACGAAGCATCAGACAGCTCACGGTTCAAACCCATGGAAGTTTGCGCTTCTTGCAGGCAGTTTACCTGAACTTGTGTTTCTGACTCCCTCATCTCAGACCTGGAGCCGTTACCTGCCTCTCCACCTCTTCAGGGCAAAGCCTGCATTTCCAGAGGATCAGTGCTACAAAACTGCTCCCGGGTTTGTGATAAACAGCACGCAATTGATTTAAACGCTCCATTTTACGGCAGGTGGGCACGTTCGCCCTTCAGCTGCACAGTTATCGGCCGGCACGTTGAGTCGGTCGGTAAAATGCATAAGTATGTTGTTAGCCAGGACGGGACGTGCGTGATGAGTGGCGCACGCAGGGGCAAGCCTTTCCCTGGAGAAACTGGGTTTGCCAGGCTGGGAACACGGCTCATCCCATGCTCAGCAAAACCCACGCTGGCAGCTGGGGGTGTTCAGCCTGGAGAAAAGGAGGCTGAGGGGAGACCTTCTCGCTCTCTGCAGCTCCCCGAAAGGAGGGGGTAGCCAGGGGGGGTCAAGCTCTTCTCCCAAGGAACAGGCGATAGGACAAGAGGAAACAGCCTCAAGCCGCACCAGGGGAGTTTTAGGATGGATATTAGGAAAAATTCCTTCACTGAAAGGGTTGACAAACATTGGCCCAGGCTGCCCAGGAAAGTGGTGGAGTCACCATCCCTGGAGGGATTTGAAAGACGGGCAGACGTGGTGCTGAGGAACATGGTTTAGTGGTGGGCTTGGCAGTGCTGGGTTGACAGTTGGACTCGATGATCTGAAAGGTCCCTTCCAACCTGGGCGATTCTGTGATGCCTGGCCAGACTGTGCGCACCAGGGAGCACCCCAGGGGCCCCAGCTGCACCGCATCCAGCAGGAGCGGTGCTGGGGACTTGGGGACATTAATCGTGGGCCGAAAGCTGGTGTGTGACACAGCCACGCTCCAGCGAGGGCAGCGAGATGGCGGGTGGGATAATGGAGGATAATAACTGAACAGTTAGAAATCGTAACAGTTCAGCCTGTGCAGAGGGTTAGTTTTCAAGAGAGCCGTTATCTCAGCACTGATGATGCCTGGATGTCAGAGCTCCTATGCCTTTTGTTTTTGTTAAGTACACGGTTTTATAACTGTTTATAGAAGTATGCCTGCATACCGAGCAACGAGGGAGCACATTAGCCGGGAAGCGCTGAGCTTGCTGCCCGAGAGCATCCAGACCCCGGCCAAGCCTCCGTGAGGGGGCTGATAAATGCACGGGGGGAGCTGCCTTAATTTCCAGGTCACGATCCCTGGCTGATGTGTAAAAACAACTCAAATCACTTCTCCTTGTTGACAAAGACGTTGTTAACAGGGAGGAGGGAGTCAGAGGAAGAGGGAGGCAAAGCCCTCCTTTCTCTTGTGTCACCCCTCTCCCTTCCAGGTTTGTGACTATTTCTGCACTCTGCCACTCTCTATATTAAATGTCGCCACTCATTAGCGATACCCTTTCTGGTACACCCCCCGGGGACCCCCACAGGGACTGACCACAAGCAGCAGGGTCTCATGTAGAGATCAGTGGCATCTCCAGGCCCCCAGGTGATGGGGGACCCCTTCCCAGAACCCCAAACCCCAGTCCTTTAAACCTCCCTCATCCTAAGTCCTCAGCTCTAAAAGCAGAACAAGCCCATAGAGGGGTGATGCCCGTGCCAGCCCGCACTTGTGCTTGCCCCCTCCCAGGGCTGCCATTTCCCCACCCCCAAAAGGGCTGGCATGGCCCTTTGTGGTGTGCTGGGGAGCCGTGGAGGAAGGTGGGGGTCAGACCCCCAGTACCAGCAGGGAAGAGGAGTCTTGGCTGCCTCTTGCCGTGCAAAACTTTCAGCTTCCTTCCATGGAGCTGAAAGCAAAACTCTCATCATTCCTCCTTCAGAGGAGACAGCCACGCTCTTTCACTCTGTCTCAAGGGAAACCTACTTTCGAGATAAAGGTAGGCTGCAGAGATTTTGCTTTCCTTTACATAAATATATGCGTGAAGGAAAAAACCAGACGGATATTGCAAATCATTTTCCAGGCTGGTACATAACTTTTTGCACAGAAAGTGAATCTGGAGATGGGTGACTCGGGCTCATGCGCAGGCACGCTTTTGCCAGGATTTTTTTTTTTTAATCATTATTATTATTTTTCTCTGGCAAATTGAATCAAAATAAAATATTTGGGCTCAAGCTGCTCTGCTGAATGCTCTGTCCTAGTTCTTCCCAAAGAAGACCAGCCCTGGGGTAGTCGCTGTACATTGAGAACTTCTTAAAAAGAAAGCCCGTGTCCCACCTGATGAACGTTGCAGGGTTTGTCGGTGGTGTGGGAAGTCCGGAGGGTGATGGACCACCGAGAACCACGATGGACCACAGCCTGTGCTGGTGGGTTGGGCGGAGGAAGGATGCACGGCTCTGCTCCCCCCAGCCCTGAGGCTGCCCTGGACCCCGGCGCAGCTGGGCTCTCACGGCCTGGCGTGGGGAGGACGGCACCACCTGCTGCAGAGCACCCAGGTGCCGGGACAGAGTTTGGCCCAGAGCAAAGGACAGCGGGAGGGAATCAGCCGCCTTTGGGGAGCTCTATGCAGAGTGTCATCTGAGCAGCTCCTCTCCTCACCCTGTGCGGTTTCCTCTGTGGCTCCCAGCACCCCTCTTGGACACCTGTGTCCCCCCAGCTGCAGGAGACGCTCACGCATCCAGCTGTCACCCATGGAGGTCCACAGACACCCGGACTTCACATGAAACGAGCTCAAAACCCCTCCCTGGTGCATTCAGCAAAGGCAACAAAGAGGCAAGTAGATTAAAAGAGTCCTCAAACACTAAATGTTAAGAGCTACAGGGAGGCTGTGGGCACTGGCACATCAGACACCACAGCTGCACAGGCAGCCCCTGCCCATTGCTGCAGAGTTTCACGCTTGGCAGCCCCCCCCAGGCCATCCCCCCAGCCCGCGCGTGGGCTCACGCCACAGCAGCGGGCGCCCCGCGGTCCCCAGCTCACAGCATCCCCTGCGCCACCTGCGCAGCGGCTCCTAGGGGAAGAGAAAAGGAAAGGAGTGGGAGAGAACAACATGCAATTGCTGTATTTTTGCTTGGCATTACGGTTTGTTTGTCAAGTAAAATTGCCCTCTCGTGGGGCTTAGAGCACTGAAATGCTGGGATATTTAACTGCCTGCTTTTCAAGGTTTACTGCAGCCCCTTAGTACAGTCTGAAACCATTCTGGAGAGCGTTCCATCCCCCCTGGAGCAGCATTGCTTTAATGACGTCTTTACAGCCCTAATGGATGTCCTTGGTAAATAGAAATTTGTTGCAGGACAATGCTTAGACAATGATAAAACAGCCACCGTGGAGCCAGGTGTAAGGTGGTGCAATTCACAGTGGCCCTCGCGCGAGCTGGGTTTGCCGTCCGTACCTTCTGGGGAAACTGAAGCATGAACCATTAGGAATGATTGCAATTAGCATATGACTAACTCACTGGGCTATTTTGGTTTCCATTTCATCTAGGGAAAAGTCTCAGGACCCTAGGTCATCCGGGAGAAGCGTATTACAGACGGGCGTGCAAATCCCTCCGTTTCCTGGTGGAGTCTCACCGGCGGTTTCGGATAACTCTGCTCAGGCTGCAGAGCACACATCAGCCATGAGTAAGCCCAGCTCTTTCCTATGAAATCCTCTTCCAGACTGACCTCCTCCTTAGGGCAAGCCCTCTCACACCCAGCAAACGCAGTCCCTGCCCAAACAGCTCAAGGTTTGGGTCGCTCCGCCGAGGAACACGGTGCTGCAGAGGAAGAGCCAGACCCCAGCTTCAGATTTCCAGGCAGAAAGCTGTCTCACGCACAGAGGAGGTGTGGAGCCAACAAGACCGATGTAGCGTTGAGGTTTGTGTCCACATCCTTCACAGAGCGAAGAAATGAAATGGTCAGGTCCCTTCAGAGCCCTTCAGGAGCTGCCTACTCCCCATATCATCGTCACAGACGTTTTTCAATAAATCACACAGCAGTATTGATTGTCAAACTACCTAACCATGGAAAATTGCTCTAATGCTACCTCAATGCATTAATGAATGATCCATTAATTAATTCCAATTATTGAACGGTGGCCTTGCTTTCCTGCTAGGCTGGAGTGACTTTGTGCCAAATGCAAACAGGCCATCACTGAAATCCTGACGGACCTGTGGGCCAGCAGCAGCCAGCGCGTACTTGCCGCAGGGGTGCTGAGCAAAGAAGAAAGCACGAGGCTGCTCCAAGCTGGAAAGATCTTCGTGGTAAAAGGGAGCAGGTCCCTTTTAGAGGTCCAAACCATCATTGCGTCTCACCCAGAGGAGACCTCCACCCTTGAAGCTCCTTTGGACTGACCCTTGGCAGTGCCAGGAACAAAAGCAGGTTTGCAGCCCCTGGCTGGCCACGCTGCTCCTGCGGGTGCTGGTGCCTTGGGCACAGACAGAGGACAACAAGTTTCTGATACATAACCACTGTGCTTTTTAATTTTCCAGGGTAGTCAGCATAGTCTGGAAAGCTTTTACATCCTCTCTTTGTGCAGAGGTACTAGATTATTGATTCTATGCTAAAACAAACAAAAAATCTATTTGGATTGCTTGTGAAGAGGCTACTGATGTAGTAAATTGCGTGACACAGGAATAAATTCGGTATAGCGTCAGCCACTTAAATGGCCAGTTAGCCAGCGATACCCACCAAGCAGTGGTCAGAAAGTACAGGCATTTTGAACATTGCAGGAATCCAACCGCAAACAATCGCTGAGGGGCGACTAGTTCCACGCAGGGAAGAGTTGAGCTGGGGTGTTTCACATGCCGTATGGAACACAACATCCAATGCTTGGAAGTTGAATTTGGGTGCATTCAGCCTTAAAACAAGCAGCAGTTTCCCAACCTGTTGGGAGACTAGACACTGAAAGAACAGGGAGGTCTTTAAAATGAGACCTTTCTGAATGGCAAGATTTCATCTGCACCCAGGGAAAGAGCCCTTTGCACGTGCAGGATCACGTCAGACTTGCTGCATCCCAGGGGAAGCGCTGCACATAGCGGATGGATGAAAAGAAATCAAGTGCCACTACAGACCCCTTGAGCAGGTCAAATAGAGGTAAAATGAGTAAGGACGGGACCGAGATCTCCTGAGCTCAGACTGCCCTTCTCACACCTTCTCTCTGAGGCACAGGGGGCTCGCGATGCAGAGCCTCCCGTGTGAGCTTGATCTCACCGCATCGGCAGAGGTGCGCCCAGCTCTGCCCCGCAGCAGCTCGGTTCCCTGGGGAAGCCGAGTCTCTGGAAATCACTGAAACTTCAAAAAAAAAAAAAAAAAAAAGGCTTAATCCACAGCCAGGAGCAACTGCCGCACTGATGTTAATGGAAGCGGAATTAGATCAACTCCAGCTACTAGGGAAAATCTTCCCCAAGTAATTGTTATCGTAATGCAAACCTCTGTGGCACCAGCCACCAGCACGTTGTTAACCGTTCCGAGAGAGAAGTTCATTAAAATGGCAAAAACCCGGCAAGGGGGGAAGCATTACTTTCCTGCCAGTACAGAGAAGTAAACGAGGAGGTGGGGATTGAAAGGACTCACCCTTGGTCTCCCCGAGCATCGCAGCAGCCCAGCACGCTCCCAGCTCCCTCCTCGGAGGGGAGCCAGCCCCTCACCTTGTCCTTGGGCCCGGCTAAGGAAATACAGGTCACTTTATTGAAAAGGGATGAAAAGCTCCTACCTAGTAACCACTCCCATCCCTTTTTTTAAACGATTGGGGATCAGGTGTGACTCTGAAGTAATAGAGATGGGAGGGGAAGTAAAAAATCCCACCACGGCCCTAAGGTGGTGAGGATTAGCCAATTATACATCCAGGAAGCCGTGTTAATTAGAAGCTTTTCAAGAGAAGAGTCAAAGGACTTTGCAAACACAGATGGAAGCTGGTTTTAACAAGCAGTGATAAGTCCCAGAGTTGGAGAGGCATGGGTGGTGTGATGTCCTCTGCTGGCATCCCCAACTACTCACAGGGGACGGCTCCAGCCGGGGCTGCGCTACACCAGCGGCCACCCGCCACCCACCGAGAGCATGCCGGTGATTAGCCCAACTGATTTTTGAGGGAATGTTATGATATTAAAGTGAATAATCGTGTAGCCGAGGCTGGTAAAAGATCATTCCCTACATAATAGTCATAGCTCTTTGTGAGAGCCCAGGAGCACCTGGGTCATCTGGTGGCTCAGAAGTGGCCCGTCATCAGCAGCTCAGGGAGGAGGAATTGATTTTTTCCCTTTTTCTTAATGATGATGTGTAATGCAGTGCTTTATGCACTAGTCAACAGAGGCCGGGGCTGTTTAAGAGGATTTGATAATAGCTCACACCTGAAGCAGCCTTTTTTTTTTCCAAGGCAGAGGGAGCTGAACAAGTCACAATTAATTTACTTGTTCTTTATATCCGGTTATGGTCATCTCCTTTCCTTTGTAAGTCAGGGAAGCTCAGAACAGGGATGTGGATTTGTTTACAAGCATCAAAATGGGTTTCTTTAAGTGTTACGTGTCCCTTCTTAAAAAGGGCACATGAAAGCCATTTAGGAATTAAAAAGAAAAAAAAATTTAAAAGACTGACCAGAGCTGTTTTAGTTTATCCCCAAATGAACACCAGTTTTGAGGTAATTCTTGAGGTTTATTGCGCTCACCAAGAAAACCAGGTCACGTAAAATGAAAGAGCCCATATTACCTGTGCAGGCAAAAATGCCTTCTCAGCAGAGACTTGTTTGCTCTGTGCTTGTCCTAGACCATTATTCTCACTTCCCCGAGATGTGCTTCCTGAGGAATACCACAGGGAGCAGACATCACTTTCGGTAAACTCCACTGCACGCAGCTGTGAGTCAGAAACAAGGACTGCAAACACCGAGCTGTGACAGATGTCACAGCCCCCTCACCCTCACTCCTCACCCTCAGCGGCTGTGCAACGTGGAGAAAAGTGCTCCTAAGAAGCGTCGGAGAGATGCAGTCCCAGAGCCCGACAACCGCCGACCGCCTGCCGATGCCCCAGCCCATCCTTGCCAGCAGCTTGTTCGTGTAGCAGCACACCAGCGATGAGCGGATGTGATTTTTGACACAATAAACCTCAGAAACCTGAGCAGGAGCTTCCAGACCTCCCCCGGAGCACGAGTGCAACCGCTCCGAGTAACAAACCTTGCAAAGGCTGAGCCTTGGTGCGATGCTCGGGACACTGCACAAAGGCTGAGCGTGGTTACAGCATCTGCAACCTCCTACGGCAGCCGGGGTAAGGCAGTGGGTTTGTCACTCCGTGTCCCTTGGCACCCCACGCAGCACACCCAGCTTCACCAGCCTCTCTTATGAGTCTCGAGGGGTTACGAATGACGCACGGGGGCTCGGACCACCAGCGCCCACAAGCATGAGCTGAAGTTTAATCACTTCCTGAAAACGAAACTTTCAATCCTTCATTAGGATGTCTCCCATCTGTTCAACATCATCCCAGAGAGTTGGGTGACCCTTTAAATGAAGCTGTGAAGAGATGCGTTTGTTTTAGATACAATTGGACAGCTGTTTTATTATGAATTAATGAACTATGATGATTAAAAAGAATACAGTCTTAGCAAACCATGTATTAATGATTACTCCTGACTAAAATCACAACCAAGCAAGTGCTAGAGAACTCCCGTGGTGCCGGTGACTGGAAGCAGAAGACGAAAAAGCAGTGAGGTGCGACAGGACGAGAGGCGCCTCCAGGGCAGGCTCCCTGAGCTGGGCAGGGGCTCCCGGGGCTGCCCCACAGCAACCGAACCGCTCCGGGTGCCCACGCTACCACTCCACGTCACTGCCATCTCCTCTGGCCCAAAGCCCCTTTTGGCCCACATCAGTCGTCAGGGTCTGCTCACACCCCTCCCTCTTCCCAGCCCCTCCTCATGCTCGTGTCCCCGCTCTCCCCTGGCCACGGGACCCTGCGAGGGGAGGGAGAGGGGACAGTGATGGCAGGAGGCTCAGAGGTAGAGACAATTGACCTCTTTGTGCTCGCAAAACACATTTGCCCTAGGCCCCTTTGGCCAAGGCTGCTTGCCCTGGAGGTATTGCAGGGATGATCTCCGATGTCGGGCCGCGTCCTTCCTGGCTGTGAGGAGACACGGCCACGCTGAGCATCAGCAGCACCACAAAAAGCCAATCCTGAGCTGAGTCGTCCTGCATCCGTCCTTCCCACACTTTCCCGTTTAGAAGTTGTTTCTGTATTTCAGGAGAACCCAGCGTCAAAGACCAGAGGCCACAGAAAGCAGCTCTTGGAGTTTCCGTAAGAGTTTCACAGTTTGTATGGAGCAGTTTTTAAGCAGTGAAATCTTTGCCCTGAGAATTTCACTTAAAAAGCTCCAAAGAGTTAAATGAAGACAGGTACATATGCCATGTGTGCAAACCACTTATCTCCTGCTGTTAAAAGAAATCTGTTCCCAATCATTGTGGCTTCCCAGCAGCTGCCTCCTCATCTTTCTCCACCTCAGCCTTCCATTTGGCCTTCTTTTCTACGTTCATCCTCAGCAGCGTGTGATCCCTTTTAGCAGCCTTGAAAAGAAATGGTGAAAATCATTGCATGCACACATTTCCCACCACTGGATTTCCCCACATTTGCACCACTTGCTTTGACATCCCACTGTCCTTTTTGTTATTTTGCAGCGACAGAAGTTAATGAGCTTCCTTGTTTTACCAAGCGTTCAGCATTTGCAGCTCTGATTAGCAGTGTAAATTGTTTAGAGGTGCGCTGGGACACGCAAGTCGCGCTGGAGACCCTCCTTCCCCACCAGCGGGATGGGAAGAAGCGAGCGTCACAGCTCTCAGTGGCCATGGTGGCACGCAGGCCGGGCAGGCAGGGTGGCAGGAACTTCATGGCCCATGGATGCAGGGTGGGACCGGGCACCATTGACACTGTCTGAGCTCCTCCACAACCTTTGGACCGGCCTCTTTGCCGAGATACCATGATACAGAGGGTTGTACTGCACGGGTTTATGGCGGAGTGGGTCAGAAGGAACACATCAACCAGCAAGCTGTGCTTCCCCATGCCAATCTCTCCTCTGGAGAACGGGGTGGCACAGATCCTGTGCAAATATTGCTTTTATGGACTTATTCTCCAACATACCTGTCACCCGGGCACTTATTTACAAAGAGAGCACGCATGGCCCATATGTTAAGTGAATCGGTTCACTTCACCCAGAAACAATACTCACCTCTTTGCCGGTGATTACCATGGCCAAACAGCCCAGCAAGGTCAGTGCAATCATGATGTAGCAAACCTTTATCCTGACGCTGTTCCTTGCTGCATCGAGGACCTCAGACCTGTAGAGGACAGAGCAGATTTTCCCCCCTGCCGGTGAAATGAGATCACGGGGAGCTGGGTAATGCATCCTGAATTCTTGCAGAAACTGCCCATATTAATGTAAGTGCGTTTCAGCCTTCTCTTTCTGCAAGTGCCTGGAGGAGGACTCGAAAAGTTAGCCTACGGGGGAAAGATCTAGCCCCCCTCCCACACAGGTGGGGTATTGCTACTCCCAACAGTTGTCAGTTACAACAGGAATAACAAATCCTGTTCTCCCGCCTTCTTTTATTGCATGTGGGAGTGAACACCTGAAAAATGACAAGGACAGGAAAGTCTTTCCACCGTGATAACGGAGTTGTGAGGGCCCCCGCTTTGGGTGCTGGGGGGCAGGGCGCAGGGTGTTGCACAGCACCAGGAGACGCTGGGGCCACGCCACCGGGGCCAGGCAATGCCTCCCTCGGCGGAATAAAATCGCGCACGTGACATTTTGGCTAAGAGCAACGGAGAGTTTTCACGGAGCGAAGAGGCACAGCGAGGGGTGACGGGTCTGTGGCCACATCCCGCCCCAGCTGCAGGCGGTGCCTTGCAGCCCCGTCCCACCGCACCGTACCCTCTGCCGGGCACCAGCCCCAGCAGCCCCTACCCACGGTGGGAGGCTGGGCTGCGCTGGCATGGACGGTCCCACCGTCCACGCCGAGTTGTCTTCCCAGGCAGCTGAACCGCCACAGCCCTGGCCGGGAAATCTCCACCACCTTCCATGGGTGACTCACGGCATTTATCCCACAATTCACGCTTGCAAGAGAATGCAGTGTGGCAATGAGTCAGCCGTGAAATCCTGTCCAGCCATGGATTTGCTTACACCTCCAAGGGGAAGGCCAGCTGGAGGAGCCCCCGGGGTGTCACAAGTCAGGCAGCATTAGGTCCCCAACACTGAGTGACAATCCTTTGACAAAACGCCTCAACAAAGGGGTGAAGCCATAGCCCAGACCCGAGGAACTCGTGTGAGACGTCTACCACCAAAGCTGCGTATATCCCCAACTTCCTTTTAAAATGTAGCATTATTAATTGCTAATCAATAAAACCTAGCCAAGATTGCAAAAACCCAAAGCGGACGATATTTTACCGTGATGCCTTCCAAGTTACAAAGCCACTTGTCCTGCAAAAGACTCTTCAGCTTAGTCTGAAACTTACGATATCTAAAACAAGTGAGTCCAGTCGACTTCACAGGGCACAACAAAAACGTCACGCTCCCAAAAATTTGGGTTATTTTTGGACGCCAGGAGCAGCAGGCCTCGTCAGCATGGAGGAACACTAATCCTCACCATGTGAGCACGCTTCTGAGCGGTGTAAACTGTGGTCTTAGCCTGTATGTTTACATCCAAGAGCATCACTCAGGCAAAGGAATTTCATATCAGAAGAAAACAGATCTACTTACGATATGTGCTTGGGAATGTCCTCCTCCTTTTTAAAGCGTCCTGCCCATACTAACACCTTTTTATCAAAATTCGTAGGCCTTCTGTCATTTTTGAACGCTTTGTAACCTGTTAGAGATTTTATAAAAGAAAACAAAGAGCTAGGCTTAAAGGGGAAGAGGAAAAAAGCTGTCGTTACAGGGGGAAAAGGACTGAGAGTTCAGAATGGCTCTTTTCTATTCTGTGAGAGCTAAAATGCGCTTTCTAATGTCAAAAGGACTCAGCAACTGGTGTGAGATGCTTTGTTACCTTTGCAGCTTATTTCATTCCCCCTAATTTTTTTTTTCCCTTTAGTTTAGGTGGGTTTTAAACTAAAAATCTCTTTTAGCCTTCCTGATTAAGGGGGTAAAGGATGTGGGGCTGGTCACTGAAGCCCGCAGCATGCTCTCAGCCTGCTGGCACCTTGCTTCTGAACGGCCCAACGAGCGAGTTAAGCAAACTGCCAGCAGCACTAATAACTCCTCGACAGCATCTCCTTCTGCAAGCGCTCATGGAGAGACGAGGTCCGTTAAAATACAGACGGTGGGAGGCTGGCAGTCATTCTCATGCAAGCTGGGTACCACGTCACCGTACTCTAATGATGATACATTACACCCCAGCAGACTACCGCGGTGATGCCATTAGCATGCTGTCACCCTGAGCACCACCCGAGAGGGACTCTGCCTCCTCTTGATGGAAACAAGCCCAACGACAGGCCACGGCGAGGGCAGCAGCAGGGAGACCCTGCAAAAATAGGATAAGCAATGGCTAGCTCTAACCCTGGCTTTGGCACTGCCACACGGGTGGTCATCGCCAGGTAGCTGGGACTGCTCACACGCCCTGGTAGGTGCACCCAAGATGCCAGGTTGCGGTGCTCTGGCCTTGCAGATGTGGGGCTGGTGTTTAGAAATGCCCTGTGGGTGACCAGGGTGCGCAGGAAGGGATGGAGATGGAGATGAAGATGCCCCCAGTCTCAGTGTCCCGCACTCCCTGGCTGCTGCTGGATCGCTGCTGCTTGGCTGCAAGGAGATCACTGCCGCTACCGAGCAGGGCACAGGGAGCATCTCTTCTGGGTTGAGACCGTGAAATCACACTCAGTGCCTGGGCCCCAGCCCGGCTCGTGCATGCCAGGGCTTGTGACTGGCTGAAAAATCCCAGGTGTAACTCTTGGCACCCAGACCCCCGCCCAGGAAAATGTAATCTCCTGCTTCTCCTGTTTCCCTTGCAGAGTGACAGTGAGACCAGGAGAGCTACATCCGAAATACCAGCAAGCGTCTGCATCAGATGTGCAGCAAGCAGCAGGATGGATCACTAAAAGGACAGTCTCCATCCCAGGGAAGACGATGCTGGATTCCCGCAGCCCTCCCAGGGAGCGCGGGCAGCTCAGCCTCGCCGGGGCGAGGGGCGTGCGAAGGTACGGCCGAGGAGGGGGTGCTGCAGATTAAAAAGAGAAACTACCTCCAGGCCAGGGAGGTTGCCCACGCGGGAACAGCCTGTGCCCGTGGGCTGCCCCGTGCCCGCGCAGAGGTGGATGTGAGCTGGCGGGGGGGACGGGGGCAGAACTTGCACCAGCCCCACACCTGCGGGGACGTGCACTGGTCCTCCTCCCGAAACCTGGCAGCTGGGGGGGAGGAGGAACATTTATTTATTTATTTCTAATTAACTGATTCCCTGACGTGAAGGCATCAGTTTGCATTTGCTGCCACAGGAGGACTATTTAGCGAAAAAAAAAAAAAAACAATTTCATCCCTGTGCACTGCACTGGTCAGGGCTCTCACTTTGCCCCGTGTCTCGGCAGCGTTTGTGACCCCAGGGGCTGCGGCGCTGTGGGGGCCGCAGAGGGGCCACAGAGCCACACAGCCACAGAGGGGAACAGGGTCATTTTCTTGCCCTTTCCTGCAAATACCCTTTCCCTCCGTGCTGCAGCACAAAACAGCGACCAAAGCCTCTCTACCCACCTGGATTAGCCGCCTGCAAAGCCGCCTCCTGAGCGCCCTTGGCTCTGTCGCCGACGGCTCTGGCGGGGTGCGGGACCATCCGAGCCCCCCGCCGCCACAGCCTGGGGCTGTGCCCCAGCAGCATCCCCAGCATCCCCAGCACCACGCCGGGCACCCGCCGCGCCTGGGCGTTATGAACATAAACCTACCCCTTCCTGCATTTCCACCCCGGCTGCCAGCAGTTTTTGCTTGCGTCACGATGACTGGTTAAGTTTATCGGCCGTGTTTGCCAAAAGGACACACCTCGCGAGCGCGGCGGGCAGAGATCACCCCCCGCCAGCTCCACCCGGCCCCCGCGGACCCTGCCCCGCTCCCCACCCACCCCACGGCGCCGCGCAGGAGGGCAATGGGGACCGACGGTATTTACCCAGTCCTTACTACGGCGGCGCTGAAATAGGACAGCACGCTGTATTTCCCCAAAGACAGGCTTAGTGACTGCTAATTATCACAGCCAGTTGAGCTGTTAGACTTTTAAATTGTTCCCAGCTAAAAAATAATCTTGCGAATCAGTTGCGTTAGACAGACTTTTTGAAGAGGAGCCACATTTCCCCTGTCTCAGAATAAATGTGGTTTGGCAGAAGGAAACTGAAGCCGATGTTTGTGGCTATAAATGCAGATGGGAAATTGTTCTCACATCCAGGCTGCAAACTTCCCTGGCAAAGAAATGTATTTTGGGTTTAAATCAGTAAACTAAGAAATAATATCAAAAACCTCAGGCGTTGTAGCATTTGTCAGTCAGTAAAATTGTCACTGAAATGTAGCAGTACCTATGGAGTATTTGTCGTCTTTGAATTCAGTCTCCACGAAGTCCGAACAGTGCTGGATGTTTTCCATAACATCAGCTGTTCTAACCAGAGAATGAACCAAAACCAATGCTATTTTATCACTTCGACGTTTCTCCTGCCGTTTTGCACAAAATTCTCCCTGATGGGCCAGGAAATGGAAATGCAAACTACTTGTCTCATTTGGAGCAGTGGGGTATTTACTCTCCTTAGACACACAAGGCTCTAAAGCTGATTTACAACTAGGAGGGGGAAAAAAAAAATCCATTTGAAAGGGAAGAAGCGGTTGCCGAAAGGAAAATTTTCAGAACCATTTAGTAATACTATCAAATGCAACATTGCAGATAATCAAAGTGTGTCTAACAGCAAGGGGAGGAACTGCAAGGGAATAAATAGAGCTCAGGATGTTGGCAAGAATATTCTTTAAGGGCTGAGAGGACAAAAGACGTGAGACAGATGCAGCTCCAGCCACCCGCCTCCTGGCCCCGAGGAAAAACTCTCCCATTTATAGAGGTGTTTTATGGTTTTTGAGAAGACAAAGTTATTGATACTGAGGAAAGAAGAAACTCGCAGCAATGACAAACGTGATTTTTGCTCTTTACCAAAAGCTCCACAACGCATCCGGACATACCACAATGTGTTTAGCTTAATTTGCTTATAATTTGGTAAAGCAAATTAGATCCATTTCCAGACTAGGAACCCATACAGAAAAAAAATAAAAATAAAATGGTGGTTTGAGCTTCCAGCTGCAAACAAGCAGAAATCAGGGGATGTGATTATGCTGGAAGAAGCAGAAGGGAAACCTGGTAAAGTCACTGAGGATATTTGTGTCCTGCTCAGGGTTTCCCTGGGGGAAGATGGGCGTGAGGAAGGGGAAAGGGGCATTTATAGCACGAAGTTTAAAGTGCTCGGCACCCCTGAGCATCCCACAGGGCCCCTTCTCGCCTCTCAGGAAGGCTGCTGAGTGGAAAACCAGCTCTGTACACCGGGACACCCATGGGACCTGCTGTCGCCACGCTCATGTTGCCCTTGGAGCCGCCCAACCCCGCAGGGGCTCTGGCCGTGCGGAGCGTTTTCACTTTAACAGGCGCTCTCCCAAACACTTATTGCAAAAGCGACTGTCTTTATGTCCTGCCTGATTATGGACTTGAAGAGAGGGGGGAAAAAAAAAAAAAGAACATTTTTATTTTATTTCTTAGTTTCTCAAATGTGGAGAAAATTGTGGGGGTTTCAGGTCTCCAGTGCTTATCCACCTAGGGGTTGCCAGCTATTTCCTCTAGAAGACACAGCAGCTAACAGCTGTATTAATCTCGTCTGCTGTGAGCAAAAAAAGAACTTCAGGATTCATTATGCCAGCATTTAGAAGCGCAAAGACACAGAGGTCCTCATGAAACCACAAAGGCAGTTACTTTTTCCTGAATTTTACTCCTTTCTCTGGCGCCGTGAATGCTTAATGCCGGGGTGGGTTTTACTGCAGTGCATGAAAGCTAATAAAAAGCTATACACGGCACTGCGTTAGGGAATCAAGCTTTCCCTCGTGCACTGTGGATCTCTCTCTGGCCCAGAGCATCTCGAATCCCCTCCTGGGCAGCAGAGAGATGCAGGATGCTCTGGGACCGCGGTAGCCTTGTGTGCAGCATGGTGGCCTTAGTCCTCCTTAGAGGCGTTTTGTGCCCAGCCCGGTACACGCACATCCCCCCGCCCAGGTTACAGAAGGTCCCCATGAGGCTCGTCCATTCACCCCCCTCGCCAGGCCGCTGCTTGATACCCGTCAGTGACTCATTAGCGGAGTGCAACCATTATTTCGTGACCATTAAGCTCACAGACGGGGAGTCTGTCGTACAGCGGTAACAACTTGTTCAGAGATGCAGAAACAGCGAGAGGAGGCTTAAAGCACCATCTCCTCCTCCTCCCACATCCTCCCGGCCAGGAGGAGAGCAGGACCCCAGCTCCTCAGCAGGCCCTGGGCAGGGCAGATAACAGCTCACACGCCGAGTGGCTGTTACGGATGTCCTCCGGCTTCCCCTGACCCTCGCTGCACGGGCAGAGCACAGACGCGAAGGTGTTTGAGCTGCAAAGGAGCAGGCTGGCTCAGAGAGCGCCGAGGACGGTTCGCAGCTGGGGTGGCGGCGCAGACTCTCGACATCCCCGTGCGAGAGCGATGGGTAGTTGCAACGCTTGCTGCACGCCGGTGCCAGCACCGAAGATGGAAAAATAAACACAAAAGCTCCCGGGGCTCCATCCCGGTTCTGCAACATCTTCACACCCCTCCTGCCACCTCGGACCCTGACTCGGAGCCAGTTGTCCTCCCCCTCCTTAAATGTACACAAAAGCCTTTGCAGAACTGGAACTGAAAGGCCACAGTATAAAATACATTGTTCCTTGTAAAAATCCATTGCTCTTTGATTTCTGACTGGCTTTATACTGTCATTCCCAGAACCTTAATTCTGGTTATTGTCAGCCTATTACAGCAACGAGAAACATGGACTCGGGTCCTCTTCACCTGTTCTGCTGCTGCTGCTTTCAACAGCCACGGGAATGAAGGAATTTATTCCTCCGGCAGCCCCAGGTTCCCATACATCTCTTTACATCTCCTGGTTAATTTTCATAAGATTGCACGAAAAGTGTTTTTAGTCAAATACACAAAAGAATGCATAAGAGTACTCAACTGAAAAAGTATTACTCTGTAAAGCTTTTTTCATGCGCAGTGTCCTCAGAACCAAATGGCTTACCACCAGGCTCTATTTTGCATGCCATGCAAACTTTTTACATGAGGGTTCTGATGAAGAGCAGGAGATAATCTTATCTTAAAATTCTTTGCCTTCCCCCCATCTAATTAAATATGCAGCAGAGCTCAGTCCTGGTTCCTAGACGAGATAAACAAGCAGTCCTGGACGGACTCGTGGCTCATGAAATTCTGAGTCAGGAAATATTCATCCACGAAACTGTGCATTCTCCAGCAGCGCAATTTAACACAGCAAGAGCAATGAATTGCTTCGAAATGTCTCACCTACCTGCAGACTCCCAGCCCAAGGAGGGGGGGGGGGGGGCTTCAGTTGTCTCCAGGAGGTGGGTCACATCCTCCCCATATCACGAAATCGTCTGCCCTAAGGAGACCCAACTGCAAATCCCAAGAAATGAAAAGCTTCTTAACTATTTCTTACCATGGACAAGTCAAATCAAGAGAACAGTCACAGCACCTTACAGCAAAACCACACTCGGAGGGTTTGTAAAGAGCTCTGAAAACAAGCACCGGCATGAGACTTTAATCACTTCAGGACATTTGGATTCGGTTTTTGATAATCTTGAGTGTTACCAATAAAACACGACATCTGCTAAAAGAGAGCAATGACAATGAATGAGTCCCTCCCTTCTTTGCTTTTAAAAAATGAAATCATGATTCCTCTATCCAGTTACCGAGACATCCTGCACTTTCTGCCAATGTTGTCCCTGTTCCTCCAAATTTGATAGTATTGCTACCATTTGAAAAATCTTGCCTAGCAATCATAAAGAAGTCACTAATCCACACTGCTAATTAAAAAAAAAAAAAACCCAAACAAAAAAACAAACCAAAAACCAACAAACCCAGAAAAAAAGACCAACCCACAAACCAAAACACAGACTCCGCTGATTCTGGTAAATCTTGCCTTATTTATACCATGTGAGTCTTTTGACATCAGTCTCTTAAGAGGGAAAGGTAGTCGATGTCACGCACCCACTGGGTATTTTCTACAACAGGAGCAGTCATTTCCCCCCCCCCCGGGTGAAAAAGATCTGAGCTGTTCTCTGTGTCTGCCACTAACACAAGAATGGGCAGCGTTTGGCCCTAAGTGTGTCTGAGCTGCAGTGCCCAGCCTTGCAAAGATAAGGATCTCCAAACGATTCTTATCTATGAAGATTCCTCTTCTCTGCCACTAAGCACATTTATTCCTAAGGGAGTTAAACCCTAATTAACAGCTTGGATGTTTTGCTGCTTGAGGTGTGTTCACCTCTGGAACAGCGCAAGAACCCAGTCCTACCTCTCCTGATGGCAATGGAAATGCCTACATGAGGGACACTGCTGTATCCAAGAGGACCCATAAGCCACACTTGCTTCCTTCCCTTCCATCGGCTCCAGGTTTTTAGCTAAGATGCAATAGAATATTTGTTGGATGCAGGAATGCAGTTATGAATTGACCTAGAACTGCTAACCTTTGCAAGCAAATACTGAAAACGGACTTGGGATGGGTCTGACGTGCCCTGGGTACAAAGTGCAGAGTTTATAACAGCTGGTGTCAGAAGGACAAAGCTCACGGCAGCGAAACAAAAGTTAGTCATTGCTCCGGCAAAGCCCCATTGTGACGTTTCCCGTCACAATGGTCACACAGAGGCAATGAAATGGCGTGTCACCTCCAGCGCGGGGGGGGGCTGGCACACGCAGCAGCCACCTACCCCTGGGCAGAAATGCAGGGTGGCTGCCGAAGTCCAGCTTCGCCACAGGGGAGCAGCCAGACGCAAGACCCCAGGACCCCGGGGAAGTCCTCCGAGGTGTTCGGGGTGTTGTGGTGAAATCGCAGCTCTTACTACCAAGGAAATGAAGGCATCGATGAGCTTTGCACCAGGCCTCTGGTTTCTGGAATAATACAGAACTGGACCATAGAGCAAAAATGGGCAAAACCCTGAAAGGAAAATAAAGCCGTCAGAATCCTAACAATTTACATTTTGACTCAGAGTTTGGAGAACCATTTAATCTAAACCTTTCCCACACCTGTTTCCCCAGCTGAGACTGAGAAACACACTGACAAGGACAGACTCGTTGTTCACTTGTCACTTAATGATTTTCTTTCCTGAGAAAAATGACATTGTCTTCAAAAACGGAGGCATTTAGAAATTTTTCAGTCCATTAGTCAATAGTTTAGGGAAAAAAGAAACCTAATTTAAAAAGATTGAACAATTCTTTGTGGAAATGTCTTTTCCCCACACTTGCTTTAATACAAGGATGACTTATATTTTTTTTCAGCTCCTGCAGAGAAGTCACATACCATCGATCGGGCCAATAAACGTGCTGAGATCATTACGAGCCCCTGCACTGTGGGGTCAAATTTTCCCTTTCAGTGACTGGCTGAATATGTATGTAATCCACCCCAGAGCAAATCCTGGGTAACACAGGGGGAGGCACTACCCTGGGAACAGTTTGTCCCAGCAAGGCACACCACAGTAGCCCATAACAGGGCCAGGTGCCACCTCAAATTTATGAACTGTGTCTTGATAATCCCTCTAAAGAGTCCATAAAACTCTTCCAAACACTCCTGGGTGAGACACAGCCTACCTGGAGGATGAGATTTAGTCCCAGCAGCTTTTATGTGACCAAAGGGACCATCAGGGAAATGCATCTCCTAAAGGATGCACAGAGTCCCTGAAGTGCAGCATGGAGAGGGCAGGAGAGTGAAAAATCTCCTGTCACATAGGACTTTGCATAGTGGTCCAGGGGCTTCGGTGACACAGTGTTGTGTTGGTGCTCCGTTCAAACCACTGGCTACATATGCTGCGCTCTCAGGGACTGGCTCATGCGTGTGGCTAAAGGGCTTGGACTTGGCTGGTGACTCCTCTGCTCCTTGTTGGTGCAGTGCCTTGCACAGGGGAGGACTTGACAGCCTGTTCAGCTGCTCTGACCCTCGTGTGGAGCCTGAACCTGTAGGAGCACGGCCAGCAGCACGACAGTCATCAGAGAATGGTTTGGGTTGGAGGGGACCGTAAGGACCACCCAGTGCCACCCCCTGCCCTGGGCAGGGACACCTCCCACCAGCCCAGGTCGCTCCAAGCCCCGTCCAGCCTGGCCTTGAACCCCTCCAGGGATGGGGCAGCCACAGCTTCTCTGGGCAACCTGGGCCAGGGGCTCACCCCCCTCACAGCAAACAATTTCTTCCTAATATCTAAACCTACCCACTTTCAGTTTAAAACTGTGGGTGCCTCTGTTTAAAAAATGAGTGACGGTTTAAAAAATGGGTGCCTCTGTACCTCTCAGAAGAGAGTGGCCTACAACCATCACGCGTCGCCTTTTCTTAGTTGTTTTCTCGTTGCTATACGTGGAGCAGATCGGGTTGACCTCCAGAATCTCTCCCGATGCAGTGGGTCTTCCCTCCTCACTGCAGAGTGGTGCAAGGGCATCTCAGTTTTTGGGGGAAGTCTCCTCCTCCTGATGGCCCTTGCAGCGACAAGCTTCTGTTCTGTGTTACTGGCCTCCCTGCCTTCTGTCTGTGCCGGTGTGGGAGTTCTTGGCTGTTTGGCTGTGGGTCCACTGCAGACTGCGGTGGTAGCCGGCTGTCTATCTCCTCCTCAGCCCCCTGATGCTGCACAGCCTCCCCACCGCCTCCGGCAGCTCAGCCACCTGCAGCAGGACGTCCTCCACCTGGGCACGCCTTTGGCGGCAGCTCTGAGCCTGGAGCTGGAGCTGAACCAGGAGAAAGGTCCAGGCACCTCCTGCAGTCTGAGGTCTGCACCGCAGCCTCTGCCTTCAGCAGCTCCGCCTGGGTGGAGGCATCGGCCAGCGCTGGGGTGGATGGTGCAAACCCCCAGCCCGAGCTGCGGCCTTTGTTCTCTGACGAGTGCCCACCACTCTGCCTTGAGGGGCAATGAAGTAGGATGAGGGCCCTTGACCCATGTGCATGGTCACAGAACGGTGCCTGGTGGTCAACTAGCGGGATGCTCCTCCTTTGAAGAGGTGCCCTTCTCAGGCAAACTGCCGCCCCACACCCCGGCTGACACGCCATGCCCTGTTTGCCCATCCTGTTCACCATGCTCCTGCTCCCCAGGCTGCTTTTTATAGGCAGGGGGTGGTTGTTGTTGCTCTGGCAGTGCCCAGGCCACACCAGCATCTCCACTGCCATGGCGTGTCCTTACCTCAGGGAAAACCCCTGTCCACCGAGCTCTGCTGTTCCGCAGAAACATGAGACATGTTTCCAGTGCGCTGCCCACATCAGGTGGGCACCTCTCCTTTGCTTAGACTTCAGTAAAACATCTCTCACAGGTACAAATTGGAGATTCTTAAAAAAAAATAATGACAAGTTGGAGAAGTAAATGGCTAAAGTGGGGATTGTGTCACCAGGTTCTCACAGAGGTTGGTGAGAAGATCATCTAGGAAAACTGATGACCTCGAGGGCTTGTGTTGTAGAAATGGGACAAAGAGCAAACAGTGCAAGGTCATCCCTTTGGGGCTAAAGATGAGGATTTCTGGCTGTGTTTGTTTAACTTACCGTGACTCCAGGCTGCCAAGCAGATGCTGCCATGGAAAAAATCAGATTAAATTCTAAGATATACAAGCAAAGTCATTCCAGTAGAGAGAAAACAGTTTTAGTATTCTTATATGAGATGTCTGGAATAACCTGCACTGCTCTGGTCACTCAAGAAAGTTACTCAAGAAGAAAAGGAATAAAGGAAGAAATGAGAGGAACGTGTCTTTTTCTTGGCTAACAAATTACAGATGGAGAGGGATCATGGTAGCTATCTCTCTGAGAAACTCAAAGCCAGAGAAGAAGGGCAGTCAGGTTGGCCACGTCACAGCACTGACACCTGAACCAAGGGTGTGAGCTGCTCTTGATGGATGCCAAGGGCTGCGCCTTTCCTGGCACCCTCCATCCTCACATTCGCTAACGAAGCACACGTGGCCACACAGAGAGCCGGGCCATGGGGCTCGCCAGGCTCCTGCAGCGCCGCTGGGCTGCTCTAACATCGGGCCATAACTGCACAGTCATTAGTGTTTACAAAACAAGCTTCCAGGGAAGCAAAGTTACACACCGAGGAAATAATAAGCAGCACTATAATCAGATGTGAGAGGGAGATCATTTCATTACCCAAACCAGGCCTCGTTATTCAGCGTTTCCCTGGCAAGAGCTGATACACACAGGCTAATGAATCTTAGCTCTCCGGATGAGCGGGAGGAGTGCTGGCTTGGTGCTGCCGCGTGCTAAGCAGGACCAGAGAACACAACTTTCAGCTAAGAGTCCAAAAGGTAAAACACAAACTCATCCATAGCAGCACTGCGGGGAGATGGGAGAGGGGTTTTACTCGCTGCTGGCTTGGTCTTACAGAGTAACCCTGGCTGTGGGAACACCATGGCTCCTATCAGAGTGAACCGAACTCTAAACATCCCAAGAAAAACAGGGGATCCGCCACGTGGCCTGTGTACACTGGTGATGGGTGCGGGGGCAGAGATGGCTCTGGGGAAAGCCTTCCAGGACCAACAATATCAGCTGGAGGCTTCCCACAGTGTTCTGACAGTTAAATATCATCCTGGGCCCGGTCGTGCCACAAGGAAGACAAGAATAGAGAAAGAGGCAACAGCATCAGCACGGAAAAACACAGTAGCAGGACCATTACTCACACCTGTGGTACTTTCGTTTCATCAACACAGTTGCTCATTGGCTACCGTGGCCATTCCTCCCTTTAAAAAAATAGGGAAACAGCAAATACACCATTCACTGTGCACAACTATTAAAACGAAACTAAATGAAATGAAACAAAACAAAACAAGCAGTGCTAAAGAAGTCGTTAGAAAAGGAGAGGCAAAACCCTCTTTAACATAAATGAGCTCTCAGAATTACAAAGCCTGCCTCTGGTTTTTTCTGTATTTTCTGCATACTTCACAAGCAACGTGGCCCTCAAATGTCATATGAGGAAGCAGAACATTTGGCAAGGCTCCTCTCGAAGGAGCTTGGACACTAACAGCCAACATGAAATGAAAACCTCTTCGGAGAGGAACGCACATTACAGGGAAATGCTGCCCCCATCTGTCTTCCAGTGACAGGTTTTATTTTCCTGCCTGCCATGCCTAAACCATTCATCACTTCCACAACGAAAAGGTGACTCTATTGTTGCAACGAACTCCAAAGTTTGTGCCTGGACCTCTATTGGCACTGGAGCCATTAAGTGATGCTGTCGTTGGTAAC
This sequence comes from Sterna hirundo, assembly GCA_009819605.1. Lineage (NCBI taxonomy): Eukaryota > Metazoa > Chordata > Aves > Charadriiformes > Laridae > Sterna > Sterna hirundo. The sequence goes on along the minus strand of CM020444.1, from coordinate 23,593,293 downwards.
TGGAGTCAGCGTGACCGTGTGCTGCCGTGGAGTTTAAATGTAGAAATAACTTGACTCTCTGTATTGAAGTGAGCGTCTTGGCCCAAAAGAAGAAAATAGCTTATACATTCTTTATAAAACTAAAACCGACCAAAGGAAAAAATAATCCCCACTGCCAGGAGAGCGGGAGCGCCGGGAGACAGCACTGGGGTTCGGCAAGAGCAGAGCAACCCCCGCTCCTGCAGCACTTTCCACGGCAGCGCACGGGGCAGCGATGCGGGACCCGGACTCCTGCAGCCCAGCCTGCTACAGAATGCAGAATACAGAACAAGGCTGGTTTGCCTTTTTCATCCGCATTGGTAAAAATCCAGCACACGCACACATACACACAGCGTGGAGGCACATTTCAAGCCCCATCGGTGGCCCTCAGGAAGGTGAAATGAAGGAGAAATTGAACTTGCATTCATATTTCATAAAAGTATAAGCTTTGAGGTTGGAAAAGTACATCCAGTAGATGAAGTATAGCACTGGCCTATTCTGTATGGGGTTGGGGTGCAGAAGGAACGTCTATTAAACCTCCGTGAGACAATGCCAGTAGCCAGACAAGCTCTGGCTGATGAAAGTGCAGCTCACAGTACGTATCCATTAGCGTTTGCAGAGCTCCAGAAAGCACGGCTCTCAGAACAGATGGAGATGCTTCTCTATCAAGGCCTGTGTCTTTTAGTTCTTTTAATGAAGTTAGACCTGCTGAAACTCCAAGAGAGGAGCTGGAAAGTCCAATTCTGCTGATTCACAGTTTACTGATGTTTCTCCTTGCTAGTGTCTTTCCCCCTAGACTCCCATTCCTTTTGATTTTATTTTGGAAATCTTGGATTTAATCAAAGTCTGCATTTCCAAAATTGCATGTGCAGTTGTCTGGCGTCTTAATGCCTGGAGCATCATCCCAGCACAAGCAGACAGGTCTTGTTCGGTGGCACCAAACTGACTCCCTGGAGACTCGCAGCAGGGGTTTATGATCAGCCCCAGAGTTTGGATTCCGGCTGCGCGATTTCAGGTGTCCCACAGCAGCATGGTCAGCTCTCATCCAGCCAAAGCCTGGAGCCGGCCACGGGCACCGTGCAGCCCCAGGCTTTGTCCAGCCTGGCAGACGGGTGACGGGAGCAAGGCTGGATGCTGCCTGCCCCCTGGGCTCCACTCTGTAACATCCAGGCTCTTGTGTCCCCAAGGGCAGCAGGCCAGACAAAGCTTGCCAGAAACGTTTTGATCTATGCAGAAATGCTCACTGGAATGTTTTTTAATGGTTATGTTGAAAAAAACTCAACTCTATATCTAATTGCTATCTAGTTTTCTGGATGAAAAACTTCAAAACAACGCTCCCAAACTGATTTTCATGGAAACACCAATCCCAAATGATCATTTCCGAGATCCCAGAGGAAGCAGCGCGCTCGGGACTGCCCAGCCTAACACCCTCCAGCTGGACCCAGGATCCCTCCAGTGACTCTCCCTCCCGCTGGCTGCTCCCGGGTCACCAACTCCAGATGCTGGCCAATGCCTCAGCACCCAAAGTCTCTCATTACAGCCTGTCTGCCTGGCACCTTAATTTGATCTGTCATTTCCCAGCCCAGTATCTCTACAGGTGGAATATGGCAGATCCCTCTCATTGTTTTAGTCTTTATCAATCAACCAATATTAATTCGCAGGATTCTACATACTTCTAGATTTTCCTCTTAAGCGTTCTCCTTTCTCGATCAACAGCTGCATCAAATACACCACTATATTACTGCTTCCCATACTGCTGTTTGCATTCCCAATCTGTCCCACGCATTTGACCAGTGTTTGGTCTTTTTCAGCAAAGTAAAACTAAGGACTAAAATTCCTGGTGGTCATTCTCTCGAGTTTAATCATCCTAGTCATGTAACACCTGGGGAAATTCTACCCGTTTTCATGCTGGTAGTATTTTATTAACGTATACGTTTGGCTACAAGCTGCCTTGCGGGCTTTTTTTTGTGGCTGCAAGAGGAGATCTGCTTTCTCTGAGCCCTGAAGCGAGTAGATGTGCTGTACTGTGCGCCACCAGTGCAATTGCCCCCAGCTCCTGCCATAACCGCAGTGCTCCAGCAGTGCCGCAGCAGGAGAGCTCACCGCCGCCCAGTGACCCTCCCCACCAGCGGGATGCTCCCGGCAGGGCCAGAGCCTCCCCTGGGCCGAACCCTCATTTTCAGAGGGGATCACTGCATTTCTCACCCCCCTGAAACAGCGTCTTGCTGCTGGGGGAGTTCTCAGAGGATGGAAGAACAGCGTGGGAGGTCACAGCATGTCAGGGAGTTACACCAATGGGGTTGCGTACACGTCCTGTCCCTCGCTTGGAGAGCCTCCCATGCCCGACAGCCCTGGTGGCAGTGGCTCTTGGCCAAGGCTTGGCTCAGCAACTGAGTGCGCTCCACACTGGATGGCCAGAGGCAGGAAGGTTAGAGCCCTGCATGCCTGTGGGGTTTTGGTTTGTGGGGGGGTGTCTTTTCTTTGGGTTTTTTTCCCTTTTTTTTTTTTTCTTCTCTGCATCCAATTGCTGTGGTGGTGGTGAACATTAGCTCTCTGCTTTCTTGCAATCTCCATGCTTCATCTTTTACAGTTATTTAACTTTACCTTATTTCTGTGAACACTGGTGGAGAGCAGTCATCCACCACTGGGGAGGGAAAGCTGGTGTCATTGGTACTTGCTGCTTGTTTCGCGCTGCGGAGCTCAGGCTGCCCACGGCAAAGCTCGTCACCCTTTCCCTGCCTTTGGGTTACAGTAAGAAAGTCTGCACCAGAAGAAGTTCTGCTTTCCTGATTGCTTGAAGAGAAATAATGGAAGTCTGGAACTCAGGAGACTGTGCTCGACAGGGAGACGTCCAGACCGGACTGTGTTCAGGCTCTGTTGAACGTGAATCTGTTTGCGTCGGGCAGAGCATGCACGAGAGAGAAGAGGCAATAGGCTCCTCCTGACAACAATCTGCACTTTCTTGTAAATGAGTTAAAGTTTGCAAATGTGAATCACAGAGTTCAAGATTTACTTTCTCTGTATGAGATCAAAGCAAAGGTCTAGTCCAGGCCAGTATCTTGTCTCTGACACCAGCCTGGCACAGACAGCCAGGGAAGAGCATAAGAGCAGAAGAAGCGTTACAGACCAGCTTTCCTAGTATTCTCAAAATTTTCTGAACCAGCAGTACTATCTCATTGAGGGGGTTTTGTGCGTTTGTTTTTTTTTTTTCTCCATTAGTTTTTCTGACTGACGTTGAAGGCACGCAGCCATTTAGTACCAACACCTTTTGGCAAGGAGCTCCACAGCTGGACTGAGCATTGGACAGAATATTCCTCCTCTCACTTTAAAGCTGCCACCTGGTAAGTTCCAGCCTTTTCTCTGGTTCTAAAATTATTAGAAATAGCGAATAGCCATTCCTTAGCCCCCTTCATCACTCCTCTCACAGTTTCCATAGGTGGCTGTTGGCTCTGCTCTCCAGCCCTGACCTTTTGCAAAGCAAAATCCTTGTTCCTTTCGCTTGCTTGCTGAGCAGAGCCTATTCCAGCACTTGGGCTGTCTTTTGGCCCATTCTCCGTACCCTTTCAATTCTGCTCTGCCCTGTGGGCTGGGGGAGCTGCACACCTCAATTCAAGATGCGCACATACGCTTCGGCTCCACTGCCCCCGTGCTTCAGCGAGGTGCAGTTCTACTCTTTCGCAATAGCCTGTTATCATGCACTGATAAGTCAGTTCAAGAAAGTTATCTCAAGCCTTCTTGAGATTGTTTTATTGAGGAAGAAAACCTCCTTTTAGTAGCTGCGACTGTGCTATTAGTCAGCCTGACTTTGATCGAGCAGAGTCAGCTCGGGTAAGGCTGCTGTTTCCTACTGCATTTCCTTGAGCAGAAGATCCAGTTTAACCTGCTGCTCCATCTTCCCTTTCACCATAGCTTCTCAGGCCCACATCACCTCCTCCCCTGCCTGGTCAAAGGTTGCTGTCTCTGAGTCATCCCATTTCTAGACTTGAGGGGATATACTAAATGATCCTGTGACAAAAAATACCAGCACTAGTTGTTTTTTGGTTTGTATTTCAAACAAATTGTTGCACCAAACTAGTTTAGACTGGGGTCATTACTTCTTGCACAGCCATAAACTCAACAGTTTTGCTAACCAGGCACCAGGACCAGAGCTGGGAGGGGGGGTTGTGAGAACATGGACCTCAAACTGGATCTGGCCAAAAGACATAACATGAAACCGCAGCTGCAATCCGCATGAGGACCAGGTCCAGCTGACAGCAGAGGAAAGTCTCTCCCCACGTGCAGTTCAGATCGCACATATTTCATTTCCCTCTGCATCGCTGAGTAGGGTGAAAGAACCCCCAGCTGGGGCAAGAGAGAGGGCAAGGAGAGCCAGAGCCAGCAGCTGCCCTTCTGCCCTCTACATGCTCGTATACCCAGTTACCCCATATTTTTAGACAAATAATCTTCAAAAAAACCAATGAAAAATACTTACATGGGAACAATCAGTTCTATATATCCTCTTCATTCCTCAGTCCCTTCATCAAGTGCTATTTACCTACAGCCCGTAGATTTCAGTTCGTTTTTCCCCCCTCCCCTATACTGCCTACCCAAAAGGCTAATCTACACGGAGGATCTGGAGCTTCCCTGGGACTCACAGGAACCTGAGATTAGATATTGACTCCCAGAATCCCCTTAAGGAATGGCCAAACATTAACTTTCAAAAAAAGAAGCTTTTTCTCTTTGAAGGGTTTTGCCAGCATTTGCCCTATTTGCATCACAGAGCTAAACTGGAAAAGATTTTTCTCATCATTCAGACAGTTGTAACAACAACTTCCTCATTCCAAATCAAGAAGTCAAAATGTCAACTTTGTCCTCACCTCCCTTCCAAAGAAGATAAGATTAAAAAATACCTCTTGAAATTTAAAAAACTATTTGCTCAGACTTCAGTATTTTCCTTCTTTGGTACTTTGTAGTCTGTGTTTACTAATCTTCCAAAACAAAGACCATTTGGACTAAAAAGCAAACGTCACCAAAATCATGGAAACCAGGTTCTTACAACAATGGGAAATCTTTTGCCCCAGTAATTTCTTTGGGGCCAGCAGATGTTAATTTGTTTCACAACCAATTTCAATTTGAACATTTGGGGATTTTTCTGATGGATCAGACTTTGTGGAGTATTCCCAACCCGTTCAAGAGGTGACTCATGGGAAACACACGATTTTGCCCTCAACAGATGGGCTGTGCAGTCACCTCCCCACTCCTGTGCAGCTCCCCAGCACGCCAGCTCTGCTCACACATGGGTGCCTCTCACTTCTTATTCATCCCTCTCCAAACAGCCGTGCTACAACTGCGTGGCACAACTGTGCCCATCCCTCAGAGCCTGATGTCGGTGCCACGGTGATGACATCAAACGCAGCCACGGCCATGGATCTGAAGCCAAACAACAACAAAAAGCCCCGCTATAGACCCACAGAAAAATTCAAAAATTAGATTTAAAGCTGAAAGAAGAAAATAAAGCCTTCATTTGAAACCATGCATGCTGCTTCTGGGTCTATGCTGACATTTCTTATAAAAAAAAATTTAAAAGGCCAGAAAGGGGACACCTCAGCAAGGCCACCTTATCCACAGAGAGGTTGCCCGGAGAGGTGGTGGATGACCCATCCCTAGAAACATTCCAGGCCAGGTTGGACAGGGCCCTGAGCAACCTGATCTGGTGGAAGATGTCTCTGCTCACTGCAGGAGATGGCCTTAAAAAGGTCCCTTCCAGCCCAAACCATTCTGTCATCCATGGGCGTGGAGAACGAGAACAGGTTGAGGCTCAGCTGAACGCTGGGGACATGAAGTGGAGTGGGCACAAAGTGCCACAATATTGCGATGTGGGGCTGGAAGGGTCCACTCAGTGGGACAACAAGTTATGCCAAGATAACCCATGTCTGCAGAGGCCGGAGTGGCATTAACAGGGCAGCTGTATTGGTACCGTAACGCTCGGCTGGACGACACGCAGGACATCAATGGGAGCACCAGATATCTTTTTCACATGTCTGGAACTGGATAAAACAAACACCTTTGGGTACAGCCCGTCCGATTGAAAGCTCAGATGCTGTTCAACAGCTGCCAGCCAGGCAGGACTGAGTGCCACCTGACCCAGCTTTCCGGCTGAGTCTCCAGAGGCAGGGATGGGCATCCTGGGCTAGGTGAGGGTCACACCAGCCCCTCACGGCCCCCCCTGCTCCCCAGCACCGGGAGCAGGGCAGCAGACACGAGCACACGTTGCTCTCTGCCAGTTACTCACCGCCACGCAGCCCAGCTGGAAAACCCTTAGGTAATGGGGTAGAAACGAAATGAAATAATTTTTTTCCCCTTTTAAATTTGACTTCATGCTTATGAACAGTCTCTGCAATAGAAATAACTTCAGGGCTTTAAAATTGCTTTCATAAGCTTGGCCCCTAACTAATTGCTTTACATGCATACACAAAGGCCAGTTGACATGCCCCTTTTTAAATATTTCCATGTTATAGATGTGGCTTTTTGGAACCACACACGTCTGTGTTCCCGTTCCTGACTGAAAACGTTACTTGAGTCTTGAGCCAATCCGAAGTGAATGTACTCCTTTTCCAGCTCTCCTCTTCTCTTTCCAAGAGTTTTCTTTTTGCTCCTGTTTAGCTTGATCCAAAGCAGAATGATTTTCTTTTCTTCCTCAATGTAAAAAACCCAAACCCCAGGCACTTCGACCACCTGCTCAGCACAGAGCATCCTCCCTTGCCAGGAACGCTGCACTGGTTGGCACTGCTGATGGTCCAGCCCAACACACACCAGGATGCTGGGCACCAGCCCCCGTGGGTGAGGAATGTGCCCAGGTCTGCTGGGTCCAGCCTGCCTCCAGAGCAGCGCTGAGGGACACCACCTCTTCACGTAACCCTCAGGGGCTGTTGAACAACCCGAGCTGCTGGGCCAGAGCTGTGGCAGGTGAGGGACACGAATGCCAACTCCTAAATACTCTTTAGGACTCAGCAGAAGCCAGCAGTCACCAACATAAGGAGTAAATCAGCTCATCCAAAGAGAGCAACAGAGATGGGATGTACCGGGAAGATGTCAGATGTGCACACACAGAGGGATCCCAGCTCTGCCAGGGACCACGAGAGCAAACCTTGCCTTCAGAACTCGGGGCTTTTCTTACCTTGGAGAAAGAAGAAAGCACCAAAACTGGATCCCCAGCCCCTGATAAATTGTCTTCTGTCACCCTTCAGGGAGACTTTGATAGTGCAACATCATGAAAACACCTCCTGGAAGCCCCTAAGATAGGTCCAGAGCAGAAGAATCATAGAATGGTTTGGGTGGGAAGGGACCTTAAAGACCATCTAGTTCCAACCCCCCTGCCCTGGGCAGGGACACCTCCCACTACACCAGGCTGCTCAGAGCCCCATCCAGCCTGGCCTTAAAAACTTCCAGGGACGGGGCTTCCACCAAGAAGCCTCAAAGGAGCCCTGTGTGCAGCAGCAGGGACTTCCCACAGGGCAGTGGATGGGCAGCTGGTATTTGCTTCAGCATCTGTTTTGCCAAAAACTTTCCCGGATTCTTTCTGGATCCAGTTTGGCCAGCCTGCTTCCCCACCACCTCTCGGGGTGCTCCCGCTCGTTACTTCTCTCTGCTTCCCAGAGCCTGTCCCTGCCCAGGTATGAACCGCCGCCCACTGGCATCTCCAACGGGTGGTGCGCTGGGGGCTGAGCACCACAGCCTTGAGCTCAGCCTCCCTCCCTCTCCCAGCCCATCCGCACTTCAGGGCCAGCGACAGCACTGTTTTCTGCTGGTTCTTGGCTACACCATGACCCTCAAGCAGCTGGAAAGGGTCCTGTTCACCAGCTTCTGTTACAGGGTCTAATCCCACAGTCCTTTTTATAAATTACCACTCAGTTACTTTCTGTATTTTCTGAGCCTGCTCCAAAACTAGGTCCTAACTTCTATAAGAAAAGGCTGCCTGCAGGTTGAATCTTTCCAGTTCAGTCTCCCAAAGGCTTAGGGTTGTAGAAGAGTGGGTGGTACTTCCCACCAGCTGCCTCCCCCCAACTCCATAGAAAAGGCTGAAATCTCATTTTCCAGCTTAGAAACCATTAAAAACAGAAAATCATGTTTTATTTGCCATTTGTCACAAAAACACCAGTATAAAACATACACCAAGGCACGCAGCTTGGGCAACAAGCCACTATCCACACTCCTTCATGTCCAGAAACAGTGACAAAGCCCTGAGAGGAAGTGACAGCCCGAAACCCTGCTGCGTCGTTCCCAAGGAACCATAATCACAGTAAGAGAGACATTCCTCAGCACACAAAATGCATTCATTCGATCCATAGGTCTTTTTTCCTTTATCAGGAATTCACTTACGCTACAAGCAAAGTCAGGTTCTCTTAACCTAACCCCCTCCAGCACAGAAGGCAGAAGCAGAAGTCTGCGTTCCCAAATGCATTACAAACTTCCTAACTTTTCAATAATCTCATGATTTCAGCAAATTTTGGGGTAACAGCATTGCAAGGCAGTTGTAATCTTCACTTGGGGTAAAGGTCTGCTTCTTTTGTCTCTGCCACAACACCGGTTGAATCTTTAAAAAGCGCTTGGGGTCTCCTTGGGAAGGGAAAACCCAAGGCTGAGTGAAAGATGCAGAGAACAAACAGGCAGGTGAAGCCTTGGTGAGTGCAGGAGAGCAGACGCACCAGAAATCAATGGTTGCTATTTCACTCTACAGTGACATAATATGGAAACGGGATTTTTGAGCTATAGACAGGTGAACGCTGAGCATGGGGCACGACACAAAAGATGGCTCTTTGGGGATCCCAAGGGGAATAATGCGAAATAGAAAGGAGCCTGCTTTTCACCATGTTAAGGCCTTATTTCCTGCGATGGCAATATTTTGCCACTCAATATTTAGATGCACACACGCACACACACACACACACACACACACACTCTGTAGTCAACATCAACTCCTGAGCAGCCTCACAGCGCTGAGCAAGGCTTAGACAGAGCAAAATAATTCCTGTTCCCTGAGCTACAGTGCCCACCCGCACAGCTCCGCGGGCAGCACCGGGGCACGCCAGCACAGCACCTTGGCCTCAAATTCCCTGCAGGTGGGGAGCACCAGAACGTGTCTTTCTTCTCTTCCACGCCTGTACCTGCAGTCCGGCTGGACAGGGGTTGGATGAGGCATGTCCAGCACACCCCGTCCGTCAGGCTGGGGAGCTGCAATGCGTTTTCCTGCCCTCTCAACCTAAGTCTCCGGGGAGATCTCAGTGTCTAATTCACCTGCTCCTCCCCAAACATACAGCACTAAAAAGAGAAAAAAACCAGGGCTCGCTTTCATTTGGGGGCTGGGTTTTGAAGGGCAGAGGATTGATTTGCTTTTTCTTGTTCTTTTGCATTGTCACTTTCTAATAGTTAAAGAAAAAAAAAAAAAACCACCCCACACATGTTAAAAATTTGTCATCCGAACAGCCAGCTCATTGTTGAGTGTATACGAAGCCGGACACAGTAGGAATCTCGTGTTCCTTTTCCTTTTTGGGATCTACGACATGGCTGTATCTTTCTCCTCGGTGACATTCCAGGTAGGGACCCCAGTTTGCAGCCGGCCTGCAGCAGTTTACAATGCGCTGGAAAGCAAAAAAACAAGAGGCATTTGATGTTTTACCTTAGTCTGGGCTGTTTTTAAAGCTCAGTAAAGCTATAACTCTAGATATGCCCCACAGCTCCACAAAATGGCAAACAAAGCACCAAAGTCTTTTAAAAAAAAAAATATCACTCCAAACGTCTTTGGGTTCAGTGGATTCTGGACACTGAAGTCAAACAAGCAGACAAAGCTCTGACCAACAGGACTCTTTGGCAAAGCCTGGCAAGAAGTCCATACCTCAGAGCTCGCACTTGCTTGTTCCTGTGAGGAATGGGAGGCAGGACTCCAGAAAATGATATGGGGATAGAAAGTGATAGAAATTCTTTGGAGAATTTAAAGCAGCTGGAATAACAACAGAAGCCATGCAAATCACTGTTGAATGTGTGGGTGCACTCCCAGAGAATCAGACTTTATCTCCTTATCAGAACACAGTAGGGTAAATTTGCCTCTGATGCAACTAGCACAGGTGTGGTTTTGGTCTAAAAATCCAATTAACACACACCTCGAGATACTGAGCATGTATTGCAGAAGAAAGCACAGGCATTCCTGGTAACGCCAAAGAAAGCGAGATTTGAGGCTCTAACAGCCTTTTTGTGCCCTTACCTGACAAAGGTTTCCTTCAGCTTTAGCTATTTTTACAATAGCGATGACAGGGATCCAGATGACACAGAAGATAATCATGCACCAGCCAACAACGGTTCCCCAGGTTGGATATAACACTGAGCCATAAGTAGGAGTTGAAAACGTGACCAAAGACCAGACCAAAATTGCCTATAAAAAATGTCAAAAAAAAAAAAAAAAAGAGAGAAAACAGATTTCCAGCTAACTTGAACTTGCACCATGTTTCTAGGTTGGTTTAAAAAAAAAAAAAGCTATCTACAAATTCTGTACTTTCTGAGTGTGAGAACGGTTGTGCAGGATTTGGTGTTCAGTCATGGCCACGCAGTAAGACCAAAAGACGACACTGTTATGTACCCTAACACTTTAAGTACATCTATGTTCCAACAGACCTTGATCTCTACTTAAAGGGGGGGTGTCAGGAGGATGGGGCCAGGCTCTTCTCAGTGGTGCCCGGGGACAGGACAAGGGGTAACGGGCACAAACGTGACCATGGGAAGTTCCACCTGAACACGAGGAGGAACTTCTTTGCTGTGAGGGTGGCAGAGCCCTGGCACAGGCTGCCCAGAGAGGTGGTGGAGTCTCCGTCTCTGGAGACATTCCAACCCCGCCTGGACGCGTTCCTGTGCCACCTGCTGTGGGTGACCCTGCTCTGGCAGGGGGTTGGACTGGATCATCTCCAGAGGTCCCTTCCACCCCTACCATTCTGTGATTCTGTGACTCTGGGTTCTGTTGGAATCTTATGTTGGAGAATATATATACGTCACTGGATGAGCCCAGTACCTTTTTCTGTATGTTTCATATGTTCCCACGTTCTGTTATTTACAGGAATATGGGAAAGAATTTAAGATTAACTGATGGGAAATATTGCTGCAGACATAAGATATTTTAGGAGCAGCATTTTCTAATCTGTAGTCCAGTCAGATTAAAGGTACTGTGCTGGCCAGAGTGACTTGCCACTGCTCCTGGATTTGGGATCTTAATGAATGCTCTCATAGAAACATAATCCATCCATCTGCACTCACAAGTAGAAGTACATCAGTAATGAAAAACTGAGACACACATAGCAAGACATAAAAAAGAAAAAAAAAAAATCTCAGACAAGGGAACAGCTGGACATCCAAAGAGCAAACACAAGGCAGGGATCCATCCCAAAATGAGATTTCACTCAAAGGGGAAAAATCTGGTTTTTCAAAACATTTTCTAAAGTCTGAAATGAAGATAAACCAGCTGCTAAAAGATGGACAATCTGGTTGCTCTGTGTCACTCCTTAGAGTGTAGACCCAACTCACCATCAACTGATCTGATGGTCCAGCCTCTCCGGGAGAGGACCCAAGGAGGAGCAGTATGTATCCGAAAGCACAGAGTTTGCGTCACTGGCAGAGCCATACCCTGTCTTTACACATAGGGCCTGGACATTCAGCACCGAATCTTCACATGGAAACTTCTTCAATACCCAGTTGCTAAGTTCTGTCCCACTAACACAATTCAATCATCTGCACTCACCATTAACAGCACAGGAGTAACGAAAAACCAGCATGCCCTCCACCACAGCCAGAACAAACGGCTCTTCTTTCCAATCATCATTTCGATGTCTTCAATGAACCTGTTTCCTCCTGTTGAAAGACAATCATAGGGTGCACTGTAAAGCAGGTGCCTCCCTTGCGGGTGGGGTTATCCAAAAGGGACAGAAGAAAGGCAGCGGCCAAGGTCAGTTTCTCCAGTTTTGGGGTAACCATTAAAGCTTTTCAGCCAGTTAAGTTATAAATGCTTTATTGCAGTAATTAATTTTTAATATACACCGTGCCTGGGATTGCACAGTCAATTCATAGGTTTTTCAATGCAAGCAATTTACCGTAGATGTAGACGATGCCTATTATCTCCAGGACAGCTGCAATAAGGATTCCCCATCCAGCACAAAAGTGATCTATTAGGTTAACCCAGTAAATTCCCGCCTGTAGGACAAACAATAAGGAGGTAAAAACGTACCCAGTCCCAGTAACCTCTTTATGCAAACAAAATAAGTTGCATTGTTCAAGCCAGTTTAACTAATCACCACTCTGAGTTTTTTTAAATTTCCATTTCTCTAGGCTAAATACGCATTTGTGAACAGTATTTTGTTTAAATATCTCTACGTCAGGTTGAAAAGCCACATCTGACAAAATACTGTAGAATCTGACAAAATACTGTAGATTAATAACAAGAGATACATATATGCAAAGTAAATATAGACAGCTGAAAGCAAAATGTAAATTTGGAACTTACTGTATTAAAGCTGGTGCTGGAGCTTTAATGCTGAGCTACAGCAACAGCTATTCCAGTTATCTGTTGTGGTAGGCTCGGGTGCTCCTACACACACAAGTTTTCCACGTGGGTTAAACACAGCTTTAAACACCAGCGTGCAACAGCAGGATCAGAGAGCAGGAAACAAGCTTTAAGCCACTTCACGCTCTGGCGTATGAAGTCCTTTGCAAGCTTCCCTGCTGTCCCTGTTTCATAACTTATCTGCTTTGCTTGACTATACAACTGTGTTCACCACAATTATCTTATTCACATTATCTGTCTAATTGCATATATAAATCTGCATTTCTAGATGGAGTCATTGCAATGAACCTTTATATCCTTAAAAGCAATTGCCTCAAGAAATTTTACGCAGTATACTTGAAGTTCCTTTTATGTATGTATATATATTTATACACACACACACATATCTATCTATCTATCTATCTATCCATCCACACGCAGGAGAAGTAACCACACAACCTACAGATGCTCATGAGGTTTTTATGACTCAAATGGGCCATTTCTCAGACCCTGACCTGTTTGGTAGTCGGTTCTGAACAAAAAGATCCCATCGGCATCTATTAGCGGTACGCTCAGTGCTGCACACGCACTGTGTGCCTGTGCTTGAGATTACACAAGTAACGTCCTGAACTGAGGAGCAATAAATCAGGCTGACGGTTCACTGGCTTTATGCGGGCCTTCTATTTAAAAGCACATCTCAGTTCAATAATCACAGAAAACCTCAGGTTCCTCAAAGCTTGCCTCCGGGAATTTCTTATTTGCATGCAGCAAATTGCTCCATGCTCCATTGCATTGCACACTGACGGAATCTGAGTCTCTCAGATCGATCCATGCAAACAGGAACAGTTGGAAAGGGTATTTTGACTTGAGTTCATTGCTTGCAGCATCGCTAAACCCACAGCCAAAGAAGAATTTAATGCCTTACCTGAGTAACACAGATAAGACCGAGAAAGAAGAGCAATATGCACACCCCCAGGGTTATAGGGACTCTCAACTTTTTCATCGCTTCGGGGTATATGTCATGTATGGTGGTTGTAAGTGTTTCTGCAAAGGAAGAAGAGCGGGGTTTGAGCAGCGATAGTGCAATTAAGAAAGGTAATGGTCATTTGCAAAGCCATGGGTTACGTAAAACCCCACTCACCTATGGAGGCAAACTGAGAGTCAAGGCCCAAGAGCACGAGCATGAAGAAAAACAAGAAGGACCACAGAGGAGAAACTGGTAACTTGGAGAGAGCCTCTGGGTAGGCTACAAATGCCAGATCAAATCCTGGAAGAGAGTAGAAGGAAGGAGGTCATTGTCACGCCTCGGTCAAAGCAAGTCCCAGCACCGACAGCGCGACGGGCGGCCTACCTGAGTCCACCACCTCCGAGACGGGTCTCTTGGACACGAATGCCATGTGTCCCAAGATGGAGAATATTGCAAACCCAGCAAATATGCTGGTGAGGCAGTTGGTTACACAAACCATAATAGCATCCGAGTAGCAGTTGTTGTGGAACTTATTGTAGGAAGACAAAGCAACGAGCCCGCCCCATGCCACAGACAGGGAGTAGAATATCTGGGTGGCTGCATCTTTCCAAACCTACCAGAAACAAGAACATGGAATTACTGTATCACTTGCAGTATGTATCATAAACATTTAAATCTGCCCCCTGTGGAAGCTCCAAGGGTTTTTCTACATTTAGCCTGAATATCTAATGCTATTTCATACAAATTTTAGAGTAGGTGGGATATAAGCACGCTGCTGGCCTTGTGGCTGCAAGCATAAACAATATCTTATGATTTCCAAAGGTCACATCCTGAGTACGTTGCCAAATACTTAATCTTATTGGGTTAACCCTGAAGAAAAGATTCAGCTCATTCACTTATGTGGGTTATCAAGATACGAATCTTGTCACAGTGCCAATGAATAAGGAAAACCAGGACAGGGTTGCAGGAGTGAGAACTTACTTGTGCTCTCCCGCTTGTGCTCCTCACACCATGACCCAGACAAACCACTTCTGCCTCTGGCTGCAGCCCCAGTTAGCACCAAGTGCTCACATAAAATACCACAAATAAACATCATGCTTGATGTTTGCTTTTGGTAAAACTGAACTAATGTTAGCATAAGCCAGAACAAAAAAAATCCAAGCTGCCTTTGCACAAAGTGCCCTTCCTGGTCCACCTAGTTTCCTAAGCTAATTTCTGGGCAAGGCACAGCCTGAATTTCAAACTCAGGCGTCCCTTCAACCTTCTGATAAAGTCCCTTGAAAGCAGACAAAGCAAGTGGGACACATCTGAGAGCAACGCTTGATCCCACAGCAAGAACTTTCTCAGTAGGCCTTGCTGGGATGAAACTCCAGCATGGTCCCCGAGCGCTGCTCAGCGGCAGTGCCACGGTTGTCACCACTGCATGGTGTGGCAGGGAGGGGGCAGAGGGTGGCTATTTTTCAGATTGAGAGCAGCTAGAATAGGGGCTTGGACTTCTGATAGAGCTGGGGGGTGCTGAAAAAGACAGAACCCAGCTGCAGATACAAAAAACAGGGCAGGACATGAAGCACCACCTGACTGGAGAGAAAAAAAAAAAAGAAAAAAGAAAAGAAGGAGTTGCTCTGTAAGTGACAAGCCCATAGAACCATGGAAGCGTGTCATAATTCCAGGGCTGACACTGTCTCTCACCTCTGCCTCCATCAGCTTGGTGATGTTGGACTGTGTCCCGATGTAGTACTCGATGCCATCCCGAGCACCTTCCAGGGTGGCACCTCGCACCAGCAAGATGAGCAGGATGACGTATGGGAAGAGCGCGGTAAAGTAGACGACCTGCAGCAAGAAGGGCAGGGACACACATCAGAAGCGAGGGGACCCACAGACCCCCGTGCAGGAGGAATGGCCAGGTTTTAGGCCAAGGTCTGCTGGTACAAAATGGAAAACAGGCGACCAGTGAAGTGAACGCACACCAAGCAGTAAACCATCTGGCTTAGCCGGTTCTGGAGCTGCATTCCAGCAGAAGCAGAAGGCCCAAGCCACATATCCACTTTTCAGATAGCACTTGACCAGTTTCAGAAATGTGTTTTCTGACATGATTTACTGTTGTAGCAAGGCTGGACTCAACCACCCCACAGATCTCTTGCTAGGCAATGCTTCTAGCAAATGCGAACAGAAAGCCAGTCAAAATTAGGTGACTAGGATGGAATTATCTCCTGATGAGACTGGGAAGGAAAAAAAAAATAAAAAGAAAAAAGAAAAAAAGCCATGCTGGAAGCTTGCTTTACTGTGAACAAGGATTTTTAGGTTCTGTCAGACACAGATCTTTTTTGTTGTTTGCCTACACAATTTCTAGCGCGATGGGATCCGGGCCAGAAGCAGGGCTAAGCAGTGCTGTTATCATGCAGGCTACGTTCAACAATACTCTTGTTTCTTGAGCCTTAGTTTCAGTGTTACGCAGACAGATAATTGACCCGGTACTGCTGGTTACACCAAGCCATAGCATTGCGCCATCATACGGTGAGTCTGACATTTCTGAAGACTTCCCTCATATTTGCCCAGAACAGTCAATTCCCCCCGCTCTTCATCTTTGCTTTGTTCCTGCCCCGCTAGATGCTTCTGAGCCTTACCTTACACCCCAGAGAGGCTTGCCTTTGTGCCAGAAGAGAAGTGACAACAGGAGGAGCCAATTGCCAGGAACCCAAAGAATGTGAGTTTAAGAGGAGCCACCCGGCAGAACAACCATGGCTGGGAAAGCGGAGATACTCCACCCTGAAGTGCTGAGACGGAGGGCCAAAAGCTCCAAATTAGAAAGCAGAACAGGAGGAGACATCAGACTGAGGAGAGGAAGACAGGCAGCCAGAAACCATGGAAAGGCACCATGACAGAAGCAATCAAAAGGGGAAAAAAAAAAAAAAAAAAAAAAAAGAGAGAGAGAGAAAAAAAAATCAGCGCAGAAAGGGTGAGAGAAAGAATGAAGGCAACAGAGACTGAAGAAGTAAGTGACGGAGCTACAACATGGAGGCAAGAAAGCAGTACGGGGATGAAGGAACTAAACCAGGAAAAGGTCTTAAGGCAGGAGAGAACAAAATTCAGCCTGCCTGAAGTCTGGAGAGGAGCCAGCCTAGCTCAAGAACTCCAGGCAGCCGCGCTCCAGCATGCGGACATGGGAGCTCACCAGAGACAGAGTCTGAAAACAAGCACTTATGGACCTGGTCCCTAAAAGCAGCATGAAGCCTTGGGTAAAAACAACATTTCATAATCTGGCAGGAACCCGCACACACACATCTGTTTGCAGGACTTGACCTGTATTGTCCAAACATCTCAGCTCGTCTGGAGGTACGAATAATTACCGGGTGTTCCCAGGGTGTGCGTGTGCGGTCGCAGGCACATGGCCATCATAACAGGCCGGGTGACTCCCAAAACTCAGCTGTGATCACCTGCGTGACGGCAAGATCCCCAAATACTTGGCAGCCCTGGTTGCACTGAGACCCATGTGTTAAGTAATTGCTGTGTAATCAGCACCTTACTCATTTTTTATGTAACAGTTATGAAGCCAAGGAGCAGAAAGAAAGCCTAACGCCACGTCCAGCAGAGGGTGGTGGGCTGGGACTGCATCCTGCCTTGTGCTAACCTTGGCGTTGGAAGGGCAGGATCAGGCCAAAAGTCTGCTACTTGCTCTTCCTAACTTACCTTTCCAGAAGATTTTATTCCTTTAAACAAGGCGGCTCCAACTATCATCCAGGAGAGGAGGAGGCAGAGCGCCAGGTACCACACGATGTTCCCAGTCTCGTCCAACCCACTGGAGCGCTGGAGAGTCACTTTACTGAAAGCACAAAGTGCTGCGATGAGAAGAGGGCGGCAGCAGCACACGCTCCTCTCCGCCACTGCTGGGAGGAAAGGGAGCTGGTTTCTGCAGGCACGACAAGACCCTGCAGCCACTTCCACAAGCGCGCAGTGAGAACCGCGCCGCTGGCATTGAAAATCTGAATACGTAACTGCATTTTAAAGGTCTACCAGCCCTTAGCTCTCCCTCCATGCATCTCCCATCAGGCCTACCTCAGCTCTTCTGTGTTAACCATGAAATTCTGATGGCAAGAGAAGAGCCCAGAAGATGAACCAGTTCCCAGGAACCCAAGGAACACAAAGCAAATTGAAACCGTGTGGCTAAAGAAACGGCAATTCCGCAACAGGCCCAGATTCAGAATAAGGTGAATATATTTTGCACAGCAACTCCTGAAAAAAACCTATATGCTTTACATGAAGCTAAGTAGTCCCTACCAGGACTCCAGAGAAGAGGACTTATTTAAGATGGATTATTTTTCAGTTTGCTACAGGTTGACTCCTTTACTTCTCTATTATTTCTTTTAAAGGGCCCAGACTCATCAATAAAATTTTAAGTCCCCTCTGCACAGATTTGGCTGCCCACCCCCCTTGCTAGGTTGTTTCTGGACAGCAAGACAAAAAGAGAAGGCACATTCAAAACAACAAGGCATAATAAATGCAATTTTAGCAATTTCTTTAAAATTTTTACTTACTTCCAGTACTGCTCACTGGGAAACTGCACTGGCTTGTAGTTTATGGTGCCGTTCATACACGTGAGGTTGTTGTTTGTGATGAACGAGTAGTTTGCGTGAATGATTTCTCCATCTAAGGTTGCGTTGCAGTCGCTTACTAAAAGCAAGAAAAAAGGGATTGTTAACACGGTGATGACTACTGTAGGAAATGTTTTCTAAACAGTTACAGCATCAGCTGGCCTACTAACAGCATTTGCAAACAAACCCGAACTATCACACGCATCTGTGACTTCCTTACTTTGACTGCAAATCACCAAGAATCCGGCGTGCTCAGCTCCACCGTTCGCTTACTGTCACGAACACTTGCAAAATCCAGCACCAAGGGTAGTGCAGGCTGCAGCCCTGGTTACTCTACGAAAACCTTTGTCCCAACCAAGGTCACACACATCCTCTGGCAGCTTCATCTCACCGTGGCAGAGGGCTTACTAGAGCCCTTTAAACATTTTCCTTAGGGAAGGGGAGGTGCTGTTTGGGTTTTGGGGGGGGGGGGGGGGTGTTGGGATTTTATTTTTTTGCCAGAACATACAGTAATGAACACTATATACTGGAAAAGTCTTGTCGAAGCCCATTTCGGGCCAGCTTCTTCAGCTCAGTTTTGTATTCCTCAGCACTTCGAAACTTTGAGCTAAAATATTTTTTAGCCCACAAGCAGGCATCAACTTTTTGTTAAATAAAGCATCTCAACTTCATTTTATGAAACCTATGAACCTTGGAAGAGATTTTCAGATATATGGTTAAGAGAGTTACAATTACATTACCACTTGCAGTAATGTAACCCATCGTGGTCCTGGTCCCTGTTATTTTAATACTCTCAGAGGTTACACGGCAACACATTTCCAGCTACTAACAACTAATTATCTCACCAACTTCACCTTTGCCTTAAACTGGTCTGATATGGAAACTGCTGAGATAACAAGTGTTTGGCGGTATATGTACTGCCAAACATCAAGAACAATAGCGTGGAGATATGTTCTGAAGAGTTAATGAAGTGCGACACCGGTGCTCAGGATTACCATACCCGCAGGGGCGGCAAGGGGAGAGCCCCCAGAAAAGCTACAGCAATACTCTTGCTTCAGGTGAGACCGTGCTTTGCCATGAAGCCTGATGAAAGGGGAATACAGGATTTCCAGGGACTGTACATACCAGGAGAAACCTTATATTTTAAAGGAGAATGAAAGAGAAACCTTATATTTTAAAGGAGAATGAAAAGGATCCCAACAAGGAGGTTTCGGCCCAGCTCCCTCTAGATTTCCCCAAGCACCCAGAACTGGTGGCAGGGAAGCAGACAAGCATCCCTCCCCTGTGTTCAGAGATGAAACTCCAGGAAGGACTCTTCAAGCCACAGGTAGCTGTCTCGCTCCTCTAATTTCTCCCAGAAAACAGTGAAGAGTACAGGTATCCAAACCAGTAATACTAAGGCCTGTCTGTTAAGTACGGTACCTAATCGTGTTTTGCTGCAGAACTCGTCTGCCCAGGAAAAGCAGTCTGACCACGGCAGCACTTTTTGAAACGAGGCAAATAAGTAATAGAGCGCGTAAGCAATGATCACGTTGTAGTAGATCGTCACAAATGTTGAGATGATGACCATCGTGATGCCCACTCCTAGGAAAGAGAAAGACACAATGTCTTAACTACCCCAGACTTGGGCTGAAAAAAAAAATTAATGGCCTTTCAAAAACTTTAAAAGTTAACTTTTAAAAGGGCTACTTGGGAAGGAGTTGAGGGTTTTTTGTTTGTTTTTAAAATAATTTTTAACAGCAACCAAACAGGGAAAGGATTAAGCCAAGAAATGAGGGTTATGATCCAAACTGACCACCTCAAATGTGGTTTGGACACAGAATGTGAACCAGGCCCACAGAAAAATTGCAGTAGTCGCTAAGTCCAAGTCTAAAGGAGAAATTCAATATTTCTTTTCTCTCCCAGTTCAGTGGGAAGCTTTGATTGCTTAGTAAAATAAAAGAAACTACACTAGGACTGACCAAGCCATTTTGAAGATCCCACTGTAACGAATGGTTTTGCAATAAATGAGAATCAACACAGAACAGTAAATCTGTGCCGGTAACACTGTTCTCCTTTGTTAAAACGAACTTTGTGCTGCGAGTTTGGGAAAGTCTGCCAAACTGTCCCAATCATCTTAGAGACTATATTTAAGTTTATATCTTCACGGACACATAAAAGATTTGCTGTGTCTATAGACTTTTGCTTTAAAGTTAAATGCACTGCTCCCGTGAAAGGTTGCTTGTGCTGCAGTACGGAGCCTGGCAAAAAAAGTTCAGGCAACCAGCCAGACTGTAATCCCTTTTGTTTCTGTAGAAGGTGGCAAGTGATATTCTTATTGCATCAGAAAAACTTCGTTGTTCCTACATTAATTCCTCCGATAGGTAAAGACGACAAACAAGACCAATTGCATAGTCCTTTGCACCCAGGGGTACAGGGCCTGGATGGATGGGAATGAGCAGGGCACATGCTTAGTGGTTTCCAAGCACGTAAATCTCCCTATGAAATCCAAACCCTCACAGAGACAGGCAAACTACCGCTACAGAGCGCAACTATTGCTCTTTTCACAAGGGGCGCCTCACCTTACGCAGCCAGAGTCCAGCCTGTTTTATCACCCCAGCCGATGCCTCCCCCGGCAGCGAGTGGGACGGGTGCGCGCACAGCGTGGCACACGGCCATTAGACCCACGCGCCTGTGGGCTAATACAGAATTAGCCCCTCCAACATGGAACTGCCTTGCAAACTGCCCAGGATGTAAAGCGTAAAGGAACAGCGATAAAGTTCACTTCTCTAAATGATTTTTGATCTCTTGCAGACGGTGCCAGGCGTTTAACTGAGGGGGGTGATTTCCTTCTGCCTGGACACCCGCAGTTCGGTGGCGTGCTGTGGAACACCAGGAGGACCACTGATAAAGCCTCCGTATTGCCAGCCTTTTAGGGCGAATCTCCAACACGCATCTGTTTAATAATTGAATAATAAGGAAGAGCTACCGGGGAACATAATCCTGACCTTGTAACCTTGGAATATTCTCTAAATGGGAAGCGGCTTCTCAGAATTAGAAGCTTTGTGAAGAAATCATTAATTCACATCTTTTTATTACTAGAATTAAAAAAAAAAAAATCTAAGGAAACTTAACAATACTAACCTTGAAATAATGGTAATATTCTCCAGATGGAAACTGGCCCGAGGCTGGCAAACTGCCCAAGGGAACATTCCATGAAAAATAAGGGCAAGCCAGCTAAGGCCAACATCAGGGTGTACGGGATTAGAAAAGCACCTGAGAGGAGAGAGGGGGGGAAAAAAGCCAACACAAACACACACAGAGAAAACAATGAATCTTTCAGCGTTCGCCACAGTTCTATCACACTTTATACTCCCCCCTCTTTCCCCTGCCCGAAATATCCCACTGTGGGGTTTTTTTTTTGCTTTTTGCAGAATGTAGAGATTTGTTTCTAAATCCTGTTTTCTGTAAGACTAAAGAGCACCTGCAATGAAGGGACACCGGTTACCAGGAGAACTGGTGATTTATATGGGGCGGCTTCTCTTAACAAATTAAAGGGATTTTACAAAAACTACCAAAGACAAACTGCTCTCATATAAGCAGGAACGCTGCTCAGGCATCGACACCATTGCCTTTGTCTGCTTTCTAGTTTATCTTCCAGCTTTTAACTTAGAAAAGAACACAACCATTCCTTCACATCACTTAGCTGTGATTTGTGACTGCCCTGTTCGAGTAGCTACCGGTCGTCAAAGCGTGACAATTATTGTCTATGGCTGGCTGACTCCTGTGCCCAACAGCATCTCAGCCTGGCTCTTGTTCAGGGCCGTTTTAAAGTGCACATTAACCTGATATCAATGACAGCCCTGTTCTGGGGAAGGGACTGGCACTTCTTTGCGTGTGCGCAGAAGACAGGGCAAGTGAGAGCACAGGTTTTCTAAACATGACCCGATATCCCCGCAGAAATCTGTCCTCTTCACTCGCAGTGAACTTAGCACAATCGAGGACCCAGTTCTATAAGCAACTGCAAATACCTGCTGTAATTTAAGGAAGTAAAGAGTCCCACAGAATTAACTAGATTACTCCTGTGTTTCGAAACACGGATGTAACAGTTGTCTTCGCCTATCATGAGCAAGGGGCACAGAGCAGGGTAGAAGCAGCAGCACAAATACGCTTTCTGCTGTGGCAGATAAGAAAAAAAAACACCTAGTAGAAGGGCTGATGTCCCAACTTATTTTGTTTTCAGTTTTGTTGGAGAAAATTGTAAGTAACACAGCCCTGCCAAGCTCACTCCAAAAGTCTTCTGTACCGAGCATGCCACCTTGTGTTCCACGCACAGCTGTAAGGGCTGTGCTGCTTTTACACTCCAGAATTCGACTCCCAGGGACTGTCAGGCAGAGCAAATGAGTACATATGAATCAGTCCTCTGCAGTTACTTGGCGTTCACGCTCTCTTTAACTACCACTGGTTGCCTGGCAAGTAGACAAAGCTCTGGAATAGCAGCCGGGGAAGCCACTGCCTCCGCTTGGCTTTGCCACTAGTCCATTGTGCAAGCAGGTAGAGGCTCTCTCTGCCTCGCGCTCCCCAAGTATCTGATGGGGATAATTATTGAGCTTGGATAATTATTCCAGCTTAGCTTGTTTGCCTGGCAAAACAAAGGTGCAGAGGGGGTTCAATTGCTCTCTATAAACATATCAGGGAGGTAAGCACCGGGGAGGGAGAACAGCTATTTCGGTAAGTAGAGGATATTGGCACATGGACAAAGAGATGCAATGGCCGTCACGAGTAAATCAAAAGAGTTCTGGAATTCTCAGGTGGAAGTTTGCAATTAAAACTAAATACTATTTCCCTCCTCAGCTGGTACCCAAAAAGCACAGGGATGCTTCCTACTCCTCTTCCCATTCCCCTCAGCATGCGTTCTCCCACTTCCCAGGGTGATGCTCACATCCAGCTTTGACAAAACGTGCCCAGCTTCAGGGCTGCCCCCCCCTCCCAGGGCTCCCCCCGCCCCCCGTCCCAGGGACAGCAGAGTGTGCTGCCCGACACTGCCACGCAATACAGGTACCTCCGCCGTTCTGGTAGGTGAGGTAGGGGAACCGCCAGACGTTGCCCAGGCCCACAGCGTAGCCCACCATGGAGAGCAGGTAGTCGGCTTTGTTTGACCAGTTGCCACGCTCCAAGTTCTCATCGCTGCCACTGGCTTGGGCATCCTTTTCATTTGACAAATTGAAATCCTTGGAAAAGAAGGAGAAGGAAGGCTCAGGACTGCCCCAAAGGCAAGCAGGACAGTCATACCCTCATTTCTCCTGGGCACCGCTGGGCAGGGCAGCGAGGCAGAGCCAGGTGGGCTGCCAGTCCAGCTGGTCCCTGGCAGGACAGCAGGGACCTGTGAGAGGCTCCCACCAGACAGCCCAAGCACTGTTCATAGCCAGTTTTGTCCTGCTCCTACCTTAGTCACCGGTGCTGCCAGCTCCTGGGGGCAGCACCTCCAGGGGACTCCCCTACTCTGCCCCTGCACGTGCCCAGATGCCCGCACACCTGTTCAGATGTTCACACCAGCACATACCTGTATGCTCACTTTCAAAAACACCTGCCCAGGTGCCTTCCAAAACTGCCCAGGTGCTCATCCCTCTTTACCTGCCCCAGTGCCCCCATATTCCCATCCCTGTATGGATCTCACCTACCCCGATAATGTCATACCTGCCCAGGTACCCCATACCTCACCTGCCCAGTGCTCCCCCAGCTGCCTGGGTACCTGCACCCTACTTACCTGAGTGTCCTTCTGCCTACCTGGGTACCTATGTGCCCTACCTGCTCAGATGCACCCAGACCTGCCTGTGTCCTCCTACACCTGTCTGGGTGTCCCCTTGCCCCACCTGCCCAGGTACCCCCAACATCCCACCTGCCCAGGTGTCCCCTTACTTGCCCAGGTGTGCAAGTAACCCCAATATCCCACCTGCCCTGGTCCTTTCATACCTACCCAGGTGTCCCCAGCAGCCCACCTGCCCAGGTGTCCCCATACCTGCCCAGGTACACAAGTATTCCCACTACCCCACCTGCCCAGGTGCTTTCATACCTGCCCAGTGTCCCTATACCCCACCTGCCCGGGTGTCCCCGTACCTGCCCAGGTGACCCCAACAGCCCACCTGCCCCCATACCTGCCCAGGTGCACAAGTATCCCCACTATCCACCTGCCCAGGTGTCCCCAATACCTGCCCAGGTGCCCCCAATACCCCACTTGCCCCCATACCTGCCCAGGTGCACACGTACTCCTGCTGTCCCACCTGCCCAGGTGCTTTCACACCTGCCCAGTGTCCCTATACCCCACCTGCCCAGGTGCCCCCATACCTGCCCAGGTGCCCCCATACCTGCCCAGGTGCACACATACTCCGCTATCCCACCTGCCCGGGTGCTTTCACACCTGCCCAGTGTCCCTATACCCCACCTGCCCAGGTGTCCCCATACCTGCCCAGGTGCACACGTACCCCGCTATCCCACCTGCCCAGGTGCCCCCATACCTCACCTGCCCGGGTGCCCCCGTACCTGCCCAGCTGTCCCCAATAGCCCACCTGCCCAGGTGTCCCCGTCCGGCCGCCCCCGGCCACCTCACCTTCTTCTTGCCGCAGGAGAGGAAGCCCGGCAGGCTGAGCATCCCCATAGCCGCCCCGGCGCCGCTCCGCTCTGCCCGCGCCGGCCGGCGCCCGGCCCTTTATGGAGCCGCCTCCCGCCCGCCCCCCGCCGCGCTGCCGGGAACCGCGGCCCCTGGGCTGCCCCGCGGCACCTCCCGCCCCCGGGGCACCCCCCGCCCGCGCCCACATCCTCGGGAACACCCTCCCGCCACGGCCCGCCCGGCCTCCTGCCCACTTCCCCTCCGAACACCCCGCCCGGACCACTTCCCCTGCCCGGCTCCCTCCCGCAGCCGGGCCCGACGCCCCTCCGAACATCCCCCCCAGCTGCTCCTCGCCCTTCTGCCCCCTGACAGTCCCTACCGCATCCCACGGGGCTGCCGCCCCCTCAGCACACCCCGACCCTCCCCCGAGCGCCCCTCGCCTCCCTCCCTCACCCCGCTCTCGGCTCCCTCTCCACCCCTACCTGCCCCTCTCTCCTTCCCAACCGGCTCCCGGGAGATGCACCAAAGCAGAGGGCACAAGGGGTTAAACGGTATGGAAATGCCAGCTTCCAAACACACCTTCCACGTATGCAGGACAGGCACAGAAAGGGCAGGTCATAAAAGCAAAGCCATCGCCAGAGGAGGAATTTAATGAGCAAGGACTTTAAGAGCTTTTCTGAAGCGCTCCCTTGCTGCGCCCACCAAAGCGGCCTCCCCCAGGCTTCCCCCGGGGGCGCGCAGGGGGACACTGGCCAAAGCACTCTCCATGTACAGGCACAAGGTGACACTGGTTGACTGGCTGCTTAATTGCTCTCCTCCGTTCCTAACTGCTCTTTTGCAGGGCTCTTCCAGATCCACACCGTGATGAACACACTTTCTGTGCTCAATTAGTGGGACTTTTTGTTGAGTGAAGTGCTAGCCAGCATGGCTCGGTCTAGCCACGACTGAGAGGCGTAGCAGGAGAGAGCAGTGTGGGGGGACAGCGTCTGGAAGGTAGGAAGGTAAAAATCAGATGGCATTTTATCGCCCCATGCACCAGGTTCTCCAGGAGCCATCTGTTTTAGAAATTTGAGAAAACACTCCGTCGCGGGCTGCCTGCGAATTCGGGATTCAAATGGCCAAGCCACAGCGCCCAACGCAAACCTTCGGGCTAGTTCTGCATGAAACAAGACAAAACCCACCCGAATGAAGGATGCGCTGAGAAATCAGTCAATATTCTTCCAAAGCCAATCTGAACTGTACATAAACTAAACGAACCTTTTTGACAATCCTGATCCGAGTTACAAATTTGAAATAAAATGAGGTAGCATGGGTTTGGTTTGGATTCTGGGTACCTTCAGCTTCTGTGGGTCACAGGTTTCCCAAGGGAGAACAAAAATGTTCCTGTAAACAATGCTGGACCTGACAAAAGCACTGAGTTCTCTTCCAAGCTCATGATTCAGAACTGGCTATCAACTTGTTTAGAAATGAAATGAGATTAAAAACAACCTGTTAGCCGCAGCCTCTCCCTCCTTATTAGGATTAAGTGTGTGTTGAAATGTTGCGGAGTCACTGGCTGTGGCATTCTCTCTGTGTAACTCAAGATGACTAAAAGTAAAACTATACTGGAGGTACCGCTCCTGGGATGCGTTTGGTTTCTGACCATGTGAAATTTTCATTTCTAACGCATTTTCTGTATTCGAAGAAGGAACATAAAAGCGGCGGCACATTCAAAATTCCAGGGGCGAGCAGGGGATATTTGAGTGTCGTTAAAGGGAGAGCTGCGCCCGAGGCAGGGCTCTGTGTTGCCTCTGGGTCAGCTCTGCAGCCGAAGAGCAAGCAGCTCGATTTGCGTTCACCAGAGGTGGAGCCCATGGGGTTGGGCCCCGAAGGCTGGTTCCTCACGGCACAGCCAGCCATGGGGCTAGCACCCCGCCAGCCCGTTACCGCCGGAATGTCCCAGCTGGAAATAGAGATAACAGGCAGCAAACCAAAGCCAGCCTGGCTCTGCCGTAGATGAGATACCCCATCTCCTGACCAGCAGCGTAACCAAGATATCCTTTTTCTTTGGAAAGCACCCCTGGATTACTATGGACTCCACTTACTGAACGCCCTGTTAATCCAATCGGGGGTAAAAAAGAAAAGGAGCAAAAAAAATAACATTAATGACAAACCGGACGTGCTGACAACAGCAAACAATTTGGACATTTCCTAGGAACAGCGAGATACCCATGTTTTCCACTTGGTTGCACCAGTGCTACTATCAGATGTTGGGTATTGCCCGTGGCTAACACAAACACAGCTACGGCAATGAAGTAGACATATTCGGTATGCTTATTTAAGAGTACGATGGGTAAATTCTGCTTCTTAATCTGTATCTTCTGCAATAGCAGAATAGGATAAAGCGACCCAGGAGAGGAACGAGAGGGATGCAAGAGATGCCTGCAGCCTTCCACCTCTAATATGCACGAGTCCTGGAAAAACACTCATCAACCTCAAAAAAAAATGAAGTTTTCCCCCATCCAGAGAAAATCAAGCAGCACCAGCAGCTGCCCATGGAAGTGCCCACCTACCAGATGTGAATCGCATAGTTCAAAACACCGTCTCCCCTAGCTGAGAGCCCAAAATAAGCAAGAGCTCAACTGCAGGAATAATTCTTGGTGTTCTGCAAGGCTAACAGTCAAACCCACCAGCAGCACACACGGATGCTACACGGAAAGCTGATGGAGCTGGGCCCACCTGCCCACAGACCAACACCTTTTATCTGTGGAGATCCTTGTCATGGGAATCAAACTGCACACAGCCGCCGTTCTGGCGTGCCTGCGAGTGCAGCTACGCGGCACGTGCCCATGGTACCCAGTGGGGTGTTATGAACTGGCTCCACACCTCGGAGGGACAAGGCCTGTGCCAGCGTGTATTAGATGGCCACGACAAGGACGCTGGTATCTTCCCACAAAGCCAAAGATGGCAGCAAGGGACGACGCAGCCGTATTTGCTGGCTGACAGAAACAGCCACCTCACATTTTATTCCAGCAGCTTCCCTACAGCTACAGACAGCCATCAGGTAACCCAATGGCAGTAACACATGCAACAAGGGAAAAAAAAAAACCCGAAACAAAAGAACCAAACCAACCCAAACAAAAAAACTCAAACCAAACAAAACCTCCACACCATGTTGGCCTTCAGGATCAGAGGAAGAGGACCTAAACCGTCTAACCATCCCTCAAGAACACGTAATTACAGAACTCCACAGCCACATCGCTTCTTTAGAAGAGAGGATCGGAAAGCCAGATGGGATTGCTACAGACTGACAGAGGAAGCAAGGCAGAAAATTTCGGCTGTTGGCTCCTGCAGCAGCAGGAATTATCTTCTCTACAGGTGAACAGAACCAAACCCTACAGTTCACATTTAAAATGCTGCTTTCTGATTAAGAAAGCATCAGCCTTGATTTAAAGACCAAGTGACAGTAAGTGAGCCAGTTTCCCTGGTGGTGAACTGAACTGCAGGTACTCTAGAATAAAACTTTACCACTAACTTAACATAAAGCAAAACAAAACCACTGGTCAAGCAGCCCCTGAAAGCATAGCAGCATTCTCCATCTGGTGAGAAATCATTTGACCGTGTGCCAGCCGTCAGCAAGGTGGAAGTGTACCTCGAAGGAAGGTATAGCAAGAAGTGTCCCTCCTGCCCAGAAGAGGGGTGGTGGTGGCATTGGCAAGGGCACGGGCAATGTAAATTGCAGAGACAAAGGCAATGGTTTCTGAAGCAGCCGCCTTTGGCTTCAGAGAGGTACTTATGGGAGCAGACTGTCAGGGGTTACAGCAAAACACAAAGAGTGGAAAATGGTTACTTAAGAGGCCTCGTGCCAGTGCTGGCTTGCCTAGTTCTAATGGCCCCCGTCCAACAGTTTGCGCGCCCCAGACCACGGATATAGGAAGCGGATTCTCCTTCCAACCCTGCTGATCCCTTCAGAGTGAAGGGAGAGATTTTGCTCACAGGAAAAGGAGACGATCTTTTATAAATCCTTCTTTTGGATCCATTTTCCCTCTTTACCCATTTTGTGCCTTTTCTGCACAGCTGGGATGTTCCTTGCTGCCGTTCAACAGGCCACGGGGAAGCACACATCGACTCCACTCAGACCTCAAGCCGTAAGTTCATTTACACTAAAGGTTTAATGGAATGGAAATTCTAAGAAATTTTGATTCAGAAACTTAGAAAGGGGGCATTGAACGTTTTCAGCAGTGCCTGAGGAGTTTGGTTCACTAATGTAGTACTGAACATTTTCCACCAAGGGTTTCACCAAAATTGACAGATTCCCGACAAATATTTTTATTTTGCAGGAGTCGCAGTGTCTGAAGGGAAACCCCCACAATATTTGTAAAGGCACTTACGCTTTAGTACACGTGATGTTGTCATATTAAAGACCTCTGTAGTGGCCTAATCTCAATGATTGGGGAAAAATCTGATCAAGCACCAACTTAGTACTTTTGGATCCATCTATGTGGCCATCTCAGAGATGAGAAGTACAGCAAGGTCACTCCGGCTGAGCTACTTGCCTCCACGGCCAGTCTGCTATCCCAGCCCAACCTGGGCAGCTGAAAGCTCGCTCGCTCATTTAGCTCCTCACAACAGAACAGTTGCAAAAGCGCTGTTAATGCGAAATGCGTAAGCCTCCTAAGTCCCGCTCCCAGGAAAACCCCTTTTATATATTTGAGGGCGGAGACTTGAAACTATATGGAAAGGAAATTTGCCTTCGGGCATTTTGTAGCAGGCTGCAACCTGACGTTAACATAATACACATTAATCAAGCTAGGGATGGGGAAGTTTTACGTATTCACGTGGGAAAAAAAAAATTATAAGGCGGAAATAAACTCGCTCAAATATACCAGTAAAACTGAAAGGCTCTACAGTACTGCTCTTCTACTACACCGAGTCTGGAAGAAGATTTTACTGCCCGAAAGGGAACCACAAGTCTCCATCCACTAAATTAATCAAGGTTCTTTCTAGACTATTTGCGAGACCGTGAGTCAGTTTTGTATCTATGGTACACTGTTCTCCACATTAGTTGATTTTATCGTTTTTGAGTTTTAATTGAAGAGAACCTGAGAAAAGACTCACGTCTCTTCAGGAGCTGTTGCACAGAATGTGCTCCTCAAACCCTGCGCTCTCTTGGACCAAAGCTCTTTTCAGGAGAACACGGCCTTCCTCGTAGCGCTGGCTGTCCTCAGTCCCTGACAACTTGCCGATTTGTCAGATATTACTACAGTTGCCATATGGGAATAAATGATACTTCTCAACACAGAGCTCCATCTAGAACAAGGAGGAAAGCAATCAAAAAAGCACTAAGGTGTTCAAAGTAGGATTAAATAGAGGGTAGGTGTTTATATCAGCTGCACAAACCTCTGAAAATCTCTGCTGAAATACTGACTTGCGTGAGAGTTACCAAAGTGCAGTGAACAACTGCGTTTGCGGCCCAGGGCTCCTAATTCCTCCAGCCCTGCTTCTGCACGTGGTCCAGAGCATCTCAGCTTTCCCTGGGCAAAGCAGCCTGGTGGCAGACAAACATCCAAGCCTGCCCAAGACGCATCAGGCAGGTCTCACCCCACCTGCCCGCTCCCAGAGGCCACTCCAGACACGTTCAACTTGCCTTTGGGTGACTGAAACACTGTGTAAATGCAAAACCTCGGCCATCATGGAAGACGTAACAACAGACACAACTAATCAAAGGGAAGAGATAAAGTACGGGAGAACAAAAGCCTGGGAGCGTGCGATTATCAAAACTTAATGATCGGCGAGCACATAGGTGTCGGAGTATAATGACTTGCCTATTGGGAAATATTGCAGAGGCGTGGCCAGTAGAAACTAAGGAGTCATTTTTAATTAAGTAAAATAAAGCCTAGGAATGAATACAATACTAATTTTCAAATATGCTGAACTGAGTTTGTCAATCTCATTAACAGTTTCAGTTTCAAATTCTTCCCCATTATCAAGTTCAGCAAAGCCAGGAGATGCTGGAAGCTGGTTTTGGGGTGGTTTTTTTCAGTTCTATACCTTCTTACTAGTTACGCACAACCAGCTTTTCACAGAAGATAACATAAACGCATATTCTTCAGAAGCTTCTGACTAACAGTAAGGCTTTGAAACACAGGCATTGACTACCACACAGCAAAAAGACGACCTTTCAGCTCAGTCCACCTTCCCTTGAGGTAGTTTTACATATTAACGTACAGTCCTGCTATGTGATCTCCAAGAGAATTATCCTCGTGATTGTCCTCCTTCACCACAGGATAAAAGCCAGGCTGTGCACCGCATCTTAGGAAAGGAAATACCTCCGTCAACACTTTCTTTTGTTGTGTGATATCTGTTCCTGCAGGTTAGCAATTACTCTCAGAAATAGCTCATCCAAGTCAGTGGGACTTCTCACGTAAGCAAAAGTAACCCCATATCAAGTAATAACACCATAAAATCACCTGTTACAATAACACAATTCCAAGTCTAAAAGGAAAAAGCAGGATTCATACATTAATATCACTTGCAATCTTGTGCTTTGCCGTGTCCCCAAGCAGACAATGTTACAGAGACACCAGAACAGTTACTTGGCTGAACACCTTCAGAATTTGGAAAAAAAAAAAAAAAAAAAGGCAATCAAAAGAATATGAATGATAGATGTATTATTCCTACTGCTCTCTAGCTCTTCTACAACTCTTTCTATCACTAGACTTAAAAATCCTTTATGACAGAAACTGGTCTTTTCACACTTTTTTCACAAAGAGGAGAGCAGAGGTGGGGTTGCTCAAAGATTTTATGCAGCACCTGTTCAGCAGAAAGCACGTGAACTGCAGGGAATCCCAGAACCCATCATTTCCCTTATCCTCACGGCGGGACCTCCTCCCCTCTAAAGCCAGGGAACCATTTCTATTTCCCTCAAGCAGCAGAGAAAGCTGTCCACCCCCCAGATAATCCATAACTGATTGGAAAAAGCGTTAACGAGAAACACCGTAAGTTATTTTAAAACCCACAACGCACACCCTGGTTGCCACAAACCTGGCCACTCCCCCGGCTTTCCTTTCCAGGCCCCGAGGCTCTCTCCCTCTGGCTCAGGTTCAGGCTCTTCTGAGCAGCCCATCCTCACCATGCAGCACCTCCTCTTGTCCAGCAGACCAGGAACAGCCATATCTGTCCCCAAAAGCCCAGTGAAAGGGCCAGAGCCTTGGCTGGGTGAAAAGGACGTGACGGTCCTCTGCCCTCACATGGCCATGCCATTATCAAGGTGGCAGTGGCAACACCTGCTTGGAGGTGCATCCTCTTGGCACGCTCCCAGAGCACCTGCCCCAACGGCCGAAGGGGTGCCATTTTCTGATGAAACGCTGGTTTGAATCAAGCCCCTCAGTGCTGCAGGTGATCTAGAACAAAACCTCTGAGGAACCTCAGGGTCTTCCGGGCTGCCCGGCTTCCCACGCCTAAACTCAGGGCCTGCAGGGTTTAAAGACGTTAGGGTCAGGCAGCATCCCAGCATGAGTTCCACCTCGTTGCCACTCTGGGCTAGTAAGTTATTTTGGGGAAGGGCCAAAGTCTCTGTCGTACTTCAAGGAGCCTCCGTGCAGAAAGGTAAGGGACCGAGGAGGGTCCTGGTGTGAAGTCTCAGTGCAGATGCGCATCTGAAAGGAATTCCTCAGAAGACACTTTGCTATTAGTTTCGCAGAGTAAAAATTCGTCTTTCCTGGCAGCTCAACTCATTCACATCTCATTTCAGCATTTTAGTGTTCATGAGTTACGTGGGATCAGGGCTCCAGATGGAACAAACCGAGTTTTATCTTTTCTCCCTCCATAGCAAGCATCACTGCACAATGGACAGAGAAAGCTTTCTTGTCTTTTTTGCTTCAGATATGGAAAGACAATGAAAGATACAGATCCGCTAAAATTAGCAGGAAAAAAATGTACTCTACCATTCCTAAATTTTGGGAAAGTTTACAAGAATTCTGTCACTTTCTGCTCTGCTGAATCGCTAAAAGTATTAGTATACCCAACGTTAACAACCTGCTTCCCCCAGGTTGTAGCTGCTCCGCAGCGTAAAGAATGCCCACTTCTACAAATGTTTTACTCCAGAGGATAAAAATAATACCCTCCACTTTCCTCAGACCTGAATAGGTTTAATTTTCTTCATAACATGCTGGATTTTACACTGTTACTTTTTTATTCTCAAAGGCCCTGCATTTTCTGCAGCTGGTTTTAATGTTCAAGTGAAAAAAGTATTACGAAGGCACTTTTCCCCTTCAGGCCGGGGCAATCACCAACCTCTGATGGCACTCATCCAGGCACTTACGGATGGTGAAGCTTTGCAAACGGCTCTTCAGTCATGAGTTTCTTTGCATAATCTTGGTCTGGCAATCCTGTAATCTCCCGCGCTCCTCCTGACGAACCTCTCCTTGGCTGGCAAGCAAGGGAGCAATGTTTGCACAGGAGTGCAGGAATGCGAAGTAAGGCACTGCGCTGACATCTTCTCCGTGCTATGAAGCAAGAGACGATGAACCTGTGCTGATGCACCTGGCAGGGAACACCAGGACACATCACAGCGGCAACCACCACTGCAAAAAAGGGGATTGAGCAGCCCCTGGAAAGTTAACGCATCATCTGTGATGGATGGCAAACGCCGATCCGTAGGAGACTAGCTGTGAGAAATGCTCCGGTTTAGAGTTTTGATGGCTGTACGATGTCCAGTTTCTTACCACCAAAGGCTCATCGTCTCTCTGCGTTCTGGTGTGGTTTTTTTCTTTTACAAACAGTTGTAAAAGCTGAAGGAGGGAACCAGATTTTCTGTCTGTGATAGGAAAGTCTTCAGGACTGTTCCATGCAGCACTGAGCTTTTAGGAAACTGAAACTGCTTTTAGGACCATGTAAAGAGGCTGTACAGATTTATTGCTGAGTCCTGGTAGCCAGTAAGAAGTTAAAAATAGTAACAAGCCCAGAGTTTACAGATCGGCTACTTCAAACCCAAGAAACAGGCACAGAGATTGTATTTGTTTGCTTATTCAGATACATGCTTTGCAGCCGTACCTCCCACGCCAGCAGCAGGCATATTTGTCTATTAGAGCAGCCCGAGGTAGGCAGTAAAAACACATTATGTTTTCAGGTTATTGAATGGAGAGGACCTGCCTCGATTAAATGATCTTTAATTAAAGTAATGTGATTAGATGCTTTAACCAAAGCAGGTCCTGTCCTACTGACAATCACATACCATGATTGTTTTCCCAATTGCACAGTGCAGTGTCAGGAGGCCTGGGAGACACCCTGGGGAATTTTCTTCCATTATTCCATCTGATTCCAAGCACATTTGAGCTGATACTCCGAGACTTAGTACAAACACTCCAGAGCTGTTGCTATATGGAGAAATTAGATTCCTTTGAAACAACAATTTTTGAGTGCTAACCTTCCTTTAAGAATTAATGATCCATGTCCAAACTGTAAGATTCTACGTTTATTGATCATCGCTTTGTGGAATTTCATTAACTAATCCCATGTTGCTTTGCTCTACCGATGTTTCAAGGTAGCATTTCATTTAGGCCATTCTAGTGGTAGATACCAACCAAATGGTAACCTCACAAGCTCTGGTTTCAGCGGTGTTCGTTACGGTGCCAGCACACATCCAGGTTTGGGAAGACACACCAGTCTTGCATAAACGGTTGTGTGGGTAGAAGACTCTCCTGTAAGGCACAGTGTTGTTAGTTACATGAAAATTTGCTTTCTGCTTTGCAGTGAGGGTGGTTTTTTTTGCTGTGGTTATATTTCCATTTGTTCCCTAGAAAATGAGCTTTGACGTTGGAATGTAGTTCCAGAGAGAAGGAATTGTTCAGCATGTAACTTGGTCACCTCTATTCTGATACGCGTGCACGGAAACAGAACAAGACACTACCTGAATCTTTCTAGGGTGTAAGTCATGGTTGCCTTCTTCACTGGGACACTGAGGAAGGGCTCCAGGTATGTGTGCAGCATGAAGATGACACTGATACTAAAGTAGGCACTGGTAGTAGAAGGGGCAACACATGCTCGTCAGTCCTTCCAACAAGGGGTTAATGGCAGCTGGCTTCCTCTTTCACATGTTTTGGTCCTTCCCTTTTCTTGGCTTTAGCCCATGTATGCTTTACAGGCTAAATTACACAGATTTGTGTCCAAACTTCTTTAACTAGCATCCTTCCTAGCTAAGTGAATGTTGAAGCAGAGGGAGGAAACATCGTGGTAGGAAATAAAGGCAAACAGAGAGGGCTGCATTTCCCCACCTGCTTAACTGATGAGAAGACAATCATGTTTTTTCATTTGCATTCAAATGACATGCACTTGGGGCTTATTCTGGGTGTGTGTGAGGTAACGGTGGAGACACTGAACAAACGGATGTTCTGATTTGTTAACCTCAACAAGATTACAAGGAGATTGATGGTGCAGTGAAAGGAACATTTTCCCATCAAAGCCTAAAAGGCTGTTGGTGATACCAATCCAGTCAGAAATTCTGGTACACTCTGGTACATCTTGATCATTTTCTAAGGCTTTTCAGAGTTCACTGCCTCACTTGACAATGGATATGCTTTCTCCGTGGGCATGCATTGGCCGATAAAGTGGGTGTGGATTGCGGAGAGGAAACTGAACCTTAGAGAAGAGTTCAATCTGCCACACTGGCATCCAGATTTGCTGCTATGCTGCTGTGCTGCTGGCTGTTTATATAGAGATCGAGGTCCGGTCCTTCCTTATCTGCCTAAATCAAGGCCAGAAAACATCCCCACTAGTTTGACTATTTCAAGCACAACATTTAGTGACACGGACACCTGTTTTAGGCCTTTCACTTAGAAAGATAAAGACTGCAAACAGAAGAATACAATCACAACGTGGCACTCTGAACAAGGTCAGGGGTTTCACAGCAC
The DNA here is from genome assembly GCA_009819605.1 of Sterna hirundo. Taxonomy (NCBI): domain Eukaryota; kingdom Metazoa; phylum Chordata; class Aves; order Charadriiformes; family Laridae; genus Sterna; species Sterna hirundo. Next base: position 23,557,688 of record CM020444.1, on the reverse strand, counting down.
ACTAAGATCACAAATGATAAAACAGACTGCAAATGGCTAACTTCCTGGCTTTGCCCCAAAATAGTATGGATATTTACCAACTCAGCACTTGGATCTTCTTTACCAAAAGAAGGTACCAAGCGTTATTATTACAGGGTCAGAAAAAAAAAAAAAAAAGAAGTAAACATTTCTGTAAAGATTTGTCAGATCTGGCAGGGTTTTTTCTAGTCAGCTTCTTTAGTAGGAAGAAGTCACTGTGGTGTCAGAAGACACAAAGCAGGCGTTTTGGAAAGGGCAGATCTAGGTCATGCAATCCAATCTGCTACGGACAGTAGTGTCAAACCATTCCCCTCTCAAAATGATCAAACCTCAATTTAACCAGTGAAGGTTTTCCCCCTGCTACTCCAGGTAGAGCATTGTTCCACAGTCTGACACCTCTGAAGATCAAACGTACTTTTTTAAACCGCTATGCTTGTGCTTAATTAGTTTTCTTTTCCTCCTTTGCTGCTATCCCCCCTTCCCCTTCTTTCCTTCCATCCTTCCTTTTGCCCTTGTCCATTGAGACCTATCATATCTCCTCTCAGTCTTTGGTATTTCTGAGGTAAATAAACCAAATTCCTTTAGTCACATCTCGGTTCCTCTGGTCATTCTGACATCCCTCCTCTGCACCTCTTCCAGTCTGGATTAAGCTTCTTTGAACATGGGTCACCACAGGCAGGGACAAAGAGCGGGGAGGACAAGGATGCAACCTTTGAAGACAATCTACGCGTCGTGTTTACCTGAGAGCCCAAACAGAAGAGGCAAATTCTCCAGCCAGTTGAAAAGCTGTTGATCCTAGCAGGGTGATAAAGCAGAACCAGTAAGTCTAAAGTTTTTATCACTTTAATACACTTATTTATTAAGTTTTTTTCTTTGGTTAATGTCTGAAGGCAGTTTCCCACTGGAGACAAAACAAGCTAAACTACATTTGCAGATGATTAGATCATATTAGTCTGTTTTATAATCAGAAAAGTGGCTGGGAGGAAGTCACTGGAGATGGGACCCATATCTTTGTTAAATAGCAAATTCGTTAGAACTGATTTTCCAAGGACTAAATAGTCTCAAATTCAGCAAAAAGCTTGAGCTTTTTTTTTTTTTTTTTTAAAAAGGGGAAGTGTTGTAACATAATCTTTCATTTTTTTTTTCAAAACATTTTTAAATCTAGTGGTAATCGCCTTTTGTTTTTTCTTTCTTTCAACTTAACCTGAGCATTTCTATCAATTCTGCCACAGAACTGAGAACCACACTATTTAGAATCACAGAACGACTCGAGCTGGAAGGTCCCTCCCATCCAGCCTCCTGCCTGTGAGATGAACGTGCTTTTTGCTTTTCTCATATGAAATGAAGCAAACCTCTGCGGCTGGAACACTGTTATGCCACTGAAGATCAAGATCGAGGCTGAAGCAAGGACGCAGGTCTTGCTTTACCTGTCCCTTCTGCTGAAATCATTTTTTTCATTTAAAAGCTAGCCAAGAGAGATAGCTTATCCTCGTCTCAGACTGAACCGAGGCAGCCGAGGTGGCCTGTTTTAATATTGTCACAACTTGTTTCCACTGAAAGTCCATTGTTTCCACTGAAAGTTCCATTGTTTCCACTGAAAGTCCCAAGATCTACTTTAATGAACACCAGTAGTATTACAGGTGAGATTCCTGAAAAAGGGAAATTAAGAAAAATTTTCAGTGCTTAAAAATCAACAGGAAAGCAAAAGCCTGCTGGAGATGAGAGAAAGAAATAATAGTGAAGTAGGACAACTAAAAGCCTCTAACACCCTAAAGTCATTTAAAGTTATGGAAAAAAATTCAAACAAGGCTTTGACATCCATAGAGAAGCAATTAAACAGGAAAAGGCAGATAAAAAATACTAGTGTTTCTGAAGCCTGGAGATGAAGTTGGGATATCGTATGGCACTTCACAGGCTCAGCAGGCAGAAAGCACTACACAGGCCATCTCCTCGGGCATGAAAACCACAAATTCTAGCCAGACTAATGCCGGGAAAGAAGATACTTTTCTTCTGAGAAAAAAGCAATCCAATAAAGAACCCAGCATCTCCCCCCCTCAATTCTTCTGCTGAGGTGGCATTTGAGATGACATGGGAAACTGAAGCCTTGGCAGAAGCCATTAAAACAAGAAATCCCAGCAACTATTAACTCCAGAGTCACTGCTGTCTATCCCATGCCTAGACATTATGGTGAATCCATCGCATACACAAATGTTGTGATGACACTATGAAACCTTACAATAATGAATAAAGCTCTGTGATGTCATCCAAACGCTGTCTTCTGCAACTCTCTCTCTATGAGTCAATCTCCTGTATCTATCCTCATTGGACCTAAATACATTTCAAAAGTTTTTTTGTGAGATCGCAGTATCTAATTTCTCACCTTTATTGAAATCTGCCAGGCTCTAAGATTTTTTCATGACACACTGACTTTGTGTCATGAATGAAGAAGAATTTGCAGATGCAGTGGACAAGGGGTGTGTGTGTGTGTGTGTGTTGGCTATTTCCTTCAACCGATTCCTTGTGCATCCGCTCCTGTTTCTTCCAGTTTGGACCGACTGATATGTAACCCAGACACCATTTAACCAACATACACAAAACCTAAGCCTCATGCAATCACAACAGAAATTCCAATTTCACAGCAGGATGGTGAGAGAGGGAGACAAAGTTCAAGCTTAGCTGTGGAAGAAGGATAACAAGCGTAACTTGTTTGTTTGACTAACACTATCTCCATTCCCCACCCCTCTAATGAGATGCCAAGCTTAGCTTGTGTACATGCATGAGCCTTGAAGCCTGTGTCAGTCACAGTGGTCAGAGACACTCAGATGACCTCAAGCCATTTCTATAAATACCTACTTCTTCCTCTTCCAGAAGCCCCATGACAACTGTTTTCTATTGAAGGATTACTCGTGTTTACAGTTGCAGAAGAAACCAAGCTGTGCTAACAGTACTGAAACCCATCGGGCTGGTTTTCCTGATGACAGGACCAGTCCTCCTCCTCCGCGGCCAAGTTTTCAAACCTCAGCAACGATCTGGGACCTTCTTTCTTGGGCATCTGACTTAAACACCTTGCGAGGGAGCGTGCTAAGTGTGCCCTCTGCCAAGGAGGCACCTGCACATGAGCAGCCCTTTGGTGTTGGGAACAATGGCTCTTTGCTCTAGCGAGGGCCTTTTTCAGAGGTAGTTGAGAATAAGGCTGTTTATTCAACAGCAACATTCCAGTAGTGGAACAAAGTCGCACGTACACAGTTTGGCTGTGTCTGTTAACTAAAGTCAGCATCTGTAAAAAATGCCACTGCAGCCTAAAAATCATGTGGTGCAATCCCATATATTTTATTCTTCCTGTCCCCCTTCAGCTCTTTTATGATAAAACACTTGGATACAATCAGAGGTAGAGTCTCACTCAATAAAAAATCCTTTTTTTTAAATAAAATTTTTCCTCTCTCTCTATAGAGGAAAGATAGAAGTTGGATAGCAATGGACTGGTAGTTGCCCTAAGCTAGTAGTCAAAAAAAAAATATAAAAAAGCTGTATAAAGCTTTTGTAAGAGAATGTGATGATTTAGTTCTGGTATTTGTTTGAAAAGAGAAAATATCATCAATTTCCCTCTCTTACCATTTTTTTTTCTCCTATTAAATCCTCCTCCTTAGTTTCTGTTTTAAAAAACCTCAAATAATTTAACATTTCTGTGCCTAGTATGCTTTCTGTGGATTAGACTATGTACACCAGGAAGGAAATATCAGACTTGTTCCAATTCTTTGTTAAACTACACCATCATCTCAGGCATCAGGCACCATGTCAGGCATCAGGTGCGACACCTGACAGATTTAACACTCTCTTTTTTATTTGCAGCTACGTTTGGATCGAAAGATTTCTGTATGAGCAAAGACTGCAGTAGGCAAGGTGGAGAACTGGATTCCAAAAGGCTACATAACATTCATTTTGTTTCCCAAATGGGACACAGTAGGTCGCCGCGGAAGTTGCCAGAGCCTAGTTTAGGTTACATTTCATTATATATATATTTTCACAGAACCTACTGAATGGACCCTATGAAGCTTTGTTAATTGCTTTAAAGATTGCAGTAACCTCCTGCCAAGCTAACCCAAATCTTTTAGGTTGCAAACTGGAAGGCTAAGATCTTTTCCTTGTTTTTCCAAATAATTGTTCAGCAAGCCCTGAAGACAGGAAAACTTAAAAGCCTCCTCACCTGCAAGCCCATGCTGAGCTAAATCAATCATAGAATCATGGAATATCTCAAGTGGGAAGGGACACATAAGGACCATCAAGTCAAACTCCCTCCTCCTCGCAGGACTACTTGACACTAAGCCCTATGACTAGAGCATCGTCCAGAACACGCTTCGAACTCTGCCAGGCTTGGTGCCGTGACCACTCCCCTGGGGAGACTGGTCCAGGGACCGACCACCCTCTCCGTGAACATTCCATTCCCTCGTGTCCTGTCACTGGTCACCAGAGACAGCACCTCCCCTCCTCTGCCCGCCTCCAAGAAGGTGCAGGCTGCCATGAGGGCACTCCTCAGCCTTCTCTTCTCCAGGCTGAACAAACCAAGTGACCTCAGCAGCCCATTGTAAGTCTTGCCCTCGAGACCTTTCACCATCTTGGTCACCTTCCTCTGGACGCGCTCCAATAGTTTGGTGTCCTTCTTATAGTGATGCACCCAAACCTGCACGCAGTGCTCGAGGTGGGGCCGCACCACTGCAGAGTTGGACAATCACCCCCTCGACCAGCCAGCGATGCTGTGCTTGAGGCACCCCAGGACAGGGCTGGACCCTTTGGCTGCCAGGGCACACCATTGACTCCTACCCAACTTGCCATCAACCCAAAACCCAGATCTCTTTCTGTGGGGCTGCTCTCCAGGCTCTCATCCCCCAATTTGTATGTATAACCAGGATTACCCTGTCCCAAGTGGAGAATCTGGCTTCTGCTCTTGTTACGTTTCACATGGCTGGTGACTGCCCAGCTCTGTAGTCTATCCAGGTGTCTCTGTGAGGCCTCTCTACCCTCGAAGGAGTCCACAGTTCCTCCTAGTTTAGTATCATCAGCAAACTTAATGTACACTCGCTTCCTGTGTTCAGATCATTTATAAAAACATTAAAGAGCACTGGCCCTAAAATTGAGCCCTGGGGAAGCCCACTGGCAACTGGCCGCCAGCCTGATGTCACCCCATTTACTATAACCCTTTGAGCCAGACCCGTCAGCCAATTGCTCATCCAACGCATGATGGACTTGTCTAGCGGTGTGCTGGACAGTTGTCCTGTTCTGAGGAGACAGTATCAATGATTGTGATCCTCCAAAGCCGTGGTTTGACTTGGGCACATCAGGCCTTAACACAGCTCCCAGGTGTCAGGCAGGAGGAGATGGCAGGAGAATGGTGGCATCCATCATCCCAAATGCACTCCCTGTCCTCGCTCGGCCATGCCTCTCCTCTGAAACGCGGTACAGCCTCCTGCCCTCCACTACGGCTATCGCCTCCGCACACACTGCAGTTCTCAACAGTTAAAACACTCAGAAAACGAAGGGGCTGAGGAGCGGGGATGCCTACTTAGAAATACCAGCTTCGCTGTGCCACGATCTCTATTTGTTCATGCTCACCAACCCGTGTAACAGGAGAGACCCCCCCACAGGAAGGTGTTAAATGCAGGCAGCACACCTCCTGCTGTGTCCCCACTCCGCTTGTCCCTGCTCACAGGCTCCCAGAACCACCTATCGTGCTGCGAAGCCATAGCAGGGGGAAATGTAGGAGGCTTTAGTACCTGTCATGGAGCTGTGTAAAGAGGCACCTCCCAGATACTATCAATTGTTTGGCTCTGGTTTTGTTTTCTGGATGATTTGTTTCAAAGGTGTGAGGCTTATTTTTTAAACTTTCCTTAAAGTTACTTGGCCTGGCATTGAGGAAGGTAATTTATTTACATAGCAGTGTCTGGAGTTTAGACACAAAGATAACCCACGATAACCTCCCCTTCTCTGTTTTACCCAAACGGAATTTACTCAAAAGCCCTTATCAAACCCTCTCCTCCCATAGATTTGCGAGCAGGAAGGTGGCATAAATGGATTAGTGCGTAGTTCCACCTGCAGCAGTCACAGAGTAAAGGCCAACCAGTGAAAAGTTCAAGAAAGTAGGTAACATCCCCATACGGCAAAGGCCTGGCGGTCCGGCCAGGAGAGCCCGGTCAAACACAGGCACGGGGCCGTGCTGGCCCAGCCTTCCAAGCAACAAGCCGAAAACAAGACCGAGCTGACACTGCAGCGAGAGGAAAGGCTCAAGCTCAGCCAGGAGGAACGCGCTGTATGGCTAACTGCACGTTTCTATCGCACATCTCCCTTCCAGTCAAAGCACAAGTGGGACGCGGGAGGGTCGGCTCTGTCCTCACCCTTGGCACGAGGGGCAGCTCGTGGCCCCCCTGGTGTCACTCACTTTAAGCCTCTGCTGAAGCTCTGGGTGAGAGCGGCTGCGAGGAGGGCTGTACTCTACCGGGCTGTACCACCATGTGCTCTTGGTGATCCTCTACAGGTAAAGAATTGCCAAGTCTCTTTTCCTAAGCCAAAACTATTGGATATTTTTTTTAAAAAACCGCAAAACAAACCAACCAACCAAACAAACAAAAAAACACTGAAAAACTTTAGCTTTGAATTAAAATTCAGAAAAAAAAAAAGGCTAAAAATCCTCATTCAAGCCAACAGACAAAAGAAATCAAAAGCAACGGCAATGCTAGTCCAACTGGCAGTGAAAATAGTTTTTGGGTCTCCCGTGTGGAAAACAGAGAAATGAAATTCTTCACTGAATTTTGAGGTGATGTTTCCCACCAGAAAGCGTCCTTGGCTATCTTGGATGCTCTCTGAGAAAGCCCATATTAACTATTCTTGTTTATTGGTCACTTCCGATGTTAAATAATTTCATGTTTTCTTCTGACGATGATGAAGTTAAAAAAGCTACAACACCAAGTTTGCCTTTATGAGACTTGAACTCTTGTTTTTATCTGGTAATATCCTGTGGCAAGCCGGTATGAGCAGCTGCTTCTAATTAGTAGCACGTCTTAAGTTATAGCTTCATCTCTCATACTCATTAATACTTCTACCACTCCAAAAGTATTGAGCTAGTGTAGTTAGTCTGTGTCTTGCTTGATCTGACTTTTTTTTTCTTTTTTTTTTGGCTGGCTTTCCATATAATTGTATGCTTTAATGTCCAACAGATTTTTTTTGGTGCTCAGTTTCAGTTATTCTTTATTAACGCCATTTTCCAAATCATAAAATCATTATAGCCCTTTGTTCAAAGGCTGTCTCCTGTTTTAGTGGGACATCTTTCTGCAATGAAGGCACTCTGCAGGTGAAGAACAGTGTCACAACAACCGCAATTACTGCAGAAGGCCATTATTTCATCCCACTCAGAGGCATAACCTCACCAGGGCCAGGCTGTAGTTGTAGTACCGAGGTGAAAGCGCGCACGTCTCTCACAGCTCATTCCGTGTGTATTTAGCACTTCAGTACAAACTTGCTTCTAGTCCGCTCTAGAGGACTCACTGTTTGCCGCATTTTTCTTCAAAAATGGGCAAAAAGATCATGCCTCAATTTGGGCCAAATAGAGATTACAGTGCTGAGAATTAGATTCAACTTTGTTTGTATAATTGGAAGCTCACACCAGCACTCCAAGTCTGAAAGCAAGACTCAAAATCAGTCATTTTTCAATCTGGATTCTGCTCAGGAGACTCTAGGCAGACAATCCCACACTATAAATAAAATTTTAACAACATTATGAGCATCTTTAACAGCTTGGTTATCTTTCTACAGCTCTCTCTTCCAAACTCCAAACTCCAATATATTCCTTTTAATAACTCTCAACTGCCTAAAGTAAAATGCCTCCAGAGTCAATAAGAACATGCTGAAAGATCTGTGAGAAATAGCATTTTCTTTTTTTCAAACTGGATCTGACTGGTATTTTATGAAGATTCAAGATACAGAAGTCTCAAACTCACTAACTTTCCACCAGCCTAGAAAATCCTGTGTGTTTATTGGAACCACACGCCCAGAGAGCAGGATATTCGGTGGAGTTAAGTAAGGCGGGACTTCACCTGCTGCTCGGGTCTGTCTTTCTTGCAACTTCCTTCTCTTCAGATAAGAAGACACTCCTGTATTGATTAACACAAAGAATTTTGTCCTACAGCTGCAAAGAAATCTCTCCTTGTGCTGCCTCCAGCAGCCTCCCCTTCTCACCCAGCACTGGCTCAGAGACCTGCAATGTTCTTCCCTACAAGGGTCAGCAGCAGGGTTCAAGCATTTTTCGCTTTCGTTTTGGTCTCTCCTTCTCTTACTGCCCTTGCTATGGCCTGATCTGGCCCTAGAATTTACCACAATTAAATCTATTCCTTTTTGTAAGTAACTGGCCTACAATATTAGCTGAACAGGCTGCCCAGGGAAGCGGCTGAGTCACCATCCCTGGAGGTATTTAAAAGATGGGTAGACGCAGTGCTTAGAGATATGGTTTAGTGATGGTTTTTGTCAGTGTTACGTTGATGGTTGGACGGGATGATCTGAAAGGTCCCTTCCAACCTGGGCAATTCTATGATTCCATGATTAGGAACTACTGCTGCTAGAGAAAGGCTGCATACTGAAAAATACCGAAATCATCCTGAACACACAAGATCTTGGAATTTAGAATCGTAGAATCATAGAATTGTTAGGGTTGGGAGGGACCTAGGGAACTAGGGATCACCTAGTTCCAACCCCTGCCCTGGGCAGGGACACCTCCCACTAGACCAGGTTGCTCAGAGCCCCGTCCAACCTGGCCTTAAAAACTTCCAGGGATGGGGTTTCCAACACTTCTCTGGCCAACCTGTTCCAGTGTCTCACCACCCTCATGGGGAAGAACTTCTTCCTAACGTCCAGTCTGAATTGTCCCATCTCTAATTTTAATCCATTCCCTCTAGTCCCACCATTACCCGACATCCTAAAAAGTCCCTCCCCAGCTTTCTTGTAGGCCCCCTTAAGATACTGGTGGGCCACTCTAAGGTCTCCTGGGAGCCTTCTTTTCTCCAGACTGAACAACCCCAACTCTCTCAGTCTGTCCTCACAGGAGAGGTGCTCCAGCCCTCTGATCATCCTCGTGGCCCTTCTCTGGAGACGTTCCAGCACGTCCATATCTTTCTTGTAGTAGGCGCTCCAGAATTGGACGCAGGATTCCAGGTTGGGTCTCACGAGAGTGGAGGGGGAGAATCACCTCCCTCGACCTGCTGTCCACGCTTCTCCTGGTGCAGCCCAGGATACGATTGGCTTTCTGGGCTGCTAGTGCACACTGATGTTCATGTTGAGCCTCTCGTCCACCAGCACCCCCAAATCCTTTTCTTCAGGGCTGCTCTCAAGCCAGTCACTGCCCAGCCTATATCAGTGCTTGGGATTGCCCCAACTCAGATGGAGGACCTTGCACTTGGTCTTGTTGAACTTCATGAGGTTGGCATGGGCCCGCCTCTCCAGCCTGTCAAGGTCCCTCTGGATGGCATCCCTTCCCTCCAGCATGTCAGCCGCCCCACACAGCTTGGTGTCGTCGGCAAACTTGCTGAGGGTGCACTCTATGCCACTGTCCATGTCACTGATGAAGGTGTTAAACAAGACCGGTCCCAGTACTGATCCTTGAGGGACTCCACTTGTCACTGGCCTCTGCTTGGACATGGACCCATTGACAGCCACTCATTGGGTGCGGCTGTCAAGCCAGTTCTTTATCCACTGAATTGTCAGTCCATCAAACCCATATTTTATCAGCTTGGAGACCAGGATGTCATGCGGGACAGTGTCAAAGGCTTTGCTCAGGTCCAGGTAAATGACGTCAGTTGCTGTCCCCTTGTCTATTGATGTTGTGACCTTCTCATAGAAGGCCACCAGGTTTGTCAGGCACGATTTGCCCTTGGTGAAACCGTGTTGATTGTACCCAATCACCTCTTTGTTATTCTTCTGCCTCAGCAGTGCCTCCAGGAGTCACACGCTTTGGAACATGGATACCACTGAAGCTACCGTTTCTCATTTACAGTCCACCTGGATTTGGACACCTGGGCAGTGGGTGCCCAGGGGCTGGCCTCTGACAGCAGCTCTGCCCAAGCCTGCTGAGAAGTTGGCACCTGGTAGAGGAAATTTAATATCTGGCACAAAACGCTCTGTTATCTTGGCCACAAAGCAGTCATCCCTTTCCCTGCAGATCCCCTTATTTGCATAGATAAAAACTTTCCATGCATGTGTTTCTGCAGTGCCTACATGTTGTGGTTTAACCCCAGCCAGCAGCAAGGACCATGCAGTCTCTTGTTCACCCCCCTCTCCCCCAAGAAAGGTAGGGAGAAAAACCTCATGGGTTGAGATAAAGACAGTTTCATATAAAAAACCAGAAAAATAACAGCAACAATAGTAACGACACAGGTCACTCTCACCAGCCGGTGAATTGGCACCGTCCCAAGCAGTGATTGCGAGTAGCCATCCCCCCAGCTACCCCCATTTCTATACTGACCACGAGGTCTATGGTATGGAATATTCCGCTGGCCCTTCCATCGTTTTGTCTAGGCTTCTTCTCAGCTTCTATGGGAAGCTGAAAAAAAAGTCCTTGAAAACTATAAACATTGCCTGGCAAAAACTAACACAATATGTACTATTGACATTCATTTCATACCACATCTGGAACACAACAACCACTAGGAAGAAAATCCACTCTGTCCCAGCTGAAACCAGGAGACCACAACACTGACCTAAAAAACCCAACCATATCATGGTGACAACCAGAGCGTGTGAGCACATGGCGAAATGCTGTTCACACCAGACAGAGCACACGGCCACGGTGAGGGTCACTGGAAGGAAAAGGGACCGCAAAGTCATGACTAACTGAGGATCAAGAGCCTCTGAAGTATGAATGATCATCTTCCAAAGTATCCAAATCAGAACAACGTCAGGTACCAGATATACACACTGAGACGAGAGATCCAAAGCACGCTTCCTTGCTGGAGCAACACAAGGCTCATTTACAACGCTTTCAAATGCAGCAAACGTGCAATACCTGGGGAGAAGCACACGCAGGACCTTCTCCTGCACTAACTCCCTCCCTGTGACATCCCTCCCTCAGAAAGCCTCCCCGTCCTGGTCTTCACATATGTTGTTCCCTGCCCGTGTGTTTGCCACCAGTTCACACAGGTTATTAAGAAGATTTATATTTAGGGACCTCCAGCTATAAAGAACTATGGGTAGGACTTCACCATTTCATTCTATTGCTATTTGAATGGTGTGACAATGGTGGTCAAAGAGACTCAGCCCATGTGCCAGCTGTACCGAGGGACGGTCCAGGTGCCCAGGAGCTTGCTGGGCATGCTGATTAAAGGCACACAGATGCTGAGAAACAGACTCACACAGGAAAACTGATTCGAGACAGAGCAGACAGTCAGTCAGAGTGGTGGTTCAATTGGGAATAAAATCCGGGGGAAGGAGCTACTTAGTGCTGTAAAGCACTTTAAAAAGGGAAGGTGTTGTACAACTGCTGAATGCCTTACTCCCAGCTCCTGCTGGGTTCTTAAACTAGCCAATAAAAGATACTTTTTGCTCAAAAAAAAAAAGAAGATATCCTGAACTTCTCAGAAGAAAGCTTGCTCTCACAAGAACTGCAGCCCAATTATCATCTAAGGCTATAAGGACTTTGAAAACACATGTATGTTTTGGGCTGCTTATTGCCTATTTTTCAGAAAACGCTGATGCATGTAGAATGCACACCAATTCCTGCATTCTGTGACACCTCTGCCGTGACACTGCGGCTGAAGAAACAAAGGGCAATCTCGTAAGGAAGAAAAATACCTTTGTGTTTGTGCTGCTAAGGGAATATGGACAGCGGGAGCAGATTCACCGCAGAAACACAGAGGCTGCAGGACCATCTGGCAGCGTTCGGCGTCAGCTCGTGTGGGAGCGGCACCCAGTCTCATCCTGTCTTTCATCACCACCACTGTGGCATTCAGGTCAAGGTAGGTACGCGTCTCGATCCTGTCTTACTAAATGTAGCAACATCAGTTATGGGAGTTTAATTGTTTGCTCTTTTAGTTCCATTTCTGCTTCTGACATTGATTTTTGTTCGTACTGTATGTACATAGAGGAGGGAAAGCATTACATGAACTTAAATGGTGATACCAATGCAATACAATCAAAAATAGTTTGTTTGAAGTACCATAAAAACCATATGAGATTATAGCCACACAAACACTGTTGAAAGTAGAATGTATAAACAAAAAGAAATGTCTTGGATAAGCGGCTACAGCATTCTTAACCAGGAAGCTTTCATCGTCGTCAAGCTTAGTTAGTCATTAAGTTCATTGTTAATTATAACCCTCCCAAGTTTTATTCCATATGATTCTCAAGATACGGGCTCTCTGACAGCAATGCCACCAGAAAGGAACCTCTGAGGTAGAAGACCCTGACCATATCATGAGGTACATGGAGGTCAGCTCCATCAGCCAGGTCCAACTCACTCTGGACCCAGAATCCAGCAGCACCATCAACTTAATGGGCAAAGGCTCCTAGTACCTTCAATTTTAATATCTTGTTCTAATGCAAAGGTACTGCTTCATATTATTTGTAAGTCATATTATTTGTAAGACAGATGAAAATTCTTAAGGTTTAGTAAAACTTTAAAATCATATTTCACTTTTGCGGAAGGTACAGGGAGCTAAAGTAGGAAATGGGACTGGGCATTCATGTTACACAATGAACAATTTGTTCAAGCAATGATTTCCAACCTGTGAAAACTCTCATATATTGTGCAAAACACTAATAAAACCCCCTTCTTTCCTGTGATGCAATGTCCATGCTTCTGTCTAGGTCTTACATGCAAATAGAACTTGTGGTTGCTGATTACAGCGACGTCTGCCCGTATTTCAGCTCTCAGAGCGGGGCGTACTTTGCCACTGAGTACTTGCTCTTCATGTGAAGAGGGTGTGATGATTTGTGAGTACACCGTGAAGACGTTTTGTACTCATTATTAATACAGCAGCATTTCCATACTTTGAACAACTTCTGAAAGGCTATCTGTGTAGTTTTCTCGGTTAAATAACACGTAAAAAAAAAAAAATATAAATCTATCAGTGTTCCAAAGTTTACCGAGTACAGGATTTATGATCACTTCTGGACAATTCTCCCTTTTCATTTTGGAAGCACTCCAATAAAAGTCCAGATTCATTAGGATGGCTGTCAGGACTATGAAGAAAGTTAAGCTTTGGATTCAAAAGATGTTCTTGGGACTGCACAGAGAGGAAAGACTATAAGCTCCCTCATTCTCTGAAGGGCTGAAATGCAACAGGAAGGCCAGTTTACCTGAACAACAACTAGGGACCAAGGTCAAGTTCAGAAGCGGAGCCACCGGACAAATTCAGAACCAGAGCTCTGAGCTGCAGCCCAGAGCACGGGGCTGAGGTTCAATCTGTCTTAGGTAAAATACCACGTCCTTCCGTAGAATATGTTGATTAGATAAGAAATCTGGTAGGGAATCATATTTGATCAAGAATATTGTATGAAGGCATGTACACCGTCATGGGCAGAAAGCAGCTTAAAATCAAACGGAGAATCACTACTGACTGTTGAAAGTGCTGCATTGACCGAAGAAATTGTTACTAACCTGGCAAGGAGAATTTGGTTTGGCTTTTGGCAAGGAAATACTTAAAAGGTCACTGAATGAATGCCAAAGTCGGGGAGAGAGCAAGGTGAGGTTTTCCAGGAAAGAAATGGGGAAAAGATTAGAAATAACTGTCAGGTCAGAAGCGTTCATTCTCTTGAGAACTGGAAAGTCCCATTGTAGTAATAACCCGACCTGATTTAATGGAAATGACTTAAAGGCTGGGGAAGGGCAAACAAAAGCACACACCATAACACTGCAAACAGAACTGGCACTGCGGGATCGGGATTTCATCACCTCGGGGAAAAGACAGTCTGAGCCTTCCCACGGGGAGTACCAGACCCTGCAGGTGCACGACTGGGTCCAGGGCACTCCCAGAGGACAAGCGCTGCAGAGAAACCAACCACTGCCCTCCCCGTAAGGGGCACGGACGGCTCTCAGTAACGCCATGCCCACGGTAGTTTCAAGGGTGAATTCAGAAACTGCTCTAAAAATAACCGGCCGTTGCCAAACGAAATCCTCCAAACTAGATACTCTACTTCCTTCATAATATTATGTTTGAATCTACTGCATTGCTATGAAAAGCTGTGGCACTTCTCATTAAAAGGTGCCCCTAATTCTGCGTTCCCATTAAAATTATTTGCCTTAGAGTCTTGGGAATGACAGAAAAAGCCCACCAGTCTCATTCTAGCAATTGCTGGTAGAACTGGCTGGAAATTTACCCACGGCGGAACAATTCTCCAAAAGTTAATCAGGTTGTTTTGATCTTTCAGAAGTAAAACCTATCAGAAAAATTGTATTTTAGTAAACTAAAAAAGTTCAAGCTTTTCATAATGATCCCAAAGAATTCTCAGAATTTCTAGACAAACAAATTTTCCTTTTTTTGTTACATCGTAAAAGCAGGCAAGATAAATGGAATTACTGGCATCGTTTCACTTTCTCATGGCTTATAGTGCATTCTTACAAATTTTAAAGCAGAGGCCACATGGATTGCCAGACAGGACAGGGAACTCGAAACTACGAGCGTCCATCCTGCTGACCAGTTTCCATCTCTTTTCTCAGCCGCAGCTGTCAGGGAGGCTGTGGGAGGCTGGGCTATGCCTGGAATGCAGACCCACGGCTCGGGAGGGCAATTTCAACTTTCTGTTTCCTCCTTTATAAAACTGGGATAACTACTAAGCTACGTACCTAACCTCAGATTATCCTTGCGTAGCATTTTGTAGTGCGGAGCACGACTCGAGACCTTGCAGCGGTTTGATTTATCGGTAGGACTAGTGCAGTATTAAAGATTATGTGTGGTTGTTCCAAAAAGCTGTATGTATAGTTGTGAAACGCAGTCCTGATAGCTGAGGTGCCTCAACACCGGCAGAGCCCGGAGCCCTTGCTGTGTCCCTTCCAGAACCTGCCTGCAGTGAGGACCGAGGCACCGTACCAGCAAAAGCTGCATCTCCTTCACCTCCCTCCTGCCCTCATCCACCAGCCAACCTGACCTGGAATTTGTGATTTCAGGCCCAGTCTGGGGGCAGACCCCCGGTCAGCTGCGGGATGCTGGCACAGGTTTGCAGAACACCACCTGAAAGCGAAGCGTGACCAGCTGCCAGATTGCTCCCTGATGCCCTGCTCCAGGATCGCACTGCGGGTAAAAATGTCAAGACCACGTCCAAGGGGAATGTCCATGGACTCTGCAGCCCTTCAAGACGACACAGCTGAACTTCTGGCAGCCTCTCAGAAGCTGACAGCAGACCCAGACTCGACTGGGGAGGAGTACTAGCAACAGAAGATACTGTTTAATCTTTCATTAAATTATCATGATGCCAGCAGGTGACATGCTATTAAGTCTTGGGACAGTGTAGGCTCTGAGGGCTATATTTGGGTGTGGGAGAGGGGTGTTTTTCTCTCTCCCAAAACTCATGTACACATTCCTCATCTACAGTGACCTCACTGAAAGGGTGGAGGAAGGGGAGGAGGACTTCCCCTCAAGATAAAGGTGTTTCTTCTGCAGCAGAAAGTAAAGGTGAGACGGAGACTCCCTCCTCCTTCCCAGGCCCCTACCCCACCATATTCACCCCCTCTCAGGACCCCCCTCTGCCCCTGCTCTTCGGGAAAGCTCAGACCCCACAGCCGGCCTCCACCAGGCTGGAGCCCACCCACAGGGGCCACGTCTGGTGTTGGGTCTTGTGCCTGTGGTACATTTTGGGGTGTGCACCGAGAGTGCCATGGCACAGCGACCTCCCCGCTGCCACGCAGCAGTGAGAAGAACCCAGACAACTTTCCTCCCACACAGCAAAGTCCTTCCCTTAAAGGCTTCTCCCCTCAGACCCACGGGGCCCTTCGACTCGCGCGTAGCCGTGGTTGGGAAGAAGCTCACGCTCATCTGGGGCTGGCGTAGGCCTCGCCCCCAGCCTGATCAGAGCGGGCTCCGCTTTCCCAGCACCAGGGCTGGGGAGCACAGCTCTCCTTAACTGGTGTTGGAGATCTCCCAGCTGAGCACAGCACGGCAGCCAGGCAGGGACCGCGGGGCGCCAGCCCTCCAAACCGCCCCCAGCAGATCTGGCCGCCCAGATGTCGGATTTGCAGTCCCTTGCCCTGTGGTTGCTCTGTGCTCCAGCTGGACCTTCCCCAGGTAGTCGTGCTCCGGAGGTGGAACAAAACTGTTGCTCAATAGGGAGAGTTTTGTGATTGTATGAGACAAAGCTTCCAAGAAATTGGAACAAAACCAGGAACCCATTGGCTGCCAGATCAAAAACAAACACTGACCAGTCCCTCTCCCTCCCCCCATCCAAAGGTAAATACAACAGCAGCCTTTTTTTTTTTTTTTTTTCTTTTCCCCCAGGTGCTGCCAGCAAGGGTTTCCCTCCCATCAAAAACACAAGTGAGAGCAGAACCTCTGATCTGCCGCCTGGTGGGAGAAAGAAAAGGAAGCACTGTCACTGCCGGCGTTGGATGGTATCCCAAAGCACATCACTGAGAATTAGAGAAATACCTGCTTAGAGGATTAAGGCCTGCAGCAGAAAAGTTTAGAGGATTACGCTGAAGCAATACTTGACCAGTTCTGCAGGAAGTACACCACAGGTTTTTCACGGCGTAATTTTGGGGGTAGTTTTTCTGTGCAGTCTGTGCAGGGACCCAGAGGATCATTCACGGAGTTACACCTACACAAATAATTGCTTTTTATGACTAACACAAGAAGTTTACAATGACAAAAAAACCCAACAAAACACAAAAGAGCTGACCCTTAGAAAGCTGTTAGATCAAAAATCTTGGACAAACACCACTAGGGTTCCTACATGAGGCAGTGATAAAAAAATAACACAGAAAGACAATTAGGAGGAACTAAAGCAAGATCCTCTGGGATCTTCTCCAGTACAGAGCCTGGAACAAATGTAGACACAGGCATAATTACTGGATGATTGATTTATGGTTTTCCTTGGATTTATCTCAGTGCGGTAGTTTAAAGAAAGGTATTTGCTAAAAAATAAGACAATCCCCATTGCAAGTCTTTTGGAGTGGATCCTCTTCCCTGAGGAAGCCCTTTTTGTACATGTTGGAAGAGGGAGAAAGTGGCTTTGATGCTGGAGGTTGAAGGTGCCTTGACAGCCCACCCATACACTTTTCTTCTAAAAAGGCGACTTACTGGCTTTACTGCATTACCAAGCATTCCCAACAGTAAGAAACTTCAGTTTCTGAAGCTGAAATGAAGAAAGGAGCTGAAGGAAAGAAAGAAGCCATAGCTTCCCACCTTGTAAATGAAGCAGCAATCTCCGAGAGCTGAAGGAGGTGATGTGCTTGTTTATCTAATGGAGTACAAGGCTGGATTGCTTGTATTAAGTTCTGTAACAGCTACTTATGTCAGGAGCATCCCAGTGCTACTCTGGTCATTTGCGTAATGGGGTTTGAGGGAAGGAAGAGGACAACGTTAACAAATTTGGAAGAAACTTAATGTAAACAACCAACTCTTGGGTCTGACCATATGCAGGTCGCTGTGTTAAAAAATAAAATCACGCAGCAAAACGTATTTTCTATCAAAATTAAAAAAAAAAAAAAAAGCTTAACTTGTTCTAGTGAAACCGAGGAAGGTCAGGAGAAAGAAAGTAACCATGGCACAGGAGACAAAAGACAAGTAAAATCAGACTCAACGTCTAACCTCAGCTCTGAGGAATGCAGCGCTAAAGCTCTGTAAGAGCTGTGAGCCCGGTAGGAAGATGCATGGGTAGAGATGGCCAGAGATTTGGAAAATAGAAAAGGTAAGCTTAAAAAAAGAAAAGTAGAACTTACGAGATCATTACTAACAAGGATGACTAATTCCAGCCTTACTCAGGGCAAGGACCGTTCTGCTCTGAGACGCTGACCTGACAGCTCTGGAAAGCCGGCTTCGGTAGACTTGCACAGATGCAGAGGGAAAAGGGAAAGCAAAGGGAAGTTTTGGGTTCTTCTCTCTTTCATCAGGCGTTATTACAGTGAACGAGACTAATGGGCAGCATCACGTTTCTCAATTTTAGCTTGAGTTTTTTGTTGGAAATGGCAAAAAATCTGGTAGTATCTTGTTAAAAAGAAGCTTACAGAAGAATGTTCCCTCTTGGCTGAAACATGACATTTTTGTCAGTGTGTGTTCAGTCTGTGGGCAATTTTTATCTGTATTATTTCTTCAGGTTTGGAAAGTTAAGACATTAGTACTACCAGGGAATTTTGAAGCTTAGCAGAAAAGCTCTGGAGTATTCCTTCGGTTTTTCTATCTTAAGGGTTTGTGAACATTTCCTCAATTGCACAAGACAGAAAACACAGGAGGACGCTGCAGGCAGAAGTTAGCACCCGGGAAGGAAGCAGAGCTGCTGATACATCTACCAGGTGGTACCTATCTACTCAAGCAATCATTTTGCTTCAGACAGAAGAAGGAACAGATTTGGTGAAAGGTACAACAGAAAGATACAGAAATTTGCTGCTTTTGACTGCATGTGCTGAAAAGAGGGCTCCACTATTTAGTTGCAGCCCAGAAGTTCCCCAGAGGAGGGATTGCTCGTTGCAACGAGCACACCGTCAAACACACCATTTGTAGACACTAACGGCACTAATGCACTATTCCTGGACTGTGCTTTGGAAGGGGACGTGGAGGTACAGTGTGCTGCTGCCTTCAAACAAAGTTAATGAACCGCCAACAAAATTTCCTACCGGGTAGGTCACCACCAGCAAGGAATGCCGTATTCACCTGAAATATTTTCTGCAAGCTTTTGATGACCTCCATGCATTGAGTGTTTTCCTTCTGCACGATCAATCTAACTGGCTTGCAAATAACACTGATATCAATGGCTCATGGGTGGAGGCACTACTCTATAGACGTAAGAGGATCAACATTAGTGCCTATGATAGCTTTTTGACTTAAGAGCATGTGAGTTTGCGTGTGTACACCTTGGCACATGCACACTTGTTTTCAGCACGTTAAAATCACATACGTCATGGTTTTCCAATCTGCTGGAAAACACAGCTCTGTGGTTTGCAGCCTCTCGTCCACCATCCCTGCAGACCAGTGGCCTGCTTATAAGGGCCTGCAAAGAACAATTATAAAACAACAGCCTGCTAGTACTCTCCTGGGCTTGCACTTTCATAGGACTATTTTTTTAGGATTCATATATCGAAAGAGCTAGAAAAACCACTGATTAAGTTCCACCACAAGCCCGGGCAGAAGCAAGATTTAATTCACCGGGCTCCCGTGCAGGAGATAAGAGTAGACAATAATAAACATCCCTCCTGTCTTAAAATCTTGGCATTTCAGGTATTAGACATACCTAAAACTAAAACCTAAACTCACACCAGCCTGTGAACTGTGCCAGTCACGAACAGAGGCCACATCTAACAGCACACCTGGGACAGACCTGATACAAGCCAAACAACTGGGGGGCATCAAAGCCAGGCACCGAGGACTTCTGCTCCTAGCAAGCTGTGACTTAGATTCCAGCAAATAGAAAACAAACTGCTTTGCTCTGAAATTAATTTAGTGCCCACTTAGGCGCCAGACTGAGTTAGAGCTTCTACTGAAATATGTAAAAAGCTGGAACTGCCACAAGCATTTTCCAAACATATCAAATATTTCATTTAGGTATAAAGTAATTTTCGTATCTGTGGAGTTTGTCACATTGAGTCCTCTTAAATTTTTTTTCCTCCAAAGTTGTGCAACATGTAAAAACTTTTTTTTTTTGCTATTCCCATCTAATCTAGAAAACAACAATTTATGCCTGTAGCAAAATGCCTCAAACACAGAACAGAGCTGATTTCATCAGTGTGTAATCTTAGATGGAATCTTAACCTTGTCTTCTGTTTTACCCTTTATTTCTATGTAGAATTTTTTTGAGACCTCATGTACACCAGAACTGTACTCTAATTATAGCTATGTAAAAAATAAAGCTGACCTTACTGGAACTCCTTGCCACCAGGGACCATAACATGGGCAGCATCCAGTGACTGGTGAAGTCCCACAGTAGCATTCCCTGTGCTTGCAGGCACTGCTAAAATAACATCCCGATGCGCGCACCGAACATTCGCAGGGAGGAAGCATTTTCCTGACACGGCTTGAATACAATAAGATGGGCACAAGTGCACAGGGACATTGATTTTAGGCACCTCCATTTCTGGGAGCTTCAGAGAATATACGTAGGGTCTAATTTGGAAAGTATTAAACTCTGAGAAGGTTCCAGCTGCCAGTGACTAACAAGAGAAACTAAGCACCAAAATATAACAAATCTAAAATTTAAGAGCTCTAATTGCTTCAGCTAGCTTTTTGGACAACACCATGGCTCAGAAAGGGACATGGAAAGGTGTTTTTTCTTCTCTCAGGGAAATTGTTGCATGTTAGATAGACAGACTGATTCCAGATGGATACAGGCATTCCCCTAGAGTGGCTGCGTGTATCCCGATTACCCTGCACTCTCCATACAGTAGACTCCCTTTGAAAGCAAGGGTGTCGCTGGAAGCCTGGCTGAACACCTAAAGCATGCAAGACCAATATTTAACAGAGATGCTTGATACATGCCTTGGGGAGCTATTCGCGTCACCTACATTAGTCATCCAAGTGCGATTAAGCACAGCCAGCAAGGAGCCCAGTTTCCTTGTGCAGACAATGCATGAAAAGCAAAGTATCTCCAGAGGACGACAACAGGACGTTAGGTCAAAACCCCGTAATTTTAGACCCTCCTCCAAACACACCAGTAGCTCTAAACTCCCTTAAAAGTCAAGGCAGAAAGAGAAGCGATGCTAGCAGGCATTTCAGACTTACAAGACATGAAACAAGCTCTGGAGCACCTTTTCTCCCCCCGAATATAAAGGAAGGCAGAGGTCCGGCAGCCCCCAGGGATTTGCTGTACTGCCCTAGCAGCTGACCTGGCGCCAGCCGTTACCTTTCGGGAACATTTGCTCAGTCACCATCCACCTCTCACGCAGCTTTGACAGTGTTCTGGGGGCTCTTCACAAACGTGTCAGCATCGGTACCAAAGCTACCGTAGTTACCAGTTCCAGAATGGACCAGTTCCAGAATGGAACTGGTCGTCTTCTGAGTGCTACGCTGGACTGTCGGCAACTTAAAGACTGACAAATCTCACTCTTTTTTATGACAAGCAGTAGATCCTCCTGTAAAATAGACATGCTGAACTTTTTAAAGTACAGCTGATTGCAATCTGATTTTCAATGCCTAATGCTTTCTCTTTTTTTAAAAAAAACCAACAACCCACAAATAGTATTATTATTACTCTGAAGTTATGTTTTCATACCATCCAAGCAGACAGTTTTCTGCAGCAGCCTACACGCCGGCACTAGGTGGCCTCTTTCGTCTTTCAGAGAAGGTCTGATATGGCATTATATCACCTAAGGACTTAACCAAAAGTGAAAGAAATCGTTTCGCAAATCTACAGAACTTTGTTTAGTAGGTATTTAAGATTAATATGGCAAACCAGCTCGTCGCTTGCTAACTGGAATGCATTCACTGTAACTCAGAATACAGAACTGAGTATCTGTAACTTGGCTCGCAGCCTTAGCCTCCAACAATGTTTTATCCGCACAGCAGTCTCCAAGGAGGTACACGTAGTATTTTATACCTGCGGAAAAAAAAAAACCCACCACAATGTCCCTTTGTCCAACTTATAGATGCCCAAGTGTACGGAAGGGAAGAGGATGTGAAGACAGGATGGTCACTTTTCTCTACTCTGCTAGGTTTTCCCAGGTGAGATTCAAAAAAGCAATCAGCGCCTCACCTCCCCCTTGGACCAAAGCTCCTGCACTCCTGTGTCCCCTTGCTGCCAAGTGGGCTGCAAAAGCACAAAACCGTGATGAATCATGGAGCATTTAAGAGACTTTTATGGATGTTAAAAAATCTAACATAGAGCCCAGGACATATTAGTTTAATTGGAGCATGTGGCTTTCTCGAAGAGGCTAACGAGGAGAAATGAGGCATTGCCCACAGCAAGAGAGCACTCTGGCAAAGTTGCTCCAGGACAGGGGTTCTTAATTTGCCTTTCGGTATTTCCCAACCACCGAAAACACAATCACTTCATTGCAAAATCACTGTGCTTTTGCAGGATAAGCTTTGTGCTAAACAAATGCCTGCGAGCACGTTCAGCCTTTAGAGCAGTATGTGCTGTTATATGAAATCATATGAGGAAATAAAGCGTGTTTTGCCATGGTGTGGCTGAACAGCGATTTCCTCCATCAGTAGAAAAGGGATGAATTTGTTTACAGAGCAGGTAAATGCTTCACGCCAGGCAGGGAACGAAGACTGGAGCCTGCAGAGCCACTAAATGAAGAGCCAGCACAAGGTGATGTACACCACGCTGCATCTCTGGGCAGTCATGCAGACCCCCCCGCGAAGAGGAAGGTGGCTGGGGAATTCTTTTGGTCCCTGCGCCCTGCTGTACCTCTGACTTTGCTCCACTGCGTCTTTGGAGTATTTTTCTCCCTCCTGAAAGGAGGGTCTAGAGACATGGGGGTCGGTCTCTTCTCCCAAGGAAGAGGTGACAGGACAAGAGGAAACGGCCTCAAGTTGCACCAGGGGACGTTTAGGATGGACATTAGGAAAATTTTTTACACTGAAAGGGGTATTAAGCATTGGTACAGGCTGCCCAGGGAAGTGGTTGAGGCACCATCCCTGGAGGTATTTAAAAGATGGATAGACGTAGTGCTTGGAGATATGGTTTAGTGATGGTTTTTGTCAGGGTTCAGTCGATGGTTTGACTAGACGATCTGAAAGGTCCCTTCCAACCTAGGGGATTCTATGATTCTTCTTGAACCAGTGACAGGGAGGGTTTAAGACCCCCAGGAAGCTGAAGACAGATTTTCTCTGTGTATTCTTATTAAATAAAGAGCTTGGAGACACAAAGGGAGCAAGGGCAAAGGAAATGCCCGGTGTGACCGCAGCAGATGTTAACTGCCAGCATTATGCTACGTTATTATGAGCTGTTCGGGGAGGATGTTAAATGTCACTGAATTTATTGTTATATTTTCAGCTGGTCTAATGTGCATACCTGCAGTAACGTTATGACACAGGTTATAGGACAGGCACAGGTGGCAACACGAACCCAGCAAAGATTTATGGCAGGATCCACAGTAGGAGGGAGCTCCGCAAACAATCTCTCAATTCTTCATGTGTCTCCAACCGCATCTAGCTCGGTTCCCTGTCCCAGTGCACCAGAACAAGTCCTCGGAGCTGTCATCTGCTCTGCAACCCAAGGAAAACCTGAGAACATTCCTCAGTAATTATTCAGAGGCTTTCAACAGACCCTCGTGCTGAATCCACCCTGTTCGTTCCACATGAACCTCTGACATTTTTTTCAAACAGCAGATTTTTTTTTCTCCCGATGGTATGCCTTAAAGAGTCTTGCTTAACCCATAACCCAAGTGCTGTCCTAGCGATCAACAGCAACGTGATTTTCCACCCAGATTGGGTACGGATAAAATGTGCTCGTGCCTTCACCATGAAGTCTGCTCTGAGTACTTCTGCAGCTGCATTAGCTACAGGGTAGCCCAACATTAAGAACTTTCCCATCTGTTTTCACGACCTGTTCATGTTTCCAGTTCATCCTAGAGAGAGTTACCTGGAAAGTATCGAATATCAGCAGAAACGTAGCTGGTAGCTAGAAAAGCAGCTAGTTGTCTTGTAGTTCAGATCCATGCTGGACTCAGAGGTGAAGGAATAAACATCCCTGACTCTCCTGGGTAATTCCTTTTTTGGGTGTCCCAGTGGATGAGGGAAAGATCTCTTTGCATTCCTGCAGGAGAGGAAGATCAAAATAAAATCAGATGAGAGGCTGCCAGATTGCAGGCTGAGAGACAGCGAGGTCCATGGGGCTCTCCCCAGTTAATATGGCATGTTTAATATCATCCTCTAAAGTACTTTTTCCTAGACTTGTGCTTGAAAACAACTCCCTTGGGTTGTATCATTTCCCTAATAAAAGCCCACATGTTCCGAACTGCAGCAATCTATTACCACAGATTTGAAAGAAAAACAAACCTCTTTACTACTAAACATGCTGATTACATCACAGAGTCTATCTGGTTCTGAAAGTACATTCTTAAGTAGACCTTTGGCAAACGTACGTACTGCGTACGGAATTGCACATGGAGGAATCCTCTTCCAAAGAAACACGAGCGCTTTGACGAACAAAATCTGCACACCATACTCATCTAAAAAGGGACAGTTAATACAGTAAAACAAGGACATTCGGCACTTTATGATTAAAATTCAGGACACACTAAATCCCTGGAGTTCACAACAGCAGGGATGAGTATAAAGAGCCAAATTGTGCTGTCCTTACTTTGGAAGAAGCCTTCCGTGGTCAGTGAAGGTGTTTGCAGGGTAAGATGCTCGCAGCAGGAGGGTTCATGAGATGCGTTTCATTATGTGTAAAGCTCCTTACAGCACTTAGCAGAGCGAGTGAAACACTACAGAGTAATTAATGCTCCTCAGCATCCGCAAAGAAAACCTACCATGTTCCGCTGCAAGGGAAGGCCCTGAACGGTTGCACGCCACATAAACATCATCTCATCAAAGATTTTGGGAGGCAACAGATTTTAAGACCAGAGATGAAGTGCTTCGTTTTCTCCAGAGACAGTGGTAGTTGCTACACTTTTCCTACTCTGCCCTGACACAGCTGCGTGCTGAGCACATGCTGTATTCATGATTTTCACTCTCCTGTCGTTGCGAAAGAGCCGCATGTTTGGATGCTGTCCTAATGCTCAATGCAGATGTTTTGCTGTTTTTCGAAGGCGGCTGTGTGTTGGGGTGGCTGTGGCTCAGCCCCACGGGGCTCATGTGCCAGCTGCCCACGTGCCAACTTGCAGCAAAGCACAAAGGGGCATGTTTAGGGCATAGGCAAGTTATTTCAGAGTTCAGCCCCATGCTTCCAGCGCAGCAAACGCCTTTACAGGCATGTACTTTCTCCGCGATGAATGAACTGCATTGTGTGATTACCAAATGTTGGAGCAGGCTGCCCAGGGAAGCGGTGGAATCGCCATCCCTGGAGGTATTTAAAAACCAGGCAGACGTGGTGCCGAGGGACACGGGTTAGTGGTGCTTGTGGCAGTGTCAGCTTGATGGTTGGACTCGACGACGCGAAAGGTCCCTTCCAACCCAGACAATGCTACGGTTCTATGTGTGGGCAGATGGCTTCAGAGCACAACCGCGGAGGCATCCCTGGGGAATGCAGAAGACACTGTTAAACCAAAGCTTAAACAGCAATAATGTGCTGCTTCTGCTTCCTTATGGATGTATTATATGAATGTGAGATCTTTCCATTTCATTGCGTTACTTCTCTGCAAGGTCTCCCACACATCATTCAACAGTAATTGCGTCTTACATACCCAATAAATCTCTATCTAATTGGGTTTAATGATCATACCATTTTCCGTCCTGCTAGAAAGGCTTCTTACATTTGTCACAAGGTGAGTCTGGTTTCTACAGACAGCCTTGTCCTCCCTTTCATTTTAGCTGTCTGTTGCGTTGCCTTGGCGGCTGTGTTGGATAAGTCACATTTGCACCATTGCAGTTCACTGGGTTGGGTATTGTTGATTGTCTTATTTGCTGTAAAAACAATAAAATATTTAAATTTACAATTCTTCAAGCCAAAACTCACACTGGATCTTGGCTTCCCGTAACTGCTTGTCTTACAGGCATGGCGTGGAGCTTCGCGAACTTAATCTGAAGAGCTACTGGTTGTCAGCGGGGCAGAGGGGGTAAGTTCAGATGTATCTCATGGCAGGGAAATTAATGTCGTGACCCTCATCCACTTCCACATTACTCTACTTTGTCCCTGTGAAATGTTTTGGGGATTAACAGAGTTCCATCTGGACCTTACAGTGTCAAATTCAGATTCTGTCTCAGCTGAAGAGGAAGTGGAAAGTAAACATTTGAAAGAAGCGATGAGAGAGGCTGGCTTGCTCCCTCTCCCAGGGCTCTCCACTCCAAGACCAAGGCCCAGAAACGTTTTAGCGAGGCCTGTGCAATCGCCTGCTGGCTTCTTGCCCCGCACACTCCCAGTGGCAGACAGGCAGCAAAGCCAAAAAAGCTGGTTTTGGAAGCTGAATGAGGTCCATCTATGGTCTTCGACAGACGTAAGGGCTGACATTTGAAGCAGGCAGGATTACAGCTTGGGCACTGAGAGGGAGGGAGGGAGGGAGGGAGGGAGGGATGGATGGATGGATGGATGGATGGATGGATAGATGGATGGATAGATGGATGGATGGGCAGGTGGGTGGGTGGGTGGGTGGATGGCTGTCCTATGGGTTATCAAGGACAGGAGTGCTGTGGGGAGGTGCCTCTGGGCTTCCCATACGGAAGAGACATCAGCTCCCCTGGTTCCCATCCTTACTGTCCCCAGCAGGTGATGTGCCCCCATTGAAACTGGGGCCCGTCCCTCCCTTCAGTCCTGCTTCCCAGTGGCAGTGAAGCTCAGGGCACCCCAACACTGCAAAGTGGTGATAACAGATGTGGGAGAAGGTCTGCAAACACCTCCTTAGGCGAGGTGAGTGCACACAGGCTTGCTGCTGGCAGCTGGGTATCCCACAGAGTTAGGCATTACTTCCCTTTAAACACACACACACACAAACCTGCTGTTTTCCATAAACAAATCTCAATTTTCACTCCAGGGTGGGTTTTTTTTTCCTTTTGATTCTAACAAAACCTAGCAAACAGGGGGGAGCGTCGGCTCTCAGCCACGTACCTCACTGGATGCTCCACCAGCAAGGCGAGGGGCTCACCACTGTACCCAGACCAGAGGATACGCCGTGTTGAAAAGAGCAGCCCCTGGGCTCCTTCTGTAGGCAGGGATCTGGTAAGACAAAGCCATAGAAGACGCACCAACCCTTCCCGGCAGAGCCCACAGGCCAGAGGAACAAGCCCCTCTCTGTTGCACCCGCTGGATCCTGCAGCAGGCAGACGTGAGGAACGCACATCCCAGGACCTTGCAGAAGGGAACAGCCCTTCCCAACAACAGCAGTCATTTTCCTCCCAGGGAAGGAGACTGGAGACGCGAGCAGCATGTCTGCCAGGGTGGAGGAAAGGCTGCCAGACCACCTCCAGCCCCACGCTTCAGGTTTCCCGCATTCCCGGCAGGGCCCCTCAAATAAAGTGTCCAGAAGTCCTCATTTTCATGGGGAAACCTGAGCTGTTCACTGGCTCCATGGCACCTCCTTGCCCTTCAGCCAGGACATGGGGATGTGTTGTGAAGGGCAGCCAAGTTGTGGCAGTCGGCTCAGGGTGGCAAGATGATTTTCCTGCCCAAAATCCAGCCTGAGGAACGGGACAAGTGTGCTGAGTGGGTGCCAGCAGAGGCTGAGGCTGTGTTGACTCCTCAGGGAGAACATGCTGTACCAAACATTTCTTATTGTATATCTTACATAAACAAAGCATTTAGCTCACCACCCAGCGCTACCTCATGCTAATAAACGCCAGTGACTTTCTCTGCTTCATATGTTGAAGTTGTGTATTCAAATCAGCTCGGGGACACGCGCAGTATGCTCACTTCGGACTGAGACCCTTTCTGCAATTCATTTAAGCAGAGAGTAATCAACTGCAGCGAGAAAAGGAAGCCACAAACAGGATTTGCTGTGCAAATGTGAGAGAGACTGATAGACCCTTGTAGGAAACCATCCCTTCCATCCCTCTCTGGGGAAAGGCCCACCGACAGTGGGCTTTCCCCTCTGCCGATGCTGACTGCGCCATGGCTGGGCAGGCGCAGGCCCAGCCACCATCCAGCAGCTGCTCCTGAACCCATCCGGCCGAGCTTGCGGAGTGGGCAAGACACCGAGCAGCCCCGCAGGCTCCCGCTGGCCTTGCTGAGATGGGGTGAATCGCTGCCGGGCACAACCCCAGGGCGTGAGCTGGGCCCCGGCCCCAGGTAGCCAGCAAAGGGCTGCGGGCACCTGCCCCGGGCACGTTCCGGGAGAGCCTAAGGGAACACAGGGCTTGCGAACGACCAGGGTGGGAGTCTGGGGACCAGACTGGGATCTGACAGAGAGAGGCTGTAGCACTGCACAATCATTTGCAAGCTTTGGCAAAACATTCTGTTGAAAGGAAAAAAAAAACCTACTTAAATTTGTCTGCATTCTTCTGCAGAAAATCCTGAAAAAAAAATAAAGACAACACGCCCAAGCTGTGAAAAAACCACATTTCCATTAAAAAGATCCCTGAAAAATCCCATGAGAAACTTGATCATGATGGAAGAAACTCATAGGGCTCAACATTATTCAATTTGCTCTAAAAATAAAGCAAACCCCTTGATACAGCACCTCCCCCACTTCCATCTCAGGTTCCTCTCCAGACAGCGTTTTTTGGCTGTTTGTTTAACCACGCTGCTCACGTTTGTGGCCTATTAGAGGTACGAGGCAGATCTGGCACACCGAAACGTCACTCTGCCGAGCGCACGGGGTCACTTGGTTTGTCACTCTTGCAGAATACGACCTTCAGGGTAGACCTCTTTGCAAACTGCCTTACGAGAGAAGGAATTTTCCTCCCCCCTGAGTTTGCCTCCCTGTTTACCCTATTTTTCTGTTTCCCTGTTCTAGGAGCGTTTCACTGAATGCGGTGCCTCCGCCCCGGAGCGTCGTGGCTGCCCGCCCTCCCCGCAGTGGGAGACGCTGCATCGCTGCTCCCTGGGGAAAGCTTTGTCCTCACTGTCTCTAGCCCCTCGCAGGTGTAAAGGCACTGGAGCTGGATTTCACATTCCTGTAGTATTTCCCTGTCTGCCCAGCTCTGCACACCAGGCACGACGCTTGTTAAAAACCATTCTTTTTGAGCAGGTCCAAACTGACACGTAGAAACCGTGCAGCCTGTGGGCACGCCTCCGGATGGGACAGCTGAGGCACGGGCACCGCTGGGGTCAGACGGTGTAGTTTGGCTTCTGTTTTGAGACTAATAAGATGCCAATTAATGGCCCGGCTGTGATCATTGCTGACGTGTATGGTAGCAAAAGTAAAAAGGCTCCACAACCTCTTATTACTCCTCTGAGCCCGCGACTTTGAACACCTGGTAATTTTCTGAGTATGGTGCTTTGTTTTGCTGGAGCGTGACTGCGCTGTTGTGCTCATTGCTAAGCAATTAACAGTTTGTCCTTCCAAAAATATCCAACGCCCCAGACGCTATTAGCTCCTTGGAACATTTTCAACAAAAACATTCCAGGGGAGACACATTAGCGGCTCTTCCACTTTCTGGGGCAAGCACCTCTTCAGCTACGCACCCCGTCACAGAACGCCAGACCAGGGGCAGGGAGAAGGGGTTATTTGTGGTCAAGCCCCCGTTTTGCCAAGTTCTGCACAAACGTTTCATCTGGCATCATTCTGAGACTGGCACATAATCCCATTTTTGCAGGCACCAGCGAAGAGCCTTACCCCGACCCGAACGGCGAAGGACGGCTCCTGCGCCAGGTCCCCACAGCCTCCAGGCACCAGCCAGTGCTGGGACCTGAGGGAGCCCAGCCTCCCGGCTTCCCAACCGGCAGCTGTAATTTCTCACCCACGGACCCAAAACTGCTAATGCGAGCCTGAAGAGTAACTTGTCAGAATTCCCTGAAGGTAACGATCTACAGCCACCCTGGGTCACCCAGCCTGACGACAACCTGCTGGCCCTTGAGCAAGGTGCCAACACATCCCCCTTTTAGACTGAGCCTGTCAAACATGATCCTTTCTGAAGGGTCCAAAAGGACCAGTATCTCTCCAGCAAAAAGAAAATTTCAAATAATTTTCAAAAGCGACCCTCAAAATAGAATTGCTATTTGCCAAATACTTTCCCCCCCCCCCTCCTCTTTCTTTTATTTACAAATGAGTAAATGTCCACGCTGAGATGTGGCTAAGCCTTAGGAGTCACACCGTGGTTTTCCTTCTGGGTGTCAAGACAGAGTCACGTAGGCTTTCTGTACACAGTACCCCAATACTACAGCAGTAATCGACATTTAAAATGGAAAATGTCCAGAAGACCAGCAAGTCCTTTCTCCGAAGGCTGCTGGAGAGCGCGAGGGACTCGGCATGCCCACGTAGCAGTGGGACGCAGCGTGTTCAGTTCCCGGGGCACTACTGTCAAAAGGGACCACGCTGAATCGAAGCAAAGGCCCCATCTGGCCTGCAACCCCGTTACCTGCTACGAGAAATGTATAAAAACATGTGTGTGGTTGTACTTCCCCCCAAGAATCCTCTCCTGTCTCCCGCAGTTTGCAGAACCGTTGTCTCCGCCTCTTCTCAGGATCCCTGCCTAAGCAAACAGGAGGTGTATCTGATGCACTTTACACGCAACACCTCCAGCCATATATTTATTAAAAAATAATATATAAATAAAATAAAGGTCAAAAATATTTTCTTACAGATGGGTACAGAATTATCTGCACTGCTTATCTACACGTTCTCTAGTGAGAATCCCTTTCAGAAAAACCAGCTGAGGGTATAATACTCAGCACCTACACAATTATAGCTGTCAGGCAATGGTCCTTTGGTATATTTTGTCTTTTGTGTTACACTAAACACTCGCCTCATCTCAGCCACGCACAGGCCAGTATTTAAAATGCCATCAATATATTTATTTGTCAGAATGTTCCCGCCATGTAAAACTTGAGTGCTCATTGTGGAAAAGAAGGAAGAATAAAACCCCATGTATGAGAAAAACAGGTTCTCCTTCAAACAGCGGCTGAGCGAATGGGCAAAAACCCAAAGGCAACAGAAGAGAAGAGTGTCACCGCTGCAGGGAACAGCCAGCTGCCCTGATGTCCCCCCGCATCATGCCCCAGTACCTACAGCAAGGACTCAGGCCCCTCCTTCCCTGCCCGCGGGGGTCTCAGCATCTCTGAAGCAGCTCCCTTTCCTCAAAGAAGAGCTCTCTCGATGGCTGTTGAACTGGTAAACCCGTCGCTTGAACAGGCGATGGAGCTTCTCCTGAACTGGTTCCCAATAAAGCAGTACAGCAGCGGGTTGGTGCAGCTGTTGGCGAATGCCAAGCAGATGGCAAACGGCAGCGCTGTGTCGATGATCCCCGTGACGTCACAGTTGTTAATGATGTTCATATGAGCCAAGGCATCCAAAAACGTTAAAATGTGGAATGGGAGCCAGGAAATAAAGAAGGCCACAACAACAGCAGCCACCAGCTTTAGGACTTTGTCCCTCTTCTGCTTGTTTTTCCCAAACTCCTGTGCTTTGAGCAGGTGCCATCCTGATCCAGATGTAGCACGTGTGATCACCGTCAAGGGGATGAAGAAGCCGAGTGCATTTTTCAGGAAGGCTGTTGCCACAGACCATTTTGCGTAATTCTCATGAGGAAAGGCCATAATGCAAGCATTGACCCCCAAGCTTTCAATGTAGTGAGTGTCACGGAAATAAAAGGTTGGGAGGGAGGACAAACAGGCAAGGCCCCACACAACCAATGCGATAAAATAAGCTTGTCGTGGAGTTCTTCTTTGAGAGCGAATAGGATGGACAATAGCGTGGTACCGGTCCATGCTCATGCACGTAATGAAAAATATGCTTGCGAACATGTTCAGGCACAGGACAGAACTGGAGATCTTGCACATGAGAGACCCAAAGAGCCAGTTGTACCCCTGCGCGTAGTAAGCAGCCCAGAAGGGAAGGGTGGCGAGGCACAGCAGATCCGCCATGGCCAGGTTGAAAATGTAGACATTAGCCACTGTTCTGGGGCCACTGTAACGACAAAGCACCACAACCACCACGCTGTTGCCAACCAACCCCAGAACAAAAATGACAGAGAAGAGTGCTGGAATTAGAGAAAACTGATAATCTGAAGAGGAAAGCGGGCAGGGAGGGGGCGAGCGCAACGCAGCCGATGAGTTTGTTTCTGCTGTAAAGAGGACTCGGAGAGTTTCTTTGGTGGTGACGACCAGGGAGCAGTTGCTCTGCATGTTGATGCTAGTGGAAAGGGAGGTTCTGCAGGAAATTCATGTGCTAGCAGCACTTTTTTATCACATCGCTCACCTGCCGATCAGAAACGGCATGTTAGACATGCTCTGCAGCCGTATGGAATCGCAGAGTCACAATAAAATAAAAACCATTTAAAATTATGTCTGTACGCTGAGTGCTGAAATACCAGGCAACCCTGCTGGACTCCCGTCCTCCGTCCCACTGACAGGACACAATTAGCTCTAGGGAGGTCACAGCACTTCTTAATTAGCCTGGCAGGGAAGCGAGCAGCTGGGTTTTATCTGTGATTACAGATGATATTTTCTGTGGCCAGCAGAGCAGAAAGATTATTGACTCAGGAGTTGGAGATACTTCGGCAACTTTCGTGACCAAAGACAGCACCGAAGCTCCTCGTGATCCTTTTCTCGGCTTTCTAATAGTATTTCCATCACTCTGCGCTGTTAGAATAACGTAGAGAGGTAGCACTCGCCAGCGGGGATCAGGTACTTCACGCCTGAGGGTCTCCTGGGACTTCACAGGCACGAAAGCAGCTTTTTCACAAGGCTAAGAGGAAAGCAAGCTTTTTCTAATTCACAGGGCCGGATACAAAGACACTGAAGGGTCTTTGCAAAATGTCATTTACTGTCAGAGTCCTTCTCAAAGCAAATCTGCGCCTCCTGCCCTCATGATGGCTTTTAATCAGAAATGAAACATTCCCACTGTAGATATAAGCAATAGACTGCCAAGCGCTCAGTCCTCGCAGGCGCTGGGTTTGACAGCAGCGTTTGCCGTTCAGTTAGAAAGATCAGGACTGGGCTTCAGTAGGGGAAAATGTAGCTACAGAACAGCTGAAACGGGAGAGTTAATTGACCATCTTTGTTCCAGTTCAACAGCTCGTGGCTGCACCTTAAGCAGGGCATTTTTCAAACTGCAAGGCTCTATAGTCAATGGAGAAGATATCATACCCAAATATTTAATTTTACATAATAGAAAGATAACTCCTTTTTAATTAAGTCCTTATAGGACCAGTCAGGCATTTAAGAATTCTCAAGGGGCCCTAAAAACACTGCAAATTTTCATGAAGACAAGACAACAGAGCTGGGTAATGATCTCTCATTTAACAGAAGACAACTGATCATTTCAAATGTATTTTTCTATATTAACAGTTTAGTGTACCAAACCTTATCATTTGCTCAATGCAAAATATGCAATATACTACTTTAAATATACAGACAGAAATTTAATTTTAATTTGATTGTCTCATCAATGAAAATTCAATCGGAGAATATTAACGCACATTTCTGCAGAGTACCGGTATTTAAAGTCCCAAATACTGGACCACAAGCCCCCATTCTGTAATCAAACAGGTCTGAAACCAGAGGAAAGTTTTTTGTTTGGGGGCGACAAAGATTCAGGAGAGGGTCTGCAGCCCCATTTCACCCTGAACTCTTCTGTCCTGAGCCCCTCGCTTTAACCTACAGGAACTGAAACCTCAGAACTAGTCATTTTAGATTTGACTTACTGCTAATAGAGAGATCACACCATAATTAATTTTAGCTACATCACTGAAAACAAAGTTTCATTGACAAACACGGTCCCCCCCTCTGTACACGAACATCTGGTGAATTAGGATCCGCTTCTGAACTAGTCATTCCTACTTATTACTTAGGACACAACAAGGCATTTTATCACAAATTGAATCTAATCAATGGAAGTTAAGTTCTAACAGCAGATAGAAAACATACCTCTCAAACCTCACATTCGTCTGGATGTAGCTCTAGAATTATGTGCTCCTTTTTTCTGCTTTCCTTCTAGCGAGTGTGACCACCAGCAATCTGCTCTCTCGTATCTTCCATTTTCCCGCTGGGAGACTTTAACCTACATAACTCGAGAACTGAAATATGAACGCCTGCCAGCTTCTTTTCCTCTTGGAAGCAGAGCAGTTTGAGACCCCCCCCTTTCCAAGGCCACGTGAGCACATGCAGTAAATCAGGAGAGAGGAGCAAGACAACCAAAAAAAAAAAAAAAAAGAAAGTAAGAAAGAAAGAAAACGGAAATTATTCACACAAATATCTCTGCCAATTTCTACTGCAGTTCTTGGGCCGGGAGGATACACACACACACAACCCCCCTTCGCCTCCCAATGCGTGCGAGCATGGGTTCAGGCCCTCCGAAGGCAGAGGGTTTCCATGGGCTCTGTGGAGTCCCCGCACTCGCTGACCCATTTGCGAGCGGAACAGGCTGTTAGTCCTGGCAGAGCCGGCCGCAGCGTGAACACGCAGGGACAGAAGGCGGAGGAACATCACAGCATTCACACCGGCACTGCTCGTGACAGGGGAGTGGTCCTGTCTCCCGGAGAGCAGGACGGGAAAGCCACTGCCCACGCTGGAACGGAGGGCAGCAGGACAAATCCCCGCGGCAGAGGGCAGGCTTGGCTCCGGGGCTGCTGGGGTAGCGCAGAGCGGACGGGCACGGCTGCGTTGACACAAAACAGGGTTTTTACATCTGCCGCTTCCTCGCGCAACACGCTCTGCCCGGCCGCAGCCTCCTCGCCCTGGAAGGACCTGCAAGAGGGCTGCTGGAGGATAAGCACTGGGGGAAAGTAAGCATCCACCAGCCCCCCATTTTGCCCTGAGTGTGATCTCCTCTGCAGCAGCAGCCCATCTACTGGGGACACACGTGCGGTGCTCCCTGGGCACGGCTGCACGTGGCAGATGGAGAGCAGGGACTCTCCCCTCTCCCCGCCAGGGACACGTCCCTTTGCCCCAGCCAGGTGCTGCTAGCTGGCTGTTCGTCACCAGCCGAGGCTGGACCCAAGCTCGTCCCATTCCTTGGACACCAGCGCAGCCTTGCAGCGCTGGGACCCGGCTGTGCCGGCCTGGGAGATCCCCGGTGCCTGCCCTTGCTGGGGGACTGCACAGCACACCACAGGCAACGGCAGCACAGGCTCTAAAACCAGCTCTGCCTACACCAAGGTGACCCAGAAGAGAGATGAAATGGGGAAAACAGCCTTTTACCAGCACCTTCAGAGGAACCAAGGGCTGAGCAGGCTGTGGAGAGCAAACTCACTTGTCTTGGGCCCAGAAAGAGCTGCAGAGAGCACTGGAAAAGCTCATCAGCAAACTCATTTACATCCCCTGGAGGGGAGCACTGCTTCTCGAGGCAGGGAGAGGAGTCCTGGCCAGCTTTTGGCTTTATCTGCCTCATAATTAGGGTCCAGCTCTTGGTATTTTCTGTGCAAAAGGAAAGCGGGTTATTTAAAGAAGGGGAATCCCACACAGCATTTCTACTTATCACACACTGGAGCTGATTTAACTGCTTCACGACGACAAAGCAGGCAGGGGTCAGCGCTGTCAGGCTGCGAGCACACACAGTGCCTGGGGCAAACACTGGAAGGGAAAGAAATCTTAAATAGCTTAACCAAGTGACGTGCTGAGAACAGGCAACACAGAACAGACCCAACATCACAGGTGTCTTGAGGGAGGGTAATACCACATCACCGCACAGGATGGGAGACCCCATCTTGTCCCACAGCCAGGGTGAGACAACACACGTGTCAGAACATCCTCGTTACCCTCGAGATATATATGAACCTCCCGAATGCCCACGCTCACCCAGTTTTGTTGGATTTTGGGGACAACTCTTCCTTTTCCCACTTATTCCTCCACAACCTGATTTGAGGTTGTCACGGAAAAGGCAGAGAAGGAGGGGAGACAGCCTGGAACCACTGAAATTTGCATTACTCAACAAAAAATAAAGGAAATTTGTAAAGGAAACAGTGACATCCATCATAGATCGGGGGCAGACGAAGTCAAGACTTAACCCAAAAGCTTTAAGACAAAGATTTGCACTCAGTTCCCACACACAGTCGCTACCAGGAGAGCTGCTGTTTTGCTCAAGAGGCCTTAAACAGATGATGCACCTTCTAGAGAGACGCTGCAAGAACTGTCCCTTCCTCAAACCCAACACCTACCAAGCAGCAGGAGCACACGGGAGGACGTCTAAGTGCAGAGGACACGCGTCCTACTGCAAAGGAGAAGAAATGCCCCTTTTGCTACCAACCCTCCCCGTACGTGCCCTGCCTCGGGTCTGGCAGAGTCAGGTGAGTGACCTGAGGTGTCAGCACTCCCTCTGACCCATAATCACTCAACTTTTTACTAACAGTATGTGACAGGACACCCTCGGCCAGGAATTCTCGCTGCTAGTTGCTTTGCACACAAGTGACCGGTGAAAGATCTTGCCCCGTCCTTCATCAGACACCCAGCGTGCCTTGTAAGCAGGGGAAAAAGTCAAATGAATGTTTAATTGAATTTAATTTAATGAATGTGAGAATGTTTAATTTGCAAAGATAACAAACACAATCTGTTTAGATTTAAATACAAGGTTTTCCTTCCCAGATGCACTTCTGACCCTCACAGAGACGGACCGTGTCTGTTCTGTTCTACCACCAAAACTGTTTGAAACTTTGTGCTGGGTTCATCCCTCTCCGCAGACAAGCGACGGGCCGGGTGCGGCGGGGTGACACCTCGGGCTGCCCTTCGCCAAGTTCCTGCTCCCGTTCTTCCCCCTGCCAGTGCTCAATGCATCCGATCCCTTACCTGATCCCGGGTTCTCCCCCCAAAGCTCCATTTAGTCGATGTGCAAAACCCTGCCCCCCTTCTATTTCCCCCGCTATTTCTTTCTTCCTCCCGCTCTCCCTGCGCGTTGCCGGCACACCAATGGCTGGCAAACAGAAGGTACAGCCGACACGGACGCCCAAGCTGTCCCCGCACAAGCCAACCTCGTGCCACGTAGTTAATGTCCACTGAGCTCACAGGACATGTTTGTCCAGGTCCACAGCCCCACTGGTAAATCCAGCACCTGGATATGCTGGGTTGGGGCCTGGCACGCAACAGGGGCACAGTCTTTGGGCTTTTTGCTGTTCACCTGGCTGCAAAGTTACAAAAGCTGGGAGTTTTCACCACCAGAAGACCTGGTTGATGTTAAAGGGCGAGGAGTTTGTGCTTCCTGGGCGAGTAATGGGGGAAGGATTTTATGCATGTCTTTTTTACCAAGAAAAAAATAAAAAATCACAATTCAAGAGAAGCAAGACATTTTGCTGTGTGTTCACACCCAGCACTCAGGTTTACCTTTCCATCCTCAAGCCCAGACACCTAAGGAGGTCACTGGAAGCATTTAAAAAACAAAA
This sequence comes from Sterna hirundo, assembly GCA_009819605.1. Lineage (NCBI taxonomy): Eukaryota > Metazoa > Chordata > Aves > Charadriiformes > Laridae > Sterna > Sterna hirundo. The sequence goes on along the minus strand of CM020444.1, from coordinate 23,520,492 downwards.
CCAAACCAAACCCAAAAATACCACCCACACAAAACCACACAATTCAAGTAGCAACTTCTGATCAATTGTGCAAATTAAAAAAAAAAAAAAAAAAAAGGGATTCATGCACTCCAAGTCCTAGGTCTTGCTTTTTGCAGGGAAGTGCTGCTGTCAGGGATGGAATATTCCGAACAGGCAGCGTGTCCGACCGCGCCAGCAGACTGTCAGAGCCAGCTCTTGAGGTTATACCTCATCAGCCTGCCAAATCCTCGGAGCAATGTGGGATCCGGACGCAGACTGTATTTATGGGCTTGGTTTGCTTCTTTTGGAGAAAGCAAGGGGTGGGGGTGGGGAATCCCTCGCAGAAGTGCTCCCCAGGCTGCATACCCCAACAGTGCGGCTCTGACACCTGGGTGCTGGTTCACAGCGGGATGCCCGGAGTCCCTGGTGCCGGGCTGGTGGCAGGAGCCGGGCACCGGGGAGCCACAATTCCCATCGTGCCGGATGAACGACAGCCCTCTGCACCCCCTCCCCGACACCATCCCGCCTGCAGCCGGGCTCCCCCAGCACTCCATAAGCTTTTATATGCATTCCTCCTTCCCACGTTTGTTTGTCTAAGGGGTTCCTTAGGGATTAATTACTCGGTCTTGCAAGTGAGACTGGAGTATCTATGTCGTCCTTCCCCAGCCCCCGAGCACTCTTGCAGTGAATGCTGCGCTCTCACAGCCCTGTGGGTCCGCAGGGAAAGAAGCAGTTGTGACCATCGGTGGCCGAGGCAGCGAGTCCCGCTGGCACCCAGCACCCGGGGCTCCTGCGGGCTCTCGCGTACCCCTCAGGCACGACCAGTGCTGAGAGCGGGTGTCTGCAAACCCGGGGTTTTGGCCAGGAGGGAGAACTGCTAGCATTTTTAAAGGGAAGTGTCGGTGTTTCCCTTTCCCTCCTGGAGCTGCCATCTCACCGGGAAGCACTGAACAGACCTGGGGGAAGCCCTGCTTTTCCGCTCCGCTGCAGCACAGCGGTGGACATCAGGGCCACCCAGCCAGGACCTGCCAGAGTACAGCATCAGAGAGCTCTGGTCCCATTCGTAGAATCACAGAATAGTTTGGGTTGGAAGGGACCTTAAAGCCCACCCAGTGCCACCCCCTGCCCTGGGCAGGGACACCTCCCTCTAGACCAGGCTACTCCAAGCCCCGTCCAGCCTGGCCTTGAACACCTCCAGGGATGAACACTTCCAGACCCTTCATCTGCTGGAAGAAGTCAGTTTCTGAAGCAGTTCAGTGTTTGGAGCGCAGCGGAGGGAAGAGGGACGCCCTTTCCACCTCCAGCATGCAGAAAACTTTTCCAAAGCATTTCCTTTATGAGATGTTTGTGTCCAGCTGATTGCAGTGCCAAGACTGAGATTATCCTCCATGACATTGTTTGTTCAAATAATTGGCTCTAAGCATTTTACAAGTTACTAAAAGTAGTAAAGAAAACAAGCACATTAGTGATTTTGAAAACATGCCGCACGCGTAGCCGAGGACGGCACTGCCGAGGGCAGCGGGGCTTGGCTGGAGCTCCCTTCCACCATGCTCCACAGCTTCCAGCCATGGCCCTGCGTGAAGAGAAACCACCAGGCGCCAGGGCTTGCCCACAGTGGGCACAGAACCTAAACCCCGCTGCCGCTGCTATGGCCAGAGCACAGCATCTCATCATCTCAGCCACATCGCAACGGGAACCTACCTTCAGCTTTCATGAAGAACAATTTTCCATCACAGGTAATTTCCTCCTGCTCACTGTTCCCAGCCCGGTTGCTGCGATGAGCAGCTGAAGTCAAGACACTGATGGAAGAGAGCTTCCCTTCTGGAAGAGAGCTCCCTCCTGTCTAACTTCTGCTTTATCAGTGTCAATATATGTGTATGTAACCCAGCTTTTAAGGATGTGGGAGCCAACTTCACATTTCTTTTTAGGGTCTCAAAGTGATTTTTTAGAAAGAGCAAGGATTCTGTGGCCAGTTTTATAGAGCTACAGAGTACCCAGGGGGTCTCTTTCCAGAGATCCTTTAAAAATAAAAATCTTCCTTCCTTTGCTCTTTTGAACTATACTCACTGCAAGCATCATTTCCCGCTTTTTAAGTGGTTTTGTCAGGAATTTCCCTTATGTACCAAAAATGCTGAGAAACACATGAAAAAGAGTTCATCAGCTAGAAAAGGCTTTGGGGAAGTCAGACTATTCCTGATACTTGGGTATTCCAACTTATTTAATCCACCTTTTAACCAACAAAGCTATTAAGTGATTCTGCTCACCCCACCTTTGCCCACCAGAAAGTTTAAAGAAAGCAAACCTTGCTCCTTTAACTCATTAGACCTGCAAGACCACACCAAAGTAGATGTTTGGACTGCTTGTATCAGACCTTGATCCTGTAAAGAGAATACAGCTCCTTAAAATCTAGTGTATTAGGCAAGGCTCCTGACATCAGCCACAAACAATTTCTGAAGTGGGTGTGCTGGGCTATAAATCCCAAATGTCAGATAAATCAGTGACTGAGGAAAAGACAAAACACGATCATGGGTGGAATACATTTCGACAGAAGACCTGCAATGGCTCAGCCTTTCCATTGAAGCCGGAAGGATGAGCCGCCTCAGCTAAAACACACGATGCACTCCAGAGAACCCTCCTCGCAGATGGAGTGGGACATCCAAAATCCCTGCACATGGAGCACAAAGAGCTGGGCCTGGAAAAGAAGCCCAAGAGCTGAATTCTTAAAATTCAATGCACCATAGTGGGAAAGTGTTGGTTAAAAACAGTAGCCAGAGGGAAAAATCATGTGGTTGTTCTTCTCAAGGACCACAGAATCACAGAATGGTTCGGGTTGGAAGGGACCTTAAAGATCACCTCGTTCCAACCCGCTGCCCTGGGCAGGGACGCCATGTCTTCACCTTCTCTCTGCACACCCAATGCAGTAGCGGTGCCGGCTGCTGCTGGTGGCAGTGATGACGGTGATGGTGCTCAGGCAGCCGAAGGTGGGCAGGCAACGCGGGAGCAGCGGGCAGTGCAGGACACACCACCTGCGACCATTGTCTTGGATCAACCCTCAGCCTGCCGCGAAGGCTCAGCTCTCCGGGGTGTTGGGCGATGGCACCGCTGCATCGCTCCCACCCCACGGGCAGCTGCCACCAGCCAGCGTGGCCCAGGCAGCAGCCACAGCCACCAGCCGCCCCCCGCCCGCAACGTGGAGTTGTTACAGGGAGCAGCTGAAGCTGCCAAACCCACGACAAGGTGTAAAAAATCTGGCCATTTTGATATTTCTGGGCTGCCTTGGCCTATGGGCTCTGAAGTGAGGAGGCACTCTGCAGCTGTGTGGTCCTGTTTCACCACTGTGTTTTAGTCCAGTTAAGCAACATCTGGCAATGATGAGCTCTAAGAGCTGCGTGCTTTTGGTCTCTGAAAATTTGCAATATGAAATCAAGGAGAGTTAGACAGAGCACTGGGCTTCAGTAAGGGCTAGAACAGGGCACCACTGCTGGGATTACAACCAGAAACAAAGCCTGGTAGAATAAAAAGGACATCAGCGCAAGCGATCCATCTTCTTCAGCCTGAGCTACAAAACTTCAGCTAGAGGCAAGACCATTCCGAGCAGACACAGAGAAGCTCGCTCATCCTGCACAGGGACCAGCAGAAACCTGTCTCCTTCACAGGGATGCGAAGGCAAAGCCCTGGAGCAACGGATATTCATAGCTGTGCTGCAGTAGGAGGTAAAAGGAGCCATGGAGATCCCAGCAGTGGGACACCCTCGAAGGAGCAGTCCCAGTTGAGCCAGAAATACAGAAAACAAAGATTCACCCACCAAAACCTTCGTCGTGGCCCCAGACGTGAGCAGCCGGATGGGGTGAGCAGGACATGTTTCCCCTTTCTCCGGGGCTCCCAGGACAAGGTGCTGTCACCACTGCTCTCAGGGTGTCAACCAGCTTTTGACCCCTAGTAACACTGCGGCAAAGCCTGTCTAACTAAATAAATGATGTTGTTTACAGCTGGAAGATGGTCCCCATTGCACAACATGGCCACCCCAGCCAAGCTTCCAGCGAGAAGCTGTTCCTCAGGGGGCTGTTGCTTGAAAAAAAATGAAGAAGAAAACAGAACTAGCTGAAGTCGACACAGCGATTTAGCAGTACAGGAAACCCAATCTGCTTCTGCGGAGAAGACAATGGATCTGCAAATTTGTCCAATTCACACTTACCGTTGGGCATATCATATATTTGGGGCTTTAGCCACTGTCTGAACAGAGCTGGCAGAGCAGGGGAGAGAAAGGAAACCCAAATCTGTAAAACACGAAAAAAGGCTGAGACAGACCAAGAAATTAAGAGCAGGGGAACGCACCTGAAGGGAGGGGCTGAGAGAAGGTGCTTCAAACATGTTAAAAACAAGAGAAGTGAGGGGGAAAACAAAAGTTAAAAGAATGAGAAAAACCAAAAGCAGCAACTCTGTCACTGGCTGCCCTGGACACATTAGCTGCAAGGCCCGGACTGAGTCCTCTTGGCATCGCAAGCAAAATAATCAGCCTGGACATTGCTGAGCCCTGGCTGCCCGGGGCGTCAACCAGCCCCCTGACCGCACTCTGGATCTAGGATGAAAACCAGGGAGAGGACAGAGGACGTGGCCTTTTAGGGACCTGAGCCCAGCTCCAGCTGCCCAGTGACACCTTCAGACCTGCTGGGGCCAGGCAGTGCCCTAGAAGGGCAGCGTGCCCTTGGGGTGCTCTGCGTTTCGCCCACGGGGATCAGCTTTTCCCACTCAGAGGTGGCTCAGGGCTGATCCCGAGAAGAGGTTCCACTGGGACACCGCACTCCCTGCACGTTCCCGTTTTACTGCAGAGAAGCCACAGCCATGGGCAGGGCTGTGCTCAGGGCTCAGCTCCACCATCCCCAGCATCCACACCACGGCCCAGGCCCAGGGCATCCGCCGGCGTGTGCAGGCACAGCAGGGCGAGAGCCCCCTCCCACAGGCAGGCGGCACAGCCACCCAGCTGCCTCTGCTGAAGCCGTAACTGCAGAAAAGTACAAAAACACCCTGCCAGAACAGAGGGGGGTTGAGCAAAAAAACCCAACTCTTTTGTGAGGGACTCTATCAGGGAGCAGAGCGATAGGATGAAGGGAACGGTTTTAAACTGAAAGAGGGGAGATTTAGATGAGATCTGAGGCAGAAATTCTTGGCTGTGAGGGCGGTGAGCCCCTGGCCCAGGTTGCCCAGAGAAGCTGTGGCTGCCCCATCCCTGGAGGGGTTCAAGGCCAGGTTGGACGGGGCTTGGAGTAACCTGGGCTGGTGGGAGGTGTCCCTGCCCAGGGCAGGGGGTGGCATCTTTAAGGTCCCTTCCAACCCAAACCATTCTATGGTTATATGAAACTGCCAAGCAGATCCTGAGAACGGTGATCAACCCCGGAGCAGGAGCCTTTCCAGGGCAGATCCCGAGGGAATTCTGTCACCTGCTGCTGTTTGCAGAGGGCAGGAGGTGGGAAAAACCACTGTCGGAGTGTGATGCTTGGCTGGGAAATCTCCCCGCCTCTCAGTAATGCTCTTTACGGCAGGGCGGCACCTAATCGGCTTTTATCTGCCCGAGGACTCGACCCCCATCAGTCTGCAGCAGGAAGAACCAGCTACTTTATTTTCACCATGCACTAAAAGCACAGCCCAACCGACCCTGCAATGCTCACGGTTCACCTACCCGAAAGGTACAGGCTCTTTTTCTTGCCTCCTTCTCTACTGTCCATCAGGTATTAGATGCAGTGGCTGACTTGTGGCTGGTCATGTTCTTTCTTGTTATATTTATATTTACTTGTGCAGCAAAGGCTGGACTGAGTCTGAATATCTCTGATTCATGCCCAAGCATGTGCAAGTGTGCACCTGAAGAGATTATCCACTGTAATAGAGCCGGACTGAGAGCCCTCCCTGGAGAAATAGCAGCTTCCACCGTCTCTCTAAACCTCTCCAATAATTATTTGCGGATTCTCACCACCAACACCTTCAGAAACCTGACTTTCCTCCACAGCCTCTGGCTAGATGGAAACAATCTGACTTTCCTGTCCCCGGGGACCTTCCACGCTCTCAGCAAGCTGCGAGAGCTGCACCTCAGCAGGAACTCACGCCTCACCTACCTGCACGCAAACACTTTCAGAGGACTGTTAAACCTCATCAGCCTGGATTTGTCCCACTGCAACATCTTCGAAGTCCACCCACTTCTATTTTCACACCTGCCTTCTTTAGAAAGGCTTGATTTAGGCTCCAATAACATGCGGTACGTTCCACAAGCCTTTAGGAACCTCTCCAGCCTCACCAGGCTGTCCCTGGAGGGCAACCACATAGAAGCCATCGGCAGAGATTCCCTGAAGGACCTGGAAACCCTGTACGATCTGAACCTCAGGAAGAATCGGATATGGATCATTCAAAATGGCGCTTTTACAAAGCTTCTCAGATTGGGCATGTTAAATTTAGGACACAACTTCATCGCTGATTTGCCTAATCAGCTTTTTGATGGGTTGATCCAGCTCAAGACCATGCACCTCGAAGCCAACAGAATCACTGCTGTCGACTGCACCTTCAGAGATCTGCTGAACTTGAGAAACTTGTACCTCAACAACAACCAGATCTCCGCGATCTCGGACTCTGCTTTCGCCTACTTAAACAAGCTGCACTTCCTTCACCTGAGCAAGAACAACCTCAGCTCCCTCCCCATCCGCTTGTTTGCCGAACTGCCGAAACTGAAGTACGTGTTTTTGTCCCACAACCCCTGGAAATGCGACTGCAAGATGCTTTGGTTCTGGCGGTGGAGCGCCACGCGCCAGGGCGCCATCGAAGGGCTGCACTGCGCCTTCCTGGGCGCTCACAACGCCACGGCGCTCGGCGCCCCCCACCCCGGGGACCCGGCGGACTGCGCAGTGCCACCCCAGCTGGCAAGCGAAGACAAGTGCAGGGTGGCCGGTACCAGCGCGGCTCCCGGGCCCCCCGCTCTTCCCAGCAAGGTCATCCTGCTGGCGCTGGTCTGCCACGCGTGGTATTTTGTGAGGGGATGGGACACCTCCGCAGCCACATTTTGACGGTGTTTAAATTATAAAGTGGAGGCCACTTATTTATTTCCTCGCTATTTCTTTGTGCACAATGGTTTTCTTTACAGGTGGGGTTTTTATGGAAATAGAGGGATTTTGTTATATAGGAATAAATGCTTTCATCCACGGTCAATGCTCAAAATTTGAAATGCTGATACCAAAATTCAGTGTAAACGTTCAGGTGCAGAGAAACTCACATCGGCATGCTCAGGGCTGGGGCTTGTGCTGGGTGACGTGGGGCTGGGACGCATGGTCCCACCGCAACCTCTGTCCTCCTGCTTCCCAGCTGGCCCCAGCCACGTGTGACCTCTCGGGGAAGGGCTGCCGTCCTGCCCTCGGACCTCTCCCAGGATACTATGAGTGCTGCTAAAGTACGAATAAATTGCACGTGTTACACAGAACCACACAATGACAGGGGTTGGAAGGGACCTCTGGAGATGATCCAGTCCAACCCCTTGCCAGAGCAGGGTCACCCAGAGCAGGTGCCACAGGAACGCGTCCAGGCGGGGCTGGAATGTCTCCAGAGACGGAGACTCCCCCACCTCTCTGGGCAGCCTGTGCCAGGGCTCTGACACCCTCACAGCAAAGAAGTTCCTCCTCATGTTGTGTTCCTGCACATATGGAGTCCCCAGAAAAGGCTCCGTCCATCAGCGTCTCTGTGAATGTGCAGCAGCTTCCCACCGCCGGCACACGAGGTGCTCTGCTGCCAGAATGTAAGACAGTGTTGGAGCAGTGGGCGAAAATGTCACCGAGTAAAACGTTTCATCACTCAGCTGCTCCTCACCGTATCGAGCCTCAGCTAAGGCAGCAGCTCATTTGTCTCAGGGACGGTCTGTACGAGTTGTGTCTCCCTGAATTTTGTCAATGAGCTTTGGCACGGCATCACAGTGATGCCATACCCCTGAGTCGCCTCCCTCCAGCTGCTGGAGACACTGACGGGCCACCATGGTGCCTCCATCGCAAAGCATTCAACGGCCAATACATTTTTGCTTACATTTTGGTCATGCTGTTTCACCATTCTGGTTGTACATTCAGCACTGTCCTCCCTTCCTTCAGCTTCACATGCTTTGGGAGGTAGTGGGAAAACACCTCCAGCTTGTTTCTTGCTTTTGCATTCCTTTCTGCTAGCGATCTGCAACAGAGAAAGGCAGGAGTAAAAAAACAAGCACGCAAAATCCACCTCGGCATTTTTTTTAAGTCCCTATAAAATTAATTTTTGCATCGAAAAATACAAATTGGTGAAAAGTTTATATGAAGGAGAGCCTTGTCTCCTCCGGATGCTTGCAGAGAACATTCCTTCCATCTTTACGCCACCGCCTCGTTAAACACGGAAGCGGAGGGCAACTGAACTGCTGCTTCTGTGCTATGATGAAGCAGCCATAGAAATACTGAACAAGTTGGACACAGTGTGCTCGCGGACAACACGTGGCTACATTTTTATCCACAAAAAAATGAAACCTGCAAGGAATACAAGAAAAACTTCCATTAAAAACACAGGCCCTGAGGATGCAGCCTGGCCTTGGAAAAACATTTGAAGGTGATTCTGGAGATTATGGCCAACACAGATTCACTGCGGCAGCAAGCTCGACTGTTTAAAAAAAAAAACAAAACTCATGAACAAAGCTGACACCGCTAAAAAGCCTTGGAAACAAAAGTATGCGACTGAATAAACAAACCCAAGTGATTGAATAGATAAAACCAAATAACTGAATATGAAAGAGCAAACAGACTTGCAGGAAGAGAGAGATGTGCTAAAGCTTACATCTCTGCCTCCTGTCGGAAACTTTTAGGAGTGTTTGACAGAACAGAAACTCTTTTGAAAGCTTGCTTGCCAGGGGCTTTCTTGTGAGAAAGCACTGGGCTTTATCCTGCCTGCCCCGAGCTGGACCTTCACCCTGAGATCTCTGCTTTGCTTTGCCCAAACTTTCCTTTGAGTCATCCCATTTTTCTTAATTAGCCCATTTCTTAAATGAATCCAGATGCCTTCCCATTCAGGAATTGTCAGAGAATCCATTCTTCCCCTTTTAACCTGGTAGCAGGAGGCAAAAGAGGTAAGAAAGGACAGACACGTGTGGTCGCTTCCAAAGTCTAAGAATTTTGACCTCGATGGTACCATACCTCCAGCCAGGGCTATAAACCACTGGATCACTGGTTCAGCGGGATGGATGTGCCTCTTCTTACGGTATATCACTCCATCTTCAGTGAAAACATATGTGATTTCCTGTGGGAAGCTTTGTTTACATATTTTCTTATGAAAAACTTGTACCAGCGGAAAGTTCCCAGCTGGCTGTACGTGAGGCTTCGTGCAGCAAAACCCTGAGGGGGGGGGTTTGCTGCCCCCCCCAGCGCTCTCCCAGCAGTGAGCGCTCAGGGGCCGCTTCCTCTTGTCCCATTGCTTGTTACGTGGGAGAAGAGACCGACCCCCCCCTCGCTACACCCTCCTCTCAGGGAGCTGTAGAGAGCAATATAAAATTTCATCTCTGAAGCCCACATGAGGCATAATGGTACAGAAGCAGTTGCTGCTTCAAATTAATGTGTTCCTCCTTTGCTTTGGATGGCACGTTCCCTGCTGTGCTCCCAGCAGCACCAGCCTCTCACCACGCTTTGAAGGACCAGCACCTCACAGCAGATTTGGCCACTAAAGACGAGGAAAGGTGGCATGTGGCACCGCAGCCCAGAAGCGCCGCCGCAGGAAGGGCACAGGGAGGTTTCTGAGCAGAGGAGGGGCCGAGAAGCAGGCGGCATCTCACTCCGACCGCCCTTTTCAAACCAAGCAAAGAAAACACATAAATAGATAACAGAACCATAGCGTTGTCTAGGTTGGAAGGGACCTTTCAGATCATCAAGTCCCACCATCAGCCTCACACTGCCAAAGCCACCGCTACCTCGGTGCCACGTCTGCCCAGATTTTGAATACCTCCAGGGACAGCGATTCCACCGCTTCCCTGGGCAGCCTGTTCCAGTGTTTGATAACCCTTTCGGTGTAAAAGTTTTTCCTAATATCCATCCTAAACCTCCCCTGGCGCAATGTGGGGCCGTTTCCTCTTGTCCCATCGCCTGTTCCTTGGGAGAAGAGACCGACCCCCCCTGGCTACCCCCTCCTTTCAGGGAGCTGCAGAGCGCGAGAAGGTCTCCCCTCAGCCCCCTTTTCTCCAGGCTGAACACCCCCAGCTCCCTCAGCTGCTCCTCACCAGACTTGTGCTCCAGACCCCTCGCCAGCTCCATTGCCCTTCCCTGGACACACTCCAGCCCCTCAGTGTCTTTCCTGTGGCGAGGGGCCCAAAACTGGACACAGCCCTCGAGGTGGGGCCTCACCAGCGCCCAGCACAGGGGGACAGTCACTGCCCCAGCCCTGCTGCCCACAGCTCCTCACACAGAATCTTCCAGGCGCTGAAAACAGAAGTTTCCCCAAGAAGCTGCAGCTCCAAGCTCTCCCGTCCCAAACTCCCCCTTCCCAAAGCCCGAGGGCTCTCCACGTTCCCAGCCGTCAGCGGTTCCCCACCCTCCGCGCTGCCCGCCCGCCCCCCCCGGCCCAGAGCGCTCGCCCCGCACGCCCACCCGGGAGCGGCTGTAGTTCCGAGGGCCGGCCCCTGGATGGCAGCCCAGCCCCGGCTTCGCCCCGTGGCTCCACCCGTGGAGGTGCCGCCGCCGTCTCCGCATCTAGCGGCGGAAAAGCCGCTCTGTGATGGGGTGGGGGCTTCTGGTGCCCGACCGTGCGGCGGCCTGTCCCCTGTCCCCGCCGCCCCGCCAAGGCCCAGCCGCGCGGGGCCCGGCGCTCTGGCTGACACGACTACGCTTAATTACCTGCAAAACCCGAGAGGGGAACCAAGGGTTCCGTGCGAGTCTTACCATGGGCTCCAGCTGATCTCCGTAACGCCCGCTTCAAGAGAAACCACTTCCAGCAGGATCTGCGTCTGTTAGAGTCACCGTAAGAAGGGCTTGGGTTTTGGGGGAGTTTTTTTCCCCCTCCTTGCTTTAAAAAGAAAAGCGAGGACACAAGCGTGTCAGTGGTTCAGGAGCACTGACAGCACAGCGTCGGAACAGAGCTCCTTCGCACCGGCACCTTCATGCCGTAGGGTGGTTCGGAGCACGGGACGGGCAATGACATCTCTGGTGGCGGGGTCCCCACGCTCCTCCGAGCATTTGGCCTGTGGGAGTTTTGAAGGGGCCTAAGGCCACACCTTGCGCCACCTTGTTTGCCCAAGATGATGTCCACAGAGAAGGCCGGGCACCGGCCTGTAACCTGGGTTAATCCACAAACTCATCCCCATTCCATCAAGCAGACAAACTGCCACACACCTCCCGCAGAAAACACACCTACCTGTGTTCACCACTGGGAAAAAAAATAATCATTCAGGAGGGCGACAACCCGGATGATGCAGTGAAGGTCACAGGAGTTCGTTTATATGACGCCAGTTTCACACAAATTGTTCTTCATTTTCATCAAAGCCACGGGTGGTTCCGGGGACTCCTGCGCTGTCAGGTCACTGCCTTGGCAAAGCCCAGCGGAGGCCCAGGCCCTCACCGGCGGGTTGCATGAGTGCAGGAATTGGTGCCTTGGGATCACCACCTCCCTCCAGCGCCCACCGCCCTGTTCCAGCCTTGCTGGACGCAGCAAGCAGGCCAAGTCCCCCCCCAACAGCCGGTGGCTGCTGGGCACCCCCTCTCCCACCAGGCACCCCAAGACCCAAATCACGCCAGACTCACGTCAGGTGCCACCACGCCATCAGACCTGTGGCTTCTGGAAACGAGCTCGGCCAGCACATTCCCGACGCAGGGAACAACTTCTGTCCTTCCCCCTGGGTTTTGCCCTAACAGGGCTCTTCCCCTACACCTGCAGACATCGTCTTTGGGCACACAGCAAGACCCCAGGAGCAAGGTTTTACAGAAGTTACCACAAAGGCAAAGCCTCGCTGAAACACAGGTCGAGAATGACTGCGCTCCCCGTGCCCCTTTTAAAAACCAAGAGCTCCTCAAGCACATCCCAATCCAGGGGTATCTTATACATCAATGGACCCGGCACAAAACAAAAAGGTCAAACAAAGCAAAAGCTGAAAACAACTGCGGACATGCTGCCATGCTGGGTCAGTGTAAATAAGGAGAGAAGTGTGTATTTAAATGTTTTTATTTCAACTAATACATTGCCACCATATTACATCACTTTGAATAGCTTGGAATAGCAATATGATCTCAAAATATAGCAAACAGCTTGCCAAAGCAAGATAATATTAAATCCTATGGATACAGCATCTTCCTTCTTTGGCGACAACGCTTCCTTTTATCTGTAAAAATAGTTTTATGTTCCAGAACATTTGCTGTTCAGTTTATTGAGCCCTGCTGTTTAGAACATTTGCCTCTTCCCTGCACAAAACCTCCCCACAATGTAGTATGGTTTTATATCCAACAGCATTTTAAATAAAAAAGTTATAGTTTTCATGCAGATTTTTGTAAAAATTATTTTCTAGGTGCACAGAACTGAACCAAGATGCATACAAAAATGCATTCACTTCCACTCTCAGGTGTAACCATGCCATCAGCAACACAGTATCATATGTTACTGCGAGAGGTCCAAGGATGGTGGTATTGTCATATATAGTATAACTTTAAAAAAAAAAAAACAAAAACAAAATAACCAAAAAACCCTTTTTATAAGCAGCAAGAGAAAAAAACTGCCATGCTTTATTTGTAAAGTAGTCAAAATAGTTAGATGTAAAAAAAGCACCATGTACAGAGAATACCAGAGGAAGATCCATCTTCCTAATTACACATTTCTTATTTAGCATTGCGAGCTGTCCTGCAGGTCCCAACTTGTACTGTAGCTTTATTTGCAGAGTTAAGGAAGTGGTCAAACCTAGAATATGCTTGGACCGTAGGACAGAAATTAAACTGGATTGCAGACAGAAGTTAGATTTGTTTCCATTACAACTCATACCAACCACCTTATAACCCTCAGGGGTAAAAAAAACCCCACGCACCAAGAATCTGAGAAATAATGGGGTGAAAACAGCTCCAGAGCAGTATTGCAAGATGCAGGTCTGTTATGAATGCATTTCTGTGAGCTCTTGATAAGTTAAACTTTCCTTTGGGAAAAGAGCGCGTCTGTTGGTTAAAACTCCTCTCCCTGAGAATTTTGATAAGAGTTTGTCTTGCAAAGCAAAACAAAGTCCTTTGAACTTCAACAGTTCCTAGGCCAACAGCATTTCAACGTGGTCTCAGCTGATCTGCTACTCATGCACCCAGGGTGGCAGGTTGGGTTTTGTTGCGTTTTGTTGGTTTTTTCCTTTACATGGATTCAAGCCTTTTATACTCGCTTCATCCCTCTGCCCATCAAGCAGGCAAACACGGTCATGACCATCTTTGGTTTCACCTCCACAAGATCTTCTGGAAGAGCATAAACTCTGGCACCGATTCTTCTTGCCATGGACACAGCATACCTAGTCGCCATGGGAAGAGGAGGGGGTCAGCACCGAGACTGCTACCAGTAAATGACAAGTCAGCTCCTGCCCTATCCAACACAATTTCACCTATTATCCTCTTTATTAAGATTCGTTATGTGCAACAGTCCAATCACACCACATCTGTTCATTTTATAAGTGTTTTTTTGATCTTTTGCTGTATTACTTTTCCACAGTGGAGAAGGGTGTCTTTAATGTGCAAATTGACCTTTGAATGTCAAGTTCCCTTTACTAATAGTTAAAAAAAATGTAATTAATATTTGTTAGGGCTAATACATAGGATGTATAACCAAGGATTAATCAGCTAACATTTAAATTTCTCCTTCTGTTTGCTCTTCAGGAATAATCAAGCGAGACTATTATCTGCAAGAAACTTTGCTGTCATTCTGCCACCGCAGAACAGTCGCAGAACACACATTTCAAAGGCATGTTGTAATAGGCATACTTGAAACTTGACAGCGTACGATGATTCAGCGAGACATGAGACATACAAGGCTTCAGTTTCAAATTCCTGAGCACTTCCTATGCCTGAACAAACAGGTGAGAAACAATATCATCGCTAAGAGCTGCTTGGGCTGTTCTGCATTTCTCTCGACCAGCAAGAGTCCAGCCAACTGCTCCCTCCAGCGTTGCGGGCAAGGACAGCAATTAGATTTCAGGAAGTGCTGCCTGTCTAAAAGGTACGGTGTTAAAAGAGATGAAAAACCACAGTAATAGACTGTGGTAAAAACACTTGCAGCTAAAGGCTGATGCATAGAAGGCGCACTCTTTCAATGGGAAAAAGCTTTTGAGACAGCAAACTTACTTAGCATTATTTTGTTTGTCATCTTCCGATAAGTGACCGGTCTTTACAAGGTCATAGTTGATACACCCAGGCTGTATAGCATCAATTAAATCCACAACCGCCAAGCTTGTGCTGATAGTCTTGTCCTAGAGAAGACAGGGACAGACAAGTAAAGACGAATGTCTGATCCGTAAAGCAGACTGCTCACCTCAATTCAGATGCTCTGCAACATGCAACAAAACAAGCTTTAAACAAGCCATCAAAGCAGCAGCGATAGTGATTATTCCCAGCTGGACCACAGGGAAAACCAAACTGCTGCTTCTCCTTTGGTAGTAGTACAAGATCATTACTCCAATGTACTGCAAGTGCTCTGAAAATACAGAGCAGTAATGGATGCGCAGGCAGCAGATCTGCCTTGCTGACCAGACCCCAAGGGACAACGCTCACCTACAACTGCTCGCCGCCTCCGGCCCCTGTGCTACCAGCAGCTCAGCCCCACCTCTGCCCCACAGCCCGACCACCCTCCCCTCCTCTGCCACCCCGTCAGCTCTCTCGCCCCACGGCCATTCCCCACTGCGGGCAGTCCTAAGAAGTCTCCTCTTTGGTAGCTTGAAGCCCCTTTGTTCCCAGCACAGAGTGAATCCTGTCCTGTTTAAACCCCTTTCTAAGATGCCCCTGCTCTTTCTCCAGCCAAGGAAATACGTTTTGGGCACCCTTCTCCTTTTGGATGCAAGAGGGGAACCTGCACCTTGAAGTTCTGAATGGAGGTGGACTTGCCAGCTTCTTTCAGGGTCTGGTTTACCCAGCTGACTATAATGTCATCGTTAGCTTTCTGACCATCACCCAGATCCTCGAGGACATTCAGCGTGTACCTGCGAACCAGCAGAGAGAACAAGATTAGGCACAGAGCCTGGGCAAAGCCCGGGTGAGCGTGCAGCCAGGATGCAACGTGGGCTCACGGCAGCTTGGAAAGTCTTCGCATAGTCTCACATCTGCTTTTATTTTTTTTGACTCGTTCAGCAAAAAGGAAGAACCATCTATCTTATCTGAAGTGTGATTGCTGTTAAAGCATTTAGTCTTTCTAGCCTTTCAAGTCCTTTAATACAACATCACAAAACTGCCTGGGCTCGGGACTCTTGTTAACTGTTTCACCATTGACCGTGGGGTTCACACATTACCTAAAAGGTGTGGATCAACTCACGAGTTAGCATTCTGACCTCTCGATGCCAAATAAGGAGCTACCATGCAGCTATTACTCAGATAAATATTATGTATTTGCATCATCTTAGAATTCTTCAGAAATAGGTAAGAAAAAGGATGATGAACTTTATCCATGATGAAGTTTCCCCCTCCCCTCATTCCAATGCAGAAGGGGGTTACAAAGCAGCCCTGGACTGTTTCCCTCTCCATTTCCAGTTAAAAATTAGAACATAAAAGTTGTGTAAATGTTCCTGCTCAGGGTTTCTGTGTGTGGACCAGACTTGAGCAGGCGAGAGAGAGATGATCCTGGTGATCAGGATGTCCAGATCTCCACCAGCGGGATCTCTGGAGGTCTCTGCTCCAGCCTCTCATCTGCAGCAGGATCGGCTCTGCCGCAGTTTTGTCCAGCTGTTTCTCAGAAACCCCCCAAGGATGGAGGTTTTACCATCTTTCTGGATGACCTGTTCCAGTGCTGCAGTGCTCTTGTGGCAAAAAAACTTCCCAAACTCTGTACCCCATTCACAAATTTTACATGTTTGAGCCAGGTCCTACCTTCTCATCAACTGCCAGACTAAGGCTAGTGTCAGCGTTGGGTTTCCGTCATTCAGATCCTGTCCTCCAATGCCAACCAGGGAGAACTTAGCTGGATGCTTTCCCAAGTCTACAGCGTAGTTACAGTTTTCTAGCTACACAGGGAAAGAGATTAAACAGAAAAATCACTCACAAATACACTCACTTGACTGGAAGCCTCAAATAGGAATTTTTAGTGCCCATAGCTTCTTTGAAAGTCTTTTGAAATGCTTACCTTCTTCATATTTGCTCCCAGCTTAGGGTACGGAGGCTTGTTAACCTTATTCCAGTCAACGGGAACTTTGATCTTTTCATATAATTGTAGTATTACCAGTGCATCTTGGAGATCGCTGAAGTGGAAAACATTGATTAAGCCTAATGTCTCAAGACTTAAACGCACTCCAAGTTTGTCACATCATGAGTAATTACTACTCTTTGCAGGTTGTTGCAATTTCAACAACCCCGAAAAGAAAAAAAATTCAAAACGTTGTCGTTTTCAGGGCAGGAGAAATGCTCCATGCTTAACATCAACTGGCTACTGAGCTAAAGCAAGTTTTAGCATGGTAAGCAGCAACAGATCCAAAGAATTCTGCTATATAAAATCCAAAGGCAGCCACCTCTCTCCACTGACTACAGGGACCCAGAGTACCTCGTCTCCTAACTATGATGACTTGGTTAAACCCCAAAATTAGGGGATACAGAATTTTTCAGTTGCTCCAACGCAGCTGCTTAAGCAGATCTAAATGTGTTGGAGTTTCAGAGCATCAATTTATACAAGATAGGGGAAAATAAACAAACCGTCTTCAGCCCTAAAAGCCAGTTGCTGGTGTGCCAAGTGCTGGCTCAGAAATCCCTACACTACGGACTGCAGGGAGGCTGCAGTGAGCATCTCCCACTCTCTGCCACCACCCCTTCTCAAGCTTTTTGCTCGGCATTGTGGGCACCGGTGGGGGCACACCTCCAGTCTGATCTAGCTGGGTCTCTCCAAGAGCCTGACGCTTACCCATAGAGGTGATTCACATGGGGGTTCACACCAAGGGAGTTCATCCAATTGCGGAAGGTCCTTTCCTCACGTGTCTCTCCTAGACAAGAGAAAACAGGTTCATGCACCTTCTGCAAACTCAGAGCTGCACAGGGGAAGGGCAAGGCAGGGACCTTTGAGCAGCACAGCTCATCGATTAGGTTTTCAAGCAGAAAAAGGGTATTTTTTTCTATTATAATTTTTTCAAAGGAAGACGGTTGCCGTGATATCTAATTTTGATATCAATGTGATTTCTCCAGGCCTCAGAACAGCATGCCTTTTACAGTTTCTGCAAGAAAAAGTAGCAGGAAGGTCTTTCACACAGCTATAGGTAACTGCTGCCAGGCAGCCAAAGCCCTAATCCCAGTTCTGCCGTCAACTAGGGCTCCCACAAACATCTCGCTGCATTACTGAGGTTCTCCTGCTCATCCCAGGGAATGGCAACATCAGCCTCCCAGGCCTGGCATAGGGACTGCTGGGGAGAGTCCAGAGGAGGCCCCGGAGATGCTGGGAGGGCTGGAGCCCCTCTGCTGTGAGGACAGGCTGAGAGAGCTGGGGGGGTTCAGCCTGGAGAAGAGAAGGCTCTGGGGAGACCTTCCAGCCCCTTCCAATCCCTACAGGGGCTACAGGAAAGCCGGGGAGGGACCCTGGATCAGGGAGGGGAGCCACAGGATAAGGGGGAACAGTTTTAAACCGAAAGAGGGGAGATTTAGATGAGATATTAGGTAGAAACTCTTGGCTGTGAGGGCAGTGAGCCCCTGGCCCAGGTTGCCCAGAGAAGCTGTGGCTGCCCCATCCCTGGAGGGGTTCAAGGCCAGGTTGGACGGGGCTTGGAGCAACCTGGTCCAGTGCAGCACTGAAGCCTCAAATCATAGGTGTTACCTCAATGGAGATACCACCACGGGCACAGCCTCTTGTGACACAAGTGTTTACTTCAGATATTTCCCTCCTGCTAATCTTGTGACTGATAGGGCCATCACCTTCCAGTAGGGTCCAGTCAATGTCCTGGTTTTCAGGCTTGGTAAGTGCTGGGTACTTGTTGAACAGGTTGGCAACGAAGGCCAGGTTCAGTTTGGGATTGCCACTGACCACATCAGCCGGTGTGACGAACTGCCGGCAGCCAAGCCGATCTGCCTGCTGAAGCATGTACTCCGCTCTCCGCAAGTCGTCCCTTTCCTGCCAGGGATGCAATGGACAAGAGCTGTCATGGAAGAGACTGGGCTACAAAGCAGATGGGAAGCTCCTGACTGCTACCTTAGGCGTCAGTTGCTAACCAAAGGGATGAATGCATGGTAATCCCCACTGCCGTGGATGTAAATGTCCTGGTTTGCCTTGGTATTTTTCCCAGCATGGTGCTTTCCAAATTTATGTGCTTTCCAACTTTTATGCTTTTTGAAGTCGGTGGTTCAAAAGCAGAAGGCAGCACGCCCCCCCCCCGAATGGAGCAAAACCACAAAATGGTTTCTCAATCACATACGTTAATTGGCAGGTAGTGACCAGGCCTGCAACGCTCACTCATTCAGCACATACCCGAGGTGCACACGTGCCCACTGACACCTTACACGCTCTAGAAATTAAGATACCAGGTTACCTAGATGTCATGGGGCAATTATAGGGCACAGGTAGTTCGCGATTGTACAGCACGAGGACACGACAGCCTGAATACCTACATTGAAACCTGACATGTTAATATCGATCTGAGGTTCTCCTTCTTTCTGCCCTTTAGGTGCGATTTGATTGAGGAGGTGGAAATAAGCTCTGGAATCCTGAAATGGATGAAAAAGAAAGTTCAGGTCTGCTGCACAGCAGTGAATACACCATAACAATTCATTTCAGGCTCATCCAAAATCCTGCGCATAATTTGCTTATGTACCTTTACTGAATTACCAAAATCTGTGAGCTTAAAAGAGTACGATGGCAGAAATCCAGGCAGCAGAAAAGGAAACACAAAGGGAAAAGGTTAGAAATATTTAAGATGAAAACTATGAGGTTTAACTGTTTGAAAGCTGCCTTTGCTGCAAGCTCTGGTGTCACAGCCCTCTCACAGTGACCCCATGCTGCTCTCACGGTCCCCACAGCTACATGCCCCAAGGCGGCCAATTCCTACTGCTACAGCAAGGATGAAAATGGCTCAGTGAAAACAAAAAGCTGATTATAAGAACTCTGAATGTCTCCTCCTGTGCCTACCCGTTAGCTAGAACAGCTTAAAGGAGAGAGGCCAGGGATGGTCACAAACTAGGAGAAGCAAATAGCTGCAGTAATTATTCATCAACTACAAGTCCTTTTAGTCCTCAGCGCTAAGAAGGACCTCAGAATATCCTGGCAGCCGACGGGTTGCACCAGACAAGCCAGCAGCGTGCTGGCTTGTCTGATGCAAAGTTGTAAGCAATTTTGATTTTGGAAATAAGAGTGACCATGTGTGTGCGCACGCATGCACACACAGAGGGGAGCTCTGGGCTCCCCATGCACCTCAGCTATCAATTCTTGTTTCCACCTCAACAGTGCTTTACCCTGCAATCCACTCCAGTCCTTGTTCTCCTCCTTGAAACTGCTGGCCATGTGAATAAGCTCCATGATTGTACACCTGGATATCTCAGCAGAAAGATCTGCTGAGACCAGGGTGCAAAAACCCCCACACTGATCAGGAGTCACCGCCCCCCATTTCTCATTAGTGCTGAGAGAAAAGAGCCACCCCCTCACATCTGAAAAATAGCTGTAAGGTTCCCCACTCCCATTCCTACTCAGCCCAGTGTAGAGAATAAGAGGTCTTGTTTCCCTTCCTCTCTCCAGCCCATGGCGTTTTGGATGAAATGCCATCACCAGCCAAGAGCACGTGGAAGTCACGCTCTCCAGGGATGCGGTTAAGGATTTCACCCCGTCTGAGCGAGCTGCATACCCTTGAAAAATTATTTCCATCAAAAGAGAAGTATTTAGAAGGTTTGTAAACACATGAGTAATACTAGTTTCCTACTCGATTAAAACATGCAACAGCTTTGTAGCAGGATCCCACTAGCACTGGAGGGAACAAGTTCAACACTGGGCTCAACCTCATGGCAAGACAGAGCAGCACTGCAGTACCTTAAATATAACATCAATAAAACCCTCGTTAATCCCACTCAGTGTATTAAGAAAGGTCCTGTCTGCAGAGGAAGGGCGTCATTTACACATCCAGAAACGGCCCTGGCCGGCTCCCAGCCTTTTCCCAGGCTCATGCAACCCAGGAGAGCCCTCAGTACCTTGATATCCGAGCTGAAGTTATTGATTTTGTGCCAGCCTGCGTTTTCCAAGTGGTAGTTGGCCCATCTTAGGAGCAGCTCTTCTGGGGATAGTTTCATAAGGTCCTCCAGATTTTCCCCATCACGAAGTAAGGCAGCCAGTGCTAGAAGAAAAATGCTCGTGAGGGGAAGGAAGGAGTTTTCAAGAGGCAAACCTACATGCCAGAATTAGAGCTGCAGCAACATTTCAGGGGGAGAAGGGGGGGACAATACCAACTACTGATTAAATCAAAATAATCTGGGTATTAGTGGAATTTTCCTGAGTTTGTTGTTACACAGAGGAGTGTGAATGATCTAGAAAACTCTGTGTGAAAAATATTTTCCATTTTCTTGCATAATAATGTTCTCTAGATTTTAAGTGCAGCCTTTTAAGCTGATAACAGTAAGCTAAATGTAAATGTACTTCTATCTCAATGAAAAAGTGCTTCCAAGCAGTTTCATGTGCACTGTTAAAAAAAGCCAGAGAAGCCAAGATAAGTGTCCTTTCAGCTGGTCTGTGCTTCCCTTGCAATTTTCAATCTAAGCCAAAGAACGTTACCACTTCACGACTGGGAAGTCTAAATAAAAGACGCTGAGGTCCCTCCATCCATCTGGGTGCTCTGATAGCCCATGCAGAATAACAGAGCCCTCGGAATGATCTGAAAAGTTTAAATTTTGGAGGTTGTCGTGCAGGGCCAAGTGAGCACAGGGGGGAGAGCTGTGGCCCTGCTCTCCCACCGCCGAGAACAAAGCCAGAGCTCAGCTGCACTGCTGGCAGCAGCACGGAGGAGTTTAGGAGAGCCAAGTCATTGCGAACACACTCCGAAGAGCTGAAGCCCTCCTCTTTATTTCTTTTTTTTTTTTTTTTTTTTTTTTTTTTGAGGAAGATGTGCAGTTGTCTACAATCCCAAAGGGACTTGTGCCAGCTCCCAACACCGTTGCTGAAGCACACCGGGAGAGCCTGCCCAGCCCCAGGCATCACAAAGCAACACATTGGCACTGCAAGACGCATCTCGCCAGTCGTCCAAGGCTGACACGCGTTACCAGGGTGGCACAACCCTGCTGAACCCACTGCACGGCTCCAAAGAGGCTGGAGAGCTCTCGGCTTGGCACGTGCCCTGAGGAGCCCGAAGGGGAGAACCCCACTTTCAGCGGAGAGGAGGGGAGGGAAGAGGCAGCGACGGGGCTGGAGGTGACAGCACAAGCAATGCGGTGTTCACGCTTTACAGTAATCACTCATAGTTTCATTTACCTTCATTTCTGCTGAGCTCGATGTCAGCAAACAAGCCGATCTTAATGATCTGCCAGAGAAGCCCAAGGACCAGGTGGGGTTTCCCTTCCCTCAAGTCCTCTGCGCCAATATTGACAACATGACACCCGATGGCGGATGCAGAATTCAGCGCCAGGTTCAGGTTCTCCTGCGAACAGCACAGCCGAGTGAGAGACAGCCGGGGGAGATGCTGCTTTGCCTTTCATCCAGCGCCAGCAGAGCGGAGATCCCCGCCTTGTCCTCGCTCCAACGGCAGCACCTCAGAGGAAATGCTCCTGGCCACTGAAGTTTTAATGGAGCGGTGGTGGCAGCAGGCTGAATCAATAAGGACTGAACTAGGCACCAGGGTTTAATTTCAGCCTCTGGTATTTAATTTCAGCCTTTTGAGGTAGCCGCATCTAGTGGCGTCAACAAGAATAAGGCTGGAGAAGTGTTAAGTTATACAGACGCACACACACGGGCATCCTCGCAAAAACAACCCGTCCTACTATGAAATGACTCACAGACAGCCAGCGCCAATAACCACGTTGTTTTAAAAAGACAGCGCTGTTTATAATCACCGCAGCAGCACCAGGTGTGCACAGCATTTCGGCCGTTTTACCCATTTTGTCATTAACTCAGCTTTTTTTGTCTTTTGAACTGTACCCACAGCACTGTCAATTATCGCAGTACAAAACTGTCTTTAATAATGAAACGTGAGTTATAAGACTCACTCCTTTCCACAGTTCCACAAATAATGCCTCGAGTCACCACACTGTTTCCATTAATTCTACCCGAATATGAATTTCAGCAAAAATACAGAAATGTATTATACCTGAATTATGAACGGCGTGAGTTTCTTCTTGTTAATTGCTCTTTCATCAATCGTGTCCGGAACAGAAAGATTGATCATTTTGCTGGTAGGAAGAAAAACAATAATATTTCAACAACATTTAGTATTTAATCTCAACAACACTCAATGCACTGTTACAATACTCACCACAGTAGATTTCCTTTTGCCTGTTTGGTTTTGTATATTTTTATATTTAATTTTTTTTTAAATCAAGGTTGTGTAAATCAGAAGTTAATATTTCCATTATCAAGAACGTATTTGTAACTAATAGCTAAGCCTGAAACCTTAAACATGCCACTGGCCACTACTGATCTCAGCCGCTGGAGCAAAAGGAGCACATGAATTATTGACAGCGCAGCCCCTGGACTAGCGAATACTCGCCGCTCTGTTGACGTCCACTGCAGGTGCCAGTAAGACAACGTGCTCCCTCCCGCTGGAAAGGTGCACTGCTGCTGGCAAGAACAAACTGCCCCCAAAAAAGCGCAGGCACTTTGAGAGCTCAGTGGGGAGCACGTGAGCGCAATGAATTTGTAGTCAACAGAAAACATGGCAAGTTTTTACTTTATGTTATAAACTGCATCCTACTCAGTTCAGTCTTCGCCCAAAGACCTGAATTACTTGAAACCGGGGAAATAAAAAGAGAAATCACAAGCTAAACAAAACAAACAAATAAAAAGAAGTGAAAGGCAATAGGCAGCCCACTAAACATCTTTTGCGTATTGATAGAGAGTTACTGAAATTCCAGGCTGATCCAGTTCTCTGTTGTATTAATTTGCTTCCATTTAAAAAACAAACCAAACCCACAAAACCAAAAGAAAGCCCGTACATAGAAGGCAGCTGGCGTTTAGCGGCCCGGGATGCCGTCCATTTTCAGCACGCAGCAAAATAAGTTACTTTATTAACCTAGTGCAGCTAGTATCAAAAGCAACAAGAAGATTCCCAGAAAATCAATTTTTGGCTTAATTCGTAAGGTCGCTAACATTCCCACAGAGGCTGCCCTCTGTCTTAACATCCCAGACAAAAAAGGGCTATTTAACATATCTGCCCTCCCCAAGCTACCTAGCGTCAGTCTGAGTTTGCACCAGGACAACTCCTGCTCCCGCAAGGCACCTTCTCCCCTTCAGCAAACTCGGTCTCAAGCCCAGACAAAAACACTAGACAAAAATAGCAGTTTATGAAGTTGGCATCAAAGCCGAAGCGTCACGCAATGACAACAAAAGCCTGGGTGACTGAGCCCTTTTTTATACATGCAAAGCATTATGCACTCACACTAGTCGCAAAACCAGCCTCGAATAGGATGAAAATTCCCCTAACTACAGTTTGGGGAAGTTATTTTGGTAATTATTTTTTTTAATCTTTTTTTTTTTTTTTTTTTTTTAAATTCAGGAGCCATCGTGACTTACCATAGCACAATCCCGTCTCCCACAGCTTTGAACAGGTCATCTGTATTTGGGTTCATTGGAATAACGTGCCTACAGTCGGGATCGTTTTCCAGGGCTTTGTTTATCCAATTTACAAAGGCATATTTTTCTTCCTCTAAGATAAACAATTGTAAATTTAATACAGACTTTTTCATAACATAGCAGAGATTTTCCCAAAAGAATCAGTGTACAATAGCCCAGGGAAATAAAAGCCCCGCTGTCATTACCACGCTATTTTATTAGTCACACAAAGTTTAAAGAAATACGACTTTCACTTCCAATTACTAGAATATTACTCGTTACTCAACAACTTTATTATATTCAAGTGTGACACAATGCCTTCATCAGCAAGCCCAGTTAAGAAAACAAATAAGCACACATTTAATTTACGCACTGCTCATCTGGCATCACCCTCTAATTCTGTCCTGCTCTCCCCTTGACCCGAGATCATTCAGCCACGGGAGAACCAAGGCAGAGCGCGGGGCAGGGCAGCAGCAATCCACTGTTGTGGGGAGACGGCCCCCCCGCCGCCGCGCGGGCTGCAAGGCAGCGCGGTACCTGAGTAGGAGTGCTGCGTCCCCTCGCTGGAGAGCTCCGAGGTCCCCCCGATCGCACAGATTCCTTCCTTCCTGTTAATCGCTTTTCTGAACGTTTTAGCGATATCGCTGCTTTTCACCTCTTGGAAAATCTACAATTTAAAGTGCTCTGTTAGATGAGAAAAACTCTTGTCTTCATAAAATGAAAGGGCCACAGCGGAAGCTTTTCCTCTCGGCTTTAAAGCAAACTTTGTAGTAAGATCAGCAAACGTGAAGGGCCCAGCAAGGGTGTAGCGGTATTAAATTTAACATGGGTAGTGGGCAGAGAGTTGTCCCGCTCTCTCAAACACATATTGCAAGTGCCTACTGAAACAGAAGCACTAGGCCTGAAGTACCTCGCATACATTTACCTTTTCAAGTAGATTTCAAGAGACGACGACAAAAAAAATGTGAAACCTTTGCAGTCAGTCCGAGAGCAGGTACACATGCAGCAGTTTCCGCAGGACCACAGTTGAGAAAGCTGTTGTGCGATTTTAACCTGTCTGTGTAAGCCAGACGCTCGTGTGGCTGTGACTTTAGTTCACACAAAAGACTTTGTCCACAACCCAAGAAACCATTCTCTTTAAGTGTGTAACACTCCAATCTGCAATAATGCGTAACAGTGAGCGCTCCAGGTAGGGATTCCCCCTCCCTCAACAGCAGGCTTGGGCTAACTGACAAAACACCCTCGTGTTTGAGGGCAGAAGAGATGCTTTAGCGCAGAAAGCCTGCACGTGCCATTTGCGCAGGTCGTATGCTCCTATTAGCGGCCCTGAGGTCCCACAGAACTGAGCAACTCTCAGGAAAAAATACATCCGATGGCTTGAAAGCCTACTGTAGCTCCCTCAAAGCTTAACCAAATTAGTTTTAGCCCCGCTGAAAACACAAATGAAATGTATGAAGGTTCTCTAATCGCTACCCAAATGCAGAGGTGTCACTGCAGGGCCAGCCTGCTGGCCTTACCTTCCCCGTCCCTTGACCACAGGGGAGGTGGCAAGTCACGATGACGACACAGCGCAGTTAAACCATCTCCTGATGGCACGCAGAGGCTTTACCCACCCCAGTGATCAGGCAGAGCTGAGTGACGACTCAAGAGCCCAAAAGTTTGGGATTTTCTGGTTGGTTGGTTTTAAACATAGGGATTTTGATACCGATTTATTTATTTTAAAGTTTGCTGGACTAGTTACTGGTATTGTGTAATTTGGAATCTTTGAAAATACGTGCTTTAATGCTGAGGTACCACTAAGTCACTTGGCCCCAGCCTCAAGTCAGTTCATGTCGTCCTTTGTACCGTAAACTCCAGCAAAATTGCTCAGAGCCAGAAAACAGCAACAGTTCCGTTTGTAAAAATCCTACAACTAACCATTGCTTCTACTGCATAGCTTAGTTGTCCGTAAGATGTTTCACGTTTACCGGATCACTGGCACCAGTCAAGTGTGACAGAAAAGATCTACTCCTTCCTCCCTAGTGCAAAGTTAGAGTTATGGCCCAGCTCAAACCACCAGTTGAAACATGCACCCAGCATGCAAGTGTTCACAAACTGCAGACAAGCTCCAACTTACTAGTTGACTCCGAACTCAAAAGTTCAGAGGGTCTGAAAACAATTAAGGAACAGAAGGTCAAGATAAATTAAGAAATATCAAGAAAAATAGCTGACATGAAAACAGCTCCCTCAATGTACTGCACATGCTGTTACCAGCATTCAGTCGTCAGACTACAAAAAGGCCGAAGGGATGGATATTGAACCAGTATCTCAGTCTTGTGCTGCGTAAAAATAAAAAATTCTGACCTATTTCTACAGAAAAAGGCTGAAGGTTACACCCATCCTCCAGCTTCTCATATCTCCTTACTCTCGTTCTTCCCTTTTAAGGGAACAAACGGATCTGAGTTTCCCTAGATCAGCATCTAGAACTAATCTGAAAGTGTGTCTTGAACTGCTCTCTCAAATCTTTAGCAATTAGTTGTAGCCCCATTAAATTGAGAACGGAAACGATACTGCTTCATTGCGAAAAGCATTCATCTATGTGCCTGGAAAAACTGAGTAGCTTCCAGTCAACACTGTAAGCTTGGAGAACTGGAAGTCTTTTTTCCAGTTGTCACCTCATGTGGAAATGGTCTTTCGGCCTCCAACAAAGTTTTCATATAGGAAAAGCATGTGGATTCTTTCTGGTTTTCTGTTTAAAACCCAACATATTTCCCCTCTGTCCAAATCTAAAGGCTGGCAGTGACAGCACAAAACACGATCATATGCAGAGATCTGTACAAAGAACTGATTTTTACACGGCAAGTCCTGAAAAGTCATCACTTTGTAGAAAGAAAACTAGGATAAGAATAAGTGGCTGAGAAGCCAGGTTCAACCTCTTTGCCCTCTCTTCCTTAGCTGTGTCTAAAAGGGGTCTCCCAGGCTGCTGGAAATGCAGAAATACAACTTACATAGACAAACTCTTCAAAACTAATCTTCCCATCTTTATTCTTGTCGCCGTCGATCATGAGCTTCTGGATGATCTCTCTCACTTTGTACCCGGGCAGAGGCAGGTTGGCTTCCTTGAAGAGCTCGTGCAACTCATAGTCACAGATGAACCCGTTGCTGTTGAGGTCTGAGGAAGAGAAGGGACAGGAGGAGGTTTAAGAAATGCGCCAGTACTCCGACAGGACCAGCCCCAGACAGTGGGGCAGAAACACAGACCCCATGCTCAAAAGTGCTTTACGGAGAGCAACCTGCACACTGGGGACGTCTGCAAGACATGGAGATAAGGAAGAATCTCCTAGCGTGGCCCATCACAGCATACCTGTTTTGGGGCCACATCGCACAGAGCATTCATCTTTGCTGAAAGCAAGGTCTGTGCGGGACCCGGACACACAGCAGGATAGCCACACCAAAAATACCAAGCCCCAGTAGAACGCTATTCAACGGACACCACCAAGAATACAGCAGGAATCAAAGGCATGCAGTAAATACAGACGGCACATCCTCCGAGAGTCCCAGTGCAAGCCACGAGATCTCTCTGGCTTTGGACAACGGCAGCTTCAAAGCAGAGCTGACCAGGACGGCTCTTGACCCACATGACTGATGTAGAAGTTTCACATCAGAGCATCTGCATTTTCATCAATGATCTCCAGAGTGGTTTGTTTTGGTTTTTTTTTACATCTAACTGCAGCTGGCTTTGCATGTTAAAAATAGATGGTAATGAAACACAGCAGTTCTTACTTTCTGAACTGAAAACACTAAGTCAGCTCTGCATTTACACTTTTTTATCATGTTGATAATGATGTTATCCATTTATCGCTGACAGAAAATTGCAGCCTGATTTTAATGCTGCCCAAGAATGCTCTGCAAGGACATGTGCTTTGACAGTCAACCACCAAGCCACAGCAGCACTGCCTGCTTAGCGAGATGTTATTGCCTACTAGATTCGGGAAGAAAGAAAACAAGAGTCTAGTGAGAATCCGGAGCTTTTCACGTCAACACATCCCAACCCCTTTGGGGATGTCACCACGTCTATTGACTGCACAGGGCAAATCCAACAGCCCTAGTCCTTCTTCAGGCGAGCGAGGTTGTGCTGCCTGGACAAGCAGAGGCTGGGTGCCTCCTTCCTCAGGCTAACCAGGGATGAGCAGACAGCGTGGTTCACTGCGGGACTGGTACCCAGGCTTCGGCAGAGTCGAGTCCACGAGCCGCCGAAGTGTCTGAAGCTGTCAAACGTCCCAGATTCACATCCCAAAACTAAGCACGACCCTCCAGCATGTTTGGAGAGACAGGGATTCAAGGCATATTGCGCTGTTACCAGCTCAGTAGCAATGTTAAAATCCCTTTGCTGGAGGCAAATTGCCCAGGGAAGTTAATTCAGTGTCTAAGCTGCTATCTCCTCCCCGGAGCTGGGGCCATGGGGAGGTACCAACCCTGCTTTACTGCTGCTGGTGGGGGACACCTGGACGGGCTGAGGAGGTGGAGAATTGGTGGTCTCCTACCACCGCCATTCAACCACAGGCTCTGCAAAGGCAACACAGTGCCTGTACTGAAGACATCAGCCGAGCTCTTTAAGGCTAAACGAGAGCAGTCTTGCCATTTATGCAGCTGCCTTACCTTCTCCCTCACCTCCAGAGCTCCTGGCGCTGCGATGGTGCGCTGCCGAGTGCCGCCCCACCGCTGCCAAGCATGCATCCGTGCTGCAAGACACCCGGCCCCGCTCGGCTTCCCCCAGCCACCGGTCCACCCATATCCCCCACTGGAGGATTCTGCTGCTTTTCATAAGGCAGCTGAGTTAACTTCCACTCCAGCAACATCTTCTGCTGCCCGAACACCCCGGCAGCCCGCAGGCTGGTGCCAGCTCCCCCGGCTGCGCGACGGGACAGCTGTACTTGCTCTTGTTCACAAGGGAATCCCACACCACAGCCACCGGGGTCAGTATTTATGCTTAAAGGGAGATGCTTTCAAGAATAAGAGAAGACAATCAGGAAAGCTCTAAAGTCTCTTTTTTTTCCTAGCAGGTTTTGAAGGGCAATTTACTTTTAATGAGGTGACAGTGGTGATTTTTACATTTTATTTCACAGCAATGCTCCAGCAAGCAGCACGTCCTCACCACCACTCCGACCTTCCTCATTTTCCAGATCCATATGGGATTTTAAAATTCTTTTTATAAGTTAGCAAGAAAGTGAAATTCACATGTTTAGTGGCAAACATCCCAAGTAACATAGAGCAAACTTGCACTCCCTCCTACACCCTAGGCCCTAGGTCTCAAACTAAAGAGCATCAGTTCCAGTGGATTAATAAATACAGTAAACTATTTTGTGAAACCTCAGCTTTTACAATAATGCTGATGAAATAAAGGGGTTTGGGCTACTGATAGCAACAGGCTGCTGTCTGGCCTTCAATTTTACAATTTTATTCAAAAAAATTATAAGCTTACAAAGGCAAGCTTTATTAAACAGTCCAGCCTGAGATGTCATCAGCAAACTATTTCCCCTCTAGATAAATCCCAGCTTATTCTGTTACAGCTTTCTTATTACTACGTCTAACTCCACAATATGCATCTATTCCCTGCCTCACAGCCAGTGAAGAAAATCAGGCAAGAAGGGACTTGGTAATCTCCGGGGCCTACAGATCCGAAACAAAACTCTGCTTTCAGCCCCAGCATGCCTACAGCCAACATCCGTCGCTTCAGCCTTGCCTGACTGAACCAACCACAACCCTTTGCCACGCTGCCAAATTAAGCAGGTAAATCCAGAGACACCCGTTCATCACTTCTTCCCACCCAAAAAACCTAAGTTTTACATCTACCCGAATGTTAGCAGGCAAAGGACAGAGAACAGTAAGACTTCAGAATACATATCGTATACTTCATGGGTGTGATTTTGATTCGGATTTGATAAAGGTTTTCGTCTTTACATATCTAGCTTAAGTATTCAGAACTGTTTCTGAACCAGGCTTGCATGTGCCATGTCTGAGCCTATTCAGAAGTGAAGGGAAAAACACGATATATGGTATTTCACGAGGCAGAAGCCTGTTGGGTGGGACAGCAGGGAACCCACCTCCGAAGTCCCCATCTCTAACACACTGGAGAGATGCACAGGTAAAAGGATGCTTAAACCTGTTTAGAGCTCAGTTCTACATATGAAGCCCTTGCATGTCTTTTAAGGGTACAACCTAGTTCAAGGAATTAATCCCTCACCTTCCTTTTATATTGGTTTGCTTGCAGAACAAAAAGCCATAACTTAAACACACTGACTGAAATGCAAGAGAGGAGGTAGCCCAGGCCATTGGCTGGTCCACCCCCACTTGCTCAGCAGACGTCAATCTCAACGTGAAAGCATCAAACCTGGCTGCAGGGCAGGCATCAGGAATTTACTGCCGTCTGGGTCAACACATGCCCATTTGGAGGGTTTCGTTCACCCCTGAAAAGCGGCATCTTCCCAGTCCTCCAAGCGTGCCTAGTTCAAAGATTTGCCTCTGCTCACCGAGAAAAAAAAAAAGAATAACAAAAATTAGCAGCTCTGCAGCACGAGGAGCCATCTGAAACACACACTCACTGCGAGCGCATGGGGCTCAGGAGCATGACACCAGGAAAGACGCTGCCCATGCGGAGGGGCAGCACACCAGCGGCTCTCAGCACCCGCGCTGGGCTCAGGGACAGCACGGCAGCAAGCGTGAAGGACACACGCTGCGCAGTAATGCCCCTTAACTTACTCAAAACCCCTGCCTCTCAGGACCTAAGTTCTTCCAACTCTTAACAACATCCCAAATATCCACCTGGGAGAGTTACTCTTCCATAGTATCCTGGGAAAAAAAATTAATCACTGATTTACTTCATAGATTAAAAGGCCATCTATGTCCCAGACACTTTGGGAGCGTGATTTATGAGCAAGACCCCTCTGTTGGTGCAACTGCAAGACCCCACACCAAGTTACTGGTTTTGCAGTAAAGATGCTCTCATTTCAAGTTTTATCTTCGTGGCCACAGAAGGGCAGATTTAAGTGCTAAAGCCTGGTAGATGTGCTAGCCCGCAGTTTTGGCTTGGTAGCAGAGTCGAGTAACCTTAAGTAGTGATTGACTATGTGGTGGAATATGGACTCATTCTTCTCTTAACGTGTCCAAAAGCCTTTACCCTGTAAACATGGCAAACAGGCCTGAGAACCCATCCCACAGGGCAGCTGCTTTCTTTCCCACTGTCTCTGTTCCCCTCTGGCACCACAGGCAAATGTACAAAGCAGCAGCATTAGAAAATAAAAAGCAGCCACCTTTGCAGCACCAGCGTAATTACTTCCAGCATTACCGCAGGCCATATGGTGCCTCGCTCGATGTCCTGCAACAGGGCCAGACTTCAGACGGAAGGTGGTCTGAAGTCCCTCTCTAACAAAATCTGACATGGTATTCAGCAGCTGAAGAGGCTGTCAAAATAGAAGCTATCCCAAATGAAATCCTTCGGCGTACGGCCCGGAATTACTAATGGAAGAAAGCAAAATCGTTTTAGCAGACAAGCTGCAGCCTGGATTCATTATAATCTGCCCGATGGAAAGGAAACTACAGCACGTCTGAAGTTTCCTATTTCTACTGAAAGATGCATGTGTGCCAGCACACCAGACCCGGGAAAGGTCACCGCAGAGATGTGCGGCACCATCTCCTGCCCATGTGCAGGTGGCGCAGCAAAGCCGCAATAAACAAAACCCAAAAGCTGCTTCAAGCTCTGGCTCAGCTTCCTCCAGACAAGTACTTAAAATAGCTTAAATAACAGGATGCAAGAGGGGAAAGTAACCCACACGTTTCCTTTTAAGGATATATGCTCAGCAGGACACACTCTAGCAGGATCACAGATCCCTGTTTGCCTTCAGCTCACATTTCAGAGCATTGTTCTACCACCTTGCAGCAGCGAACAAAGTGTTCATCTGGGTTACGTTTTTCAGTACTTTGTGTTTCCAGAAAAGATGCTTATCTCTGCTATCAGAAGCAAGGAGAAGGAAGACAAATAAACAGAGCGAGTTTGCAGATTTTGTTCTGCCGTGCCTCCCCTATGAAATGCCACTGTTTGGCCAAGTACATACCTACCTGTCCCACAGCACAAAGTCAGTGATCAGCTGAGATTTGGAGCAACCTGCTCTTCTCCCACTAACCTGCGGGTCAGTCAAAGCCTAGACAGTTCTTATGCCCCACTTAATTACTTTTGTCAGATGATAAAATGCTTTTTCCCCCCCACTGCTGTTGAGCACTTGGATCACTTCCCGTACAAATACCTGGTTGTAGGATGCTGGGAGCTGCCTGTCTGAGCTGTAGCTGACTGTAGCGCTAACCTCAAACCCTGGTTTCTCCCCGTGGACTGCAGGTTGTCTGGGGCCTCTTGCCGGCTGTCAGAGACCTGCACACTAGCTGCATGGGAGAGACGGGACACCTTCAAGCGGCATGGAAGGCAAGAGGTGACAGACTACAAGGTAACGCACCTCACTGCCTTCCAGCATCACCAGATGTCTCAATCCGGTCCAGACGCATACAGAAAAGCCGGTCAAACACACACCTTTAAAGTGCCCTCAACCTACACATCCAGAGGAGCACCCTGCCCCCTGCTAGAGCTAGAGCAGGTCTCCAGGAAGCCCATGCAGGCACGCACTGGAGCGGGGCATGTCTTGGTGAGCAGAAACCACCCCATGGGACGCTTTCTCCTCCCCACATCTGCTTTATGACATCCTAGAAGCCAGTCAGCAGAGCTTTGCTACAACCACGATTCTCAGCTACGTTCCAAGTCTTCCAGGTAGATGGGAGACGAAATAAAGGTTTAATTTAAATAGCAGGCCTTGGTCCAACTTTTCTTCACATCCAGTAGAGATAGCATTAGAAGTTCCCAGTGAAAGTCAGTCACCCAGTTAGTGACCAGTTCTATGACCCAGGGCAAATATGGCTCCTTTAGGCAAGAATAAAAGGGATGAGAGCATTAAAGACACTCCTGACAGGCTTGTCCCACAGCAAAGTTTGCGGGCTGTACCATGCCTAAAGCACGCAAAACAAAAGGCAGCTGAAAAGGACTAGCAGATCCCATCTCACTTGTGGGTATGTACAGGCTAATTATCACGTTTCTCAGTAATACCTAAGTTTTGACACTGCTTTTATCATTTAAAACCAAACAGGTTTGCACCTCCTGAGCAGGGTGAGCTGGTTTCCTGAAACAAACCAGGATTTGACGTGGGTTTCTCCGTGTTTCCAGTGCAAAGGCAGCCAGCCATCCTAATCTCGATAACTTCCCCACACACTTAATGACAAAAAGCCACCACATTCCAGGCAGGTTAATCATTTGAAGTTTATCCAAGGACAGGACGGGCTGCCAGCATCCCAGCCTCCATAAGGTTTGCACCCCAAGGCACGTCAGGCAGCGAGAAGCACGATGGTCACTCATCTCCCTCTGCGGCAGATGAGTTTCCACCTGCTGGAAACATCTCGGGAAGAGCGAGACAGGAGAGGGAACTGCCTAAAATGCAAGTTCCTTCAAGTCCTGATAGGGAATACCGCTCCGTGACAATCAGTTGTCATTGAAATTCATATTTCTCTCTGCCGATTGCAAATTTAGAGCGAGAGCTTTAAAAGCCACCCTGCTCTAGAGGGCAGCTTACCCAACACAGATGCGAGGCAATTACCAATTTGTATTTATAGCCAGTGCTCAAGCGATGATGATGTCCAGTTAGGAAACCAAAGCACTGGCTCTGATCACTTGTGCAACTCATTCCCAGCCGGTGCCAGTCCCGGCTGTGGCTCCCAGCTGCGCACGCCGCCCTGCCCGCACGGCTGCGCTCCAGCTCCCGGCCCAACCCTCCCTGGCCATTCTCTCATCCTCCAGTAAGCTGTTTCAGGAAACTAACCCAGCAGAAAAATAATTTTTCTCCATGATGTCAATTTTCTGCCCATTTCAGCTTCCCAAAGCAGCCTGCCAGAGGCTTCTGCAATGCCAGCGCAGGGGAAAGCTGGAAGGCAGGCAGAGCAGCTTGGGCTGTGCAATCCCTTTAGCATCGGAGGCTGGTAGGGAGGCGAGGACCAGAGAAGAAACAGAGCCACCAGAGGGCAATGCACATGCACGGCAGCCGCAAAGCATTCTATTAGCACCACAAGTTGCTCCATAATGGTCAGGTAAACAGACACTAATTAGGTTTTGCCTACAAGCTCACCAAAGCAGTGCCTCAAATGCACCTGCACAAACGAGGAACGTAGCACCTACGCGCACAGCTCAGCCAATTTGACAAACCCACCATCATCAGAACCCAGAACTGTGCAAGCCCTGAAGTGCTGCCTGGGCCAAAGTAATGCAAGACCCGTGAGGATACTTCTTCTGCCACCAGGAACCACACAGCCCACTAAGGCTGTCTGCCACTGCTAGAGGGGTCTGGAGCACAAGTCCTGCGAGGAGCAGCTGAGGGAGCTGGGGGTGTTCAGCCTGGGAGGAGACCTTCTCGCTCTCTACAACTCCCTGAAAGGAAGGTGTAACGGGGGGGGGGGGGGGGGGGGGGGGGTTAGGTTCTTCTCCCAAGGAACAGGTGATAGGAACGGGTTGTCAAGCATTGGAACAGGCTGCCCAGGGAAGTGGTGGAGTCACCATCCCTGGAGGGATTTAAAAGACATATAGATGTGGTGCTGAGGGACACGGGTTAGTGGTAACTTGGCAGTGCTGGGTTAATAGTTGGACTTGATGATCTTAAATGTCTCTTCCAATCAAAACGATCCTATGCCCACCAACAGCCAGACTGCCCATATCCCTTCCTTTGGGCTCCTTGGCTAGAAGTGACAAGCCAGAAGCAACAAGGCTGCCAAGGGACTCCTTGGCACAGAGGTCACCAGGAGAGCAGCAGACTGCCCACATCCTGCTGGTGCCACTGCTCGCAGGGGTGGGATAAATCCATCTCAAACCCACAGCAGGGGTGGGATAAATCCATCTCAAACCCACAGCAGACAGGAGCAAGGTGCCCTCCTCACTGTGACTTACCAACTTTAGCAAAGGCCTCCTTGAGTTCCTCCAGCTCATCTTTGGAGATTTGCATGGTGTTGGCCATCTCATGAATTTAGGGAGTACCTAAAGGGAGAAAAAGGACACTGTATGAAACCAGGCTGCGTTCAAATGCCTGCAGTTTTGAACAGCAGTATAGCAACAATCAGTACCAAGGTCACTGCAGTTCTTGAAGCCACGTTTACCTTTCCACTAAGAAAACAGATGTGTGAAACTCGGAAGGTGGGAAATGCACTCCTTAACAAGTCAAAAATCCCATTAGCCTTGTTAATATTTAGCTCTGTGTATTTATTTTCTGGGCTATGCTGTTCTACACACATTAAGGTACCTGCTACCAGCGTGTTCTGTAGGTCAGAAAAGCTCACATCTCCAGGGATTTTCCACAACTTTGAACAAAATCAGAATCCAGAGTTAAAATATTAATGCAAGAGATACTGAACGCTCTGCCTGCTTGTCTGTCCCCCGAGAGCACACAGCTACCACACCCAAATAATACAGATTCTGAACAGTACCCGAAAAAGGTCTTTCTGCACAAAGTAGTGTACTTGATATTGTTTGCAAAAAGGAAATAGCCTGCTTTTCTACAAGAAAACTGTTTGAATAAACACCTGCCTATTTCCCTAGAGTCAGCCTCTCAATAAACCATGGAAGCTAGAGGCTGCTGGCACAGCCACTGCCTCCTCCACCCTGCCGAGCACGGCAGGAACACCACAAAGCCAGTACGGAACAGCAGGGCATCTGCCACGCTCAACCCCGAGCACGCAGACACTCCTCTTGGATCAGATCCGCTTGGTGTTTAAGAAACAGAGAGGATGAAGCACGCAGTTCCTACACCCATCTGCTACAATCCTCCTTTCCAAGCGCTGATGAGGTGCCTGGACAGGAGGTGTCACCTTAAGGATGGGAAAAGGCCAGTGACCTGCCCATATGCCCTTCCCACCATAGTCGTGACAGCAGCATCAGACGCCCCGTTGGCACTTTGGCCAATACTAGCGAGAGATATCAGGGACTGATGGAACAATGCGAACAGGGCAACCCCAACAAAAAGGCAGGCGCCGATAAGCACATTCTCGCACACACGCTGGCTCTAGCTCAGGGTCTTTAACAGCGGGGACTCGGGCAGGCTCAGTGCAACTTCAAATGAGATTTGCATCCCAAGATTTTCCAGCTCCCACTTTGTTAGCTACAATCGCTGTAAGTTGAGAAATAAAAGGTTCCTCCTCTGCCTGTGGGAAGAGACACAGCTGACGCCTCCTCTGTAAGCAGAGGGATGAGGGAGAATCCAGGCTTACCAGCAGGATCCTGACCGGGCTGGCTCGCTGCTCAAGCAACAAGAGGCTCAGTTCACAAGTGCCTGTGCTCTGATTAGCAAGCCCCTTTTGTCTGAGGCTCCCAGCTGCCTTCACAGGCACTTGTTAGCCTCAGAACACAAGTTTGCCTGTAGCTGTAAATATTCATTTGCTGTAACACTTCACTCAGTCTGGAAAGAGCAAAGTGGTTGGAGACGGGAGCGATGGGGAGGCGTGGCAGCCTGGGAAAGCAGCTCGGGCAGGTGCCAGCAGCACAGAAACTCAACCAGAAGTTGCATCACCAGAGAGACATGAAGGAAAGCACATCACACCCCACGTCCCAGCATCTGCAGAGCTGCCAGTGGACACGACGAGATGTTTAACAGTCAGTAAAAGCCACCACCAGCAAGACAGCCAACTTCATCACCGGGCTCCTACAGCAAGAACGGGGCAGGGGGAGGAACTGCAGCAATGAAGCATCAGACTGACAGAGGGGAAAGAAAAATAAAAAGCACCACAGTAATCTGTGAAACAGTATAAAAAAAACTTACAAGTTAGGCTAGTTGACCAAGGAAACGCTACCATGCAGGCCCTTGGAAGACTGAGGAGCACTGTGTCCTGCCTGTCTCGCGGGATGCCCAGTCCGGGACTGCCCCTTCCCGGCAGCACTCCCACGGGCACCCCCGTGCCACCAAAACCCTGCTGCTGCTTCCAGGGGATAAAGGAGCGGCTCAGCCAGAAAGTCAGCTCTGAGCAGGCTTGGTGCACGCTACAGAAGGTGGATTTCCCAACTGGCAGAAGCACCTGGGGAACGCGATCGGGACCAGAGCCAGTTTTGGCTGCGCAGGCGGGCGGGCAGGCGGCACGAGAGGCCAAGTTACAAGACTGACAGTTCAGCCAACCCTCCTTCACAAGTTCTGCCCTCTTCCTAATCCTCATTTGCACCAAGCCATTTTCAAACCATAAGGATTTCCCTTATAAAAGGATTTCCAAAAGCATCATTACCACTTCATTGGAATTTAATTTGCTGCTGACTATCTCTAACATCTTTAACACCAGAACAAGCAGAAAACGCCACCATAAGCCAAGAGTTTGTAAGAAAGCTGCTCTGTTTGCCTTTATCGGGGAAATATCACGCTCTGGATATGCCCTGCAGTTGTTTGCGTGGGTCTTCACTTAAAAAAAAAAAATTTCCCTTCCAGGCCTTAGGCTGTTCACCTCCGTCAGTAAGTCTATAAAACAGGTTTACTTCTCAGTTGTCATATCGGTTCTTCTGTCTCCATTTCTCTGCTTGAGGGGAGAGAGGGAGAATTTGAACCAACAGAGAAAAAGCAGACGCTTGACCTTGTTATAGCTGTCTGGGAAGGGGAAAGGGTGTTATGATATAACGACACGGTATAGGAAAAGGTTAGTGGGCCACCAAGTTACCAGTTGACAGGGACTGCCAAGCTCCCAAAGCAATTTTACAGAGGTTTTTTTTTTTTTGCAGTGGAGAGGTATTACGCCAACAGTGGCACGCTGGGCTAGGGGGCAGGGGAGCCTTTCATTTTTTTGGTATGCGTGGGTTTTTTGTTTGTTTGCTTGTAATAGCTGAGTCGAAGGCATTAAGAATCGTGTTTTTCATTCAGTTGCATTTTTAAACGAGAGGCTTTGTATTCAGGGATATAAAAAGCCCTTTTAGGGCGCTGGCATGGGGCTGGCCTGTCAGCTGGCTCGCTGGCCGGCCGTGGGCCGCAGCCCCACGCTGCTCACGCCTCGCCACCACACACCGCTCCCACACAGCGGAGCCGCTGCCAGGGCACGCAGTGACAGCCAGAGACGAACTCACATGTACAGACCCATTTTAGAGGGAGGGAGAGAGAACGAGGGGAAAAGAGGAGACAGAAGCGAGGTAGCGATCCCACATGCATTTTACACCCTGGCGGCAGACAGCACATTGCTCAATGCACACATAAACAGTGTATAAGGAAGCGGTTCCTGCTCCAGATCCCTTTCGCTCCTGCCTTCATCCCTCAACCTGGAGAAGAAAAGCAAAGGCAGCTCCGTAACACACGGATGCACAAGAATCATAGCATCATCTAGGTTGGAAGGGACCTTGAAGATCATCGAGCCCAACCATCAACCTAACGCTGACAAAACCATCACTAAACCATGTCCCTCAGCATCACGTCTGCCCGGCTTTTAAACACCTGTTTCAGGTGAAATCTCAAACACAGACGACAGAGTAATTGCAAGCACCTGCCCCACAAGGCACCTTTGCCTGACACAAACACGCACTGAGCCCTATGTGGGGAACGGGGCTGTATCCATTCCACATGCCAACATAATCCGGGACGTCCAACGTGATTCAAGACTGTCTACACTGTCAGTAAGAACCCCAGGAAGAAAGAGGTTTTGAGCTGCTTTTTGTTGACACTCACCTCATTCCACAGCTCAGCAAAAACATGCGTAGTTGATAACAGCCAGCCACAGAGATTTTTGTTTTCTCTAAATAAGTCTGAATAAACAATAAAAGGTTAAGTGCTATTTTTTTCAAAGCCTGAAACACAGGCAAACAAATTGAGTGTAGAGAACTCAATTACATGAAGTAGAAGCTACCAGCAGTTACACTCAGTAGAGCTGAATAATTTTCAGTTACTCTGGGAGAATGACGGAATTGTCTAGGTTGGAAGGGACCTTTCGGATCACGGAGCCCCAGAGCAGCTCGATGGCAGAGATGCGGCCCATCTCCATCCTCGGAAGACGTGGCTTTGTGCCGCCCATCAGAGCTGCTACGGGCACATCCCGGCTCTTCCACTATCGACTCCCTTTCCCGGAGAGGGGCTGTATAAAGTTTCTGTGCAAACAGGTTTTATAGCTTCTAAACACGCTGCAGTCACTGAACGGGGGTTAGTTTATTTGCTCTCCAGAGAGAACTGCAATACGGGCAGGTCAAACAGAGCTGCCCCAGCCCATGTTTTAACAGCTGCGAGTCACCTGGGGACAGGCCGCTGCAGCAGGGACCGTCACCGGAGGGATGCCACCACCCTCAGCACTTCCAGCACAAGTGCCAGAACCTAACCAGGACATTTGGGTGGATTAACTGCTCAGATAGCAATTTAAAAACACTCAAGCCCAGAGAAAAAGTCCCCAAGACGCTTCCCCGAGAGGGGCCGCCCTGGGAGCTGCGTCCTGCACAGAGGGGGAGAGAGGAAAGGAGCG
Source organism: Sterna hirundo (assembly GCA_009819605.1). NCBI lineage: Eukaryota > Metazoa > Chordata > Aves > Charadriiformes > Laridae > Sterna > Sterna hirundo. The sequence goes on along the minus strand of CM020444.1, from coordinate 23,481,093 downwards.
TCCAGGCCTTTGCACATCTCCTTGAAAGCTGGAGGATTAATTCGATTTTCAAAGCACATGGCAACCAAATATTTCCTGACAGCCACTTCAACACTTCCAACAGAAACAGAGCTGGAATTTGCTGCAGATCCAAATGGCAGCTCCATGCTCGTTTGAGCGCTGAGCCGCGCCGTCCCTCCCCGACCCGCCCTGCTTTAATATCTCTACAACCGACTGATTAACAGCACCCATTTGTTTACTCAAACAGGCAAACACAGAGACACATTAAAGTGTCAACAAAAAGGTATTAATATGTCCTTTTTCCATACGATTTAAAAAAAAAAAATAATAAAAAAAATAATGCAGGCTAGGCCTTGTCTGGAGCAGTGACTCACCCCGTGCGGATTCCCCTTTTCCAAGGAACCTGTGGTTTTGCTGCTTTTTCATGACAGAGGCTCCAGACATGAGAAGGCAAGTCAGTCACCATTAGCTAATTAAAACCGCCTCACAACCTGCGTGTCTCCGACCACTAACCCAGCACGTATCAGTCTTCCTTTCGGAATAAGGAGCCGGACAACTGGGCTCTCAGTGCCACTCAGCCCAGGGCAAGTGCCGGAGCCCCGGGGCTCGCAGCACGGGGCAGGGACCAGTGACGCAGCCACCGGGCTCATTTGGAGGGAATCCTGGTGACTCAGCCGAGGCGGGATCCAGCCCCATGCTTCCTGTGGCTCACCCCATCCTCCTCTTCCTCCCTGTTTTGCAGGTGGGGCTGGGCCCTGCCACGAGCCGCACCAGTGATCGGGGTGGCCATCCGCACCCACTGATTCCCTCACCCCGTTCCGCCCCCCTGGCTCCTTTTGCAAGATGTGCGAACCTTGGTCACCACAAAGTCCTCTCCAGCCCTCTGCTGCAAGGGCCTGCCCCCACCACCACGCAGACCCCCTCGGCGGGGCCGGCAGCATGGCTGCACGGCCATGCGGAGCTGCTGGGCCAGCCCAGGACAGCCACGCGGCTCGGGGCACGGCAGGGGGGGAAGCGAGTCACAGGTGAGGGCTGACAGCCTAAGTTATCTTCACATCCCTTCCCAGGTGACCGGGATGTTGCAGAGGATGCTGCAGGGTCTCCTGATGCCGCAGGAGCCCTCCTCCACGGCCAGCCCCAGGCTCTCCTGCGTTTGGGAAGGCTTGCAGGTGGGAGAGGGCACCCATACCCCCCAACCCATCGTCAGGCGCACCCAGCACCTCTGCTGGCTCTTTTTTTCTGGTACAGTCCAAGCAAAGCCTTCGGGGTTTTACAGACAACGTCTTCAAACTTGACAGCAACAGGAGGAAGTGAAAGCTTGCAGCCTGATGAGTCCTCCAAGATAAATACTTACTGCCGCTTTGGGGGGAGGCAGGGAAGTTTAGGGATTTATGGCCTGTAAATGAAGACTTATCATGCACTCCATCCTCTCCTGCTCATAATCAGTTTGTGTGTTTCATCAAATTCCTCCAAGACAGCACCCACTCGCTACGTGTGGTTATTAGCAAACACCAGGCTGCTGGAAGCACATAAACTTTTATTTGGCAATTACCTTCCAGACAGTCACTGGTCAGAGGCACAGGCTGAAACCGGACCTTGGCCACGCTTTCGTCTTTCCACCATGGCGATAGGCGTCATCCTGATGAGAGCAGCGATTAGGAGACGCTGCCCCATCCGCAGGGACTGCGGTCTCTAACACCTTCCCCACAGCGTGACGCTGCTACAAACCACAGTCCACCAGAAATGACTTTGCTGTGCTCTTTGCATGAAGGCGGTACTCATGCACGCAGACGACAGAGGTGTTCCTATCAACTCAGCCATTTCCCCTGCCTCGGGAGGAAAGGGGCACGTGAAGCTTTGGGCGGGTATTTCTCTGCAGTGCCGGACTTGGCTGAGTAGCTGCATCTCCCATCTGTGGCTCTTGCCTTCAACCAAGCTTTCCCAGCCCCACGCACAACGGGCTCAGCCCAGAGGAAGCTACAGCTCTGCTCTCAAGGTCTGCAATGCTCTAACTATACAACAGCACTGGGCAGTAACACCTGCAAAGCAATCGCCCAAACCCAGCTTTGTTTCATTATTCATCCAGCTTTCCTCAGCCACGCACAGCACCAAACAGCTCACCTCAACAGGCCAAGGACCAACTACACACAAATTCAATTTTAACATTGAATTTCTTTAAGCTGGGCTTGCTGTTCGAATTAGCTACCTCCCACCTCCCAATTCTCCAGCTTCCTCAAGCTACTGCCTTTACCCCCAGTACACCCGCACGCTGACTGCCCCGCGCTGGCTGCGTAGCCCAACCAGCCTCTTGCCGCATCGCAGGGAGAGGACACAGGACCGCACACGGCGATTCCCACTGCACAGGCACCGTACAGCTCCCTTCTTCCCAATCCCATACAGAGATTACCCCCAGCTGCTGGGTTTGAAGCACCTCTAAATCAGCAAAAGTCCCATTAGTGGGATTTGCTTTATATTCTTTCAAAACCCTAAAACTGCCATGCTGGGAGAGACAGGCTCCCAGACTGCGAGACTTTGCTCCTGTTGTTACACAACTCACCGCTGCTGCGGGGGAAAAATCTGTCAAATCCATCAGGAGCAGAGACTTATGCTGGAGTTAGTCACTGTGCTCAGCTTGCCAGTGGCTCTCTCCGGATTTGGAGGCACGTCTCTGGGATATCCACGCACTTTTCTCCAGCAGGTCCAGGTTAAAAACCCCATTTCTCCTAGCTAAAGCTGGGTAGAATGATGCCAGAGATTTTTCCGAGCAGCGTTTGGTTAGATGCCCAGCAGGAAGCTGGGCTGCACAGAGGCAGGGTCACTCCAACGGTATGGGAACAACCACAGCAAACCAGTTTCCTATGCCTTTTGCTTAGACTTTAATTGCTGCCCCAGCACCCATGGATGGCCCGGACAGCCTTCACTTTTTGGGTGCTGGTCAAAGTGTTTTCTCTCCATTCGAGACAGAACCAGATTCACTAGCTTAGATCATCTTAAATCCTTATTAAAACAAGTGCTGACCCATCAGCCAATTCACACGCCTGTGACTCTCCTGCACAGCCAAGGAAGCTTTTTGGGGTGCAGCAAGGCCCGGGTAACGGTCAGCATGTTCAGCACCCAACCCAGAAACGAGCTGTAGCCAGTATCCAGAGAAAACCCCAAATCAGCGTCAAACCTCCTCACGGCATCAAACAGGAATCAGCCCATTGCTACAAGCCCAGGAAAGGCATGCCCTTCAGGGCAGCATCCAGAATACTGAAAGCTGTGGATGTCACACAGAAATTTGTAGGGATTTGAGCACACAACTCCCTCTGTCTCGCAGATGCAGAAAACAGAAAGATAGTGAGCAGCTGAGGATGCTCGGCCACGTGATACCCAATCGCCCAAAGGCCGGAGGGGACCAGAAGTCAGCGTGACACAGATGCTCCACTCCAGCTGCACATGGGAGGGGGGAAAAAAAAAAAGCTTCCCCAGTCCTCAGGGCAGTCCCCCCAACACATCCCCATCCAGCCCTGAAGGACTACGAGCCAGAGCCGCCTCCGATGCATGGTGAGGGGTGACGCGCACTCCCGGAGTACAGTCGATGGACGCTTGCTCATTCTCACGGCCCAGCCTTTACTGTGAGGAGGCTGAACCGACAGAAACATAATAAAACTGGCTTGGGACTCAAACGGAAGGGAGAAGCACAGAAAGCTTTCTGCAGACCTGCACTCTTCTCTGAAGGCTCCTGGCCTGGAACACCAGGGCCAAATGGCTTGGATGTACGGCGAAAGCAGGGGCAGCGCTGGCTTTGAAGGAGGAGGGCAGCTGCCGGCCGGACCTTGCGGCTGCACTCACTCCCCCACAGCCATCAGCGTCCTGACCTCGCCGCTCCAACTCTACTACATGCATCTACAGACTACTTATCACCTGCAGGGCACAGCAGAAACCAGATAAAAGACTGCTCGAGGCACCGATGAATCAGTCCTTAAAAGCCTCTTTGCCAAATACTTCTCCTAAACGTTGCATTTTGGCACACCTCTGCTTTCAGCAGAGCAACTACTCCAGGATTAGAGCACATTTAAGATCATAACCCGCTAGATTGATTTAACTCACTTTTGAATTTCAATAGTTTGTTCGTATCAGTGGAAAGAAAACGGCAAAATATTCCCCATGAACTAATTAGTACAACATGAAACAGGTGATCCTTTCAAGCCCTCTCGGAAAGGAAGAGCCAAACGCTCATCCTGCCTGGAACTTGCAAAAGCAAGTAAGATTCAGAGATAATTTAAACCTAAGTGCACGAAGGTAAAAGAGAGGAGAGGTGGGGGTCAGATGTTAGCTAATGGACTGAGACTCAGAAGGCTTAATGTAAAGTCCTGGCTCAGGCACAGAAAAATGAGGCTAGCCTTTCAGAAAATTCTTATACTGACCGTAATTCTTATTCTTGAGTAGTCCCCCAAATAAAGAGCAGCATAAAACACTTCCTTCTGCTTATTCTGTATCTTAACCATAAATTTATAGCAGGGACTTCAGAGAATTCGGAGACTTTAGACTTCAAGAAAGGACCCACCTCTTTGCCCATCACATCGCTTGTTTTATGACGGGACCCTGAGAGTGATGGTGGGAAAGCCATCGGGCTCCCCGCCTGCATAAGCGGGGAGGGATGAGGACCACAAGGCCAAATCAGTGCTGATTTCCTCCCCCAGAAGCGACCAGGACCTGCGTGTTGAGACCTGCAGGTTACCCTCAACATGATTTAAGCATGTGTCTCTCCATTTCCCAATATTCAGCCCACAAGGAGCCCGGTTCCTCACGGGGGTGAGCCGCAGAGCTCCCCCTGTGCCCTGGCCCCAGCAGCTGGATAAAGCCCTTGAAAGGCTGACGGGAGCCGAGGCCCCGCAGCCCAGACCCATCTCAACCCCAACAACCTCCAGCCGCTGCTCTCAGAAGCCGGGGCAAAGCCGCCGATATTCAATGTGCCGTGATAAAGCACGAAGCGTCACTCAGTCTGTTAAACTTCCTTCCCGCCCCGGCAGCAGAATCAGCCCGATCCCTAAAATTAAATCACAGCACAGTCACTCCTTATTCAACGCCAGCAAACAAGCTCCTGCAAGCCAAACACCCAGCGTGATGGTGCCGATCCTGGGAGAGCTGGACAATAGGGAGTTTCAGCAATTAATTTTGCGAGGGTGGGTTTCGTGCAACCTTTTAGAGGAGGTACAGCTGCGGTACAGGGATTTCGCAGACTGTTTTATCGGTTTGAAGATAAACAGAGCTGTCCCGAAATGGCACGGCCAGGGCTGAAATCCCGGCAGCCCAGTGACCGCTGGCGATAAACGTCCAGAGAAGCATGTCAATGAATGTCTTCTGAAATGAGAAACAAAGCACTAGAAACTACAAGCCATACTCTAAGCATTGGAATTATGTTTCAAAAGTCTCTTAAAAACCAAGAATTTCAGTAACTGATCTCTTACTAAAAGAGCTACTGATAAAAGAAAAACCTTTTTCCATCCTTCCCCCGCTGCCTGTAATCTTGTTTAGAAAGCACTTGGGAAAAAGGGAAATAAGTCAAAATAATTTGATTTAAAGCAAGAAAGCAACACTAGACTGTAATAAATCAGTGTCGCTGCATAGCAGTCCTAGCGGCTTTTGGAAGTAGAAAAACCCCTGTAAATTCCACACTTACTTTCTCTAGAGAAGATGGTACAGATCCTATCTACCCTTAACAAAAGCAGGAACATTAATCTCAAAGATTAATGCGAAACGGCTAGAAGAGCAGGAAGCTGCTGGTTTTGCCTCCCAGGAGCCTGCCACGAGAGTGAAATCACGTTCACTGTCACAGCAGGGTCTTCCCCACGCTTCTCTATAAGTTAACTTACTCCAGGGAGGAGCGAGCGGGAGCAAGAGGTAGCGGTCGCCAGTCCAGGATCAAGCACGCTCTACTCCGTGACTCTGGGATTTCGGACAAGCGTTCATAATCTCTGCAAAGCGCACCCTAACTAGCAGGTTTCCAGGCCAGGCAGGATCTCCAAGGCGCATCCAGCAGTCCCGGAGCCCAACACTAACATCTCCTTGGGTCCCTTCAAGCTGCTTTGCCTCCTCCTCCTCCTCCCTGGGTTTAGCAGCTCAGTCAGTGCCTGAGACGGCTCGGACGGATGTCACGGTTAGAGAGATGCGTGCCCTGCGAACAGCAGGCAACCTCATCCCCACTCCCAACGTCAGGAGGGTGTGCGAGTCCTCCAGCTGTGGAAATCACTCTTTACAGCCAGATGTTTTGCAGAATAAAAGCAGGGTAAGAGTAAAGTATAACTTAAGCAAAACCTCAGAGCGACACATTCGGTATAAACAAAATCAGGACAGCAAGAAGCTAACAGTAGATGCGTTTCACAGCTTTTCAGACATGTTAAGTCTAACTTTTTCAGCACAAAAAATTCAGCATTTCAGTCCAATACCAAAAGTATTTGGTACACAAGCGTTTTAGCCAGTAGCGCTGCTAAAGCATTTGGAGAGTGTCTTCCACACTGGCTTCCAGCACCAAGCACCGCCAGCCTTCCCCAGAAAACACAGCACGCAAGATAAACTCCTCAGTTTGGAAACGAACTCCTGCCAGGCTGTGATGCCACATTCCCACTGGAACAGCAAAGCAGCATGCGGAGCCCAGCCTCTCCAGGCAAAAGACCCCAAAAGACAGGTAGTCACCACGGCCACCAGCCCATGGCCACTTCCCAGAAGTACTGCGAGCTCCTCACGCTTTCTGCAAGGCAAATGTTTAAATATTTAACACTTCTAACATGCAAGTTTAAGCAGTTCTGCTTTTTAAAAGCCTGCTGCAGACAGAGATGGGGAAAGATGTGCCCCAGACGGCGACTTCGGGGAGGCACACCCTCAGCCCTCACTCCGAAAATTAAACGCCGGGTGATGCAAAGCCTGTCGCAGCACTTGCTGCTGCTCCGTTTGCATGCGCTGCTCAGTCAGGTGCACAGATAAATTCCAAGTTTAAGACGCATTAAAACCTGAGATTAATCTTTTTCGTTCCGCCTAGAGCTGTTTTCCTTTATCTACTACAGCGTTAGGAAACCCTAGACATTTTGCAGAGAAAATAAAAGCACGACAAGTCATTGCAGGGCAATCCCTGGCACGCGCTCGCAGCCAGCACCCCAGTGGCAGCCAGCAGAGCAAGCGGCAGGAGACACCCTTACCTCTCCTCCTCCTCTTCTCCCCTTCTTCTCCTCCTCCTCTCCTCTCCTCCTTTACCTCTCCCTTCTCCTCCTCCTCTCCTCCTTTACCTCACCCTCCTCCTCCTCTCCTCCCTTACCTCTCCCTCCTCTCCCTCCTCCTCCTCCTCTCCTCCCTTACCTCTCCCTCCTCCTCCTCCTCTCCTCTCTTACCTCTCCCTCCTCCTCCTCTCCTTTACCTCTCCCTCCTCCTCCTCTCCTCCTTTACTTCTACCTCCTCCTCCTCCTCTCCTCTCTTACCTCTCCCTCCTCCTCCTCTCCTTTACCTCTCCCTCCTCCTCCTCTCCTCCTTTACTTCTACCTCCTCCTCCTCCTCTCCCCCCTTACCTCTCCTCCTCCTCCTCTCCGGGGCGCTGGAGCCGCTCCGCGCCGGCCGAGCCCCGCTGCCCCCGCCCCGCCCCTCGAGGGGAGGTCGCTTCCCGGGATGCGGCCGCGTCGGAAGAGGATGCGTTGGGGACACTCACAGGGACAGGGGCACTCACAGGGAACAGGGATGGGGCATCCCCCCCAACAACTAGCTTTTGTTCTTTTATTGCTTGGCACTTAGGAACAGGAACCAGTGAGATATAAAGCTTTTAGGCAAGCAAACTTTTTTTTTTATTATTATTTAAAAAAAAAAACCAAACAAACCCAAAACCAAAAACAAACCACCCAAACAACTTTTACCTTTCATGTTTTAAATTAAATGCGTTTTGCATTGCTAGCTCTCGGCTGGTCCAGCCAAACGGCGACACAGAGCTTGTATTTTGGTTTATGTACTTATTTTATGGATGTCTTAAAAACCACCAGAAGCTCATGAACAGAGCAATGAGGATCCAGATCTATTCAGCCTTAGTCTGTGCTGAAGGAAGATGCTGCGGGCTATTTCACCCCACAGTCCCCCCCCAAAAAAAAAAAAAGGAGAAGTGGTCTGAATGGGTGGTAAATACAGAGCTCAGAGCTGCTCCGTATTGTAATATATCGCGTTACCTCGACAATTAATCCCTGTCTGCTCCAGAGGAAACACGGACAGACATCTGCTACCAACCAGGAAGGCACAAGCCACAGAAACATCACGTCCTACGTTGCTGCTGATGCAACGCACAGGAGCAGACTCAATCACCAAAAAGGTTAAGTGGGATTTCCAAAACCTAATCACATCTTTCAGAAATTTCTGTTCCTCTAAGTCCATAACGTTTGAGCCCTCCCGTTGCTAAGAGGAAAGGATGTCACTTACTAATAAACACAATAGTGGAATTAGTGAGGAATTTGAAGAACCCGTGACCGTTCTAAAAATTAAAAATACTTGACCGATAGGGTCATGGGGCTTTTTTGTTTCTTTTCAAAAATGACGTCAGCCAGGGAAGCGAGTCATCGCCTGGTCCCATTTCTTGACCATCACCTGAAAATTTAGCTTCCAGCTGTAAAGTTTCGAGAGAGGTATAAAAAAAACCCCAAAACCAAAACAACCCAACCCCAAAGCCACAACCTACTCAGGATGGTAAGTGTAATGAAAACCAAAGTAGAGGGTTTTACACCCGGAATTGCAGCTGCAACTTAAAAGGAAAGAAGTTGGCTTGAAAAACACCTTTGCAGCCCCCGGAGGCCAGGCTGCCTGCGCATCGCAGGGGGCGTAGGGGAGAGCGACTCTGACTCTGCTCCCACTTATCGCACCGGTCCCCGGTGCAGGGAGCCCAGCCACTGCTCCGGCCCAAGCCAGCGACTGCCTCCAGCCCACCCATGCTCGGGGCAAACACGCAACAAAACTGAAGAAAAATTTTCAGGAAGTTTAGCCCCTCCACTTTTTCGCTGTATGAGTGAGCACGTTGCACAGTATAAATTCATCCTGGAAGGTTTAGGAAGGGCTGAGGCTTTGGGGCTTGGCGGGTCCTGGGGGGAGCGTGCCAAAGCCCGGCTCCCGAAATAGGTTGTGACTTCTGTCAACGGCAGAGCCGCTGCGGGAGCAATGCCTGCTTTTGGGAGGGAAAAGAAAAACCTCCTCTCCACGTCGCTGGGACAGAAAAGCAGGACCTGCAGGTGTGCAGGTGGCAGATTCACGCTGCGGAAGCAGACACCTAAAAGCCACCAGCCTTCAAAAGCCACCAGCTCTTCACACCTCCGCTTCATCATTTCTTCCAGGTAAGTTTAATGCACCCTAATAGCTAAACGCTATTGCCATTCCCTCTGCCGGGAAGGGAAAGCGCATTGCTGCCTGCTGTCCCCGGTCAGCACAGTGAGAAGTTTAACCGATACACGCACAGGGCACGTGAAATACCCGTCTGCCTCATTTGCAAAGGATCAGCGATAGCCAGTTTTTCCACCGCTTTCAGAACACTCTGCTCTCCAAATACTCCAAATCCAGTCCTGTCGGTCCAACCTGCAATTACACTCGAACCTAAAATAGCTCTGCGGCAGTGCCAGCACCACTCATCCCCACGTCATGCCCCGAGACCGGCCGCGCCGGGGTGTGGCGATGGCAGGCAGCGGACGCGCAGCTCCCCGGGCACTCCCAGCCCACTTCCTCCAGCACGGCCCGTCACACGCCGCTCCCCACGCTCTTCCAAAATAGGAAGTTTTATGGTCAAGCCAGTGTACCAGTGCATTTTCCCCTTCCTCCCTCTTTAAGAAAGCCTTTTAGGGGAGCACAAGATGCCCGAGGTGCTCAGATGTTAACTCTGCTCAGGTGACATGTCCCTCCCCTGCACGGAGCATCAGGACCAAGGTTTACGCACAAGGAAGACTTGCAGCACTGACAGGATCCCTCCAGCATATCGTTGCGCAAGGAGACATCTCCTCCCCAGCTCCAGCTGCCAAGTTTCGCTGGGAGGCCACCAATGCGTATTTGCCCTCCAGAGGTTACTCAACGAGGGCTGTGGGAGCGGCAGCCGCTGCCTCCCAGGTGACGGGGGAGCAGAGAGGGTAAACCCAGGAGTCACCTTGTCCCTCTCCTCTCACTACTAGCCCTCAAGAACAGACCCTCCGGCAAAGCACTGGGGGAGGATGGGAGCACATCCAGTCCTCGGCTTCATCCAGCTTCGGCTACAGTGGACTCCCCAGTGAGTCCCACCGCCCAGGAGAGGACAACCACCTCCTCCTGGGCACCAGGATTTCCTGCCCGCTCCAGAAGCGGCCTTTTCCACCCCTAGTTAGCAACGCCAAGAGACGCCACGCTGACATTGTAGTGATAGGACGAGGGGGAATGGATCTAAACTGCAAGAGGGGAGACTGAGATGAGATCTGAGGCAGAAACTCTTGGCTGTGAGGGCGGTGAGCCCCTGGCCCAGGTTGCCCGGAGAAGCTGTGGCTGCCCCATCCCTGGAGGGGTTCAAGGCCAGGCTGGACGGGGCTTGGAGCAACCTGGTCTGGTGGGAGGTGTCCCTGCCCAGGGCAGGGGGTGGCACTGGGTGGGCTTTAAGGTCCCTTCCAGCCCAAACCATTCCATGATTCTATGAATACTGGAAGCAGTACATGACAACTAATGAAACCCACGGCAATGCACAAGTCCCTGGGCGTGCTACGCCAGCCCTAGTGATTTCTGTGAATGGTTTTGCCTGCAGGCACCTCTAGCTCCTGCCTAAAAAAGCTGTTTACTGGGATATAGCCAGTTCCACTGCCATCCAGCCAAAGGGGTGTAGGACATGCTGGCCCCCTCCAGCATCCCCATGCTAGAGAAACCCCCCCTGGCCAGAGGGCTGGGACACACCAGCCTCAGGAGATCCAGGAGGGGCAAAGGTGGCTCAGCCTCCTGCCTCTGCCCGGCCCTGCCTGCTCTGGTGCTGCATAGCAAGCATTTTCAGGACCATCTCCCCTCCTTTAAAAAAAAAAAAAAAACCAACAGAAAAAGTACCTCGGTGGAAGAGAAACCAGGTGACCTCAATAGTCTACTCCATCAGAAAGAAAACACCACACTCTCTTCAGTTGTGACCAACTGCAGAATGCATTCCGTCAATGTAAACAGCTATGGAAGGATTTGTCAACTGAGGATGAGGCATTTGACCTTCACTCCTCAATTTATCAGTCTTTTTAAAGAAAAAAAGATCCACCTTTGCTAGATTTCTCCCCTAGAAGCTTCTTGAGCTGCTCTTTCAGCGAGCCTGTCATCAGGAAGAAAGCAAGACATTAGTCAAGCTCATATTTATTTAATAAAAAGCTTACATATGCAGTCGAGACTGAAAGTTAGTCTTTATTTAAAAAACGCTTGCAAACTAGAGTACGATTTTGCAGTGCAAAACAGATCTGAGGACCTGAGGACCCGCCTGATTTACCCTGTGCTCCAACAGCGCTCGGCTTAGTAATTAACTGACTCGTTATTCACAGCTCGGAGCAGGGAGCCTTGCAGGCACCAAAGGAGCCAGCAAGTATGCCCAGAACACCCGGGAAAGGATCTCTCGCGTCTCGCTATTTCATAAGGACATCGGAGGCTCCACTGATGTCAGCTCCAGGAAATGAGCCACCAGCAGATGATGCCGGAAGCAGGCTTTATATTTAGTACTGAGTCACCCACTTTATTAAATTCGAAAGGCACAAAAGGTGGGTGCGGAGAGGGAATATGTGGAAAAAAAAATGAACAAGTTATTCCCTTGAGATCACGGGCAATGGGGAGTCTCGGGTTGGGTGGGGGTTTTTTGTAAAGGGAGAGAGAAACTAAAGATGACCTGGGAACCCTTTCTGGACTTTCACTGGAAAAAGCAGTTGCCGGATCCACTGCGCTCCCCAGGGCAGAAGCCAGAGCCGAAGGCGCTGCCGGGGTTTGCGGTACCATCACGGTTTGCTGGGGTCGGTGCCGCGGGCAGGTCTCAGGCCTCGCAGGGCACCACCAGTTCCAAGGCGCTTCCACAGCCTTTCTGCTACGTCACCGTTGAGCCAAAACAGAGGCCACCCGACCCACCAGGGGGGCACCTTGCACCTATCACACCCCAAAGAAAACGCTTTTCTTTGGGTGATGACAATGGCGTGAGCTGAAAGCTGATGAAGACAGAAGCACGCTGACCTGGATGCACAGTAAAACTGCACCCAAGTAGGGCAGACGTCACTGCAGGCTGCCATCCAAAGGCCACCCTGTCCCTGTCCTTCTCCCCCTCAGCGTTTTGGTCCCCCCATCCCGGCTCGCTGTGGGGCCAAAGGGGCATCAGCACAGGGAAGGAGGGACCCCCCCTTGCGCGGCACCCCAGTTAGACCAGCTCAGCCCCACCACAGACCAGGCCGCTGGAGAAAGGGTGGCACTAGGTGTGGCAGGAGGATCTTGCAGGCACAAATGTACCTTTCCACCTTGGACCTCAGCTGCCCTGTTTGTCCATCACCCAGGCTAGTCCTTGACATGGCTTAGGCAATCCTCTGCTCACCTGGAGAAGATGCTCCATGCAACCACCCACCGTAAGTCACTACTCAGTGACTTCATAGTGCTTTACACCAGAATTGCGCTATTGCGGAACACAAGTGACTGTCTGACCAAGACTTCTGAATGGGGAAGCTGTTCTGATCCATTTTCTGGCAACATCCAGTTTAGACACATTTACAATTGAGAAATACAAAGCATTCACGTGGACTGCATCCTCACGGAATAAGCTTCAGAATAATTTGCAAAAGCTGCAATCCGTAGGAATGTAGTTCTTTGTACCATGGTCTCTTCACATACACAAAATGGAAAGTTTTAAGAGACACCAAAAAACCAACCTGAACTGCAGATTGTACCACAATGTAAGTGACAGGAGTACAGATTTGTTCCCGTGTTTTCATACAAGTCCATCACAAGACTTTCCACTTTCTGTCAACGATAAATACTCTGCAGCCTGAGCAGCAGCAACAGCTCTGCAAAGTTTTCAGCTACTTGAGCCAGATTTTTCCCCTGAGAAGACTCACTCTCCAAATACTAAAACATAAATACCGTTACCAAAGCCAAGCACTGTATCTCATTTTGGTTTAAAAAGTCAACAGCAAACAAGAGCTATCTCCAATGCCAAGCACCACCAGTGACTTGTGTACAGAAGCAGCCTATTAGATTACTAATAAAACTGGCGTAATCTTCAAAATAAGATTACAACAGCAAAAAGGATGTGGCTCGAAAAACAAATGCGTGGACTGTAGCAAGACTGGCAATTATGCAGATACGGAGGTCAAGGGACTGCTTAATATCTTCCACCTGTGCAAGAAGAGGTTATACCACCGCAGTCACAACCTGCCCCAACCAGCAAATTTAGCCAACTGTTGACCACTGTCCAGACCAGTCTGCTGCCGGGCTAGTGGGGAGGCTGTGGGAGACTGCCACTGGGTGGCTCTTCAGTCCCACACAACTCACCTGCGGGTCACCTCCCCGCTATCAGAAGTGCTGGGGAGTCAAGGCAAAGCTGGTACAGTCACAGCCCGAGCCGGGCAGCAGCCCACCTGCCCAGCCCGAGAGGGTCTTTAAGGAGTCACTGGTATCTCATCTGGAGAGTCTGCCAGGGGCTGGAGGTAGAAGATTTCGGTACACGGCTCATCATGTTATGCAAGTACGCCTGCGAATTTAGTGGGGTTGAACTAGTCCGGAATCTCCTCTCAAGGGACCTTGACCTTACTGCGTCCAGCTCTGGAGCCCTCAGGACATGAAGGACATGGACCTCTTGGAGCGGGGCCAGAGGAGGCCACGAAGATGCTGGGAGGGCTGGAGCCCCTCTGCTGTGAGGACAGGCTGAGAGAGCTGGGGAGGTTCAGCCTGGAGAAGAAAAGGCTCCGGGGAGACCTTCCAGCCCCTTCCCGTCCCTGAAGGGGCTCCAGGAAAGCTGGGGAGGGGCTGTTGGCAAGGGCAAGTAGCAATAGGACGAGGGGCAATGGTTTAAACTAGAGCAGGGTGGGTTTAGACGAGACATGAGGAAGAAGTTCTTTCCACTGAGGGTGGTGAGACACTGGCCCAGGTTGCCCAGAGAGGGGGTGGAGGCCCCATCCCTGGACATCCAAGGCCAGGCTGGATGAGGCTCTGAGCAACCTGATCTAGTTGAAGATGTCCCTGCTCACTGCAGGGGGTTGGACTAGATGGCCTTTAGAAGTCAACCCAACACATTCTGTGATTCTATGAAGCTTTTCCTGGTATTTAGCTCATGCTTGCTTTTGCTAGCTTCCCCACTAACTCCTCCTTTTGTCTCAGACCCCAACAGAAAATCTTCTGTACAATGGACCTTCTGGAGAGGCTAACGTCAGGGGCTCCCACCACCACGGCACTCTCTTCAGGTGTGTAGGAAGGTGAGGTAGAGCTGGATTACCGCTCACGCATACACTGCAAATTGTCACCCATGGCCTTCAGGTCCCTAGAGTGCAATCTTCACCGTACAGCTCATTACACTGTTAATGAGTAACCTGTCTCACATTTTCCAGCCCGTAAAAACCAGCTACTAGTAGCAGACTGATCTCTATGCTGTGAAGCCAGTCTTTGCTCTGACTGCAGATTTCTTACACTCTCAATCTGTTGCTGCTGCTGAGTTTAATGCTTTATGAATTAGTTTTAAGAAACCCTCATCCTTCCAAATAAAAAATAAAAAAAAAATACATCTACAGATTCTACATAAAGCCAAGACCAAGCAAGGCACGCCATTCGATAGAAGCCATGAAGCAACTGTGCAGGTAGGAAGGGAAGATCTATAGCTGGGAGCAATACCATCACAAGGTACAGCACGAATTACACCAGAGGTCCACATGCTGATGAAGAATATTAGCTATTAGCTACGAGTGTTACACGTGAAAGTGCAATACCTTGCCATGTGCCAAGTTGCTATCAACGCAACGCACAAGCCTTAATTGCTGAAGTGAATTATTGACCAGTCCTGGTTGTCAAGGCTCTTGCCTAACAGGGGGTTCCAAGGGCACCAGCACAGGGCAGAATCTTACTCCACTTCCCGGCTTTCCAAGACCTTCAGAAGCCAGGGAGCAAAGGGACCAACTAAAACAACTCCATATAACCCAGAAAAATGGTATATACCCCCTAGAGAAGGGGGAGATGGGGAGGGAGGTATAAAAGGTCTTGCCATTAGCGGTGGATCTAACTAAAGCAGGCTGGGCACTGCCATACCCAGCCGGCCTCTGGACGGCTACGGTAACTTCCAGGAGCTTCTTAGCTGGGCAGAAGCAATGTAAGTTTTTCAAGTTTTGAACAAGAAGTCTGACTACACTGCCTTTGCTCGAGCATTTGGTTTATATAAAACGGTGGCAAGAGCCCAGCTGGAAATGAGATCAACAAGAACGTTACAAAGGGGTGGGCAGCAGAAGGGCAGGATTGCACTGGAACCTCCCATCCGTGTCCCCAGGGAAAACTCAGTCCCGACCTCTGCCAAACAGCGCAGAAAGGAACAGGCTAAAGTTTAGGTCAGGCATTAATGAAAATATTTTGAATAAGTGGCCTTAATGTCTCTATACTTATGGAAAGGTGAATTCTACCTCAGTGAGGATTCAGAAACTTGCTTATTACTTCCAGGACCACGGAGACACATGAACGCATTTGTAAACGCATTTCCATTTGTTCTCTATTCACCTCCTTCAAAGTGCTGCCATCTCAGAAAGCTCCTAAAAGCGGGGGGCCAACCTTCTCCCCGCTTGTCTGCGCAATACCAGTCATAATGAGATAACTTTACATACACCTACAAACACCCTATGTATTCCCTAAGATAAAAGTCCTCGCAATCCATTCTTGGAGGCAAAAACGTTTTGTGCAGAATTCAGGAAGAAAAAGCTTAATTGCGATATTGCTTTGGAACTCACTTCCTTTATTTCTGTGACCAGATGGAGACAAGCACCTTGTTCTCTGCTGGGTCAAGGAAATGTTTAACTTCAGGATTTATAGCGGAATATAGATACGTATATAGCACTGCAGCTGCTCGGCAGTTCCAGTGGAGACAAACACTGTTTTAACGCAAGGAAAACAGCGCCGGGCTGGAGCATCGGCCTGCTCATCAGCGTCCTGCTGCAGGGGCTCCGAGGCAGGAGAGCATCCAAGCCTGTCCTCGGGACCAGACTCAGCATCCTGGAATCTCAAAACCACAGCCCTGCTCCAAACCCAAACAACGCTCCACAGACCCTTCCCGGCTGATTAGCAGGAAGGAACACAAGATTGCGATGGCAGCGTAAACAAGGACCCGGGATTTATGATCTCTCCAACGCTGTTGAGCAAGCGACCCAGCTGAAGCGCTGCTTCACAAACTGTGAATGCCAATTACAGGGATGGGTAGCTCGACTTCAAGTTTCCACTTGGTTAGTGCTGTTCTGGACACACTGAGAACTTTGGTGCTGGCCCAGCAGTTTCGCCTGCCGGGAGGGGCTGGCCTGAGCTCTCCCAGAAAAACGGGGACGCGCGGAAAACCTCATCCACCATCCCCGTCCTTCCCAGCAGGGCAGAGTCAAAGGCAGCAAGGTCAGTAACCCTTCCACCACCTGCCATCTAACCCAGAGCAGGTACAAGCTTCTGTTATCCAAGGTCTTCAACCTACGTTTTAAACATCTTGTGCCTTCAGGTCTGGAGAGCCATAATTTAATCCCCAACATATTGTCAAAAAATCAGTCCCATATATATAAATTGAGTGCAGAATCGCATGCCTTCCTATTTTCCTTCTAGTAACAAAATACTTTTCATATGTTGATCTTCAGGAGAAAAAAAAAAGCGAGGGAGAACAAAGGGGATTTTTCTTAAGCTTTGTTTCCCACCACCTCAATGAGACGCAACAATTTCAGTAGGAATCTAAGAGGACATCCCTAGAGCTCTGCAATTGATTCTTTTTTTTTTTTTTTTTTTTCCCCCCCTAGCAAAACAGTCTCCCCATCATCTGGAGCCAAGGCAACAGAAGCAGTTCTAGCAAACAGACCTCTGGCAGGAGCTGCAGTGACGGGACGCAGGGCAGGGGCAGGATTACCGACTGCCCGCTCCGCCGCCGCCCCGGCGGTCACCGACACCTCCAGCAAAACACGGCATCGCCTCCTTCAGCAGCCGATATTGGAACCACCGACACAGGTTTCTTCCGAGGATATTCAGCCTGTCTCATCTCCCAGAGTATCAGATTTTCTTCTTTATGCTTTTTCCCCAAATCGGTGTCTTGCAGGTTTTTCCTTGTCTTGGCCTGGCCCTGCCACGGGCTATAGTTCACACTGCCTTGTTTTTATACAGTTCCTGTATTTATGCAATTTTAAAAAGCAGCCTAAGCTAACATTTTTTCAAGAAGAATTCAGCTTCCTCTAGCAAAAAAAAATGTCTGTAGTAAAGATTTAACTGCAGGAGTCAGGTTTTTTCACTTTAAGAATTTGAGATATGAACAAATAGCCCCTTGACTTGCAGCTGAAGTGAAAACATGCAGCCGAGTTAGACAAAGGCTGAAGGCTCTGTCCCTAGGGTTTGGGAGAAACAAAATCCTTTTACCGTCCTCCTACAGCCAGTTTCACGACTGTTTACAAAGGTTTTATAAGACAGACAATATTTTGCCTTCTTTTTTTTTTTTTTTTTTTTTTTTACAGTCTAGTCTAGCACAGAAGAACCAGAAACAGAACAAGCCAAGGCACAGTCTGCAAGAATTGGAGAGAAAAAGGCATTTTGGAGAGACATTTGATCAACAAGGTCACATAAACCATTCCAGGCGCACAGAGCACACTGGTAATCCACAGTCGTGTAAGAGGCAGCGGGCAGAAGCCCCCTGCCCTCCTCCCATCCCGGGGGAGCCTGCTGGTGGCTGCCATTGGCTACCAGCCTGTAAAACAACTTGCCGCCTCACACAAGCATGGCCACGGACAGCGGAAAACAAATTACAACAACACAAGAAGTCAACAGTTGAGGTTCAGGAGGCAGAGAACAGATGCCCAGAGCAAGGAGACACTTGACTCTTCCCTTCTGCTATCCCATGGCCGACCACTAAGACTTGCCCGAGAAGGCTTGGCTTTGAGGCTCGGCTTTTGCAATAGGCAGTGGGGGGAATGAGATCACCACACCAGATACCGGTCAACCTCTTGCCCCTAAAGTTTTTTTTCTGTTTTATAAGAAGAGGGAGGAGTGTGGAGCTCAGGTCTGGACAGACAGGGCTGAGCTGTCTCCTGGCCTTTGTACTTCTCCCTGCAGCACTTGAGCTGGGGCATACTCAAGCTGGCAGCCTCATGCCTACTGCAGCCCCAGAACGTTGCTGTTCTATTTGCTGGGCATCAAAACACCGGTCACCATGAAGGCAAGAAGAGAAAAGGCTGTGTTTTTAGGCCAGGATTGCTATCTCCCCTCGAACGCATGGCCTCCAGCCATCGGAGCAGCACACGTGCCCTTTCTCCCCCAGCTCCCTGCCAAGCTCATACAACCAGCTAGCAGAGCAGCTGTAGGAAGCACTTCCCTTCCTCTGCCCTTCCATCCTAGAGCTAGTGACCTGCAAGCCTGCTGGACCTTCTTCCATGAAAGCACCTCCCCATCCAGGAACCCCTTCCATCCCCAAACACTCCCCTCCAGAGAGCAGAGCCTCGGCGTCCTCCGGCCACCCATGAGACACCTTGCTATCACTCTAAGGTGTCACCATCACGGCTAATGAAGCATAAGAGCTTCTGAGAGTATTTTCCTAACAGCTGCCTAAGCCAAGATAGACATTTAAGGACTCAAAAAAGGCCTTGACTCCTTCCTGCCCCTGAGGCTCAGTGACACGGCATCCATTCCTCTCTTCATCCCATCCAGCCAACTCTCTCCACTAGTAAGGATGGACCACGTGTGACCATGGGCTCTTTCCAGGCTGCTGGACTACAGAGCCTGTGGTCTGCAGTTTTCAACTCTTTCAGGTTCGGCAAGAAGCATGGCTAAACCTTTACTCAATATCTACGAAGACTCCATGGCTGGCAGTCAGACAGTTGGCCGTACACCTCCCTGACACCAGTCACCTTAGCGCTTTTGGATTAATTAGCAGCAAACAGATTTTCTGAGGTATTTTACAGCTGAAGGGCTTCCTGTGGCTGCCAGCGCCCCAGAAACCAAGATGTAAATGTGTTCTGTAGAGTTTTCAGCCTGCTGAAAAGAAAGGCTATTTTTAATTCAAGCCTACGTAGGGTGGGGCTCAGTTTCCAACCAGGCCAAAAAGCCACTATAATCCACAAGACCAACGTCTGGCAACCTTCGCTTACAGGCTGATGTCTGTTCTATTTTGGGGATGGGAGGAATTTAGAATAAAAAGATATATAAATTAAAAACAAAGGAGGCTATGAAAAGTGAATAGAGGGAAGGGCCAGACTTATCCTGTGTATTTTGGTCTAAAGCACAGGGCTCTGAAAGAACACAAATCAGAATTACTTTATTTTCCATTTCCTACGGCAGTTTATAAAGTATAACATGGGCTGGGAAGAGCAAAGCCCCAGTGTATTTTGTCCATGAGGAAAAGCCAACCTCTGGCTCCCTGCACAGCAGTGAGACCCTTGAGAGGATGAGGCAGGAAAACGGTCACCAGCCACAAACGCACCACCAGGATCCTATATGAGAAGGTTTCCAATCTCAGATACCAACACAACAGCTGTTGGGACATCTTGTTCTTTTGTGATGTTGGGACTGCAAAAAAAGGCAAAGCAGAGCCACCAAACTCACCTGAGGATTGTAAAAATAAGAGAAATTTTGCTTATTTAGGGTTTATGGCTCACAGGCAACCAACCCGCTAAGAGCAGAGAGGTTTCGTATGCTCTCAGCACCTAACTAAGCCCAAGATCACACAGACTTCCTACATAAATATACAACCAGGTTTTATTTGTTGCAGAGACTGTCTCAACTTGGCATTCAAGCCAACTCAACACAGCCATTTACTTCACCATATTAACCCCACCTTCCTTGCAGCACACAGGTCATTGGGCGAAGAGGGTACATGTAGCTTCTCTCACTGTCTTCAGATGCCCCTTTAACATCCATCCATCCATCCATCCACAAACTGTGAAACACACACAAAGGCATCAGCGTCTCTAGAGCACCTTCTCCACCTGACCCGCGCTGGATTATTAACCCCACTCCAGAAGTCTGCAACCACTTCTCTTGGCAGAACACAGAAAGGGCAGAAGAGAAGAGACGGTACACTGGACTAAGTGGAGGACTAGCAACGACCACCCTCAAGCACTGCTGTCATTTCAGCCATCGACTTCTTAGGAAAAAAGCCAGGACCTAAGCAACGCTGTGAAATTCAATCCAGATTTTATAAGCACAGCAGCAAGACTGGATGCTGAATGCCTAACGCTAGATAATAAGTTCGTGGCCAACCTCACTTCTTCCTTCCTTGTTCCACCAGTAAGCGACAGCACCAACTACCTGCTCGTTCACTTCCACCACTACGGGCAGTATGTGATGGGGAAACAGCAAATGAGGCAGCAAACTATTTTCAGCTTTAAAAAGAAAAAACAAAAAAGCTTACTTCAAAACATCAGAAATTAGGCCTCCTGCAGAGACACTACACCTTATCTTCTCTTGAAGATCACAGCAACAGACTCTCTTCCCAGCTATACAGTGGGGACTCGCAGCAGCATCTGTGAGCTGTCACTCCTTTTACAGGAACAAAAAACCTACTGAAGAGGCAGGAGAAACAGCTGTAAGCATTTCAGGGAAGGAAATGAGACAAGGAGACTGGTTAGAAGCACATGGCCCATATGGATTGACATGAGCAATCAGCAGCACTCCTAACCAGAGCTTCCCATTCCGACAGTTGTCCTGCTCCCCACATCCTCAGATGCATGTCAAACCAATAATTATTTTATTTCTTCCATACTGAATCCCAAATGTCAGCAGTGCACAGGCCGCTGCGCCCTGCAGAGACAGTCTGGATGTTGCAGGAGGAGCCGGTTCTCCCCCAGGAACGTGCACGTTGCCCCACGGCTCCGGGCACTGGAGAGCACGGGCCAGCCGGCGCAGGGGGACACAAGGAAGGGGACATCAGGCAAGCAGCCCACCTCGCCCTGAAAGGTGGAGATAAACTAACAGGAATCAATCAGCAAAACGAGCAAAAGGGAAAGAATCTCGATGGCTCCATCTCTGCTGATAGCAACTCTGCTGGGGACACGGAGGCTGCCTCACCTCTTCATCATCACGCCACTCAAACCCAGTGACAAAACCAGCTCTGAGCAGCCCAAGTGTTACCCCACAACGCCCAGACGTGAAACACGAGCTGTCAGAGGAGCACACACGATAGAATTCTTCCAAGCGGGCCAGACAGGACTTGCTTGTCATTCTTGGCATTTCTAATCTATTACCAAAAAAGCCAACAGATTACAGATTCCCAGGAGGCCGGCAGATGCCACAGCGACTGAGCGCACTGGCCATGCACAGCACCGGCCACAGCAGCTCAGCACCCCATCCAGGGAGGTCCAGACCCCTCTGATGGGAACAGAGCTGCCGGGAGAGGTGGATCAGACAGCACGGGCAGCCCTGCTGTCAGGGCAGCTGCCACCAGCAGGACCGATGCCAGATGTGCCCACCACAGGGAAGAGCTCCATCACCTCCAACGCCACCACCTCCGGATCAAACAGCGCGGTATCAGCAGAGGGCAGATGGGCACGTCCTCTTCTCCCACCTCCTCTCCAGCCCTTTTAAGTGCAGACTTCTGTCTTCCAGCTCTGCCGATTCATCGCGCTTTCTCGCTCAGCCAGTGTGAGGAGACGGGTTGCTCTGTACACGGCTGGCGGATCACAGCGGGTGCACTGACACCTTATCACACAGCGTCACACCAAATACCTGAAACCTCAGGGCTGGGCTCCGCAACCACAAACACTCACAAGTTCCATCTTTTGACTGCAATCAAATCATAGAATCATAGAATAGAATCATAGAATCATAGGGGTGGAAGGGACCTCTGGAGATGACCCAGTCCAACCCCCTGCCAGAGCAGGGTCACCCACAGCAGGTGGCACAGGAACGCGTCCAGGCGGGTTTGGGATGTCTCCAGAGATGGAGGCTCCACCACCTCTCTGGGCAGCCTGTGCCAGGGCTCTGCCACCCTCACAGCAAAGAAGTTCCTCCTCATGTTCAGGTGGAACTTCCCATGGTCACATTTGTGCCCGTGACCCCTTGTCCTGTCCCTGGGCACCACTGAGAAGAGCCTGGCCCCATCCTCCTGACACCCCCCCTTTCAGTATTTATAAGCGTTGATAAGGTCCCCCCTCAGTCGTCTTTTTTCCAGACTGAAGAGCCCCAAATCCCTCAGCCTTTCTCCATCAGAGAGGTGTTCCAGTCCCCTCAGCATCTTGGTAGCCCTTTGCTGTCCCCTCTCCAGCAGTTCCCTGTCCTTCTGGAACCGGGGAGCCCAGCACTGGACACAGCACTCCAGCTGTGGCCTCCCCAGGGCAGAGCAGAGGGGGAGGATGACCTCCCTCCACCTGCTGGCCACACTCTTCTTGATGCCCCCCAGGGTGCCATTGGCCTTCTTGGCCACAAGGGCACATTGCTGGCCCATGGCCATCCTGTTGTCCCCCAGGACTCCCAGGTCTCTTTCCACAGAGCTGCTCTCCAGCAGGTCACCCCCAACCTGTCCTGGTGCAGGGGGTTATTCCTCCCCAGGGGCAGCACCCTGCACTTGCCCTTCTTGAATTTCATAAGGTTCCTCTTTGCCCAGTTCTCCAGCCTGTCCAGGTCTCTCTGGATGGCGTCACAGCCTTCTGGTGTGTCAGCCACCCCCCCCCTCCCAGCTTTGTGTCATCAGCAAACGTGCTGAGGGTGCACTCTATCCCCTCGTCCAGGTCATTGATGAATATATTGAAGAGGACTGGAATCACCTCTTCGATCCTCAATTGGAAGGGTGGGCACCCATCACAGTCCATAGGCAGCACCCCCAGCCCAGGAGGCGTGCCAAGGGAGACTGGGTGGGCTGGGGGCTACAGCAGACGGGACAGGAGGATTTCTGACAGCTGGGATGCCCTGTCCCCAGCCTGATGGCATAGTGTGGTGATGCCACCCAACCAGGCTCATGCTGCTTGCTGGTAAAGCAGAGGAAACCTCCACCTAACCTAGCCCTTCCCTGGGGAAAGGGACCTGCACAAGCCAGGAGGCTTCACAGGCCATGCTGCAGCTCTCCAAACGAACCTCACAGCACAGAATGTGATGGAGAGGCGTTATCATTGCCTCCGCTTCACAAAAACCCGGCCTAGAGGCAGGAAGCACATCCAGGGCAGGAACACTGGTTAGGATGGGCAGGACAGGCCTGACCCGTCACCTACAGCATCAGCGCTGAAGAGCACGAAGCAGGCAGCTGCTAAGACTGACGCTGTGATAAATGCTGTTGTGCCTGAGCACCCCCCGCCCCACACCCACTCCCGGCACAGACCACGCCGGGGATGCCTACTCTTAGGTCCCTGCCATCCAATAAACCCAAGCGGGACGGTACACCCATAATGGACACCCAAAGCGTGCGGAGCAGGGAACACAACAGTAGCGCATTCATGGGCAGCGGTCACATGGCCGAAAGCGATTACAGCCGCCCAGTCACTGTCAGCTGAGCCGCCGCTGCCCAGAGGGCCGCCAGGAGGGACAGTCCACACCGTTTCTCCCAGGCAGCGCCCAGACGTCAGGCCATCACCCTTCGGTCACGAGATCGCACCTCTCGCCCTTCCCACCTACTCGTCTACCAGCAGCAGGAGCAGCAGGTACCTCCGGGCATCCTGGGAAAGTGCTTTCATCAGGGAAAGCGGGTTGCGTGTTAGAGCCTGAGCGACACTCTGGGGTGGTCAGAGGGGAAACGGTCCTTCCACGCCCTCCCCCAGCAGCACCGCAGGCAGAGCTCAGCCAGGACCTCCTCACCACCGCCACGGCTGCTTGCGGAAGCGCCCAGTCCCCAAATGCCAACAGGAACGTGGGTGCAGAGATACCAAGAGATGCCTATCGAAGGGTTTGGGGAGCCAGGACAGGAAAGAGCAAGGTGATATTGTGACAACATTCATTAGAGTAACCCAACAAATACTGATTTAATACCACCTTGCATCACCCTCATCAGAAGAGTTGGTCTGAGTTTTGCAATGTACTTGAAATGAAAAGATATTCAGGAATGTTTTGCTCTGCATATCACAGAATCACAGAATGTGTTGGGTGGGAAGGGACCTCTCAAGGCCATCTAGTCCCACCCCCTGCAGTGAGCAGGGACATCTTCAACTAGAGCAGGTTGCTCAGAGCCTCATCCAGCCTGGCCTTGGATGTCCCCAGGGATGGGGCCTACACCCCCTCTCTGGGCAACCTGGGCCAGTGTCTCACCACCCTCAGTGGAAAGAACTTCTTCCTAATATGCATTAAGGTTATTTGGTAAACTCTTTAAAATCGGTATTTAACTCTACCTTTCACACAGATCTGCTGGTAGGAATTTCTGGATTCATGTTTGGCTTTTTTGAAATAATTAGCAACTTTAATTACTCCATGAGCTCAATGTCCAAAAAAGGTACACAGAATACTTAATACACAATAGAACTTAGTTCAAGAAGCGCTGAGTATGCAAAGGTCAGTAATTAGTTAATAAATATTAACACATCATATGGTGGCTATTCCCAATATGTCAAGGAACTTCTCAGTAGCAACTAATAAGTTAAAAATTAATATCTGTTGTTGCACCACGGAAGCTGATAGCTTGTCAGTCACATGTTTAAACAGCTGGCGCTGGGAGAATCTGCTTTTCTGGGCTGAATTACTGCTCTAACCCACGCGGAGGCAAAGCTCACATTCAAAGCCTGAACAAAACACTCCTCAAACCACCTTTCTCTTCTGTTTATTGCTACTCTGTGGCACACCGATAAAAAAAACAAGTTGTAGCCACATAAATTGCCCCCCCGCCCCCCTGCCCCCCGGCCCCGTCCTAACTCTGGGCAAGCTGCAAAGCAACGCTGTAGCCACTGACATCTCTGACCTTCCTTCTCCACCTTCCCTTCCCAACTCCTCTTCTCGACCAGGAGCAGCATCCCCATGGCTCTGCGCAGGGATAACCCTGTTAAAATTTGCTATAAAGCAGAACTCACCCGGCCTCTGGTTTCGCTGAAAACACAGCCCCTTTGTGGCCCGCCACCTATCGCTACTGCCATGTAAAATAGGTTACCAAGAACAGAGAGAGGCTGTACCTGGGAAACATCACCAAATAAACTATTCCCACCTCAAATACCAGCACCGGGGCAACCTCAAGTGCTAAATGAAGCTCTCGTAAGTGATCACGTGTACTTCCTACTGATCACTGCCACCTCCTTTGACAAGGAAGTGGATTAAAATCCCCATACAGAAAGATGGTGGGCACACCCTCCCTAAACTCCCTGCCGATCACGCAAACTGGAAGGCACCTCTCTCCTCCCGGTGTGTGACACTGCACGCATCAGCAAAACCACGACTCCTCCACTGCTGCGCCAAGAAGCGGAGCGCTTGCCGTTTTACTACGCAAAAGACAGGCAGAACGTCTGACATGAAGGTTTCCTATAAAGGAACACAAGGGCACTTGGATCACTTTGATCACTGGCAGCTGCTTAAGCAAAATCACTGCATTCCCCTCCATCCCCCCCCCCATCCTTTCCCATCAATCACCCAGGAGCACTCTCCTCTGCTTCCGCCAGGCCACAACTGCCGTGTCCCACTTCTCCAAAGGCAGTCCAGTTGCTGCACTGGCGAGCCCAGTAAGCACAGGAAAGAGTTACTAGAAGATCCCGCATGAATGGATTCATCAGCAAACCCATTTAACGATGCTGCGATTCCTTCACTCACCATCTTAATCTCACAACAATTGGGACCCCCGAGCAGAGAAGTCAGGGAGGGAGCCTCGGGGGAAGGAGTTCCTCTGCATTTATACCAAATCCGAGCATCCATCAGCCGAATACCTAATGAAGTCCTCAGTCCCCACAGCCCTCCCCACTGCGAAGCTAATCTAGCCAAAACTAGTAAATAGGTTTCTGGAGTTTGGGGCATTCTTTAATCTGGGGAGATGTTTGCCTACTTTATAGGAGGGGAAACTTGGTCAGATTAGCTTTGATAAGAGAACAAAGACCCTGGTTAAGCATAATTCTTTATATCTAGCACCAAGTTTAATAATCACATTATGATCTCTTAACCCAGACAAAGAATGAGTAATTCATCTTTCACAAGCAGAGAATTCCTTCAAAGGAGCCTGGTTACAACCAAGCAACATCCTCAAATTGTTAAACTTTTGGCAAGATTAAGGGGCTGTGATAACAGCACGGTTTCGAAAAGATTTCTCTTAGCAAATTATTTTAAAACCTACCCTTTTTTTTTTTTTTTTAAAGAGTTATTCACACGCAAACCAGCAGATATGGAATTTAAGTTCTCTGTGCACACAACCCACAGGAGGCCATCAAACAGCCCTGGGGCAGAAATCGGCTGCAGAATATTGCACCCAGGGGACTCGCCTTGTTTCCACTAAACCCCCAAAACGCTGCTCTCTGCTGACAAACTACCAGCGGCTCCTCTTTACACAAGATTTCTTTTCAAAACAGATTGAATTTCTGTACATCATTATGCACAGCACTAACACATGTTGATCTCTGTAACTATTCCGTCTTTATATCCAGGTTCCAGCTGTTGTCTTTAAAGTTACCCTGAGCAAGTCTCCCAGCATTAAGGGGTTTTTCTTCTCAGGTTACCAGGCTTACTGGAGAAGTCGCAAGTGTTACTGGTTGAACAATGGCTCCAAGTTCTCATGCAAAAGCGATTTATCTGAGATATCTATTATCTTTTATAGTCTCTTCTACAGACTGACCAAAAACAGGAAGCCCAGCTCTCGTGTGCACACGCATTCCACTGGGATTGTGTAACAGCAATAACAACCTCGGAGGCTGATTCAACGGCATTTGCTCAGAGCCATACCGACAGCTCTCCTGAAAAGAAAGAAAGGAGTTCAAGTGATGCCCCGCTCGAAGGAATGGACGCTGTCGCAGGGCAGAGACATGCAGCCTGTCCCAAGGCAGCATTAACTTGGGGTTAGATTCCCATCCACACGTCTCGCTGCTGTTTCCACTTTGATAAAACCTTACAACTGGAGCAGAGTCACGTCTGCGGAGTTTGTTACCTCTGCGAGCATCGGGGCTTGATGCCGCCCATCGGAATACTTACAGCCCGTGCCAGGGCGCCCCAGCCTTTCCTAGGCAAAGGCAAGTCTAACGCTTCACCTCCTCCTTCATTCCCCGCTCTTCCCCTTCCCTTCCCAGGCTCCCAACAAGAAGCCATTGTTCGGGGGAGCGGGGTGACGCTTCCTCTCCCAGTCCGAATTAGGGACGTATAAAAATAACCCCCCGCAGCTGTCCCGCTAACTTACTCCACTTCACCCCGCTCCATTTAGACGAGAAGCCGGCTCCTATTTCCGCACTTTTTCTGCTTTTCGGGAACAACATCCCCTGCAGAAGCTGGAAGTTAAACGCCGATCCCCCTCGCCGGTGCCTCCCCGCGCTGCCGCCGGGGGCTCGCACGGACCCCGCGTTCCGCGCAGCCGGGGCTCCCCCTCCGCGCCGGCGGCGGGGCCAGCGCATGGCCCCGGGCGGCGGGGGAAGGCTTCCAGGGCAATGAATCAGACAAGCGCCTTTTCCTCGCCGCGGGGGAGGCTGGAGGGGGCGGCCGGAGCGCGCCCGGCGCACACGGACCCCGCGTCCCGGCGGGCACCGCTGGCTCCGCGCAGGGCTCCGCGCCCGTCCCGCCACCCCATTGCCCAGGGCCCCCCCCCCCCTCCCCGGGGACACGCCTGGCCGGCAGCGGAGCCGGGCGGCGGCCAGGGCCGGGCCCCGCGGAGCCGCCGGGGCCGCTCGGCGCCTCCCGCCCCGCCACTGCCGGGATGCTCCGCCGGGGCCGCCGCAGGCCGTGGGCGAGCGCCGGCAACTTTCCCCGAGTTAGGTGGGCGCTGGAAGAGCTGCCGGGAGCACTCACCTCTCACCGCCCGCCGCTCCGAGCCGCGCCGTCCCGCCGCGCCGAGCACCCAGCCCCGCTGCCCGCGCTCGGCTCGCCCCGGCTCCGCCGCCCCCGCCCCATTGGGCCGCCCGCCCGCCCATCACGGCGTTCCGGCGCGGCCATTGGGCGGCCGCGGAGTCACTCGGGGCGGGGAGGAGCCGCGGGCAACGCCGGGGCGCGCCCCCGGCCCCGGCCCCGGCTCCGTCCTGCCTCCCCCGGCCTCTCCCTCCCCTGCCCTCCCCTGCCTCCTCCCTGCCCGCCCCGCCGACATCCCTCCCCGCATCCCTCCCCGCATCCCTCCTGCCCTGCCTGCATGCCCCCTCCCGTGCATGCATTCCTCCTGTCCCGCAAGCATCCCTCACTCTCCCGCCGTGTGCCGCCCTCCTCCAAGCGGGGCATCCCATCTTCCCCGCAAGCATCCCTGCCTCCTCCCGTGCTCGCATCCCTCCTCCGCGCAGCCCCCTCAGCCCTGCCCCGCACACAGAGGAGCTCTGGCATCCCCTCGCGATCTCCCCTTGTGCCCCCCGGGAGCAACCCTCTGCCTGGTGCCAAGGATGTTTTTATTGCTAAGATCTCATTAAAGCAGTTTTAGTTTCTTTTCAACCCATAAGTCTCTCTCCTTTATTCTCCCTCCCTTCTCTTCTGGGAAGGGTGAGAGATTAAAAGAGAGCATTTGCCATTCGTTCTGTGGCTAGCCCAGCCCAAACCACGCCAGGATGCCCAGGGGAATGGTGCTGGTGGGCACGTTGGGTAAGGGGCTCCCCACAGAGGGGCTGGGGGCTCACAGGGGGAGCGTGTGGGGTGCAGGTGCCTGGCCCTTGCAGCCTGTACCCTGCTCCTGCGCAGGGAGCCCGGCCACGACCCTTCCCCACCCTCCTCTGTCTCCGATTTGGGATCACTGGCCTCAGAACTGTCCCAATTTCTGCATTTGCTACACAGATGTTCACATCAAAAATTGTTGGAAGGGCTCAGGAAACCGCCAGCCTTAGGGATGCTTTTGTGTGGAAGTGGTGGAGAGCAGGAGTTAATTCAAAAGACGCCTTGAGCGGAGGAAGAAAAAACCAAAACCTGCTCTGGGAAGAAGGGGGTGAATGGCGAGAAGGGGCTGGCCAGAAAAGGGGGAAGCCATGTCTCTAAAAGAGGGACCTCGCGCTGCCCACCCCCCGGACACCGCCATCCCCGCCGGGCCCAGGGAAACACAGGCTCAGCTATTGAGACCTTCCTCTGGGTTTGGGAGCAAAGCAGACATATTTTCAGGCACACAAGACCCTTTTCAGGTCAGAGAGATGAGCCATTCCCCTGCCTGGAGGTGAGAACAGCACAAAGTAATAAATTCAGACATAAAACAGGAACATTAATGCGAGGTGCTAGCTCTTGTATAAAGTAATAGCCCATGTCCCTTTTTTTTTGTGTTTAGCTATTTTCCACCACTGTCAGAAGAAATAAACTTGCAGAAAGGCGACAGTTACCTAATAAACTATTAATAGAGAAGGTGCACACCACCATTAGATCATTCTCTCTCTTCTCTTTAAAAATTAAATAAATGTAGGGCATCTTTGACTGGAACCGCCCCATAAAATCCACTATAACGAGTATCTATTTCTCTATGTTGCCAGTGTCACAGGTGCACATTTTTGGATCTGAATTGCACAGTCACACATTCTGAGTCTTCGTATGAATTATTTACAGAAAGACTGTCAGTCCGATCATTACAGAATAAACCAAAACACATTTCCTTGTCAAAACCGTCAGGAAAAATCACCTGGCAGTTAATTTTCCAAAGCTGCAGAATGACAAGTCTCCCGGCGTGGTCCCGCATGATGGAAGCGACACGGTTCGCAGCGGGAGTTTCCGCATCCCATCAGCAGGAGCAGCTTCCTGAGAAGAGTCAGACTCTCTTCCCTTCGTCCTTTGATTCTTTTTATACGGTTGGATTTCTCATTGGATGTCAGAAACTCTTACATATTCATCAGTTTATTAGACTAGCTCTCAGGAGATGGGAGTAGTAATTTTATACTGATTTAAAGGATTAGTTCAATTTTACGCTCGGTGGTGGTTAGTCCTGTGTTCAGATTAGGCCGGAGCTGCGCACTGCATTACAAACACAGCAGTGCTGCGAGAATTTCTGATTCTGGTTGCGACTTTTAGCAAAATAAAATATACTTTTGGGATTTTTTTTTGTCAGATTTTGCTAGCATGCCAACAGAAAAGAGCTAGAGACGTGAAATCATCTTTGTAGATCTTGACTATTCAGCAAATGCAGATTACACGTTTCCCTGCCCTGCTTTTGTCCAAACCAGGAGTACGAAACAGGCAACTCTTTGTTCTCCAAATGAGGGAGCAAAGTATTAAACATATTGAGCATTTACCAGTTGCCTCTCTATTAGGATTTCCCCGTGCCTTCACGCACAAAGAAAGTTAAGCTACAGTAGACAAATCCATTTGTTTAGCTACAACCGGCGCTCAGTGTCCTGACCTCGTCGTCGAGCTCGGTTTAAGATTTTTATTGCATACTCGGTGTAGTTACTATGTTCTGAGTGAGACGTCAACACGTGGAGATTCATCCACGCACAACTAGCAAATGCCTTCTTTGCAAAAACACACAAGTGGACATTCTGGGGGATTATTTGTGGGTTAAGGACACTCCTTGATGCAGATACTAGCTTCCCTTTCTCGCGGAAAATACAGACAATGCTCAACACGAACTGCTTTGTGAAACAGCGAACGAACAAACTTTTTGAAGGGCACCTGCCAGCAGGCAGCTGAATGGTTGTTTCACCGCGTCCACAGGTGATGGAGCTGGGGGAGGAAGGGGAGGTTTTGGCAAAGGTCGCAGGGGAAAACCAGTGCCCTGTTGAAAAGTCCCATGGAGATTTTAAACAGAGGCTGAAGCACAGGGTGGGTCTGGAATCCCAGTGTCGGATGGTGTTTGAAACGATGTTTGGGGCATTTCTAAAGTCCTTTCAGAAAGATTGCTATTCAGAAAATGACAAAGAGCTCTGTTCACACAGGGGGACTTTCCACATAATGGCACGCACGAAGTGAGAGGTTGGGGCCGGGCAGGCAACAGGTATTTGCAACCTGATTTACGCCCTGGGCAGCTTCGTTTAATAGGACTTTTAAATAAAGTTGCAATGAAATTTTTTTTTTAGAAAACACGCACTTAGAAGATGCTGACTTCACAAACTACTAGCATATAGAGACTGAGGAGGAAGGAAATAGGCTGTATTTTTGGAAGATGAGTTTAAGCAGTCCTTCGTTAATTCTCTTCTTCAGCAGAGTATGGTGAATTTAACGGGGATCAGAAAATGCCCTGGCTCTAGAGCCGCAATGGAAGGACTGCCTGCTGGATTTTTGTATTGAACATTTTTAACTGGATGCAGATTTCCATAAATGCAGTTTACTGTAATAAGCATCTCCGGAGAGGCGAAGGGCTGACCCTGCCCCCAGTCCGACTTTGCCACTGACTCGGCAGAAGCTGGACCGGCCCCTGACTGGCTTTGCCACTGCCACATTGGTGTCAGCGTGACTCTGTGCCTACAGAAGGAAAATGAATTATGTCTGTTTAAATGTGAGCTGCTTATATGGCAGCTTAGGGATACATGTCCCGTACTGCTTCACCGGGGTAAAAAAGTTACGCCCTTCGCTCTTGGCTGGGTTATTGAAGAATCTGGATTTTTAGCATTTAATTATGCTCGCTCACCTGTGAGAGTGTCTTCCTGAGGCAATGCTCAGATGCAATAGAGAGGGACTCGGAGGATAAATGATGCTTCTCTTCTCAGTGGCTAACTCTTTTCTGATTGACTGCTCCTGCCAGCGTCACTCACAAGCAAAAAAGCCTGTTAAAGAGGAGGCGGTGCCTTTTGGAAAGGGTACGTAAGAAACCAGGTGGTCCTGAGAGATGCTGGGAGACACTGTATGGCACGCACCTTCGCAAGGTGTGCCTGAGACCCCAGGTCTCAGCTGGCTGCTTTAGGATCAAGATCATCACAGACCGTAAGTGAGGGGCGGTGACAATCAGGAAGAAGGGAAAGAAGCCTGAAGGGATAATTAAAAACTCGTGTCTCGGATGCAGAGTATGCCAAAGAGACAGAGAAACTGCAAAACATACTGGGGCGGTGGTAAGCGTACGGGTTCAGGGGCGGCCTTTAAAGAAACGGGCTTTAAAGGAGTTGGTGTGAAGTTCTTCCATTAGAATTAGGGCATCTGTTCTCAACTAGACTTTTGTTTTGTTTTCTGCAAATACTTGCCCACAACATTAACAGAATCTAAGAACCAGGATATTAACGTCAAAAACACTTGTCATCAATCAAGAACAACTGAGTGGCGCTATGAATAGATTAATAAGCTGGAACCATTTTTTTTTTCCATTGCAAGAAAGCAGATGGAAATCTGCACAATATTTTGAACACAGCAAATTGAATTTACCTCCTGCTAGAAACATTTACTCAAATAATCCTGGGCACTCCTTTACTTAAAAACAACTTTCGGGAAATAAACATCAGTAAGTTTAGACAGCGAGGTTGGGCCGTGCAAGGAATCTGTATTCAGAGACTGCAGAAGCCTGCGGGACTCCTCACGCGGACATCGACGACCCACCACAGCCACCAGGCCACCCCCGCTCCCGCTGCCCTGCCTGCCAGAGAGCCCGTCATGCTGGGGACTCTGGACTCTGTTGAGAAGCCGCCGGTGCCTCCTGTTTATTCTGCTGGAAGCAGCTCGCGCTTGGGCGAAGGGGCTGCTCGGGGTTTCGTGCTGCCTCTGTTCTCACTCTAGGCTTGATCTGTTTGAAATCGTGCTCTTTCCTGCCGAGGGGCGTTTTGCAGCGATCGCCCGTGCAGCGTCAGGAGAGCCCTGCACCTCCAGCAGTGGCAAGGCAGAATTCTTCACGGTGTGTGTTTTTGGACAACCCTTAACTACAGGCTTTTTATGGGCCGAGCTTCCAGAGGACTCATTGACCTTTGAAGCATTCAGGAGAGTGGGTGACTTGAGACTTTATTTGCAGTTCATATGAACAAGGTGAACTTCCCTCCTTCATTGTCGCGGACCAAAGAAATAAAAGCAGCATGGCAATGAGAAGGTGTTTTTGTCTCTTCCTTTTACTTAATTTATCAACCCACTAAGACCAGACTCTTGAAAGCTACTGAATCCACACTCCCCTTCTCCTGGCTAAGGTACAAACAACCGCCTCCAAAGGAAATCATGTTCCCAGAAAGCACGAGATGCAGAAGGTCAAATATAGGTAGTTTGGGGCAGGAGAACCAAGAAGAATTAGCTGCAAACTGTGGAAAATACAGTCACCGCCCATGCAGCTGACAGTCGGTCGTTCTGGTCATTTATCTAGGTTGACAATTTGGGGTGCAGTAACCTGGTTATTACTGCGGCTTGAAGTTCTGCGTCCAGCTTCTCATTGCTAAACCCTGGCAACCCTCTCGGAGCTGGACAACGTCACCCTGGGGTGAGTCGTGGGGCAGGGTTTGAAGGGGGAAAAGCCCGGTGGTTTGTCAAGCAAGGATCAGGTCGGTATTTCATGCAGTTGGTTCTGCCCTGGGACAAGACTGGAGGCAGAAAACAAAGAATCTGCTGGCGCGGGTGATTCTGTAGGGTCTAGAGAGCTCGGGGTGGGATGAGCTGGAAGTGAACAGGGCCACCAAGGAGGACTTTCCTCCGCACAGCACTGGCCATTGTGCCGGTCTGGTTTGCGAGCGATGGCCTTGCTTTCCTCTTTCTCACCACTCCGCCTTCCTTTGGCTCAGCTGGAGTTCAAATGAGGCGCACGGAGACTGTATGGCAGCTAATGAATAATATTCGTCTGGTACAGGATGAGAGCGGGAGGCTGCACACGATAACTGATGATAACCTTGCTGCTCAAGGACACCGTTTCTAGTGTCCCTAATATTTCCCCATTTGCTAGTAGCTAATTTGGACTTCTTTTGTCTTTCTAGTCCATAATACATTTTTTAATATTTTCATAGAATCATAGAATCACAGAATGATTTGGGTTGGAAGGGACCTTAAAGCCCACCCAGTGCCACCCCCCTGCCCTGGGCAGGGACACCTCCCACCAGCCCAGGTTGCTCCAAGCCCCGTCCAGCCTGGCCTTGAACCCCTCCAGGGATGGGGCAGCCACAGCTTCTCTGGGCAACCTGGGCCAGGGGCTCACTGCCCTCACAGCCAAGAATTTCTGCCTCAGATCTCAGCTCAATCTCCGCTCTTTCAGTGTAAAACCATTCCCCCTCATCCCGTGGCTCCCCTCCCTGATCCAGAGTCCCTCCTCAGCTTTCCCGGAGCCCCTTCAGGGACTGGAAGGGGCTGGAAGGTCTCCCCAGAGCCTTCTCTTCTCCAGGCTGAACCCCCCAGCTCTCTCAGCCTGTCCTCCCAGCAGAGGGGCTCCAGCCCTCCCAGCATCTCCGGGGCCTCCTCTGGCCCCGCTCCAACAGCTCCGTGTCTCTCCTGTGCTGAGGGCTCCAGAGCTGGATGCAGTACTCCAGGTGGGGTCTCACCAGAGCAGAGCAGAGGGGGAGAATTTTGTTCCCATTTTCCCTGAACTTCCTTCTTGCTTTTCTTATTTTTTTTGCCCCTCTACCTTTAGTCTCCTCCTCCATTTTATTCACGCTGGCACAGAGTCCCCCAGCTCCTGCAGAACTCAGCCATCCCAAGCCTCCACAGCCCAGGGTGAGCGGAAGCGGAGCAGGGCTGTCTACATTCCTGCAAGCCCAGGGCTTGGGAGACGGCGTGGACATGCGCCAGTGCTAATAAATAGGGAACTATTAGTGACCGTGCAAAGCAGGAAAATTGCAGAACAAGATAAGACTCACAGAATTCCAATAAGCTGATTTTGGATAAGGATATTTACCAAGGGGAAAAAATAGGTTATCCTTAAATGCCTATCTCTCCGTCCAGCCATGCGCGTGTTCGCGCAGGCGCTACGGCGGGTATCAAGGGCAGCAGGATGGTGTGTTGAAGGTATCTGTGAAACCCGCCCGGCCCCTGTGTGCCCTGCCCGCTGCAGGAGCTGGGGACCGTCCCCAGCTCGGAGCCCAGGCTGGAACACGCCTGCCCAGATCCTGCTGGGCCCAGCATGCCCAAAATCCAGTGCAGTGGCCAGGACAAACTGAGCGGAGCAGTTTCTCTCACAGGTCTCGTAAGGGCACGGCTTTATTGCCGCCTCCCGTGTCCTGCGGAGTGGAGATTGGGCCAGGCACATTGCATCGCTTGCATGGCAGCAAGGCAGAGCTGCAGATCCTGGGAAGCTGCTTCGCACTCCGGGGCGGAATTGCATCTCCAGGTAGCCGGGTGCTGCCAGAGCTGACCCTGCTCCAGTCGGGGCAGCCTCCCCAGCGCAGGTGGGGTGCGTGGACTGCTGCTGCCACGTCTGCCAACATTTACATATCAGTGCTTTGCATTCCCTAAGCTTTATTGCTGCCATCACAGCAGGAAAGAGAGAACTGGCTGAAAATAATGTGACTTTTGTGGTAATTGATGTGCGGGACGGGGCAGAGAGCAGAGGAACTGCTTGTGATGGCTGAGGAGAACATGGGATTGTTCAGTCTGGGGAAGAGAGGGCTCCAG
Source organism: Sterna hirundo (assembly GCA_009819605.1). Classification (NCBI taxonomy): domain Eukaryota; kingdom Metazoa; phylum Chordata; class Aves; order Charadriiformes; family Laridae; genus Sterna; species Sterna hirundo. Next base: position 23,445,492 of record CM020444.1, on the reverse strand, counting down.
GGAGACCTCACTGCGGCCTTTCCCTGTGTGAAGGGGGCCTACAGGAAAGCTGGAGAGAGACTTTTTGTAAGGGCATGTGGTGGTAGGACGAGGGGTAATGGCTTCCAACTGAAAGAGGGGAGATTGAGATGAGATCTGAGGCAGAAATTCTTGGCTGTGAGGGCGGTGAGCCCCTGGCCCAGGTTGCCCAGAGAAGCTGTGGCTGCCCCATCCCTGGAGGGGTTCAAGGCCAGGCTGGACGGGGCTTGGAGCAACCTGGGCTGGTGGGAGGTGTCCCTGCCCAGGGCAGGGGGTGGCACTGGGTGGGCTTTAAGGTCCCTTCCCACCCAAACCACTCTGTGCTTCTATGAGAAACTGCAGAGACAGGGCAAACAAAAATGAGTGTGGTTCAGGTTCTGGTCATCCTGCTGTGGGCTGTGGGACAGACCAGTTGCCCTCTCCAAGGCCCTCCCAGCCTTATGTCCTGCCATTGCAGTTCCTGTTTGTTGCAGAAAAGCACCTCGTAGTGCCAGTCACCCCGGGATTTCTCACCTTTCCCACCTGTGCGGGACCCCAGGCAGCACGCAGGGTGCAGCTGCGGCGCGTGGGGCAGCGGCAGGTGTGGGTGCAGTGGGGCCAGCCTCATCCCCCACCCCACGAGTGCTGCCCGGCTCCATCTGGCCTGGCACGGGAGCGGGGGTCGGTCCCCAGGGCAGCAGCGGAGCGCTGGATCCAGCTGGCAGCAATGCTTTCTCCTTCCTGACCCCACCACTGTACTCCCTGTGCTTAGCTCTTGCTGCTCTAGTTTTTGCTGATCTAGACGTGTTAAAATTAATTTTTCTCTTGGTGCCTGACTCTAGGGAAGGTTATTAGGGAGCCGGGTCGTTGCAGTATGTGACTGTCAGCTGCTGAAATAATTTGCACTGGGCTGCGGGTTGGTAACCCACTAAAGACTCCGTTTGAAATGATGACTGATCAGCATCAAAACTCCTGCGAGCTTGGTTTTAAAAACAAGGAATATTTTTCTCCCAAAAGAACAAGAAAACTGCATTTCCGTGTTGTAAAATGATTGGCCGTCGCGTGGCAAGAGCCCAGCTCATTTCCCCTCCGGTCTGCATTCTGGAATCATTACCACACTTATTTCCAGTAGTGCAGAAAGTCTTTTCCATATGCGTCCTCTTCAGCCAGTAGTCTGTAGCTGATGTTTAATGTTCCCCAGGCAGGAGGAGATGAGGACAAAGCGATGGCTCTGCTGCGATGACCATCACCTTAGAAAACGTAAAACCTTTCTCTAAAAGCAGCAGCCGGGTCTGGGAGAGAGCCCAGTCCTGCAGCCAGTGCTCCAACCACGCCTCCGAGGAGCATGCGGCCCCGCCACAGCCTGTGCCAGGAGTTCGTGGAAAGTGCCCGTGTCCCAGAAAAAACTCTGCGGCCAGAGCAGGATTGTACCTTGTCCTGGCGGAGGGCAGAGCGCTCAGCAATGAACAAGCTGCATAAAGTTAAAAATTCATTTGGCCAGGCAGTTTTTTATGAATTCATAACAAAAAGTGTTTTGCATGGGCATTGGCTTTCTGAAGAGCATTTGTCCTAATTAAGATGGGTGAGCAGAAACCTCGTCTTCTGCACTCATGTAGCTTCCACCACAGCAGATTTTAACTGGACACTGTCCTGGCATTTCACATTCCAGCCTGACAAAAGTCTGCAGGTTTTGACCAACATACTCTATAAAAAATAGTCATTTACTGGAAAAGGACAGTAAACAGCTCATAAAATGTGTTTCTCAGCATCAGATCCAGAAAGGAATTCCTCCCAGAAGCCCATCTCACTCTTTGTTAGAGCTGATAGGGATGTGTGGGATGGAAGGGTATTCATAGCTGCAATGTGGCTTAAAAACAGAAGAAAATAATATTCTTGCAGGGGAAAAAAAAAAAAAAAAGGTTCTCTAGTGGGCTGGGCACAGGCAGAATTAGAAAACGGGCTGTGTTGTCCTCAAGCAAGGACACTCCACGTCCTCCTGCTTCTGCAGCAGGCACTGAAGGTCTTTCAAGGATGGCAGACCGTGCCAGCGAGAGGTCCTCAGCTCCCGCACGGGGAGGATGCCTGAGATAACCAGGCCCTGGCCATACCGACCCGTACAGAAGGGCAAAGGGGTTCTCAGAAGGGCGCTGTGGGCCCCTGCTCCCAGCCTTGCCCAGCCAAGGACATCCCCCAAAGCCTCTGCCCCAGGCCCTGCATCACCCCAAGCTTTAAGGGAGTTTTAAGGTTTAAGGGTTTACCCTGCATCTCTTCTGTGTCCCTGCCCCCACAGCCGCTCCGATGGAACAGCCTGATGCTGCGTTTCTTTGGAGATCCAGCTTTTTTGCCGAAGGGGTGGATGGAGCGAGGCATCTCCAAGGCCACGCTTGCAGGAGAGGTGGCCACGTGCTCAGGAGCGGGCAGCCCAGCTGCCTCGGGGCACCGGAGCTGGCTCGGCCGGGGGTGTCTGCGGTTACGGCTCTCCTGGCTTCAGCGTCTCCTGTGCTCCGGATGGAGACAAAACACAGCGTGAAGAGCCACCAGCACCAAACGCCCCAGGTGGAGTAAGAAGCTCCTCTGATGGACAGAGCAACACATATCTGGCCCACAGAGATCTCATCTCATGTTTAAACTCAGCAGCGTGAAGAGTTTTGATCTCTTCCTACACTTTTTGTTGCTGTTTTAGCATTACCTATCCTCACTTTCCATATTTTTCATGTTCCTATCCAGACCAACTTCAACCGGTGTGAGTGCCGTGAATAAAAGGCACTCCTTCTAGAAGCAGGGTGAGCAACATTTGGCCTTAGGTTTGATTTTGCCCCAAATATTTTTACAATTGACTTAGTTTCGTGTTCACACATGTATCGCGTAAGAAATTTGAGAATGAAGCACTGCCAAAGGCATTAACACATAAAACCATTTTTCAGCCACTAAATATCCCCTCCTGATCCACAAAAAGAGGCTTTTCCAATCATTATATGCTTATGATCCATCAAATTGGTACTGGAAGAAAATCTGAGGTAGCTTTCTCTGTCACGTAGCTGTTAAGTAGCTAATACCCGCTTTATCTTTTGAAACACACTTTCTGCAGTGGCGATGACTACAATATTGTCTGAGGGATTTGTCAGGCCAGCTAGCCGTGAGGGCAGCTTGGAAAATCTGGCCTTGCTTACAGATTATTTTAAAGGCCTGTGTTCACTGCAGGTTTCATTTCTTTATTAACGCAATTATTTAAAGATAATATTAAAAGAGCTGTTTCACGAAGAGCTGGAAACCGTGCGGCATGAAAGGTCCCGACGAGCTCCCTGGCAAGGCCAGCTCCCACCACCCCACAGATCCCGACCCGCTCTGCCAACGGGGACGTGGTGCCCAACGCTGGCAGATGTGCCCCTGCTCTCCTCCCCTGGGCTCGCAGCTGCGCCTTCACGAGTTCTTTTTTCACCACCGAGGCCCCACGCCGGGGGCGGCTGCCGTGAGCCCTGAGGTCCTGCTCACTGACTTGCCACGAGAAGGGACGCTGGATGCCCTGAGCTGAGGTCTTGTGGTGGGCTGACCCTGGCTGGGCGCCCGGTGCCCACCGAAGCCGCTCCATCAATCCCCTCCTCAGCTGGACAGGGGAGAGAAATTATAACCAAAGGCTCATGGGTCAAGATAAGGACAGGGTGATCACTCGGCAGTTACTGTCACGGGCAAAACAGGCTTGACTTGGGGAAATTAGTTTAATTTATTACCAATCGAATCAGAGTAGGGTAGTGGGAAATAAAAACTAAAACACCTTCCCCCCACCCCTCCCTTCTTCCCAGGCTCAACTTCACTCCTGAATTCTCTACCTCCTCCCGCCAAGCGGTGCAGGGGGATGGGGAATGGGGGTTGTGGTCAGTTCTTCACACGTCTCTGCTGCTCCTTCCCCCTCAGGGGAGGACTCCTCATGCTCTGCCCCTGCTCCAGCGTAGGGTTCCTCCCACGGGAGACAGTCCTCCCGGAACTTCTCCAATGTGAGTCCTTCAACGGGTTGTAGTCCTTCACAAACTGCTCCAGCGTGGGTCCCTTCCGCAGGGTGCAGTCCCTCGGGAACAGACTGCTTCAGTGTGGGTCCCCCATGGGGTCACAAGTCCCACCAGCAAACCTGCTCCAGCGTGGGCTCCTCTTCCCACGGGTCCACAGGTCCTGCCAGGAGCCTGCTCCAGCGTGGGCTCTCCATGGGGTCACAGCCTCCTTTGGGCATCCACCTGCTCCTGTGTGGCATCCTCCACGGGCTGCAGGTGGATATCAGCTCCACCGTGGACCTCCACGGGCTGCAGGTGGATATCAGCTCCACCGTGGACCTCCATGGGCTGCAGGGGGATGATGTGCCCCACTACGGTCTTCACCATGGGCTGCAGGGGACTCTGCTCTGGCCCCTGGAGCACCTCCTCCCCCTCCTTCACTGACCTTGGTGTCTCCAGCGCTGTTTCTCTCATATGTCCTCACTCCTCCCTCTCTGCTGCTATTGTTCCACAGCAGGTTTTTCCCCTTCTTAGCTATGTTACCCCGGAGGCGCTACCACCATCGCTGATGGGCTCGCCCTTGGCCAGCAGCAGGTCTTGGACCTGGCTGGCATGGGCTCTGTCAGACGCGGAGGAAACTTAGAGCAGCTTCTCACAGAAGCCACCTCACTACCTCCCCTCTACCAAAACCTTGCCATGCAAACCCAGTACAGGTGTGGAGCTGTGGTTCTGCTTCACAGCCCCATGGGTCCTGGTTGACCCTTCTGTGCTGCCCTGCGATTGCCTCTGGGCTCGTACTCACCCACAGACACCATCAGAGCAGCCCTTCTCGTAAAAGCTGGGTGTAAGCTGTACGGTGGACAGTAAACATCCCCCAAAAGGTCAGAAAGTGTGTGGAGTCAGGTCAAACTCAGCAAATCACCCCCAAACCCTGGGGAACACAAATTCTAACAACAGATCCAAGCGCGACATTTTAAAGCAACATCACTTGACACTTCATTCTGAATGTGAGGTGAAATGTCTAAAGGAGGCTGCAAGTGTTGGAAGCGTTCAAATCAACGCAGAAGGAAGCATTTATTTTCACGCCAGCTATAACCGATCCTTTTGCTGTTCTGTTTCACCCGCCAAACCCTTATTTTCCCACCCTGTAACTGGGAGAACGAATCTAACTTCCCCACTGGGGACCAGCCTCACAGGGCCGGGAGCTGGAAGATGTGCTGTGTGTAGCACACACCAAATAAACCCTTTGCCCTGCAATGCAAATACGCCTGTAATGGTTTTACATCCCCAGCTGGAAGGAAGGTTTTTCTGGGTGCATCCATCTTTCTGGTGCATGCACAGCTCCTCAGGTTTAAATCTCAACTTGAGACCCTGGCGTCTTCTTCTCGTCATGGTACTAATCCCCGAGTGAGCAAAACAGGATTCTGAAAGCTTCCCCTACCAAGTCCCACCCTAGCTGGTGACACCCGGCTGCTCACCTTCAGGCCTGTGAGTGGGATATTCCCCTTGGCACAGCCCAACTTTTTCTGTGAAGGCTTGCAATATTTTGCACAGTTTTTAAAATTCCCAGCCCTCCTCCGCAGGGCCGCCTCCTTGAATACACCGCTCTGTGTGTCTATCTGCCGCCTTCCACTCTTCATTCGGAGTGTTTAGATGCTTTGGGATAAAGACGACCGTGCCCAGCGCCCCGGTGCGGCGCAGGGTGCTGGCCCACCCATGGGATTCCTCGGAGCCGTGTTTATGGAGGCAGCAGTGATCTCACCAAGGGGAGCAGGAGGCTGACGGGCTGGGACAGGCTGGGGCAATGCAAACCTACACTTTCTACAGACGGGCCCTTGGGTGACACATATGCTGTGATCGGAATGACCTTTGATGACGGCTTCACCTTCTGGACGCAGATTCGCCGGGGGCTGGCAGTCCCTCTGTCCCAAACTGCCCTTTGCGAATTGCCCTGGGCGTCACCTGCAGCCCTGCCTTGTCCTTATCCGTGTGGGACTATGCCTTTGCCCCAAGGCAGATGGCTCGGCTCCCGAGCAACCCCTCCTCAACTGCTTTGAAGCCAAGAGCAAAACTTTCATCCTTATCAGCATGAAAATAAAGACTTCTTGGAGGCCACCCTTCCTCAGCTCCAAGCTGCTCCTGCCCAGCAGAGCCGTGGCCTCGCCAGTAGCGCCGGGCATGCCACGGGGACACGAACACATTGGGGATTAGGAACACACGACGACCACAGCCAGAGCCTGCACGTCCAGCCCCGGCGCAGGCAGCTGCCTGCCGTGGGGGCAGCCAGGGTGGCCTATGGCATCAACTGTTGCAGGGGGGCAGCTCCTGCCGGCTCTCTTGCACACCCACGTGTGTGCAAAACTGATTTTCAGCCTCATTGCTATTGTTAAAAGCATAATTTATTCAGCGGCACGCATGCAAGAGAGTAGTATTTCCTCGCTTGCTGTATGAAATGAAGAGTGTGGTTCGGCTGGGGACGGGCTACACTCCTGCTTGCCCTGCCTCCGCTTTCTCTTCCCTTTTCCTGGTAAAATGCCCAGTGTGGAAGAAAACTGGCAGAGGGGCAGTCACTCCCGGTTGGTCCACAGCCTGTTCTAGCAGGACGGCTGGGACCAGAGGGCTGCGGTTGTCTCTAAGGGACCACAAAGGCCGATTTCCCCGCGGGGTCTCCCAGCTGCCACCAAATTGTCCCCGGGGTTCTCCCTTCCTGCTTCTCTGGCCTTGACCAGGAGGTGGGTGGTACCGGCTGCTCCCTGCTCCCTCCGCAGCCTGCTGCCAGTTCACAACGTGCTGGGCAAACACTCGCTGGGTGGATTTTATTGCCTCTGCTATCTCTGCCCTAGCAGCGCAGTTATCTGCAGCACGGATAATGTGCCAGCTTTCCCGTAAAGCTCCTCATGTTTATGGTTTTGCCAATGAGGACTCTCTCCCCTGACATTTCCATACCCTAAGCAGGCGTTGGCAAGAGGATCAGGGATGGCAATACTCCATGCTAGGGGATCGTGAAGGAGAATTAGACAAGGCACTCATGCAGACATTGAAACTTCCACACGTCAAACTGCTGGTCTGGATAAAGTGGCTGTCCCTGATGAGTTGGGGACAGGCTTTAAGGGTGTGATAAATACCCATCCTAAAGTGAGCAGCGTTGGGAACCCGTGTGAAACACAGTGCAGAAAGCGAAGGAACCACAAACCAAGGAATCTTATTGTGCCGCGATGAATCTCCAAAGTGCTTTGCCAAGCCCCAAATCCTCTGAATCACAGAATCACAGAATGGTTCGGGTTGGAAGGGACCCTAAAGATCATCCGGTTCCAACCCCCTGCCCTGGGCAGGGACACCTCCCACTAGACGTGACTCCTCATGTCTCACAAAGTGAGGATGCTTTCAGCAGTGACAGCTGACCTGCAACGTGGCAAGGGACGGCCACCTGTGCAGTGTCGGTGTGGCAAGGCGGCCACCCGCTCAGCTGGGGGTGACAGCAGGACCTGCTCCCGTGCTGCTCCCGTGCTGCCCCCGCCATGTGGGAGGATGGGGATGGGGATGGGGATGCGGATAAGGATGCGGGTGGGGATGGGGATTGGGATTGGGATGCAGATGGGGATTGGTATGCAGATGGGGATGCGGGTGGGGATGGGGATTGGGATGCAGATGGGGATGCGGATACTTCCTCTGCTGCCCATCCAGTCAGGTTGAGAGCGGAGATTGCTCTGACAGAGCGGATGAATAGACGATATAAAACTGGCGATGAAAGAGGGCTGTGTCCCTGTCTGCCGCTGCAGTACTCCCAAGAAAGGTATGAAGGGTCATGCAGGTCCGTGGCCTTGGCTCTGCCCAAGGCGAGATGTGCAAGAAGACCTGTTGAGGTCAGGTTGGCTCTTTCACAAATAGAAAAAAAAAAATCCACCAAGGGAATGTGCGAGCATCCTTCCTTTCTCAAAAGAGAAACCTTGATGCTGGCCCTCAGGGGCACAGCAGGTTTCTGCAGCCCGTGAGCCTGCCCTGCCGCAGCCCTCGCCCGCAGGGCTCCGCGTGGCTGCCTCCCTGTCGCAGCGCGGAACGTGCCTTTTCTCAGCTGGCAGAGAAGAAAATGTGCTGGGAAGCAGAGATGACGGCTTCCAACTCGAAGGGCCCAAGGCAAATGAGAATGCCAGCGGGGAGAAAGCCGAAACTAGGAGGTGCACCTACTGCCCCGGTGTTAGAGCTGCCCTCGAGCAGGCACAGGAGCGTCTGTCAGCTCAGGGGTGAAAACAAACCAAAACCAGAACGGGCCTGGGTTAGCAAGACGGGGAGGAGAAAAATATTTAATCTTGAGCAATCAACAGCCCTTAGTTCAGCCTGAACGTTGCTGTGTTTCCTAACCCTATATTTAACTCCCCTTATACTTGAGGTCACTTGTCATGGAAAAAATGCATTTTAAAAGCTTCCATTGGAGATCCAAATAGTTACAGAGGCCCTAAGGTGAAATAAAGGGGAAAATAGAAGATGTTGAAACAAACATGCTTTTCAGCTGTGTCCGTTGTCGAAATCACGAGTAATTTCAGTTCTCCCCAAATGCATTCATTTTGTGAAGGGGCGAAGTGTGCCCTACTCACGGGCAGCAGCTCAGGGGTTATCCAGCAGAAGAGAAGATCGTTAAAGAGTGTAAGGAGAGGGAGGCAGCTCAAGCCTGTACCTGTGCCCTGGTGCGCGCGTGATGAAACAGGTTCCTGACGGCACTGAACCGATTGCATGTTTGGTATGAACATATAATCACCCGGCTGCGAAGAGCAGCGGGTGCCATAGTTCATCACCCCTCGAGCCTGGCGTCTGGCTCGTGCCCGGTAAGCCCCCTCTGCCTTAGATTTTGGGGGGCGGAGATGAGAAAACGCAGCCTCCTCGCCATGGGGCAAGACAGGCTCCGCAGCTCGCATGCTGTTGGTGCCGGGGGAACCGAGGCTGCTGCCAAGCAGGGGGGCCGGGGGGGTTTGGCTTCGGTGGTTTTTGGGGCAGGAAGGTGCCAGACACACCTTTTGGGGCCAAATCTCCTTCCGAGTGTTGATGTGGGGCTTGTCCTTTAGCGCTGGCAAAGGCATGAGCGGCTCAGCTCGGGGGTAGCCATGCACCGAGGGGGCGAAGGGTGTGATGTTCGGCACCTTCCCTTCCCGCCCCCTGCCAGGAACCTCCCAGCCCATGGACTTTGGAGCAGTGTTTCACGTGTTCCCCGTACGGGGTCATTCGGACCTCAGCGTACGGTACTTTGCCCCCTGTGCTGAAACGGGATATAACTTTTCCAACAGCTAAAGCGTGAAGCAAACTACTGACTTAAGGGGCGTCTTTGGTTATGAAGAATTTTGCAGAGCAGCTTTTTTGATTCCCAAGTTGATTACTCAGAGTACGGATGAGAAGAGGAAGCGTGGCCGCGCAGAGGCGCTCTGCTGGGCTCTGGCATGGCAGACCCTGCCACAACATGCCTTTCCTTTTTCCCTTCCCAGAGGCATCCCCCTCCAGCCGTGCAGCCCCAGGATCTGGTGGGAGCACTCAGGGAAGGTCCTGTTCCCACCCAGCGACAGCAGCAGTGACGGTGGCTTGTTTTTCGGGGTTAGCAGCTACCCCCACAGCAAAGCTTCAGACGCATCAGAAAAGAGGTGTCAGCATTAGCAAAAAGAGTGTCCCTCAGGTGGTGTGACAGTCTCAGGTCGGACTTTACCTTGGCCTGTATCCACTGCAGAGCAAAGGAAGTCAAGCCCTTAAAAAAAACCCCTTTTTAATGACTTTGTATATCAGAGGTGATAAGATTTTAAGTTATTGCATGCCAAATGCCAGAAGTTCTTTGAAACATTACCTTTCAGCTTCAACAACACCGTGGAGCAGGAGGGCAAACTCCTGCCCGTGGGACCGAGGTGGCGAAACCGTGGTGGACCGAGAGGAGAAACCAGGGCCGCCGCAGCGCCTGCTTTTCCCCGGTCTGAGCAGCGGAGGTGTGGGCACAGCCCCGGGCTGCTGCCGCCGCGCCGTGGGAAGCTCCCTCACTCCCCGTCCTGCTGGAGAACCGGCCCCCAGCCCCCTGAGGCGCACAGAGCTGGGACACAGCCAGGGGCACGCCACCCGGTGTCCCCCTGAGCAGTCGGAGGAGCTTCTCCTGCTGTGTCCCCTCTATGGGGTGAGCGCGTCTCCTGTTCTAAACGCCCGATCCCCAACACAGCGTGCATGCATTGCCTACATAAGGATGCACCCTGTGCTGTTTAAGGTGCGTCTTCCTGATGTCGGAGGCTGGCTTTTGGGCCAGAAATACAGGTGGGCAATGCCCAGCCCAGCGCCCAGCACCAAAGCTCCTTGCAGTCTTTACCGTGTTACGCTCCTGCTGCTGCCAGACGTCCCCTTCAAGGGGTCTGTGGGCTGGCGCTGGGATGCTGTTTGGACACGGGCCACGGCAGCAGGAACCTGCGCAGTCCCTCTGCAGAGAATCGCCAGGAGCCAGCGTCATCCCTGCCGCAGAGCAGGGGCCAGCCTGGGCCGGGGGAGGAGAGCCGTGAGCGCTTCCTTCTCCTCTCTAACCCGGCATGGGTCTCCCGCAGGGAAAGCTGGCGGCCAGCAGCACTGCTTGGCCTGCTGTTCCGCAGAAAGGCCGCTCGACTGTCAGGCTGCTGAGGCTGACGGTATCACAGCAGTCATGAAGCTCTCTCCCTCTTTCTTGCTTTTGTTTACGTTGTACATACTGGTTCCTCTTCAAGAACAACCCCCCTGTTACCCAGCAGAGCCAGAAAACTCCAACACGTGCATCTGAGAAGCGACGGCCTGATTGCTCCGGAGGATTTTGGATGTCAATGGCAGTAAATTAGTGGCCTTTTCCTAAAATGAGCTGCCAGAATGAGGACCGGGCGGCAGCCTGTTTCAGCCGCGTCTGTGATTCCTTTGTTATGATTCACCTTCCACAAATATCCAAATAAACAAGTTTGCTGGCAGCAATACTCTGCTGAGAGGCAAAAAGCTGCGAAAAAAAAGGACTGAACTCTCACTTTGAACGGAGACGTCTCCCCCTGACCCCGCGATGACTGAAGACACCCTGGTTTGTGCCCTGCGACCCCAGCGCCAGCGGCAGGTACCATCCCCGGGCGCTGGGAGCGCGCACCCTCACACCGGGAATGGTCACAGAGCTCTTTTGGCACGGCTCAAGGAAATGCATATTTTTCCGCTGTGCTGTCTTTTTTGAATCCTGACATAGAAAAGTATCACTAAATGCTGTCCCAATATTCTCCCTGGTTTTGCTGATCCTGGTGTCTGGAAGCACATGATGCTGTTCCCAGGATTTCAACATTGTTAACAAGGATTTCTCCCTTATCAGAGACTTCCACAGCCTCTTTTATTTCTTGATAGATGCTATGTTCCTAAAAAACACAGATAATTTCCCAACTATAGTGCCCAATGTATCAGTAGATCTGTGATTTCAGTAGATCAATGGATATCTAGCATTACGTTCACTTATGTGGCAAAATTCTTAGATTTTTGTGCGTATTACGTAAATCAAAATTATTATTTTTGTGTGTAGTGAACATGCCTCTGCCTGCCGTTATGTTTTTAAGAATCAAATAATGATCGTCTCACCTGGCAAAGAACCGTTTTTGGAGGAGAGAGAAGGAAATCACAAAGAATGTTCACTAATACATGTGGTTATGATATATGTATTTCCCTCTCTGTTCCATGAAAGAAAGAAAGGAATGAAACCCTCCACTTTGCCCATCTCTATAACGGGCCACAAACAGGTTTTGGCTTTGGTGTCAACAGCGTCGCCAAGAGAAGGAGCAGAGTCCCTCTGCGGGGTCTCAGCCCGCGCAGTGGCGCCAGGCTGGCAGTGTGACAGTCACACCGGGCGGCCTCTTCACCCCGAGAGGAGCCACCACGCTGGTGCCTGCAAACATTCAGTACAGTTGCGTGAGACAGCAGCTTGCAGGATACTTGAGATGCCAAAATATATCCAGGAGACAACTGCTTTGGACAGGCTGACAAACGAGCCTGTTATCCCCTGTCCCTCAGCAGAGCTCGTGCCATACATCAGCTCCTGGCGGAAGCAGCTCAGGGCCCATCCCCTGGGTGCAATGCTCTAATTTTTTTGGGTGGCGCATGTGGGTCACGCGGGAGTCCAATCCGGGAGCAGGCACAGCCTGAGGCGCCGCGGCCACGCCGGCTCTGCGGCCGCCTGCAGCCATCGCCCGGGGACGCGGGTCCGTGGGGGTGAAAAACCAGCAGAGAGATATCGCTCTCCCAGCCTCGGAGCTACGGATTTTCTGCTTTTTCTCCCTCTTCAGAAAGAATTCACTGAGCATTTCTGGGCTCGGGCCGTTTGTATGTTTGCATTGGTACAAGGTTAAATTGCTACTTAATAGGTATTCCAGAAAAAGAAAAGAAACTACAGGCCAAGGTATTTTTAAATGTACTTAGCTGTCTGCATCCTGTCACTCACTAACGCTAAGCTTAAAACTACAACTATTCCTTGCCACTTTCTCCAGGCAGTGCACGCTTTCAGGATTCAGAAATAGCCCAGCATCCCTTTTCAATAGTTTATGAGTTGTCAATTGATGCTCACTGCGTTCCGTGTTTAGAAATCGTCCCGAGCAGCAGGATGTATGCACCAGGCCCAAGAAGCCTGTTTATATTTCATACACATAGTTATTTAGACCAGCTGTGCTTGCGAGGTTTCTTCCTATTAGTGCTATTGTGCAAAGAGACACTGAAATACTGTATTTCAGAAGGCTACGAAATAGCAACATTTGAAGTCCTGACTGCGGAGCAAAACCTCTCTAATTCGGATTGCTGGAGCTTTTCCTGGAGCCGTGTGGATATTTCGGGAAGTCATTCAAAGGAGCAGTTTTTGGGAAGGGAGATGCTTCACGGGAGGATCTTTTCCTCCCAAACCAGGCCAGGTCTTGCGTACTTCTGCAGGGAGAGCAGTGTGGTGTTTGAGCTGCGTGCTGACTATTTGTGGCCTCTTTCAGGAGAGAGGTGCCCCAGCACCGCCATGAGCCGCCGATGCCCGCGGGAAAGGGGTTCGGGGAGCACAGGGGACGCCTGGTCCCGGCCGGCGGCGAAGCCCGGCCTCCTTCCCTGCTGACACATGGAACACAGAGATAATGCAGAAATAACGACCATGAGAGAAGCTGGGGAAGGGGCCGGAGCAGATAAGCATGCAGAGACACCCGCCAGCGCCATCCCTTCTCTAACCGAAGAGAAGTCCGCATGGAAACATGCTATTCCCTGCTCTTTGCCTCACAGAATCACAGAGTCACAGACTGGCAGGGGTTGGACGGGACCTTTGGAGATCATCTCCTCCAACCCCCTGCCAGAGCAGGGTCACCCAGAGCAGGTGGCACAGGAACGCGTCCAGGCGGGGTTGGAATGTCTCCAGAGACGGAGACTCCACCACCTCTCTGGGCAGCCTGGGCCAGGGCTCCGCCACCCTCACAGCAAAGAAGTTCCTCCTCATGTTGAGGTGGAACTTCCCATGGTCACGTTTGTGCCCGTTACCCCTTCTCCTGTCCCCGGGCACCACTGAGAAGAGCCTGGCCCCATCCTCCTGACACCCCCCCTTTCAGTATCTCTAAATGTACCTCGTTCTCTTTTATACCCTGTTGGCTTTGCTGCCTGAAAAAGGGCAGAAATGCATAACGAAAATATTACAATAGCCATGCGAGGCTAATGCAGAAATAATTATCAGTTGGTGACGGATCTGCCGTTGAGGCGTGCGGGTCCGTGCAGCCCGGGCTGTGGTGCTCAGCCTGCTGCCCCGAGGGGACAAATCCTGCTCCAGCCGCAGCTCCTGGGCCATGAGCTGCCGTGGGGAGCAAAGGAATTTGTCTCTTCCAAAGCTGTTAAAACTAGAAACTTCCAGAGTGATTCAAAATATTCCAGGAAACTTATTTTTTCATACATAATTATTCTTTCCTTTTTTTTTTTTTAAAGAAAAAAAAAGAAATTGATTAAAGTGGTCAGCGTTTTGCAAAAATCAGAAATGTAATTGCAAAGGATGCTAAAAACGTCTGTTTTCTCTAAATCTTCAGATTTGCTCCAACGTGACTATGTTCATTTGGCCAGATGTCAAAAGACTTTGATAAAAATCCAGAATTTCCCTAATCCTGCAAATATAGTGAATTTTGGCTGTTTAAACAGCAAATAATTATTTTTTTCTTGCTCTTTTTTGGGCCAGCGAGGGATGAGCTGAGAGGCTTTCCGTGCCCCAGCATCCTGCCAAGCACGGATGATCCACTAAAGTAGGAGCAGAGGGATGCAGGCAAATGTGTGAGGGAATCAGACCTGCCCCACAAACACTGCTGCTATATGAGGCGACACCTAAACGGAGGAGGACCGGGGCATTTCCATGCAGGTATGGCCAGGCGGACCCCGAGGGTGCTCCCTCGGCGTGCAGGAGACGTGGCAGAGCCTGGGAGCAGCCCGGCGCAGAGAGCAGCTCTCCGGACCGGAGGAAAGATGCTCCCCGGGGGCATTGCCTTTCACATCCAGCGCTCGGCAGCAGCCAGCGCTGTTGCAAGTAATAACCTCCAGGCAGGCAGGAACTTTCCAAGCAGGGCAGAGTTTGCCTGGAAATGCCCGCTGGGTGCCATGGGGACCACGTGGTGACAGACCCCGGCCCGAGGATGCGGGCTCAGGGCCCAGGTGCGGAGCCAGGCTTGGGGACGGAGTCAGCACAGCCCTCCCGGGACTCGCTTCGGAACACCTTTGAAACCCTAAAAGCAGAGAGGATCCCCATTTTTGTGCCTCTCTGAAAGGATGGCGGGAGGTGAGCTCTCCTTCCTTGCCAACTCTAAACTGAGGAGGCCAAACCCCCTCCAGCCTGGGGTGGGAGCGCGAGCCAAGCTGTCCATGAAGGGATGCCCTGTGTCATTTGTGACGCGTTATGATTACGAGTTACTAAACTAAGCTCCACTGAGTAACGGTTCCCCACATGCCGTTCCTTCCCTCATTCCCTGAACAGCCATTTCCCCTTCCCGCCGCCGATCTACCCCCCCCCCCGCAGCACAGAGGCGTTTGGGGTGAGCAAGAACAGACCATCCCTGTCCCGGTCCCGCTGCAGATCTCTGCGCAGCCAGCGCTGCTGCTCTCCCCTTCCCTTCAGGGCAGCTCTGCTGCCACGAGAGCTGCCTGCAGGCAGGGCAGGCAGCGCAGGCAGGGCAGGCAGCGCAGGCAGCGCAGGCAGGGCAGGCAGGGCAGGCAGGGCAGGCAGCACGCAGCTGGTTCTGCTGCTCCCCAGCTGCCTTCGCAGGCTGACCTACCCTGTGCTGTGTGGCGTCTCATGGCTTTTTCTTCCCCCCCTTCTTTCTCCTCTTGCATTGCAGCACAGAAAAATGTGCAAATTAATGGTCCCCCAGCAGAGCTGTTTTCCTTTCTCAACGCTTTTTGGGCAGGAGTAGCTGGGGTGCGTGTGAGGAAGAGACAGCGAGACAGGCTGATGTTATGGAAAGGCAGTGCTCTAACCCAGGAGGGGCAAAGGAAAACTTCTTGTGTTGTTTTTGGATCAGTTCACCCAGAGTTTCTCTTTGTTTTTCTGCCAGGGCTGCTCTTAAATCTCTGACTATACACTTTTCAGTGGTTTATTGAAAGATCAGTGCATCCCACAGCTCCACATTTTTTCCACCCGGCTGGTGAGCACTCAAGTGCCCTGCGGCTCCCGCAGGCTCTGCTCTGCCTCTTGGGGCGGCTCGGGGCTGCGGGGACAGGGCCAGCGAGAAGGACGGCATCTCTGCAAAACTTTTTCAGATTTCATCGGCCACAAAGCTGGGAAATTTCCAAGGGGAAATCATGGACAGCATTAGGTGCCAGCGGTCCCGAACACGGTGCTGAGCGGTGGCCAGGCTGGGTGTGGGGGAGCTGCTGCCAGCTGGGAAATTGCCGTGGGGTTAATTGAAGGAAATAGCAGAGCAGAGGTGGTGTCGGGAGCAGGGGGACACCGTGTACTTGTCCTGCAGGCTGTCCTGGCACAGGGCTGTGACCGGCTTGCCCGTGGGGTGTCACCTCGGCAGCCCACGCCACCGCAGTGGGTGCTGCTCCCCACGCTGACAGCAGCTGGGGGATGCGCCGGGTGTCGGGGGGGCTGCATGTTTGTCGGGGGGGGTGCGCTGTCCCTGCCGGTTCCCAGCGCCCATCAGCCTCTTCGCCTTGTCCCCAGGCTTAGGTGGGGCAAGTGGCTCAGGCCAGCAGCTTCTCCTGAGCTGCGAGTTTGGGGCAATAAGTTTTGATGCTGTGGGAAGAGTCTGCTTCACTGGGCTGTCTCAAAGGCAAACAGGGACACGGCATTTTGCAGGCCTGGAGGGAATATGCTGTCCTGTCACAGCTTTCCTCCTTAGCCAGTATAATAGATGCTGAATGCTCTCTTTGCAGCCACACTCACAGGTCTCTCAATTTTAACGGTGACAGAGGAAGCAGAGGCCAAGCAACAAGCACGCCAGGTACATAAATTCCGACTGAGGGCAAGGGCACCATGACAAGGTTTGAAATCGTACTCCAGGAGATCGCCTTGACCCCCCTCCCCCCCCCCAAACCTGTCTGCACAGGGTCCCAGCAGTGCGGAAAGGCAGCTGGGAAATGGGATGCCACGGGTGGAGGGAGCCGAGCAGCCCAGTCCTCCGCGCTGGGTACCATCCCTGTGCCCCAAGGGCAGGGACAGCCCCAGGGGCAGCTGGTGGGACACTGACCCTTGCGAGGCGTCAGCCGGGGTCTGCTGCCCGGCTCCCGGAGGCAGCTGAATTGACAGCCTCATGTGGCACACAAGGCTGACGTCCCCCTCCTTGCCCCGACTGCGATCCTCTTTCAACAGTGGTTTGTTATTTCTGGCTCTTACAACAGCGACCTGGCCACCAAATGAACTGGCCTCCTTTTGTTGCCCTTAAGTGCTTTCAATCCCTGGGCCCTGCAAGGAAAAAGACTGGCTCCTGTAAGAAAAGAAATACATGCGGCAAATTCAGAAGCATTTTAGGCGTCCCGGCAGTGCACTAAGAGGCTTAAGATGCATTTGAGGAAAGCTGCCCCTTGTTGAGCCGTTTCCCCGCATTCTGTTTAATGCAATTTCTGTCTCCTTCCCTTGAATAACATAATAACCGCTGTCAGTCTTGGTCTCTGGTGTGTGAATAACAAACAGCAGCGACGGTCGGAGGCCGGCTCTGGTGAGCAGGCACGGTGCTTCCACTCTCATCTCCGCAGGAGAGGAAGTCAGCAAACACTGCCAGCCCTCATAAAATAAAGAATTAACGCACCCCGCGGTGCACACAGTGCATTACTCATCGGACAGACGTATACGCATCCTCTGCCCAAAAGAGTCAGCAGTCGCTATTACCACCCAGCTGAGATCGCATCTGCCGAAACGCCCCATCAGCCGCGAGAGGGGCTGCAGGATTCGGGAACGGGGCAGCAAGAGACACGGCAAAGGAGTTTCTGCCCTGGGGAAGGCAAACAGGATTGCTCCAGCCATTGCCAGGTATCAGGATGAGAACTGGAGGAGAAGTCTTTTCCCAAGCGACATTTCGTTCTAGTGGCCCCTGAAGCAAGGATCATCTAGGAAAACTGAAGGCATCCATATGTCTAGGCGGCCCATGGAGCGTACAGGGAACAGCGAACTGCGGTGGTGGGTTGCGGAAGGAGAGTGGGGCATGAGGGGACGGCACTGAAGCAAGCACCCGAGCTGTGGCAGCGCGGCCAAGAGAAAACCAAGGCATTAATAAACATTTTTTCCACTATGTGGCAAAGCAGGGTTTGAAAATGGTCATGGAGGAATTTAAAACGTTTGAATAACAACCTCTCGTCTTAACAAGGGGATTTCCCCAGTGGATCTCAAACACTTTACAAATGAGGTTAGTACCCCTCGTGCCCAAAGCACAGATAAGAAGACTGAGGCTCAGCCAGGGAAAAAACACCCTACCATCAGCGACGGGGAGAGCTCTGCCCGAGCTGCCGTCCCACACCAAGGTCTGCCCCGTATCATGGTCCCCATTGCAGAGGTGTGTGTAGCAAAATCCTCCTTCTCAACACATATGGTCCAAAGTGTCATGAAAACAGCAGCATTCCTCAGTTTCCCAGCTCTGGTGCTCCCCGCAGCCCGGCTGCCACCGCCCTCAGCACCGTGAGCCACGACAGCAGAAGCCTGTTGTCACGAGGAAGGTGACAGCACAGCACGCTGAATACACAAAGGTTAGTCTTTGCATCTTTTGAGACCGAGATGTAACACACAAACACACAAACACACACACACACAGAGAAATGTCCCTTCTGACCTGTCTGAAATGTCCCCTGAATTATCTCATTATCCTAAATATTACCGCTCAAATGAAAGTTGAAAAGAGGGAAAAGAAAAGCCTGGAATCTTTTTTGGCAAAACTGTTAGTTCCCACACCGCTCCCTCGGCAGGCCCGGCGTGCTGTCCTGCAGATGCCCACCCAGTTTTGCTAACGTTCAGTTCAAGCGGAGGCAGCCCCTTGACCAGCGCCGGGGGGAAGGCGGGCGGCATCCCCGACGCCGACCGCGGCCTTGGCCGGGTCAGCTGGTGGGCAGCATGCTGCGCCCCGCTGACGGCGTCACGCCAGGCAGTCAGAAACCTGTTGTGATAATTCCATCCTCTTAATCACCAGCTGCTCCAAAATTTCTCTGGAGCGCGTTTGAAACCAGTGAGCGTTTGCATAATCCGGCTGCTGGGCTGACACTTGACAGCTGCGCAGAGGGCAGGTCTCACCAGTTGCTGGTGACACAGCTGTCCTGGTGACCCGCCACCCCAGCGCCATCGGGGGAGATGCTGCTCAGCCCCACCAGAGCCTCTGGGCACCATCTCAGTGGAAAGGAGCAGTAACGGTGTGTTTGTGCAGGCTCCAGAATGCCAAGGAAGGAGCGGTGCGACACGGTGCCCTCTCTTTTATTTCTGGAGTTTCCTTCCGGAGTGCAAAGCTCTCAGGCTTTCAAAGGGTCTAAACTTTCTTGTGTATTAATGCAGGGGAGAGAGGGAAGGCAGCAAAGTGCCCTACTTCTTGCTTTCATTTTCATCTTGGCTTGACAACACATTGCCGCCGCTAGCACATCTCCTTTCCCGTTCTCTTTTATTAGCAAATGCACTTTGACTGGTTGAATAATTCATTGCAAACAATTTACCAGGCCACATCAGGCCAGTTTTTTTCTGCCTATGAGTTATCCACAAATGAGCGTGTACTTTTTTATTGATGTATTTGTTGTCCGTAACCGCTCCGTAAAAAGCCAGCCAGTACCTACTTGAGACGGCGAGTTGTTTGTGAGCTGCCGTTTGCTTGGACAGACCTGTCTCTGGGCATGAGCTTTCCCGGAGAGAAGAGAACGGAGCAGCCAGGCATGGAGGAGTCTGACCCCATTTATACTGGAAGACATCTGATAACCATCGTCCCTTCTGTCTCAGGAGCGCCCTGATTTGTCGGCGCAGTGGCCACCGGGAGCATTAAGGCCAGCAAAGCCCCGCGCGCCCAAACGTGCACACAAATGGGACGAGACAAGGTGACGCACTCAGCTGAAGGTATCATCTCCAGTGAGCGTTTTGCAGCACTGGGTCAGGCCAATTGCTCATACAACATCGATTCGTGCTGTAGGAGAGAGCTGAGTCGAATGAAACCCCCAAACGTCCTAGACTTATTGTGCAATATTCATGGTGGTTCTGTGTAGCCAGAACCAAGACCTACCACGCACTTAGACAGCCTTAATCTGTTACCACATCAACTGGATTTTCTCCAAGTGTCACATTTTTCTAGCACCTCACCCATCTACTATGACATTTTTTATTTTTAAGATGAGATTCAGTGCAGGTTGTGCAAAACTTAACCTTGTCATCGGGTCTGGAGGCTCCTTGTAGTACAACAGTACGAGTATTCATCTGCTGTAAAAGAGAGAAACTTTGCTTGAGGCAATGAAGCAGCACCAGTTTACACCAGGGAAACATTTCCAGTATATACCACAACATCATCCAGCTATTTCTTTCGTAGAGATGTCGTAAGTCTTAGTTGCTGGAATAGAGTGTACTGTGAAGCACACTTCTCCCCAAGGAGGATGCCGTGCCCAAGGAGATAAAGACAACGCAGCCTGCAGCGGCTGCTGGATCCACCTGTACCACTGGAAACAACTGGGAACCAGCAAGGATGCTTCTGGGACTGATAGTCTGGGAACAAATTGTGTTACGCTGTTGGAAAAAAAAAGATGCATTATGAGAAGCGCTCTTTGCAATCCAAACTTTCTGTCTTGGTCTAGCTTCTGAATCTGAATCTGAATTCTCCTAGTGCCAGGAGGCACATAAGGCGCGAACAACATTCTTCCAATTGGATCGGTCTGTGGCTGCAAGTCGTGCTGCTTCCCAAGTGTTCCATCCCGTGTCGTTCCTCTCAACCTCCACCATCCGACGCCAGGTTAATTTTGGGCGGCCCCGCTTTCTTCTTCCCTCTGGAGTCCACCTAAGGGCTACAACGCAGTCTTCTGTCGGGTTTTTTCTGAGCACATGACCGATCCAGTTCCATCTCCTTCTCCTCACTTCATTGCTGATTTTATCCATCCTCGCCATTTCCAGAACTGTTTGGTTTGAGATGTGCTGTTGCCACCTAATCTTGAAGAGTTTCCGGAGGCATTTCGTTTGGAAAATGTTGAGCTTTTCCTCTTCACCTTTGGTCAGTTTCCAGGTCTCACAGCCATAAAGTAAGACCGACAGGACCAGACTCTTGAACAGAGAAGCTTTTGTCTTCCTGCTGATGTTTGTTGTCTTCCAGATGTTGGACAACTTTCTAAATGCTGTACTGGCAAGGGCTATCCTCTTCTTGATGTCTGCAGTGCTTCCACCATCCTTGGTTACTTTGGCACCTAGATATATGAAGTCGTTCACTTCCTCTACTTCCCTTCCCTCAACTACCAGCTTATCTTGGCTCTTGCTGTTGATTTTCAGGGTCTTACATTTCTTCGCGTTTAGCTTTAGCCCAACCCTTGCCGCGTTCTCCTCCAGTCTTGTTGTTTTCAACTGAAGATTGTCTATTTTTGATGATAGCAATGCGATGTCGTCCGCGAAATCTAGGTCTTCGAGCATGGTAGTCAAGTTCCATCGGATCCCAGTTCTCTGCCCCTCTACTGTCTGTCGCATGACCCAATCTATCACGAGGAGGAAGAGGAAGCCTGACATGCAGCAGCCCTGCTTAACCCCAGTCGTCACCGGGAAAAATTCTGTGGTCTCATTTTCGTCGATCACAGCACACTGGAAGTCTTCATACAAGATTTTTACCATCTGGATCAGTTTCCGGGGTATTCCATACTTCTTCATGATGATCCAAAGGCTGTCTCTGTGCACTGAGTCAAACGCTTTCTCGAGGTCCACAAAGTGGACGTACAAGGTCGCATTCCACTCATAGGCTTGTTCGAGTATGTTCCTGAGAGTGAAGATGTGGTCAACAGCTCCTCTGCCTCTCCGGAACCCTGCCTGTTCTTTCCTGAGTGCGTGATCGACTCCAGCCTGTATTCTGTTGATAAGAATCCTACCGAGCACTTTGCTGGCTATGGGAAGTAGGGTGACCCCCCTCCAGTTGCTGCAATCCTGAAGATTACCTTTCTTGGGAACCTTGCAAATTAGTCCTCTGGTCCATTGTTTTGGCACCTTTTCTCCTGTCCATATAAGATCAAAGGTGCGTTTTAATTCCTGGCTGGCCATTTCTGTGTCCGCTTTTAGCATTTCTGCTGTAATTTGATCTGCACCAGGAGCCTTCCCACTTTTCAGGTTCCTCAGAGCATCCTTTATCTCTTGGGTGGTTGGTGGCCCGGCTGGGATGTCCAGCTCCTCTCCTTCTTCTCCTTCCTCTTGTGGTGGTGAGTCTGGTGTGTCCCGATTCAGGACTTCTTCAAAGTGTTCCTTCCACCTGGCAAGCCTTGCTTCCTTGTTCTTCAGTAGCTCCCCATCCTTGTTTTTTACAGCTGCAGTTTGTCTGCTGACTTGTCCTGTGAGCTGCTTCACAATGTTATATAGGTCTTTCTGTCGTCCATTCTCTGCTGCTTTCTGTGCCCTTTCAGCCTTTTCTGATATCCACTTCCTCTTGTCCTCTCTCACGCCCCTCTTCACCGCTCTATCCTTTTCTCTGTATGTTTCTATCAGCTTGTTTCTAATCCTCTCTGATCGGGTGCTATCAATCTGTGTTTTGACACCTTTCCTTTCGTCTATCAGCTTCCAGGTGTCTTCACTGATCCATGGCTTATTCTTCCTTTTCCTGAAACCTAGTACCTCTTCCGCTGACTGTATATATGCCTTCTTCTGTTGCTCCCATACCTGTTCAACGTCTCTGGTTTCCTGCCAGTTTTCTTTAAGCTTCTTTATGACTAAATTGTTGAACTTTCTCCTTGTTTCCTCGTCCTTCAGTCGATCTACATCCAGTCTTTGCTTCACTCTGTTTCTCTTCTGGTGTGTGCTGAGTCGTAGTTTTATGTGTGTCCTCACCAGGTAGTGGTCGCTGTTGACGTCAGCTCCTCTCTGAACCCTGGTGTCTAAGACAGATGATCTCCACCGACCACTTATTAGAAGGTGGTCGATTTGGTTCCTCACTTTTCGATCTGCTGACACCCACGTAGCCTTATGAATGTCTTTGTGGGGAAACAGTGTCCCCGTGATCACTAGTCCGTTGGTTTGGCAAAACTCACATAGTCTCCCCCCATTGTCATTCTGTTCTCCCAGTCCATGTATGCCCATCGTTTTTTCGTATCCTGTGTTGTCACTTCCAACCTTAGCATTAAAGTCTCCCATGATAATGATGATATCGTTCCTGTTGCATCTATCCAGAGTCTCCTGAAGCTCTTGGTAGAACTGGTCCTTCAATTCCTCTTCTCTTTCATTGTGTGGGGCATATACTTGTACGACTGTTACCTTCCGGTATCTTGTGTAGAATCGCGCTGTTATAATCCTCTTATTGATGGGTGTCCATTCCATGAGTGATTTCGCTGCCTGTTCACTGATCATGATGGCAACACCGCACTCATGTAATCTGTCATCTCCGCTGTAGATAACGACCTGGCCTGAGACTAGCTTCGTTTTACCTGCGCCCGTCCATCTGCACTCGCTAATGCCTAGAATGTCTAACTGATATCCCTCCATCTCTCTGGCGATCTGAGCTGTTGTCCCTCCTCTATACATTGTTCTAACATTCCAGTGCCCTATTGTAAGTTTTTGTTTGGGTGTCACAAGGGATCTCATTGGACGTTGGGCTTCCCGTAGGCTTTGACTCATCGTCGTCATGCTTCCATTACTGGCAGTCCCCGCTTTACCCTGTGTTTTTGGAAGATCAATATTGTTGTGTAGCGTTTCTGTAACTTTTCATTTTTTCCGGGAGGAGGTAGTTAGCCTTCTGCCCAACCCCCATAACTTGGAGGGCCAGTGGTTTTTTGTCAGGGTGTCCTTCCCTTAGGCTGCGTTGGTTCACGGCACCTTCTTAAGTTTTAACCGGTGCACCCTCCAGAGGAGGATCCCCTATCCACCACCCAGGGGACGCGCCTTCTAGCCGTGCAGCCCCAGCCGAAGGCTTGGTCTAGCTTAATGTAGTGAAAGTGTTGCAGGTTTTCCCTCTTCGTACCGCATTTTTGTAACCACACTGCTACCCTGCAGAATGACTTGAATATCTTTGCATGCTTTCCTCCTTCCAGAGCGGGCCAGTTTGGGGCAGAGGGAGAGGAGGAGCGACGAGGGACTGCTCACCGTTGCCCGCGTGCACTGCGGCCAGGCTCGCTGCCTTCCTAACGCTGCCGCACTGCTGTACATCCTGCTGCACATTACGTTTTGTTCACAAATTCAGGGTCAGGCTTGAGCGTTAAGCTTCCATGGGCATATCTCATCTTGGCATCCGCAAGCGGGGAAGGAATCATTGCTGTGCGACTGTGCGCTGCAGCAAGATAAACGCGAGCTTTGACTTTACGGTCACTCCCAGCGCTGCCCACAGCTGCACGCTCCCACTTCCCTGCCTCCACACAGGCTTCGTCTGAAGAGAAATCGCCTCATTTACTCCCTGGACAAGCCTGACGAGGATTGAAACTGGGCTGCTGAATGCCTGAAGGTCCATCTCCATGATCTCCAGAGTGCAAAGAAAGAAATGTTATCACACATTATGTTATACAAATGTTATCGTACATACAAAGAAAGAAATGTTATCATACATAGGAAGAAGTTCTTTCCGCTGAGGGTGGTGAGACACTGGCCCAAGTTGCCCAGAGAGGTGGTGGAGGCCCCATCCCTGGAGACATCCAAGGCCAGGCTGGATGAGGCTCTGAGCAACCTGCTCTAGTTGAAGATGTCCCTGCTCACTGCAGGGGTTGGACTAGATGGCCTTGAGAGGTCCCTTCCAACCCAACACATTTCATGATTCTATGACTCTATACTGGAATTTATCCTAAAAGCAAGCTGAAGTATCCTCAAAAATAGAGAATTACTGCCAAAAAGCTATAGGGAAGGTACCATACTACCACTGTAAGTAATTTCGATGGATTTTTGCTAAAAAGTAAGATGAAATGAGATTTAAAAGTGAGGGAAGATCAGTATTAACTAATCCTGCAGGTGCCAGCATCATCATCTTCTCACTAATGAGCTGAAAAGCTTTGAAATATGCTGTCAAATAGCTAAGTTTATTTTTTTTTTGTCTGAGTAGAACCTTTTCCCTGAAAACCTGTCAACCTCTTGACTAGTTTCACTTTCTCTCAAGAAGAGACGGTTGGAAGTGACCAGAAGTGCCCGCTCTCCAGTTTGCCCTCTCCACCTGCCTGTACCAGGCAGCAATGCGAAACAGCAATACGGGGAGGCTAACGAAGTACCCAATCAGTGTTTCCGATTCCTGAAATCTGGGAATGATGGAACAGGGGACACGGAGACATTGTCCCCATCCACCCTGCGGCAGTCACTGCTGCCCATGGCCAGCAGAGCCAGTGGGCTGCGGCCGGAGCAGCTGAGCTCGCCCCAGCCACGCACCCACCCCATCGGCCCCATCACGTAATCGAGAACGGGTTATTAGTGAAGCGGGCAAATAACGAAGGAGCTGACAAGGAGCTGCTCAAGGCAGGTGATTTGTTAGCCCTGGGTAAATGTCACAGTTCTGAAATATTTCCTCGGGTTATGCGATGAAAAAAAAAAAAAAAAGGCAAATTGTTGACTGCTGTTGGCTTGCTCTGGTTTGAGGGCACGGTGCTTCCCAGCCACCCTCGCACGATGTGGCGGCCACTGTCTAGACTTCTGCAAACCGAGGCCATGTGCTGGCGCGGTCGGAAACCTCATCGTCAGCTTCAGGTCCTGCTTTAAAACACTTTTCCCCTTTTTCAGTGGAAACTCCTTCAAGACCTAAACGGCTCCCCGCTGGGCATACGTGTGCCTCAGGTCGTGCTCAGACAGCTTTTCTCACGCACATTAACCCACAGTAACTCGAACTGGAGATCCAGGCAGGATCCCCCTGTGCGGATGAAGCAGAAGTTTGCTCTACAACGCTGAGGGAGTGGAAGGGGGAGAAACCGTCAACCAAAACCCAGCACCTCCCATTCTGATGTCAGTATATTCCGGGACGCTCAATGCTTGGAAGAGGAGAGAGGGATCAAGGGAGAGCCACAAAAATCACTTGCAGCCTAGAAACATACCTTCGGCATGAGAGCATGGAGCCGAGCAGCCTGTTTATCCAGGAGAGGAAAGGAGACTGACTTGCTCACAGTCCATGTACATGAGGATGCAATTTCAAGAACAAGCACTTTTAAAAGTGACCTAAAATGGGAAAATTGAAAAATTAAGATGCAAATAGCTAGTAACTGAGTTAGGTAACCATTAAGGCAATTCAGAAAGAATGTAAATTTTTTCTGTCACATTAATAGCAACAGAAAGAGTGGCTATTGGCCTTTTACAAAATACTCTGCAGCACAACCGGCAGGCCGGATGCAGGAGCTGCTTGGTGAGGACGTACAGCTCACATTAGTGTCTCCCGAGGGATGTCACCCTGTGTCCTTTCCTTTCACTCGGAATATATCCCTGCGTAGCACTCCCTGGTGTGAGCGACGCCATCTATTTGGCTCAGGGAATTCTCATCCATTCAGCATCCTCCTTTTAAGAGCAATAAGACATGCATAATTTATTATTATTAACATTAATGAGACTTTTTCTTCACATGCCTCAAAGAGCAAGGGAGAACTCCTGGCCTGATCTGGCTTCTGCAGCACCAATGACAGGTTTTTCTCTAAATACCGTGAGCCAGAACTTCTCAGGAGCCAGGCCGTCACAGGCAGGCTGACGGCGCGAGCCTGTGCAGGTAGTAACTACATCTGGGTAAAATGTGCCAAGTCTGAGAGTAGGAACAATTCACTGCACTCATCAGAACATCCCAGAACTTTTGGAGCAACTCCGGACCCCATTTGGGGTTGGAGCAAGCCATACAAGGCTAGAGACAGGTTTTATTCCAGCAACCTTTCTGAGACGGTAGTGCCAGTTGAATTTTTCTTCAGATTCACAGTTTCTGGGACCTGGAGCCCAAAAGCTGCGTGACAGTGACACAGCAATTCTGGGATGAAATGACGTAAGTGCTATACGTCCCATTGCAAAACGATGTGGCATCTCTGGTCACGTTGAACTGTGCTTTCCGCTGTACAGCTCTGAGCCGCTTTTCCAACCCACATTCTCTGGAGAGTCTCTCTGCTAAAACATACTAGTTTGTGGTGTCACGCCGTGCTGGATTTGCTCTGTCTTGACAAAGACACAGCACAGGCCAGGAATTAATTGGCTGAGATGAACACTTGGTGGCTGATTCCTATATCTTGCTAGTACGATGCTACTTTATTGAACACAGTTCTTTAAAAACGGAGTTTTACATCGACTTCATGCCATAGCTATGAGACCTTCTGAAGAAGCATGTGGGGTGATGGTGCTACAGAGAAAACAAGACAGGGATCCGCCATCTGGCTGGTCTTGGAGCCGGCTCAGGCCACGCCGTGGCATTCGTGGGACCAGGAGGAGGTGGCCAGGGTGCACAGTCTCACGGTAGCCCGGCAGCTGCAGAAGGGCACAGAATCCATGGAGCAGCTGGGCTGGGATGTGGCACGGGGACCTTTTGGGGGGTTATTCCAAAAGCTATTGGGGGGAAATCCCAAAAGGTTTGGGGTTATCTCCAGGTTCAGCCTGCAGAAGAAAAGGCTCCGAGGAGACCTTAGAGCCCCTTCCAGTCCCTGAAGGGGGCCTACAGGAAGGATGGGGAGGGACTCTGGATCAGGGATTGTAATGATAGGACACGGGGTAACAGCCTCAAACTGAAGGAGGGGAGATTTAGATTGGATATCAGGAAGAAATTCTTTGCTGTGAGGATGGTGAGGCACTGGAACAGGCTGCCCAGGGGAGCTGTCAATGCCCCATCCCTGGAAGTTTTGAAGGCCAGGCTGGACGGGGCTTGGAGCAACCTGGTCTGGTGGGAGGTGTACTTGCCCAGGGCAGGGGGTTGGAACTAGGTGATCTCTAAAGTCCTTTCCAACCTGAAGCATTCTGTGATCCCTCCTCCCCACCTGGGCCTATCCACAAGCAGAGCCGTGGGGCAGTGCCAGGCAGCGGTAGCCATCATCCCGTCTGCTCCTCTACCTGAAGGTGGCTCATCTCACCAGCCTTAATGTGACTCGGGGAACATTCAGTGGTGTCTCACAGCCACGGGCATCCCCGAGACCCATCGCCCTCAGCCTCCGGCTCAGCAGGACCCTCCTGCCACCACTCCTCCTCCACAGCATCGGCTTTTCCTCCACGACTTGCCACCACCAGTGATGCTGATGTGGCGATCCAGGCTCAGCGCTGGCTGGTCTGCGAGCCAGCTTCGTGCCACTGCTGGGACTGAGCCCTGAGGCACCTTCCCCGAGCACTGGGACACTATTCCTGTAAAAATGCAGTGGTTTAACTCCTTTAACAGTCTTTGTCTGTGCGATGGCAGAGACAGTGTTACTGTTAGGCTCTGCACAAACTTATACCAACCAATTTATAACAGTGAAATGCAGAATTAGCTGGACGCTGGACTAAAGTGCCTCCACTGTGAAAAAGAAGGTTCAGATACAAAACCTTATATTTTGGGTTTAAAATACTAAATGAAGCTCTTAGCTTGCAGTTTGTTGCTATGTGGTTTGGTTCTTTTTAAACAGGAAATAGGAGTCTAAGATGCAAATAACATTTCCTGATATGGAAAGCAGAAAACACTCCTAACACATTTTCCAAGGTCAACTCGGAAAAGGAAGCTGCTTCCAGACTATAGCTACAAAAATTAACAAGCCAAAAGTTAGAATCCTCTTCTATAGTTAGGCTGTTTATAAAAAAAAACGACGGAGCATGTGGGTCCTCTCCTCACCCCAGAAACATCCTGTCTGACCTCAGTGGGAGGTTCTGGGTATTTGGGACTCTTAGAACTTGAGCAAGTGTCTAAACACGGACTCGGGAGCCAATGCTTGAATCCGCTACGTCAAAAACCCTCGAAGTCTGTCATTTCAAGCAGTGAGACAGCAGAACAGTAATCTATAGTTTCCATGTCTTCACATAAATGAAGTCTGAATCTATTCTCTCTCCCCTTTGTTTACTGTGCAAACTGCTTCCCCATAAAAAGAAAGGAGCATCTCCATCCAAATGTCACTTTATTTAAAGCGGCGGGTAAGAAGTTTACCCTGGGGGGTGGTGAGGACACCGCGGCGCTCCCTGACCTCCAACAGCTCCCGAACAAATGGAGACCGAAGGGTGGGCCGCGGCTCTGCAGCCCCAGCGTGGGTCAGTAGCAAGGTACGTACGTTCCAGGACCAGCAGCCAGGCAGAGCAACTTAATGAGCTTTGATTTGGGTTTGCCGGGGGCCGGGAGCACACACCGTTACTTGCTGTAACTCAGGAGAGCTGCCGCACCTCGAGAAGCCACAAGATGTGTCCAAGTATTCAAGTTTGCAACAGGTGACTAAAGGACACGTGCCCACGAACACTTGCAGCTCCCCAGGTGGGGCTCCACCTTACCCAGGCTGGGTCAAACGCAGCAGTTATCTTCCCGCTGTCGCTCCGAGCGGCCCTAAGGACAGGCCCCAGCCCAGCCCAGCTGCTTCTCCACCGTCCTTGTCTGCAGAGATGCCCATGGGGGCAGCCAGCAGCTGCTCTGGGGGAAGAGGGGGCAGGTACCTGCCCTACGACAGGGCCCGGCACCCTCTGCACCTGCCAAGCGGAGCGTTGGCCCATCTGTTTTCCGGGTGACAGCATCAGGCAGAATCAGCAGCGCTCCGAGGGTCCCTGGGGATCTTCCACTTACAAGAAGGTAAGAGACATGAAGAGGAAGGGCAACACAGGCACGGATGCAGTAAAAATAACCAAAGCAGCACAAAAGCAGAGGCATGACTCCTTTGTGCGTTCCTGTTGCCCTGTGATCATCCCAAAATAGTGTGCATGATTCAGAAGCAAGCCCAAAGCCACAGTCCCCCCCCCCGACACCTCCTGCCACCCTGCTCACAGCAGCCACCAGTCGCCGCTGCCCAGAGGCTGCTGTTCCGCCACCCTGGCTCCCAGTTTAAACACTCCTGGGCTGTACTTGCTGTAATGAGTATGATCAAGACTAAGCACACGGGACATAAATAAGCTAAAGGCAAGTTCTACTCCCAGCCTAATCCAGTTACAGCTTTAATTTGCGCATTTCCTCTTTGAAAGCGGCTCTTTTATCTTCTATATAGAGCTGAACCTCTCCCAGATGCCCTTTGCAAGCCGGGAGAGGTGCTTTGCATCAGAGCCAAGACAACAGAGAGACCTGCAGGAGCATTTCTGACCTACCCACCGCGCTCACCGCAGGCCAGTCCTTCCATCAGCAGCCCCTCAGCCTCCCCCAGCTGGGACCAGATAGGAGGAAAATTCCAGAGCTTATCAAATCCTTAGCTGAGCTTCCCACTCGGCTCCTTCTCGCAGGCAGCTGTAGCACAAAGCAGGAGTAGCTACAAAGAGCTGGTCATTCCTACAGCAGCACTTGTGGCTCTCGGTTTATAAAACCTGCTCCTTGTTTGCGTTCCCCTGGCACCTCATTATAAGGCAGAACAGGCTCCCAGCTGCTCTCCTTTGGTAGTTCCTCCCCCAGTTCTCTGCTTCTCCTCGGGCGCGTGGGGTGGCTGTAGGTGCGTGGGGTGGCTGTAGGTGCACTTGTGTCACGCTCCTGGGGCAGAGCAGCAGCGTGCCATGGAGCCGAGCTGCAGTTCTCTGTCTCCGCAGCAGGGAAAGAGTCACGTGCATCGATGTGGCTTGTGATCCATTCTGAATCATGGCATCACGGAATGTGTTGGGTTGGAAGGGACCCCTCAAGGCCATCTAGTCCAACCCCCTGCAGTGAGCAGGAACATCATCAAGTAGATCAGGTTGCTCAGAGCCTCATCCAGCCTGGCCTTGGATGTCTCCAGGGATGGGGCCTCCACCCCCTCTCTGGGCAACCTGGGCCAGTGTCAAAAAATCAGGCTAAAAAAATCCCAACTTGTTGAAAAGCACTAGGAAAAGTACTCTAGCACAGCTCCACATTGTCTGGTCATCCCGGGAAAAAGAAGTGGGTGTTTCCAGTTTCTGTGGAGAGCTCTGTTATCGTGTTATTGACGCCTTTGACGTTATCTGCCGTGCTCCTGCAGAGACCGGTGTCACTCCAGCAATCACAGGCACCCAGTCCCCTGAGGACGTGCTGTCGGGGCACATACTCTCGGGCTTTTATCGCTGTTCGCAGACCTCTGGCTGTACTTGCCAAACAGCAAAGTATCACAGAAGCGTACAACTTTAGAGACCTTGCGGATGAGGTCTGCCAGCTGCAGACAACGACAGAGGGAAAGCACAACATATACCCTGTTTTTAGGAAAATATTTATTATTTGCCATTCCGGTGTTTCCTGCAGTTTTGGGATGTTATGGCTGAAAGGTTTCATTAACAACTCTTTCATGAGACTGTTCTGTTCTCTAAGAAATCTCATATGTATAAAACCAAAGAAAACACGAGGAATACCTGCGGGAGACCTGGCTTGGCCTTTGAAACAGCTAAAACTAATTCCAGAGCAAAGCTGCGTTTGTATAATCCTAACTGGTTATACTGGTCCGAGAGCCCAGCTCTGCCCTTAACCCACTCCTGCCCGTGCGACGGGGTCCACCCGCCCCCACCTTCCCACCCGCGGGAGGACCTGGCCTTGTGCGCTCCTCAGCTTGGCTTCTCCCAGGGCCGGCCGGGCTTGAATCCCCGAGGGAAGCCGGGTTGGGGTATTTCGCGGGGTGACGCGGGCTTACAGCGATGCGTCGGGGTGTGATCCTGGACAGCAGGGTCCAGCGGGTGGCTGGTGACTCCTTTGGAGCTGCAGCCGCAGGGTGGGGGTGGCCACAGAAGGCGGGTGGAAGGCGGTGGGTCTGACTCTGGGTGGCACAGCTCCCGGCGGGGCACCGCATCCCACCTCCCGGCCCCTCCTCAGCCACCGCTGGGCTTGGGCAGTGCTTCACTGACAGTGACGAGCTTTCCTGGTGGCAGAATTAAAAATTACCGTTACCCACGGAAAAGAGCTTTTTACCAACTAAGGAGAAGTTTGTATTTTCCTGTGCGGATAAATGGAAGGAGTTCATATCCACAAGTGGAAAAAAGGCAAAACAAAAACCTGGAAGTGGCAGTTTGGTCCAAGACCCGTAAGCCTGGCTTGGCAAGAAAGCTCAGCAACAAAATTTGAATCTCAAACTCCAATGCTAAGATGATGTTTAGCAAGTCTATTGTTTAGAATAATTACTTGAGCTTCCTTTTTGAGAGCAAATACCAGCCAAGACTGGGGAAAAGGGTTTTGTAAGAAAAGGAACAGGGCAATTCAGTCACGGCCTCCTAGCAAAACATGTTTGTGCTTACTCAATAGAAGCAAGTTATTTTCTGGATCAATATCTGGACTAGATCCAATTATTCACCGTTTAGCCAAGAAATGGGACAAGCCCACTAAGAATTATTATTTATTTGGAAATTGGCAGTGGTTGCTATACATCAACTTCAACTGGCCCCGATTCAGTTTAACACTTAGCCCCTGGGCTTTTTCGTGTATTCTCCTGAATTCCCTAAGCCCGTTCAGTTCCAGCTCTTTGCAGCCCCAGCGTGCCGTTCCCCACGGGGCGCTGAGCGCTGCTGGGCAGCGGGGCAGGTCGCGGGGCGGCAGGAGGTCGGTGAGCTCAGGACGCGGGTGGTGGAAGGCGTTGCTGTGGGACGCACCGATTCCTCTGAGGAAAATACTCTGAGCCACGCGGTTCTGGTCACTAAAGTCCCTCAAACTATTATATCAGAGAATTCATGAGGCTGTTGGCATAGTTCTCTGTTTAGGAGTATTTGCCATGGGAGATTAACCCTTTCCCACTCAGCTTCTGTGGACTATGTCAGCTAAAAAATTATTCTGTAGTTTGCAGCAGCAGAAAAATGATGAGTGTAGTTAATACAGCATCTAAACCCATACATCTAATAGAGATGCACGTGGTGTGGCCAGATCTTCAAGAGGCTGTACGTAGATGGAGCTGCCTCCCTGGAGGAGCTGCTGGTCTGGAATCAAAGCAATGGGATTTATTTGGGCTTGCCCACAAGCGAGTGGGGGAAGGCAGCACGCTCTCTAATCCCAAGCGACAAGTTGCCTGGCTTTGATGTGAAGCTGTTGAGGACACAGACTTCAGAAAGAAGGCGCTGCCCGGAGAAGCACGCTGAGCCCGCTTTACTCGGTGTTGAGCAGGAGGCAGCGCAGCGAGCCCCAAGGGCTCTGCCTCCTCAAACCCCAAACACGACGACCGGCGTGTGCTGGGAAAGCTGAGCTCCGCGGGGCGGTGAGGGACCGCGCCGCAGTTTGCACAGGGATAACACGCAGAGCCAGCAAAGTTAGAGTTTCTCTCCCACAGGAATTTGACATTTCAACCTTTCCAGCCTTTCTGTTTAGGGGAAGACTTACTGGCTTTAAACAAAGCTTCCATGCTGATGGTGCATTTAATGCCGTGCATCCCCGCTCGTGCAGAGTGTCCTTGTCGCTCATTGCCTGCTTTCCAGCCTGGCTCTCCAGGCACCTGCAGGCTGCGGGGCTCTGAGGGTGGCTGAGCACCACCCGACCGATTCCGCGTCATCCTCCTCCTGGCGAAGGACCGAGCTTTGCCTGGCGGGTCCCAGGCCGTGGGCCGTAGCTCTGTGCATCCCAGATTTGCAAGCCCGGAGAGGTGCTTGACATCCGAGCCCCGGCAACGCGGATCCCTGCGGCTGGGCATCATCTGTGCCCCGGGCGCTGCAGGGACCGACGCCGCTGCTGGCAGAGCTGGCTGCTGCCCAGCTTCCTCCCGGTGATTAGATGAAACAAATACACTCCTGCAACTGCTGGAACAAGGTATCCGAAGGCAAACAGGGCTGCCAAGCAATTAGTGTCCAAACCATACCTAATTAGTCCCTTGGGTACATCTTATTACAGAACAAAGCAGAAGATGTCTGTGTCTGGGTATTATACGGGGAGTGTGCGGCTCTGATGGGGTTTGGGCTGGTGCAAGGCAGGAGAAGGGCTGCTAGGGATGGTTTCTGGGACGTGTCTGGGGAGAGGCCGCCTCTTGCTCTCTCCGCAGGGATGATGGCTCAGGCGAGGGCAGGAGAAGGGCCCTCTGTGAGCCGTGCGACACGGAGAGCTGCAGTTCTTATCCCGGAGGAGCTGGAAGAGGTAACAGATAGATATAAAGGTAGTTTTGTGTAGACACACCCTGTAGATCTTAACGACTGTGACACACAGTAAATTTCACGATATAAGTACCGCAAAAAACTTACATGTTGGTTTGGGGGCTGCTCATGAGAAATAAACGGTTTGCTTCTAATAGATAACGTAAGAAATTTCTTAGCTAAAATCAGCCAGACATTCAAATGCGACCGAATGTTACCATCGCATTCCAGATCCAAAAATAGAGAGAATCTGAATGGGGACCAAAATCCCGCTCAGTAACTGTTGGTAAATCCCAGCAAACCACACTTCTGTGTTGAAAGGAAAACACAGGCGTGCATCGGTTGGCTTTGGCAGGGCGGAAACAGATTCGCTTTCTCCGATCTGCTGACATGTTTATCGGGATAACGTGAGCGAACGCACTGCGCTTGCCAGCGCAGCGCACAGTGGCAGCAGAAGCCAGAAAATGATGCGAAAAGAGATGACGAACGATCTGGCCGCGCATGCGGGGCTGATGCTCGCCCGTCCTGCGCAGCGCGTTGCGCTTCTGCGTGCGACGCAGCGCGACGGCGCAGCCGGCTGCGGCGGGGGGAGCTGGGGAGGGGCGGCTCACCCCGCCACCCTCCGGCTGTCCCCACGGTCCCCGGGGATCTGCAAGAGACGGGGGGGGGGGGGGGGCAGGCTTTGGCCTTAATGGGCATTTATTTTTTAAAAGCCTGAAAAATCTTTTCGTCCCATTTGCTTTAATTCTTAGGTAGAGTTTGGGCTCTGTATCGCCGGATCGGGACAGAGAATGCGCAACAAAAGGGACAGGAGCTAATGATGAATTTTTCCCTTTGCTTTCAGCTTTCTGCCTCTGTGTTTGCTGGAAAATAACAGATTTTCTTGGCAAATATCAAGGGAATATTTGTGACTGAGCTTGCTCTAATGGACATGAACCGTGCTGTGCCTCTTAGGCCTGTTGCGCTTGCAGATGATTTCACCGCTTTACAATCCAGCTTTTATGATAACATTTAGCATGCACTTGCTAAACCGTTCCGTGCAAAGGCGGCGTAAAGTCCAGCAAAGGGTAGCACTGAGCACAGTCTGTTTCTAGATGGTCTCCCTCTCACAAAGAACGCGAGAGAACAACACAAAGGCCTGAGATGTTGTAACTTTTTAGGGTAGGGAGTAGAAATTTATTGACAGTGCTAACGCGATTTAGCAAATTGAGCAAAATAACACGTGGAACTGTCTTTTACCTCTCTTGCATTGTGTGAGTTTTACTTTGTCAGTTGTTTTAAAAAGCGACCAGCGGTTTCTGGGAATGCTGAGTTTTAAAAAAAAAAAAGGTTGGGGAGGAGGGGGGAGAAAAAAACTTATCAAGCATTTCCATAGCTTAGTAAACGTGATTAATCTGACTCAGCAAGACCAAACCAAAGAGGCTTCATTGACCAGTTGATATTCAGAAACTTTTTTGTTTAAATATGCCTTAAAATGCCACCAAAAAATGGATCTAGTCCCGAAACCCTGACAGATGCAAAGTTCTTACTGTCTGTACATCGGGGCTTACGGTCAGATCTATTTTAATGTCTTTGAAAAATACGAGTGCGAGTAGAAAAGCAAAGTGTCATCGGGGCTTTTGCAGGGCTTAAAGGAATGTAGAGCAAAAACCAGTTTAAAATTAAAGTGCCGGGCCCAAAATATGTTCTTCACATCCTCTCTTACCTGCTCCTCTGCATAGTTGCATAGTCCTTCAGACAGATCCACCGCCAGTCCACAGCCAGGAAGGATGGGACTCCCCTCAGGTGCCTCCTCACCTGCCATTAGACAAAGGAGTTGATTGTGCTGCTCATAGAATCATGGAGTGGTTTGGGCTGGAATGGACCTTAAAGCCCACCCAGTGCCACCCCCTGCCCTGGGCAGGGACACCTCCCACCAGCCCAGGTTGCTCCAAGCCCCGTCCAGCCTGGCCTTGAACCCCTCCAGGGATGGGGCAGCCACAGCTTCTCTGGGCAACCTGGGCCAGGGGCTCACCCCCCTCACAGCCAAGAATTTCTTCCTCAGATCTCATCTCAATCTCCCCTCTTCCAGTTTGAAAGCGTTCCCCCCCGGTCCCGTGGCTCCCCTCCCTGCTCCAGAGTCCCTCCCCAGCTTTGCTGGAGCCCCTTGAGGGACTGGAAGGGGCTGGAAGGTCTCCCCAGAGCCTTCTCTTCTCCAGGCTGAACCCCCCCAGCTCTCTCAGCCTGTCCTCACAGCAGAGGGGCTCCAGCCCTCCCAGCATCTCCGTGGCCTCCTCTGGCCCCGCTCCAACAGCTCCGTGTCCTTCTGCTGTTGGTGCCCCGGGGCTGGAGGCAGCACTGCAGGGGGGTCTCCCCGAGCGGAGCAGCGGGGCAGAATCCCCCCCTCGCCCCGCTGCCCACGCTGCTGGGGATGAGCCCAGGCTGCGGGGGGTTTCTGGGCTGTGAACGCGCGTTGCCGGCTTATGCGCAGCTTCTCATCCACCAACACGCCCAAGTCCTTCTCCTCAGGGCTGCTCTCCAGCCATTCTCCTCCCAGCCTGGATTTGTGTTTGGGATTGCCCCGACCCGCGTGCAGGACCTTGCGCTCCATCAGCGCAAGATACTCCACCGTAAGATACCAAGCCACCCTGAGGAGCAGCAGGCACAGGGCCAGGTGTCTGCGGTGCTGTAAATGTGATGCGTCACCCAGATCGGCAGCAGTGGGGGACGGCAGACGAGCTACATCCCTTGTCCCCACAGCCCGCCCTGGGCGGTGGCCCCCCTCCTGCCCCTGCTCCAGGGGAGCCCCTCGGTGCAGCGTGGAAGTGCAGAGCCTGCACACAGCAGCGCGTGTTCGGGTCCGAACTGCAGAACACGCAAGGCGCACGCAGCTCCGGGCAGCATCACTGGTCATTTTTGTGCTTCCCAAGATTCTTCATCCAAGTTTGGGTAGGGGGAAATTCATCGCTGCTGCAAAATGATGCAGCGCCTCCCAGCAGGGCCCCTCTCAGCCCGTCTGGCCCTGACGTACAGGTCATATCAACTCCTATAATTTGCTGCATATTCTTTGAAAACCTTTTCAAAGCTTTTCCTTCACTGCGTCCAGAGTTACAGCTTATGGTTCCCAGTGGCTGTCGGGAAGGAGAGGACAGGCGGGCGCCGACAATAGCAGCTGTTGGAAGGGAGACCTGTTATAACAGCACCTGCAGAGGCCGATAGGATGTGGAAAGGAGCCCATAAATCGTTGATGGGCCTGGGACTTGATTTAATGTATACAAAAGAACCTGAAAAAAAGACTGAATATCCCCTATCTTGTCAGGACACTGGTATGTAATAAATAACCCCCATAAAAATGTTTGCCTCCTTTATTCCCAGCAGTGAGAGCTGCTTGATGGATACACAGCATTTTCATGAAAACAGTTCTGGTTCTCCCCAAGAGCTAGGGGGAAGGTTCACCTGAACAGCTGAAAATGTAATTTGTCCATTTTTGCCACCCAAATGATCAGTGTTAATATCTGAACGAAATCCAGAATTCCCTTTCCTGGTTCGAACTGTCATCTGTAAGGCTTTTATAGGTAGACGATGGCTGCTTTCTAGCTGCTCCTAGAGACCCCCGTGAGGGCATTCAAGGAAAAAACACGGTTTTGTTGGCAGTTCGTCTCAAGTTATCAAGCGATGTAGGTCTGGGATGCAACAATCTCCCATAGCCCTTCCATCCCCCAGCCGTCTGCCTCTGACAGAACCATCTTTGGGAATCATGAATGACTGGGGGGAGCTTTCTGTGGTGGTTGGAAGTCGTTGAGGTGGCCGAGCAGAGCAGAACACCAGCAGCTGAGATAACTTATAAATACTGAAAGGGGGGGTGTCAGGAGGATGGGGCCAGGCTCTTGTCAGTGGTGCCCAGGGACAGGACAAGGGGTAACGGGCACAAACGTGACCATGGGAAGTTCCACCTCAACATGAGGAGGAACTTCTTTGCTGTGAGGGTGGCAGAGCCCTGGCCCAGGCTGCCCAGAGAGGTGGTGGAGTCTCCGTCTCTGGAGACATTCCAACCCCGCCTGGACGCGTTCCTGTGCCACCTGCTGTGGGTGACCCTGCTCTGGCAGGGGGCTGGACTGGGTCATCTCCAGAGGTCCCTGCCAACCCTATGATCCTATGATTCTATGATTCTATGATAACAGAGGATCTGCCCCTTGTCCTGAGGTAACCAAAGTCCTCAGCAGCCCAGATGAGCAGGAAATTACCCAGATATAAATCAGCAACCAGTAAATACACCAAAGGTTTCTGGTTAGATGGAGCGAGTGCTGGACTGGGGACTTCCGCGAGAGTTTTCTGCGCATGGATGCAGGATGGAGTTGGGCTCTGACGGCTCCAGCACAGTAAAACCCTCCATGGCAGCGGATGGGCTGGTGGAGCGTGGTCCTGACAAGTCCCGTGGGCAGCAGCCATGGGTGCTGTTACGCTGTGAGCTTGATTCCGCCTTTGCCAGGATGCTGGCAGCGCCGTGCCGGAGCAGGGACCGCGTCCTGCCCGTGGCCGAGGAGCTGCGGCAGAGCAGCTGAAGAGGTCAGGGTCCCCACCGCGCACGTGGAGCTGGGCAAAGAGCAAAGGAACAGGTGGGGAGCTGGAGTATGGTCTGGGTGCGCATCCCGGGCTGTGCCCGGCCGGCTCGGAGAGAGGGAAAGCTCTGCCCCGGCTCTGGAGAAACCTGCCTACCCCCCAGGCTGACAGCCCTCAATTCATGATGTCTGGAGTACTTTTTTCCCTGGCTGGCCCTAGCCTGAGAGCATCTCAGCACAGAACCAGCTTGTAATTTGAAAGGGATATAAAAATGCACTTCTCTAAATAAATATGATCCGTACCACCTAGCCTATTTTCAAGCAAAGCTGACCACAACACAAAGATGTGGTTGGGGGCTCAAATTAGAAGATTAAACCTTGCATTAAAGGTAGGCCCTGGGTGGAAATTGCTACATTTTCAGATTCGGTTTGTGGCTACGTTCTGTTATCGCCCTGCTTTAAAAGTGCTGCAATTACCGTCTATTTTAATGAATGCTGCTGGAGCTGATATAAATACATCACCAGAACATCTTGTATGCAGTACACAACAGCTCCTTTTCCTTCCAGAAGTGCTGCAGTGTTCATTTGCGTCGTAGATTCGTGACCAGGCACAATTAACAGCCTGAACCAAAGTGCTTCTGAACGCCATGTTAAACCCGTTGCACCCGAAGAGGCTCCACGTGCCCATCGGCAAAACCAGGGCAACTCCAGGATCGGAGCGGGTGTAGCCATGCCTGGGGCTGTTGGGGTGTTTCTGGATTGCTGCAGAAGCAGAACAACCCCAAATGCTCCTTTTTTTCCCCCACGGGGGTTGCTTCGCAGGGATTGCAGCCAGGAGCTGCGGCAAGCGGGGCTCTGGTCCCCCCGACGCCCCGGCAGCGCTGGGGACACCCTGCCCCAGGGGTTGCAGCCGCTCCATCCTCCCCAGCCCTGCTCAGCTCTTTGATGCTGAGGTCCAAGCAGGGCACTTTCCTGATGGTCCTTTCCCTTCTCACCACTATCAGCACCAGGAAGAAACGTCTGCTTTCTCCCCTCGCGTAGAGCTGGTGGACTCTTGAAAGGCTGGGGTTTTTTTTTCTCCAGGAACCGAGATCCCTGAGGGATCTGCCTCCCCTGCATCATTCTTGGGTTGAGGTGGAATTAGTCAAATTTTTTGCAGATGATAGCAGTTTCTCAGGAAAAGGAGCAAGTTACGGACAAGGTATAGGCTTATGCAAAACAAAAGTAAATCACTCTTGTTCTAGTCCCCGGCTGTTTGGCCTGTGTTCCCTTTTCATTGAACACAAGCAACTTCCATCACCACTAATATGCAAATAAAGATATTTGACCTCGGTCTTTCCTACACGTATCCGACAGCCTGGGCTTGTTGCGTGTCGGACCATGTTTTCTTCCCGTGTGGGCTGAGAAAGCCCCAGGCTCCTGCACTCCCATAGTTACCAGAGAAGACCCAGACCTCCAAGGATGTCTCAGCTCAGCCCTTCCTCAGGTGAGGTTTTTCGCAAGTTATTTTCCATATTGCAGAAATGTTATAACTACAAAACTGCGGTGATGGAAATCGGGACTCAACCGGCGAGAGCTGTTTAGTCTGTTGTTAACATACAGCAGGCAGCTCGCAGACACTGAAAATGCCGCTAGATTCCTGTCTTTACCCAGGCAATTTT
This sequence comes from Sterna hirundo, assembly GCA_009819605.1. Taxonomy (NCBI): domain Eukaryota; kingdom Metazoa; phylum Chordata; class Aves; order Charadriiformes; family Laridae; genus Sterna; species Sterna hirundo. The sequence goes on along the minus strand of CM020444.1, from coordinate 23,405,663 downwards.
CTGCGTACCAACATCAACCGCCGCCAACAAAGAAACCTTGGATCGGTTGACAGTGAGATCCTTGAAGCGAATGCACAGATGGATCATTGTGCCGGGTCTAGGGCAGGGGAAAAATCTGAATTTCGGAGGTGTGCTCTCCGCAGGCCCAGAGGAGGTGCGAAACCTGGGGGCTCCTGCAGATGCCCCCTTGGCAAGGCCAGCTCGGCGGGGTGCGAAAGGGGCTGGCGTTAAACCTTGCCGCCTGCGCTGGCGGCGTTGCGTGGCTGTGGTCCCCAGCAGGGCCGCGCTCCGTGGTGTGACACACGAGCCATGTGAGGTGCCCCGTGGCGGCGGGAGCAGCGTTCGGTGAGAGACGCTCTCAGTGCTCTGCCAGAGCAGCCGCGGGGCGGGATTTTGCATGAAGCGAGGAAAAATTCCAACCTTGAAGGGCTGTCCAGCTCCAGCAGTAGCCTTCCTCAAATTTCACAGGTAAGACAACTTATTCAGCTACAGCGCATTCGAGAGCGGGATGTCAGGACAGGGAATTTTCCATTTGTGGGCTTCGAGAAGGGCTGGGAGAAGCTGGAAGAGGCAACTGCAAGTGCTCAGCAAAGCCCAGGCTGGGAAGGGACTCGTGCCTGGACACACCGCGGGGGGGACACGGGGCGGCGGGGAGGGGACCGCCATGGCGGCAGGGGATAAGGCTGACTCCAGAGGAGGCAGAGACGGCCACACTCTTTTAGGCTGGAAAACTGAAGCTTGGAAGGGTCTTCCGAGCAGGGGGAGCTGGCTGCCCCCGCAGCAGCGGAGGGAGAGCCCGCCTGCCCCAGGTCCCACGGGTGCCTGTGGGCCACCAAACCCCAGTCTGCGGCCCCTCATTTCTCCAGTAACAGTCACTGGGAGGACAAAATACGTGCGGAGCGTCACCTGTTCCTGGCATTGCCAGTTACACAGTGGGCTCCGCGACATTTAGGAACGCTCCCGGCAAGAATGACAAAAAGCTCCGTGCCCAGAGCAGCTGGGGGAGACGTTACTGGCTGCAAAGAAAAAATAAACTCCCAGACAACATAAAGCAGCCGCCCTCCCTCCCTCCCTCCTCGGTGCTTGGCTTCGCTTCCCACCCCAGGGGGTCCCGACAGTCACCCCACTCCATCTTCACCCCACGGCGCACGTCCTTGTTCCACGGCAGGGCCAGGGGCATCCTCAGCCTCCAGGGACGGTGGCCAGAGAGTGACGGAGCCATTGCCCGTCTGAGGGCAGAGGGTGGGGATCCTGCGCCCCACCACCTTCCTCCCGCAGCCCGGCAAGGACAGGGTTAATAGTCGCAGCCTGGTGTGATTTAGAGACCAACATCCTCTTCTCCAGTCTTGGAAAGAGCAGGTCTCACCTTTCCCGGGCACTTGCACTTCTGCCAGCAGCCGGGGCTGTTCCCACCGCCCAGCAGAGCGCAGCCGCGGCGGGGGCTCCGGGCGCTGGTGGTGGCACAGAGATTGCCGCTCACAATGAGATGTGGCTGTGGATTCATTCTGGCCCAACAGCGCGCTCCGAGCGTTTCAGAGTCATGAGTCAAGCTCCAAACAGCATGAGGTTGACTTAGTAACACGTGACATTGCAAAAAAATAATTAAGAGGTTCCTTGTTTTTTTGGCATCTGACGCCCAAGCTTTTAAGTTACTCTTGGGTCACGGTCTTCCCCGCACAGCCGCAGCATTGAGAATTGACTTTTTAATACAGGCAAGCCAAGATTTTCGCCTCCCGACTGCCTTCAGGAACCAGGGGTTTAACTGCACCGTTAAACATGACCGAACTTTCAGTAACATCGTGCGAGCTGGCAGCAGGCCTGACGGAGCGAGGAAGGATCTGCTTTAGGACACAGCTTAATACTAAATCCTCAACCCCTGATCCGGAGTGGATAAAGCCCAAATCTGATTTTTCTGTTCCTCTTGCCTCCACATTTCAGCACTTAACGTTATGTCGCCTATAAAAGCGGTCAGAGCCGACCCAGGTGAGCAGTGGGACTAAGACTTCAGCGAACGAAACCTGCAATGGGGAAAAATACCTCTGTCTTGCAAAGGGACGTTAAAGGCTTCAGAAAGTTTGTTAGAAGTTTGTTCACAAATGAGATGAGATTTCTGGAAATAAGTTGGTTGATAAAGTACAGCTTGACCTTCCACAGGCTGTTTTCCCCCCTCCAGGCTGTTTTGTGTCTGGGCGCCAGCTTGGGGCACCCCTCGCATTTCAGCCGAGGGGGTTGTGTGTCTTTTCTCAGCTTGTTGTGACTCTCGTCTCTACCGGGTGGCTGCCGGGCAAACGCTCTGCTTGTAGCTCAGCCTGTCCCAGCCCCCGAGGGAACCCCGGTGCCCGAGGTGACGTCTGGACCTCGGGTTTCTCTTCAAAGATTTTGCCTGTGGTTTTCTGGCTGCCTGAATCCCTCCAAGGACCCCTAAAAACCAACAACCCCTGCTGACGGCCGCAGGTTCCACCTCCACCAATGCTCCCCCCCCGGCACCGTTGAGTCCAAGCGGTGAGTTCATGCTCTGCCTGAGGCTGCTCCACGGACGGACCCCCCCTCCCACCCCCAGCAATGCAGGGGTGAGTGTCGGCCCCCGCGGGCGATGCCGTGCCTGCCGCTTTACCAGGATGGATTTGACCAACAGGTCTGCCCCAAACCACACATTTTTATTCTGGAGGCCCCTAGTGCCATCGTCCTCCTCGGGCACCACTTTGGGACTCTGCCCTGTGCCGGCTTGGCAGCACGCATCCCAAAATACGGGGGAGTAACCTGGTGCACGTCTCCCCCTGGGCACGCAGCAATAAGACCAGCAAGAACTGACAAATGGGGAAATTCGCAGGGAAGGCTGGCCTTCCACCCCCTATCTGTTAAGCTCATTAAAGGCAGGGTGTAGCGTCAAACCAGACATCCCGGGAACAGGTAAGAAAACAACAAACGTCAGCGCTGGTGCTTCGGTGGGACAGCCGGGCCCTCGGGCATGTCCCCTTGCAGCCAGCCCCTCCGGCCACCGCGCGGGAGAGACCGGCTCCTGCACACCGTCTTCCCGGGAAAGGCGTTTCGTTAAACCGATATAAACGTGCCTTAGCCTTTCCTACTGCAAGTGGCCGTTCTGGGTTAAAAAGCAACCGGAATGTTAGGAATTATTAGGAGAGGAACAGAAAACAAGGCAGAGCCTCCCTATAAATACATCTCCAATGCCGTGTCTGCTTCAGCCCTGCTGTCTTAGGCAGATGTAGCAGAGCTAGGAGAGGTACAAAGGTGACCAGGGGGATGGATCAGCTTCCATCGGCACACAATGACGTATCTGATTTGGACCCCGGTTTTTAGGCAGGATTCTCCTCTTCATGTAAGGTGAGATCAAGGGTGAAATTCCATTTCTGCACCATACTGATTCATTTAACAGCTGCAAATAAGATTAAACTGATTCACTAGGAACTAATAGTGGACTTAAATCTGAAATTCTCATATTTCCCTTCAGTTGGATAGATAGAATTAGGTATTTTTTGAATTTAAGATCTTTCTCACCTTTTCCTTGAGGTAGCAATCCAGGTGTTTATATTGGACGGTACTGACTTAATATAAACATAAGTTCATTTCATAGAGATATCTTTATTTTAAATTCACATACACTCCAAAAAAAATAATAATAAAATATCCAGAAGGCAGCAGTGGACAAATAGATAGACCCAGGCTCTTCTCCTAGAAAGGAGGTGAGGAAGGGAGAACACCGCATGGGTCTATAAATCGCAAAGGAATGAATGCTCACTCCGAATACCGGCCTTCGGCGGCAGACAAATAGACAGAAAGCAAACAGCAAAAGGTGACAGTGGAAGAAAACCCCACCAAATGCTGTCAAACAGGATGATACAAGCGGCTAAAGGAAGAAGTCACTGTGGATTTGGTGCGGTGACCGACAGGGCCACATGCACATGGTGGTGTCCCCCTCCCCGGGGGTTCTCTCTGGCCCTGTGCGGTTCCTCCTGCGCTTTTAACCTCTCAGACACCACCAGAGGTGTTATTCTGGAGATGCCTTTGGCTGGCCTGAAACAGAGGAAAAATGTTTTCCGGGTTGCACAGCTGGTGGCCCCGGCTTGAGAGCAGCCACCTGCTGCCACCTCCCGGGTTGGGGACCGCCATCCCGCCCCTGTGGCACCGCACACTGCTGTGGACACCCTGCTGTGGACACCCTGCCACCACACCCTGCCGTGGACACCCTGCCACGGACACCCTGCTGTGGACATCCTGCCATGACACCCTGCCATGAACACCCTGCCACGGACACCCTGCTGTGGACATCCTGCCATGACACCCTGCCATGAACACCCTGCCATGAACACCCTGCCATGAACACCCTGCTGTGGACACCCTGCCATGACACCCTGCCACAAACACCCTGCTGTGGACACCCTGCCATGGACACCCTGCAGAACGGCCACCTGGGCAAGTGCATCTCCAATGATGGCTGGAGAAACATCATCCTGGCTTCAGCAGCAATTTGTGACAATATTTACTTTACAGCCACCTCTGGTGCGCAGGTTTCAAGGTCTCCGTGTTTCCGAGCTCCCCAGGTACAGGGATGAGGAGCAGCGAGACGCGGGCATTGCCCCAAGCTGCCAACAGGGTTATTTCATACCACGAACGGCACATTCCATAGAAATGAAAGTTTGCTGAGGAGTTCTCTCTCTCTCCCCCTTGCTGCCTGCCCTCCCAAGAACTCCTTGCCCCGGTGCTGGAGTCCTGAGCCCTTCTCTTCCTCCCAATAATTGTCCGAATGACAATAAATCGTTGCGTGTTTCTCAAACCGTAACAGACACGCTGAGCTGCGTCCCACCAGCAGCCTCCCCAGGCTCCGCTCGCCCCGCGCAGTGCAGCCGGGGTCACTCCAGAGAGAATTGCTCTGTGGTTTCAGTACTGTGGCAGAATGGGGGATTTTATGCCTGTTGGAGTGAATGGATTCCGTGCCCTCTTCCAAAATGTTTTTACCACGATGGTTGTGCTTTTTTGCTACTTCTAAATTCAGTGCCCTTCCGAGCAAAGCCTGTTTCGCCTCTCGCTGCAAGCAAAGTCACCCAGCCCTGTGGGGGAATCAAGCAAGAAAAAAAAAGCGTAGCTTTTATCATTAAGCCATCAATTTTAATTTAAGGAGTACTTAAAAAAATATAACTGCTGAAAAACATCTATTTGGAGACCAGTATCGGGGCGTGTTCCCAACGCCAAGGGGATGCTGCACACTCAGCTGCTCCTCCAGGGCTGGATGGCTCCGTCCCCTTGCAACCTGGTTTAAGAAGTGATCGGGTTTTCTTAGCAAGTCTAACACCTTTTGTCAATATTTATTAGTGAAAGTGCAACCGAAATCAGAGATATTGCTATCTGTGATAGTGTTTCTTGTTCGTCTTCCATGACATCCGGATGATTTGCGTGAAAGGGTTCATCACCCTGGAAGTCCGTTCGCATTCGTTTCACTTTGGACACGCTGGGCGCCGGGTCTGCTCTGACAATTTTGCCGATAACGTCAAAGGCAAAAGAGATCACAGCAAAGATTTTACCAAATACCTCTTGAAAACCTCCCACTGCTTTGGAGCAGCAACCTGCCTGCTCAGCCAGGCCAGTGTCTCCCCGCCCGCAGGGGACATCGACAGGGACTGCGGCCGACCCAAGGCGCCCGTGTGGCCGCGCACGCCATGCCCCGCATGAGAGGCTCAACTTGCGCCAAAAACCCGCTGGAGGAAGGGAAATAACCGGAGGTGACGTTTGACAAGTTAGTTTTTTATTCAGTGCATTGGACTCGTACATCACTGCTTCATCAACTAACAACATTTCACACGTCCCTATAAAACCAGCGCCGAGTCCAGTCCCTTGTTAAAGGCGCGCAGTGTCAAACGCGAAGCAGCCTACCCAGTACTCGCTTCAGTAAGTGCAGCCTGGAGCCCAGCGACGGGCCGTGTCCAGCGCCGTCGGTGCTGGGCTGCAGCAGCGGGTGGAGAAGGGAGCGGTGACCCACGGCTGGTGCAGGGCTTCATTAACAACCGACGAGACCCAGCTCGTTAACCTCAGCCAATCTTTCTCAGGCTGCTGCAGAGCCTGGCCCCCCTCCCACGGCCGCTAGTTGGATTATGCCAGTGCTTTGAGCACCACTGAAGCTGCACCCAGGAAATCCCTAACGCAAGCCGAAAACCTAATCCGAAATCCTACTGCAGCGCTGGGAAACCCGATTTGGGCTGGGGCAGCCCGTCTGTGCTCTGCACCAGGGATGGTCACTCCGATGGCACGGCACGGCACGGCACGTCTCACCCCATCCCTGCAACCGGGCCAGCAGCAGCAGACAGAACAGCACAGCAAACCAAAGAGAAATGCAAGGTGCTCGGGCAGGACTGTCGGGGCAGAGCGAGATGTTTTCGGGATGGAGGAGTCCCCCACAGCAAACGTCCGGGCAGGGACACCGGCAGGCACGGCACATGGGGCAGCTGGGGGGATGCTGGGGGTCGCGGGCAGCTGGAGCATCCCCCCTGCTGCCACAGTGGGGCAGGTCTCTCCACCCCGCACATCTCTCCCCGCTGTGTCTTGACGCAGGCAGGCACAGCGTCCTCAACCCCATCCCACCCGTGGGACCAGGCAGGGAAGGCTCCAGGGGTACGGCCCAGAGCTGGTCCCCCCTCCCTCCTGCAAGCGTCACCCCCAGGCAGCGCAGGGCGGGCTGGCGGGGGGACGGGGCTGATGCCATCCCCTGGCAGAGCCTCCAGCAAATCCACCTCCGCTCACCCCCCTCCACCGCCCCACTCACGTCCCACCTGCCCTGCGCTCCAGCCACGAGTCACGTCCTGCCTCGTCCCTGCCCTCGGTCGCTCACTCGTTCTGCGTGGAAGGAAGAAGATGGCACGGTGCCAAATCAGCTATCTCAGAGGAAATCTATCAGTTTTATTGAGCTGCCCGTTATGGGGCCTGGACCGTTTCGGGCAGTCCCTGCGAGGAGCACGCGGTGCTAAGGCATGGTGACCGTCCGGCCGGCGCTCCTGGCTGCTGTAAAGCGCCTCTTATTCCTCAGACCAGAGAACCTCTCATCCAGCGTCAGGCTGGTCTGCGGGGGAAAGGGAGAGCGAGTCAGTCCCGCGTCTCGTGGCAAAGCACGGCCGAACTTGCAGCAGGGTATTGATTAGAGCCCATCAGTCAGGACGGTGCTTCACAGCCGGTTAGTCAATTAAACCACTCAGCACACGGAGACAAGGAGCTCGACAGACTGTGTGCGGCTGGAAAACCTCCAAGCAGTGCCCAGCCCCAAAACACTGGGCGTCCTCGGCAAGAACAGGAGCAAGCAGATGGCATTTGAGCACAAGGCATCAAGTAAAACCAAACCGTCCAGACAAGAAATGCCGGCAATGAAGAAGGTGGAGCAGGATTTCCGACCTGCCCCTGGGCTCTTGGGACATACTTCAGTGTAAAACGTGGCACTGAGAAGGTCACCCAAGCAAAGAGAGAGCAAAGCCCAGAAGTGCTGTGTGTCTCTGAGGAGTGGGGAGCACCAACACTGAAATGGTCCCCCCCGGCCAGGACCGCTCACAAGCAGCATCTCCCCACTCCGAGCAAGCACATGGACAGGCCAAGAGGGGCCAACAGAGCGGGGAAAATTGGGCTGAGTCTGTAGCTGCTGAACAGTCTTCTCAGGTGCCTTCAGTTGTGTGAGCGACCTAGCCAACGTGGCTACAGGACTTTCCTCCCGGGTTATGCCAGACAAACCCAACCGGCAGCCCCAAACCCCCGAGCGCGATGTGAAGAGCTCGGTGGCAGGGCTGCTGGAGGGTGCCAGGCGCCGCCTGTCCCGTCGACAACCCTCTACCTGGTTGGCCATCGCGCGGAAGTTGAACCTCAGCAGCACCCCCTTGGGCTGGGGCTTGGCTGGCGGCGGCGGGGGCCTCCGGCTTCGCAGGAACGGGCGCTTGGATCCGGGCCTGGGGAAAGCACAGACCTGCAGTCACTCAGGAGGCTGAGGCAACTCCCTTCCCATCGTCTGCGAACCAGCAAGGAGTCAAGGAGACGCCCGCATGCCCCACACCTCCCATGGCACATCTCCCGGCAGCCTGGCTGAGCCCAAAGGGTGCCAGGAGAGCTGCCGTGCGGAGTCCCAGTGCGGGGGGCTGCGTCACATCAGGGCTATCACAGGGTGGCCTCTGCGCCCACCCACCCCTCACTCTGCCCCTTGCCGGGTGCTGCCCCCGCCCCGGCACAGCCCCAGGGTGACACCGTCCCCTTCCAGCCGCTGCGCTTCTCTGGCACAGCCAGCCCACCGTGTCCCTTTGGGGCACACAGCATTGCCCCCGTGACACCCCACCATGAGCACAGCCAGCCTGACACCTCCTGCTGCCTCCTCCTCCCATTTCTCCTTACTCTGGATAACAAATGAGCCGCAGGGTAATTACCGTCTCCTTTCAGATAGGCCGGGAAGGGAACGAGACATCATTTGCTAACCATTTTGGGTCTGAACCATTCACTGCGCGCTCATTATGGAAGACGGGAAGCTGCAATAATGCTAAAGGGATTTGCAATGGCTTTTGTAGGGCTCCCATCCGAACAAATCACCTCATTTACTTACGCGCCGGTCTGGCCCGCCTGGGGATTAGCCACAGAAACGGTCAGAACTGCTCCGGGGCTGGGCTTCACTTGCCACCTGCCGGGACAGGGAGATGCATCCAGCTTCGATTCCAGCGTGAAAGAGCACGTCGTGTTTGCAGCGTGCCTTTGTTCACCAATTACCTTCGCATCCTTGGCGGTTTCCCTTCTCCACGAGCATCCATCTGCTGTGAAATATATTTAAAAAAAAAAAAAAAAAAAAGACTTGAAGAATTAGCTCTCAGAAACAGCGATTCCTTTTCCAGTATTTCATTTGGTGTATCTGAGTAGCTCTTTCCTTGCATGTTGTCAAGAAATTTGCTAAGTTTGCGTCTCCTGCTGGCACAGCCATGTGTACGGGGTGGCTTTACTTTGCCCGGCTTGTGCCGCTGTACAAGCTGCAAGGTTGACTTCTACCACCTGCCTGGGTTTTACCTGCCAGCTGCTAGATTACGCTGCATTAAGAATTGCCTGTCCTGCAAATACTTTCCTAGGAATATATTCATTGTTAAAGTTACTTTTAGAAGCAAAGATACAACGGGGCAAAGGCTGCTAAAACCCAAGGCTTGTCAGCAGTAGCAGGCTGCAGAAAAAATGTCTCGATACTGACCCCTCTCTGAAAATTGGCTTTGGAGAACCGCTGCGGCATCCGTTTCTGCTGGAAGGCTGGTCCCCGGTTCAGCCGGAAAGGCCTGCTGGAAGAGGAGGAGAGAGAAAAGGGCATCGGTGAATAGGATGCCAGGTCTCACCTGAAGTTTAATGTTGAAATACCGAACCCGGTGCAGTATTAAAAAGCAGCATGAGAAGCAAATGAGGCTGTGTGCTCTCAAGCTCAGCCCAACAGGTTTTTCTGCCAGCAAAGGATTTCAGAGGAACTCGTTTTTCTGCTCAAATGAAACAACAGCTTTTGTTTGTTCTGAACTCTGCCCGTTCAAAAAAAATAATGAAATCATGGAAGAAAACCCACAGAAAAATATGTGGTCAGAAGGGACCTCTGGAGGTCATTCAGCCCCTGCTCTACTCAGAGCAGGGAAAGATGGGATCACAACGGCGCCTGCCTTGGAGCTGGGAGAACATGAGGAGCACGACGGGACGGGCAGCGGGGCTGCCCTCCGCACGGCTCGTGGGCACAGCAGCTGCTCCTGCGGCCCCTCTCCGGGACACGCTCCCTCGCTCTGCCTGTCCCTTACCGCTGAAGTCTGTATTTCCTGCCTTCAGGAAAATAAATGCTACTTCACCCTTCTAAAGTTTTCCACAAAGTTGGCAGAGTTTAATAAAAATACAAAGTTGACATTTTCCACGCTTTCTAAAATAAAAAGGACAGATCTAATACCTGAATTACTAACTATCAGCAGGAGGTCGCGTTATTCCCAGGTGCTTTCCTAACATGCCCAGGAGTGTTTTTGTCACGTTGCAGGAGCACGGGGCTGCAGCCGCTCCCAGCTGGCACCGACTGAGAGCGGAGCCCCAGGAGCTGCGCAGGGAGTCACTGAAAACCAAAAAAGCCAAGGTTTACCCAAGGTCTTACCTTCTCCCCGGGGCCTGGGTGCTGGCAGCAGCTGCTCGGAATCTCCTGGGGCCTGGGGGTGGCCGTCGCCGTCCCTCGGGCTGCCCGCTGCTGCTGCCACCGCCGCTTTTGGCGAAAGCGTTGTTGTTCTTGTCGCCCTGAAAGAGCAGCGAGAGCTCAGCCGCTGCCACACGCGCTGCCACCTTGCCTCCCTCCTCCCCCGACGACCGAACACCCGCCGCCTGTATCCAGCATTTTCTTTGGCTCTGTGCTGGGGGAAATCCAGCTGCCAAGCGCCGGTGCGGATGGCGGACCCTGCCGCTGCCCCCTCCCCACCTCAAAGGGGGCTCAGCCCCCCGCATGGCTCCGCATTCCCCCTCTTCTCACTCCCAAACATTTTTCCTTTGCAACAGAACAACCCTGCTCCGCAAGGGCTTTTTTTTTTTCCCCCCTCTCCTTTGGTATTTTCTCAATGGGAAACCGATTCCTCGCTAAATCTATTAAAAGCGGCTCTGGGTGACCCTGCTCTGGCAGGGGGTTGGACTAGATCATCTCCAGAGATCCCTTCCATCCCCTGCCAGTCTGGGGTTCTGTAACCTGGGCCTCGTCCATGGTATTTTGTATCAACAGCGGGAATATTCCTACTGAGCAGTGTTGCTGTAGTCTCAACACTTACACACCGTTGTCAACAACCCATACACGTGCCTCGGTTCCTGGGCATGAAACGACAAGTACCAGGAAGCATGTTTCATTCTAATAGTGCAGAAATACCCCAAAAAATCAGTCCATGGAGAGCAAACCTGGCACAAGCCAAGCATTACAGCTTTGTCCAGGCTGCCTTTCGGTCACTGACTCTCTCTCGCTTGGACACGTCCATTGCCCAGTCCAAGCCGGGAAGCAGGTGGCACATCCCAAGGCCCCTCGGCAGCGCCAGTCCTCCTGCAGCCCTTTGCGCAAGCCACCACAGACTCTGTCCCTCTACTGCTGTGGGACAACCCCCACCGCCGTTACTGCCCCTAACCGAGATGTGTTTCCACTTTCTTCCCACTGGGTTTATTTCTGCAAAATGGAAGCTACCGTAGAATTATGCCTCCTAGCAACTGCTGCTTATTACTTTCTGTTAATACCCAGCCACACTCAATATCTGAGTCATCGCAGCCTTTATTTTCAGGAATAACCACAGGCCACGCACACGCACGCTCGGTTTAGGGCTCTCTTATTCATATCCCCAGGACACAGCCATTAAATGTGCCATCACGTTTGCCACCGGTGTTTTTTTTTAAAAGCTTACCAAGCATCTGTGACCTCCTCACTGAGTGGATTTCAATCAGTGTGGAAAAAAACAAGCCCCTCTCACAGAGGACTATCTACCCACTTGATTTCCACCTTCTACACCAAGCCGGTTTAATATTTGCAACACCCAGAAGAAAAGCTGTAAGAGTTACTTTAATGGAGAACACGTACCTTCCTTCCCATCACCTGAGTCTTAAAAATAACTCAAAACCCAAATGCAAATATTTCAATCTTTTTTTTTTAAAGTGTTTTTGAGCAGGGACAAGACCCAAACGTTTAAATTTAAAAAAGGGAAAGCCATGAATGAAAAAAAAAAATGCATTTTACATGGAAGCATGTGGGGCAATGTGACCCATGGCTGTCACAGCACTGGGAATCAGCGTCTCGGGGGGGGGGAACCCACCTGCCAGTGAAACGTATGTCTCTGAACCACAGCCCCTGAAGCCAACGGCAGGCTGTCCTGTGACTTCTCTGGACCTTGGAAAATGCTCCGGGTGCAGGACAAATAATGATGAATCTTAACATACCTCCTCTAAATTACAACAGCAAGTTGAGATGACGCGGAACTTGTTTTTATGGAAATATTTTCAAATCTTTTAAGAACACATTTTCTAAAAAAAACTTTTCTGTAAAACCCATGGGAACAGATTCAGTAAAATTATGCAAGTCAGAAGCTTATGGAACAAACTGGAAAATTGCTATTTCATATGCACTTGTGTCTGCACTCGCCTATGCATGCAAATGCTGTGCACAGGCATATAAAAAAGATGGTGCCTGTAAATTTTTTATGTTGATTGTTCTTTGGGGTGATCCAGGACCATAAAATGCAGCAGATTTCTCCATGACATTTGGGAAGAGCTCTACCTTCCTCACCCCCTTACCTCCTGAGCCGATGCCTGCCGATTTAAAGGGCTCACTCCGTTTAACGCGGCAGCTGCTCTTCTCCTGGGACCGGGCACAGTATTCCTGAACTGCCTCCGATTGTATTGTTGTTGTCCAAACCCTCTTCTAAAACGGTTAGGTCCTACAAAAATAAACTCTTATTTTAGCATCCTTCAAAACTCTATTTATGATTACAGTTTTGCAAATGAATTACAAGGTTAACTTAATATGATACAGGAGTATCTATCCATAGAGTGATGCAAGAATCACATTAATTTATTCCCGACAATCAATTTGGCAGAATATTAAATAATTTATCTTTCCAATGTCTCACTAACATTATGTGTAGGACTGACAAACACATTATTTGATTTGAAAGAATATAGATGAGAAAAGCCTTCCTCAATTATGACTCCTAGTAACGGCAGGAACGCTCGCATCAGGAAACCTGTCAGTCTCTTGTCAGAGCTCACATTGCTACGAATTAACTGGGAAATGGAAAAAGCCTTTCAATACAGATACGCCGGTGACTCCGGCATCCAGAAGCCAAGCCCACAGCAGCCTGGGACAGCTCTGAGTGCCCCCATTACAGCACTCGACGAGTGAAGACTGGAATGTAATTTTTATATACATACATATACTAATTTATTTTTTTTTAGCTTGAAATATCCTTACCTACGGCATACATCGAAGGGGGCACCTTCTGCTGCTGTTTTACATACCCGCACGGTGCAGACACACCAACAGCCCGTCTTGCATTTAACGCTTTCCCCTAAGCCTGTTTATAATTTTGAAGCGCGCCGAAGTGTTGAGCGAGAGGAAAGCACTCCGTCAGATGGAGAAGCGACGCATTAAAGCCTAATTACTCCACGTGACTACTACTTCTGTAGCATTTTCCGGGGGGCTGTACCAGGGCAACAAGCACGCCTGCTCAGAGGGGAGCGTAGCTCAGGCACACAGCAGCGCGTGGCAGAGGGCAGCAGAACCTGCCACAACCCGCAGAGCCGCCAGACGCAGCTATTGATCCCGTACCATCGATTCCTACATCACAGCACTTTATAATGACTTGGAGCAATTAGAAATGAAGTGTTGGGAGGCAGTGGTGACATCACTGTCAGGGGCCACCACCGCAGTGATTAATGAAGGCTTCAGCCTCAGGGCGTGACAGCGGCTGTGGGTACACTGGAACAGGGGTGAAGATGATGGGAGCCGCTCCAGCTCCGGGATGGATGGGCAGCAGGGCACGGATGGATGGGCACGGACAGAGGGGCAGCAGGACATGGACAGAGGGGCACAGACAGACGGGCAGCAGGGCACGGACAGAGGGACAGCAGGGCACGGACAGAGGGACAGCAGGGCACGGACAGAGGGACACGGACAGAGGGGCAGCAGGGCACGGCCCTGCGAAGCTTCGCTCCCGATGGCCAGAGGAGCTGGTTGGGAGCACTCACAAAACTGCCATGCTGTTCACCAGCTCTGCGGGGCCAGGAGTTATTTTCTTCGCCAACGATGCCCTCCCAGCGCAGAGGTGCAGGGGTGCAAATGTTCCTCTCCTGACAAACACCAAAAGTTTGGCAATTTGTGCCTGCGTGACCAGATGTGGTCTCACTGCCTTTAGTGGCCCATTTCTCCCCTCCTGGTTCTGTCCCCACAGTGCGTTTCTCCCTTTCTTGTTCCCTTCAGCGCCCACCCTGGGCTTGCCCCCCTCTCTTGCCTGCTTGCCAGATGGCTGTCCTGCGGGCCACCAACACAGCTCTGCATCTCCTCTGCAGCCAGAGTGACCGAGCCCCGCTGCCTCTCCCGGGCATCCCGTGGGTGCCATGGGAGGGACCCATGCAAAAGGCAGCCCTGACTAGAAAATCCTGACCCTGCCAGTCAGTCGCTATCGGTGAGCCCCCCCGGCAGCCTCCACCAGTGCTAACAGCCAACGAGGGAGCCACCAGCCTCCAAGGGCACCCCGTGTGCGCCAGCTGGGGACCAAGGCCTCCCTCTGTCACTTGTATCCCCAAGTGTGACACAGGGCAGGCTCCATCTCTGCAAACCGTCTGGCAGATGTTTATTAAGGCAAGAACATTTGAGTGAAGCCCCCCAGCGTCAGCGGCTGGGGAAGGCCCCCACCATGCCTGGGCGGACGCTGAGCCCGGTGTCGAGCACCCTTGGGCTGGCCAAGAGGCATCGCTGCCCAGCACGACCAGTCTGGGGAGAAGCCCGATGGAGAAGCCTCTTTTTCCAAGGAGATTTGAAATTCAAATTTCTTGTCATTAAAAATCATTTATCCCCACTGGGGAGATGGTTTAAGCCATATTCGAGGAGGGATAACAGCACTTGGCTTGCATGAATTCTCTTGCTGGTTTAATCAGCATAATACCCTTCTCCATCCTCCGTCGTTACAGCGCTGGGCTGTTCTGATCATCATTTCGATAATGGTTATCATGTCTCAGCCCAGAAGGGACTGCTGCATTTCAGCAGGGACCGAAGCGAAATGAGCCCCTGAAGAATTACGGGCTGAATTCCCAGTGGCGCTGAGCTTCCCAAAATTGCTACTGACATCAGCATCACACAGCACGGTGGGTCTCTGCGCTTGGCAGGGCTGAATTCAGACTCACTCAAAACCTAGGAAACACTTAGACTAGCAGAAATAATTCTATAAATTAATAGAAAAGTTCTCCTTTCCAAGGAATGGCTAAAAAAAAAATACTTTGTTTGATTCATTTGGCTCCGCATGCAGTAGTCGCTTGAGTGTGGAAAGAGTATCGACACTCTCAGACTAGATGATCTGAAAGGTCCCTTCCCAACCTCGGCAATTCCAATACCAAAGCCCGTGTTTTTGACAGAAAAATCAATTTGCAAAGGGCAATTACCATCATTGTGTCTTGAGCCAGAACGATCCTCGGTAAGGCAGTATGTGGTGGAGACCAAGAACATGAGAGTGGGAGGCAGATCGGAGACCAGCAGGATTGCCCCCAGCAATCCCACCCGCCTGACGTGCCACTGGCACTCCGAGGGCAGACAGCAAAGACATTGCTGCAAAACGTCACTAAAATCTTCAATGAAGTGACTTAGCGGTAATTTTTTTGGGGGGAGGGGGGGGAGAAGCAAAATTTTGAAAGAGGTGGCATTTCATGCAGCAGATCGCTTTGGTTTTGTAGATAAAAGCTAGCGGAACCAAACATAGATTAGCGTGTGATCACTCAGTATTATAAAAAAGCTCATCATAAAAATAGCACGGTTGGCAAAAGTGACAAATTAGCTCCAATAACTGAGCTATCAAAGACAGTTACTGAAGGGGTAATTTAAGTGTGTTCTGGGAAAAAGAGGATTAGGAAGAGGCATAATTAAAATATGCAAAGCCAAAAGGGAATACAGAATAGATATTAAGTCACTTTGAATTAGTAATTCATGAGAGGGTGGAAGGGAGAGAAACGGATGAATTTATGCTCTGAAAGGGCCCTGATATTCCATTGTTGCAGAGAGAAAAGCTATTCAGAGCCCGAGTACATCTTATACGTGCACAGGAATTAGACAGGAGAAGGATTTAAGGGATGTATTTTGTTAGAGAGCCGTGTTTTCCAGCATGGCGGGCCTCGTCGCCCCGGGCGCTCACCCACCTTGCAGATTCCTCTGCATCCAGGCGCGGAACCGGGGCCGCCCGTACCCGTAGGCCGCGCTCCTGTCCTTCGCCTGCCGCTGCTGCCCGTCCCCCGCGGCGCTGGCCTCTGCTTGCTCTTTCCTGTGGCGTTTTATGATGTCATCTAGATGGAAATGGCAAAGGGGAAACCCATAAAACCTGCACTTTCCACCAACGGTGATTCCCACTTTTGGCGCCTGCAACTGTCCGCAGTGAAAATGGAGCTTGCGGTTCCGGGAGGCAGGCCGGCCGGACAATAAAAGATTAAGCTTAGCTCAGAAAGTATAATAGGATCAATTTACTCAGCTGCTGTGGGCTGGAGATTAGAGTGCTACAAATTATTGAAAAGCGTGCTGCTCCCCGGCACGTACCCACCACGTGCAGGACGGAGAGCCCAGGCCCACGTCCCACCCAGGGATGCGGTCCTGCAGGCTGCCCGCCAGCAGAAGGCAAGGCGGGTCTGCAGGGGCACCGGGGGCTCAGCGCTGGGCTCAGAAGGGGTCTCGAGAAGGTCGAAACTGCTGGGGGGGCCAGGGGAGAGGTGGCCGAAGCGGGGAGGATGGGCAGAAGCACCCACGGGTGCTCCCACGCTGTGAGAGGCCACTCCACGGGCTCCCCCTGGGACACGGGCACTGCCCCCGCACGGGGGACGTGTCCCTGGGGTATCAGCAACACAAACGCTGCTCACGCGTCACCCAAACGCACGTGGGATGAATGTCCCCCCAGAACTGAAGCTCGGTGTGACGTGAGGGCTGCGGGGAAGGAATCTCGCTGACAAGAAAGGGGACACCATGGTCCCGCCAACACCCATGGTTCACCAGGCAGTTGGAGGATGGTTCCCTTTCAATTCCCATCCCCTGGAGCCAGCTACCTGCACGTCTTTCCTCAGTGCTTTAAAAAAAAAACAAACAAAGCAAGTTTCTAGCCCTCGGTGGTATGAGGTGCTTGAAGCCATAAACCCCTACGGCTCAAAACCAGCAAGCAAATAGATGCAACACGCACAACGAATATCAGCAGCACTTGGTATTTGAAGTTTCACAGTCATCAGGACCCGAATCTTGATTTTCTGCCTATCGGGGGTAGATGCTCCTGCTTAATTACTCAATAGAGCTAACCTAGGAGCAGCTGGATAAGGATGTACCAACTACAGAGCAAGAACCTCTCACCTCCCGCCGTTGTCTGCTGAAGCAAGAGAGAACGTCCCAAACACCAGAGGATGCTGCTCTCCCCTCCCAAACCTGGGCTCTCCCACATAGACCTGTCTGCACCACACCACGGGAACCAGCTCTGGTGCTTCACGTTGAACACAGCGATTCAACGTCCGTGCTTGCCCCGGTGCCAGCAGCAGTACGGTATTTTGGGAACCCAGCAGATGGGAGGGAGGGAGGGAGGGCACCCAGCCGGCCGCAGCACGGAGACCAGGCACACCTGCCTCTCACCTCCGAGTCCCCAACGCCGCCCTCCGCAAAAGGGGCACACAACAGCCTGAATGCAGCAAAATGGACCCACGATGTCCTGCCAATGTCCCAGGGCTGCCCCCACCCCAAATTCTTATTAGACAGCCCTGAAGATGTACTCTACTGAGCTCTCACGGGAACTGCAAGATGTTTCTCACTTTCTTTGCAAGACACCATCCACATGCAGCTCCCAAGGCACCGAGCCTGTATGAAACAATCAATTATTTTCCCTGTGATGTAGCCACTTTTGGTTTAAAACTGCATTAGTAGCCCCAAGAAGATGACACACAGTTTCTCCCATGGACGTTTTGTCGCTGTGTGTCCCTGGGCACCACCGCTGTAACTAGCACGTCCCCTGAGCCGCGCCGGACGGCCGTGCTTCACCACAGAGAGAGCACCAGGGACACAAAGGCAGGCGATGGTCCACCTGCAGTGCCCAGAGGATACCTGACAGGGTTTTGAAAGCTCACGCCCATCCTGAACAACTGTTCTTAACTCTCCAAAAGACAGCACTGGGTGCTGAGGTATCTGGACCAAGCACAAACTACTTCTAGATGCAGAGCTCTATCAAGAAACAGCTCTAAGCCCCTTAGTTCTCATGAGCTGGTCTGAAATCAAGGGGATCTTCTTAATTCAAGCTGTTCTGATGAAGAGGAAAGGCAAAGGCAAAGCGACATCTCCTCATTAATTCATATTTTCCAACAATTTCTTTTTTTTAATCTCAAACCTTCCTTGCTAAACCATTTAGCGAGTAATACAGCCACATCTGCTAAGCTCCAAGCAGAATGTTTTAACTTTAACAAATTAGTGAGGAAAGCAGTGTCCAAATCAGGCCTTTTCCCAGGCAGTGGCTACTCCAGCTCCTTCACGAATCACTGGAGTGAACGCACAGAAGTGCCATTAGCTTTCCATGGACGATTATCACTAACAGCACATCATACCTCCAGCGCTTGTCACTTGTCATTTTCTATCAAGGAACTCCTGTGTCCAAATTAATACAAAGCCCAGGGAAAGCGAAGGAGAGCGGATGTAAGAATGGGCTGCGTGCCTGCTTTTGTGATTCCGCTATCAAGTCTGCCGGGAAGAGAGCACGCAGGGATAGAGGCTGGGCGATGTTCTCGGGATGAATGCGCTAATGTTCTCAGCTAAGTGTGCCTTTGGGACATGAGCTATTTGGGGCACAGGCTGCTTTGAAGCATATCAACAGCATCCCTGCTCTGCAGGGAGGTGGGCGCAGGCGTCCGAGGGTGGGCTATCTCCAGCGCCAGGAAGAGCTCGCTGGGAACGGAGAGGAGATGAATGCTCAGGTGCCCGCTCTGTCACCTCTCAGCATCTTTTTTTGTTCGGGTATGAGTCGTTACTCTGTCTTTTGCGTCCATAAATATGATGGGGTTAACAGAGCAACACGATGGAGAACTACGTAAGGCTGGAAGGGATCCTGAGAGGTTGCCTAAGGTACCCCTAACGCCCCCAGGAAAGAATTAGGTCTATCAGGGCAGCTTTAGAGTAATTCCTGCAGTTTCCAGTGACTGCTAACTCAGCCAGGGCCCAACGGATCTGAAAGCGCAGAAACAAGCACCTGACAGTCCAAGTAGCAGTTCTTCACCAGGGCCCCTGTTTTCCAGTTCTCTGTTCTGCCGCAGGTAAGGTGTGTTCCGGATGGGATATGGAGGTGGGCCACAGGGGGTCTGACCGAGGGAAGCACCAAGGGAGAGCAAAAGCGAAGGGAGGACGGCAGGTCAGCAAAGAGAAAAAGGGGTGCGACACCATGGGGAAATAACTAAGCGGAAAATTAGGGGCCCGCTATTGCCGTAAATCCTCATGGCAGCGTTAAGATACGGGCACATCAGCCGAGGGATCAGTTTGAGCTGCAGTGGAAAATGTTCTGCCATTCCTGACGAGCGGGGAAGAAGCGACGGGAGGTTTCGGTTGGGAGCTGCCCCAGGAACACAAGGTGGGAGTGGGCTTTCCCCTCCGCAGCCGAGATGTCACACGGGGGTCCCCCCAAGCTCTGCCGCCCCCGCAGAGCCGAGCCAGGCCGAGCCGGGGGCGGCGGGGGGCCTCGGGCCGGGGCGGTTGTTTACGCGCCGCCGCCGAGCCCAGCGCCAGCGGAATGGCGAGCATCGCCCCGGCCGCTATAAATAGCCGGCGGGCCCGGGACGAGCCTCCGACCTGGAGTTCAACACAGGCCTCATTTACGTAAGCGCCTCTCGCCGCCCCGGCCGCTCCCCCGAGGTTTTGGGGTGCAAATCCCCAGAGGTGGGGGTGAAGCCGTGATTCCCCCCTCACACCCCACCCCCCCCACACCCCCAAAACCGGCTGCTTCTTCGCCTCGTCCCGCCCGCTTCCCTTCCACCGACACCGGCTGCGGGCCCCCGGGGGCTCCGCGGGGCCGCCCCCGCTCCCCTGCCCCGAAACCGTACGGACAACGCGAACCCAACCCCCGGGACCCGCGCCGGGACCGGGACCGGGACCGGGACGGGGACGGGGACGGGGACGGGGACCCGCCCCCCCAGCGCCCTCGTCCCACCGCCCCCGGCCGGGCAGGGACCACCCCCCGCCCCGCCGGACCTACCCAGAGACATGTCGATCTCCTCCGTTCCCGGCTGCGGCCCCGCCGCGGGGCCCGGCCCCGGCTGCGGCCCCGCCGCTTCCATGGGCTCCAACCGCCCGCCGCCGCCGGCCCGTGAGGCCAGTACGGCCAGTGCGCCTGCCCGGAATGTGCCGGCACCGGCACCCGCCCGGGCACCCACCCACCCACCGGCACCCGTTCCGGGCACCCGCTCACCGGCACCCAGCCCTCTGTGCCCCGACACCCCCCTCCGCAACCTGGCCGCCTGCCCCCTCCGAGCATCCTCTCGGCTCCCCCCCCCGAGCCGTCCCCTCCAGCCCCTCTGCGCCCCGGGGCACTCTCCCTCTGCCCAGCCCTGTCCCGGCTCTCTGCCCCTCCGCGCCCCGGGAGTCCTCCCCAGCCTCCCGACTCGTCCGGGGGATCCTTTCCACCAGCGCTGCCCCCCACAGCGCCCCCGAAGCACCATTCCCCAGCCTCTGGGCTAACGCTCTTCTCTCCCCCCTAAAAAATCCTTCTCCTCTGGGGTTTATGCCCGGAGCAGACACAGATAAAACCCATCAGTCATTTCTGAGTGATGTAAAAGAAGGAATGATTTTGCCCAATTTGAAGACTAGAAAAACAAGGTAACATTGCAAACGGAGACACTCTGGGCTTCTCCTCAGGGATGAAGTCTGTTGCGTGGGTTTGTGAGCTTCTTGGGGAGGAAGCGTCCATTTGGGATTGGCCTTTAGCACCATCCCGATCACCTACAGAAGTCAGATTCTTCAGGGGATCTTTCAGTCTTCCAATCAAAATTCTGCAGTTTGAATAAAAAATGTGAGCAAAACCACCCTTCTCTACTTTTAAAGCCAGATGTAAAAAAAACCCAAACCCAACAGCAACAAACAAACCCAAACAAAATGGAAGAGAAGAACTGGGAGAACAATTCCTCCTCTTCCAAAGGGCTACTGTGCATTAGGTGAATAGCATGGATTTTTCTAAAGTTTCTATATAATAAATGCTCTGAGATAATCTTCCACACCACACGCGTAACAAAAGCCACATAAATCTCAGAACAAAGTCTGCGTGCTTTGAGTTTTCAAGGCAGTTTCTTGTGTTTTCAAGGCAGTTTCTTTTTCCCAGCTTGCACGTCAAATGTGCAAATAAATGAGGGCAAAGATTGCCTCCTGGTATGTGTGCAGCTCTTCGCAAGATCAAGTGCTTCTCGAAGTGTTGGTTTAAGGAACTGTTTTTTCAGGAAAGAAAAGAACAGAACAGTATTGAGAGCGCAACAACTAACCTTAGCTGCCTTTTGCAACGACACTGCCGGACAAACACTGAAACTTTTTAATATGAAATATTAGGAACTAAGGTCATGATACCCCGTTCACAATTTTCTGTGATGCACGAGGTGTCCCGGGGGTGCCGCTGCCTTTTGGGGAGCACTGGCTCTAATGCCCCCCCAGTCCAAGAGCTTTCCTTCAAAGGGAATCATTAGCGTTTCCCAGGAATTCAGCGGGAGCAGCCAGGGAAGCTGTGACTGCTGGGAAAGGGCTGGGAGCACCATGTACGCCAAGGCTCTAGCGATGGCCAGGGAGAGGTGGTCTATAGCGGTGGCCTTGTCTAGCTCCTAGTGAGGGTGCTGGGGGAGGGCCCTGGGGGCCGGGGCTGCGGGAGGGGCTGGGGGCTCCTCTGGGCATGGGCCAGCGTGTGCTGAAGGGCCCAGGTTTCCCCACTGGGAAGAAGCTGGGGTTGGTCCCGCGGGGAGGATGGTGTAATGAAAGGTTTTGTGGGCTTTGGCAAAATCGTGCATACGTCTTCATACATACACACATCTTCAAACAGTCTGAAAGCTTTCCAGTCGTGCTTCCATGGGATGACGTTTAGTGAAACAAATATGAGACAAAACAAGGCAAAGGCGGAGTTTAGAAATACCGAGACCAACCTCAGAATACCTAAACTTCTACATAACTTCTAAATATCTAAGCATCTAAACTACCTCATAGCAGGTATTTTCAAATTACAGTTTTTTTATTGAACTACAACACGGCTTTTGCAGCAAACGCCACTTCACCAGGTAAGTGGTTTCAGGATCTGTTGTGCTCCAAGCACACAGCTTTGGAGGCGGTGATAAAACCTCCCCGAGCCACATTGCTGCATCTGGGAAGTTGGAGCTGATCGGGACTGTGTTATCTTTCAACCGCCAGCCGGTGACCTCTTAACGTCTTGGCAAGTGTCCCATTTGATTTGTGTGTCTAAGCACTGCCATTAACTCAGTTCTGAGTAATTTCTCACATTCCCAGTGTAGGTGACACACACTGGAGCTGGTGAAAAGGCCTGGAGAGCCAGAACCTCCTCCGCAGCACAATCCCCCTATGCCGGAGAGGGTGGCCGGTGCCTGCCAGACAGACCTGACCCTGCGTCCTAAGAAAGGAATGGCAGTAATGTGGCTTTCTAAAGGTTAAAGTATTTTTTAAAAAATAAAACAAATAAAGGAACAAAGGAAAAAAAAAAGGATTTTTATGTTGCTTTGCTCTAGAACTGGTTGACTAAATGTGGCGAGGAGCTGTGGAGCTAAGCCCTCAAAGAAAACCTCTGCCGAAGGTGCCAGGTATTCCTGCCCCGGAGGGAACATGCGGAATGAACTTTTTCCCAAAGAGCAAGTGTTGTTTTGGGGCACTGAGCCTTTCAGTTCATCAGGCGCTCTGCTTGTCACATAACCAAACCCCAAGGAACCCTACAAGTCTTTAGCTAGAAACAAATAAAAATAGCACTCAGTGGGAGAAGGGAACACATGCCAGCATTCAAACACTTGTATTATCTGAAATGTTTGCTGCTTAGTAAATTTAGCGCATCTTCTGCATGTTAAATAACTTGTGATTTGTTGTTGTAATAAATCTGATGCCATGGTATAAAAATACATATCTTAAAATTCACGCTGACCACTCTGTCGTTCCCGGGGGTACCTCATATCACCGTTATTTAATCCAGAATCACAAACAATATGACTGTTCGCTTGGGGTGAAATGAACCCAAAACTACATGAGGCATTTGCAAATAAAGGGTTTTTTTTCTTGGGAAGTAAAGCCGAGCGGCTGTAGGGATAGGTGTCACGGGAACGCTTAGCACCCGCATGCACCCACACATCCAGCGGGGGGCACGGACGCACCCCGCCCCACGGCAGAAACGCTCGCTTGTCCCAGTGGGCCAAAATTCCCATCACTTTGGTGACGTTTTGTCTTTTGCCCACAAGGGGGGGTGGTTAGGCCTTTTAATTGGTGACGACTTCGGGCGCGTAATTCTCAGCTCTTAATGAGGAACACTGGGAGCAGCCCAGCTCCCTTCGCTCCGAAGCTGGCGCACCACCACCCAAGAGCTTCTGGGTATTTGTTAGATGCTGAACATGACCTTTTAACCATATGTTGCTACTTGGAAATGATCTTCTTCAGAAGATGGAAGAGAACAAAACTGTTCTTCAGATCCAGGGAGGTGATTCTGCCCCTCTGCTCTGCTCTGGTGAGACCCCACCTGGAGTCCTGTGTCCAGCTCTGGAGCCCTCGGCACAAGAAGGACATGGACCTGTTGGAGCGGGGCCAGAGGAGGCCACGGAGATGATCCAAGGGCTGGAGCCCCTCTGCTGTGAGGACAGGCTGAGAGAGCTGGGGGGGTTCAGCCTGGAGAAGAGGAGGCTCCGGGGAGACCTTCCAGCCCCTTCCAGTCCCTCAAGGGGGCTACAGGAAGGATGGGGAGGGGCTGTTGGCAAGGGCATGTAGCGATAGGATGAGGGGCAATGGTTTAAACTAGAGCAGGGTGGGTTTAGATGAGACATTAGGGAGAAGTTCTTTCCACTGAGGGTGGTGAGACACTGGCCCGGGTTGCCCAGAGAGGGGGTGGAGGCCCCATCCCTGGAGACATCCAAGGCCAGGCTGGATGAGGCTCTGAGCAACCTGCTCTAGTTGAAGATGTCCCTGCTCACTGCAGGGGGTTGGACTAGATGGCCTTGAGAGGTCAACCCAACACATTCTGTGATTCAGGCTTTTTGAGAAAAGAAAACTCCAGGTTACGCCAGTATTTCTGTACATTACCCGTTCACAGAATGTGAGCTACGTTGATGGTAACACTTCAGGTTTTACGCAGAAGTTCCGATCGGGTGCAGTAAAGTGGCCGAGGTGCACACATCACTGAGCTCTGCTCAGTGAAAACAACTGGTCAAGCACTTCTCGTTAACAGTTAATGACAAATTCCATGATTTGCTTCTTATACATTGAGCAGACGCAGCCTAAATACTGCGATATATTTAGAGAAGGGTTGTTGCGTTTTTTTTTTCTCTCTCTCTCTGTATGTGTATTAATTGAGGTCTCAGCCTGGCATGTGCAAAACGATGCTTACATTCCCCATTAGCTATACCTCTGGACTATGCAGAGCACCCGTAAAGTCATCCCATAAAAATGCACGTCCAGATCTGGAGATATGCAGGATGATTTAACATTTGTATTAAAGCCGCTACAACTGATGGCCCTGCATACAGTTATCTAGGACAAGGTGACAACAGTCACTTCTTATCTTGGACTGCCTGTTGTGGATCAGAGACGTGGCTTGTGAAATGCATGGCATCCTTGATAAAAGATAATGGCAATGGCACAGGGCTTGGACTCAGCCAGTCGGTAGCTTCGGTGCAATCTGTAACCAGTACCTCCCAGTAAACCGAGATCCACCACGCCGCTGGGCTTCTGATCGCAGCCGAGCAGTAGTTTCAGTTCGCGTTGCTTCTCAGGGTCTCTCAATATTAAAGTAAGCCTTCACTGAAAGGGCTGCGTTTCTAGTTTTACCAAGAAACAAGCAGGTATGCTACTGCCCAGCAAACAAGTTATTCAAAATAGAATAAAAAGAAAAATCCTGTTGGAAATCACACTAGAATGATGAGTTAAGGCCTCTGCAGCACCAGGAGGAGGTATTTCCAGTGCGTGTAATCGGAATAAGTGGTACTTGAATTACATTTTGAGGGTAGAGGCTGCCCTCCCCCCCCCGCCTTCAGAAATGTATTTTCTGGTGCTCGATGAAGCATGGCGAGCCGTACAATTAATCAGATGCTCCCAACAGAAAAGGTACCAGGAATCTCCTCATTAATGGATCTGCTGTCTTCCTGTGGTCTGTACAAAAAGACTTTTAAGGACAGATATTGCTCACCGAAGCAGCTAGATGGAATCCTGCTTGCTTCTTTTCTATTCAAGCATCAGAAGCTGGGGTATTTTGAGCTATTTCTAGCTCTTTGAAAATGGTGTTTCAGGTAAATCACTACCCTTTAGCACGGACAGCGTGTCATTTGCCTTTTGACCTACCTAGGAAGATATGGTTTGCTTGCTTTGCTTTCAGAGTGGGCTGGGTGATGCCGTTTTGGTATGAATCTTGAATCTGGCTATTTGGAGATTATTTTAACTCCCTGTGGGAAGCTGCGGAGACTTGCAAGGTCTTGAAGAAGAAAAGCAGCATGAATTAGGAACAGAGCATGCACTGATATGCAAAGTAAGTGAGAAGGGATTGAAGAGTAATCAAGGAGACGGCACAAGGATCATGTGAGCGCTGAAATCACAGGGAATGTGTTATCCCAGTACCTCACGCGTGTAGGAGGACTGAGGCTACTCATAAAGAAGCATAGTAAGAACATTATGAAAGCTCTGGTGTTTAATTGCTTGAAGCAAGAAAGCAATAAGGGATGCAAAAAAAAGGTCAGTGCTGACATGTCAGGAGGATTTCATTTCTCACAGCAAACGGCAATCTAGGCTGACAAAGATCTGCTTTGTATTCAGCTCAAGGACTTGACTCGGGAACATGGACAGCTTCGGGGTGTCGCTGCTTTCGCAGTCCCTGTCGCTCGGCCTGAGGTGCCCCGAGCTCGCCTGGCCCGGCCGAGGCCCGCGAGTGAGGGGAGGTGTGGAGGGAGCTCCGCACCCCGCGACACCCCAGGCAGCACCTCCGCCTCGTCACCGTGCCTGGACGTCCTTACCCCAGGCACTGACCTGGGACACAGCCCGTGGGACACTCTGGGGAATTACGAAGGTACAGGAGAGACAAGGGACTCCACTCCTGCTTTCCCTACTCTCAGAACCAATTTTACACCGACGTGTCCAGCACAGAGGAACCTCTCTCCAGCAGGCAGTGCTGCAGGGGAATGGGGAGCTGGGAGGGATGCTGCGGCTCAGGGGTGGGACGAGGCGTGGGAGTGGCACCAGCGGAGCGGCAGGATGGACACACAGCTCCGAGCATGGCTGGGGCTGACCATGCCAAGGACAACGTCATTGCAAGGCTTGTGAGCAACCACATCTTCAATCCGTGCTGAAAGTTAGATAGATCAAAGCCTTATCCTACATCTCATTCCTCCAGGCATTAACACCGCCTCTTACAGTTTGTTGATGTCATATCTTTATGAGTATGTATCTCATATAGAGCGGATGTGGGTAACCACAAAGACCTTCAAAGTGGAAGCTCTTCATGGAAGCGGGGGATTCGCAGTGGTTTTCAGACTCCTGAAATACAGACTCTGTCTGTGCTGTGGTAGCAAGAAAATATGTTTGTCTTGTGCAGTCTCATTACAACATCTGCGTGTTGCCACCTCTTCCTGTCCTCATCTTAACTGCCTTAATGAATAAGAAAATGCTACTGTCTCTGTTTAATGGCAGAAGCCGAGGGATGGCACAGCTATGACTTAACTACTCATTATGACAAGAAGGTTGGTTTGGGGAGCTTTCTGTCACTAGACTAGTGATGCTGGTTTTGCTTGTGAAATGAAAGGGGGGAGTGTGGGGAGAAAGAACTGTCGAAAGGCTGTGAAATACAGTATAAATAAAACGAATTAGACTTTAGCATTCCAGACATCTGTTCTGATCGTGCAGCTATTGGAGGTGATAAATGACCCCCCCAGGTAAATCTGCGTGTAGCTATACCATCGGAATGTGCAATCAATTCCCATGCTTTTGCCTGAGTAAGCAGCAATTTGCCCAAAACAGTGTGCAAATCAGGATTTGTGGTTAGCTCTTGGAAAAAGTCTCAGACGTTGCTTCCAGCCTATTGTATTGGACACTTCAATGCATTTGAAGGTGCGAGCATCTGCCTGAGCCTGCTCGGTTTGCTGCTCAGTGGGAACACCTGCAGACACAGTGAGTATTTTGTTAAAGATGAAAAGGCCCCTCATACGTGAGAACTCCAGCATGACTAAATGGTGTTTTGAGTCCTCTGACAACTTGTCAGACCTATTTCTCACAAAGTGAGCCGAACCCCTTTCTCTGTCTAACGTGGCAGGGATCAGTTTGTCTCAAAATAGCAACCGGCTGTGTGATGTGGCTTAGAGGGAGGACGGCAGAGCTGCATCTCCGAGCTGGCCCTGGGCCAAGCCACCCACTTCGTAAACTCCGAGCGACTATTTTTAACGTCCAGTAACATTTAGCGACCGGAGCTGGTCCTGGCTGCTCCTCGGCTTCACTCCTGCCAGCTGCGGAGCCACGGTGCCTCCTGCGCCACGGCTGTGGGCAAAGCCATCGCAGGCGCTTGGTCCAACATGAGCCCGGCAGTTTGTTCGACCTCCACCCTCTCTGGCT
The DNA here is from genome assembly GCA_009819605.1 of Sterna hirundo. NCBI lineage: Eukaryota > Metazoa > Chordata > Aves > Charadriiformes > Laridae > Sterna > Sterna hirundo. Next base: position 23,378,161 of record CM020444.1, on the reverse strand, counting down.
GGAAACCACCCAGGGCAGCAGCCAGCAGCGTTTAAGCAGGTCTGTCTGATTTTCCTGCTGCGAATCCAGGGAACAATTAGCTTTTCAGGGCAAGAGCAGAGGCTCTGGCCCAGGCAGACTGATCGGCAGATATTCATCTGTGAGCTTTAATCCCGCAGCCCACAAAAGTACCCGCAGCTAAGGTTAAATGAAGCAGCCAGCCACAATATTTGCAGGTGACAATGGGAGCCCTTCCCCCACCACACATGCGTTTTGCACATAGGCCTCTCGCTGGAAAGCCAATCTATGTGCAATGACACACTGATCCCGAAGTCCATACAATGCCGCACCAGAGGATTAAACGCTTCACTCTTCAGCACCTTCTTACTGATCCCGGCTGATTTGGTTCTATTGAATTCCAGCCAGCTATCGCCCACGCGATATTACAGGGCTGTTCCTCTTTTGACTAATAAAGGCTCAGCTGTCTCTCACTGACATACCGCTGACTGAAGGCTAGTCTCTCCCATACTGCTTATAGAAGGAATTTCCCTTAGATCCCCAAATTACTCATGATGCATGCATGCAAAAAAAAATATTCATTTAAGGACCTTCAGGAGGATCAAAGCATAAAAGCAGATTCTGCTTATCAAACCCACAGCAACTGCATTAAAATGTGGGTCTATGAGCCTTTCTTTAGCGATTCTTAATTATGGCTCCAGAGTCATTTTTGACAGATAAATATGCAGCACCTAACGAGTAGAGATTACATGGTAATAGAGGTAATTATTCATCCATACAGTATTCCGGCAATTGTGTAGCATTTTGTTAATATAACGGGGCCTCGGACGTTGCAACCAGCTCCTGATTTACGTTCCACCGCTCCCCTTTCACACGCTGAGCGCACCAGTACCTTCGGGAATGTTTCCTGGCTCATTTCGGGGTGCCGGCCTCCCCCAGTCCCCTTTGTTCTGCGGTGGGACATCCCTCACTGCCCCCCAGGAGGAGCCGCGGTTACCGACGGGCGCTGCCCCGTATCGCTGTTCTCACGGGGCCCTGTCCATCTGCCTGAGGGGACCGTGTGACCCTGGGAGCCACCGGGGAGCGGCGTTGCCATAGACACGGCAGCAAACCCCAGCGGCGCCGGACGACTGAAGCAACCTACCGGCCAGGCCGCGGTCAGGCGCGGCGGCTCCGCTAGCAGGGAGGGACGCGGTTCCCCGCCGCCGAGCGTACCGTTTGCCCTGTCACATAAACCTCCGTTCTGCGGGGCGGCCCTGACACCCCCCCGCTCCGGCACCCACCGCCCCGCTGCCGGCAGAGCCGCGCCAGCCTCCCCGCTCCCCGCCATGCCGCCGGCACCTCTCGCGGCCGCGCCGCGCCGCGCCGCGCCGCGCCCCGCCCCCTGGAGCGCGCGCGGCCCCTCATTGGCGAACACCTCCTCAGGGAACCGCCCCCCACCACCTCGGATTGGTGAAAGAGCTGCGGGGTAGCGGCGGAGGCACGCCCCTTCGCCCCCCGCCGCCGCCGATTGGTGAGGGAGGCCGAGGGGCGCGCGGGAGCCACGCCCCCTCACTCCGCCAGCGGGAGGCCCCCCTGCCCCCTGCGGGCCCGGCCGCGCCTGCGCAGTGGCGGCGGGGCGGTGGGGCGGCCCCGGCTGTTGTTATTGTGGGGCTCGTCCGCGGCGCGCGAAGATGGCGGCCGGGCAGGGGGGCGGTGGCGGCACCGGCGGCAACGGCAACGGCACCGGCACCGGCACCGGCAACGGCAACGGCACGGCGGGGTTGGGCATCCCCGGTCACCTCACTCTCTCCTTCTCGGCCGGGCCGCACTGGGGCGCGGCCACCCTGCCGCAGCCGCACACGGTGCGCAGCCTAGACCGGGCCCTGGAGGAGGCGGGCAGCTCGGGCATCCTCTGCCTCAGCGGCAGGAAGCTGCGCGACTTCCCCGGCAGCGGCTACGACCTCAGCGACACCACACAAGCAGGTGGGGGTGCGGCTCCGGGACCTCCTGCCGAGGGGGCCCTGCCGGGGGAAGACGTCCCCGCTGTGGTGGCAGTTGGGAGGGGAGGGCCCTGTGGTGGCATGGCGGGGGAGGCAGCGAAGGGGACTTCTGTGGTGGCGAGGGAGGGTTGGGGGCTGTGGTGGCAGTGGGGGGGTGGCATGGGAGCGGCCTGATCTGGTGGCACTGAGGGGCCCGGGGGTGCGCAGCGAGGGAGTCTGCTGTCATGGGAGCTGGGGGGGGGGGGCAATGGGGGAGATGAAGGGGTGGGGGGCGGTGTGGTGGCAGCGGGGAGGAGCGCTGGGGACCCCCGCTGTGGTGGCAGTGGGGGGGGCTTGGGGTGCGTGGGGACTCTGTGGCTCTTGTGTCTGTCCGTGCATGTCGCCGGACGGGGCCTCGCCGTTGCTCGGGGGAGGGTGTGCGAGGCGCGGGGGGGGCTGCTCCGTCCGCGCTCCCCGCTGTGGCGGCTTTGTCCCCCCGGGGGTAGCAGGTCCCCTCCCGGGAGCGTTGTCCCCGGGGGTGCCCGGTCGGTGCCCCCGGCGCGGCGGGGGGCGGTGGGTGAGGGAATGGAGCGCCTCTTCCCGTGGTGGGAAGCGCTCGGGTATCCCCAGCCTGGATCTGCCCATTTGGGGCGATCTAGGTGGATTTTAGGTGAGGCGAAGTTGGAGACGTTTTTCTGTACGGTTTCTAGAAAACAAGGCTACATCTTCCGCGGGGCTTCTGTTCCGCGTCGGCTCACCTCTGGTGCACTTCGGGATTTCTCTGCTGCTGGAGTAGCTGCTGAAAATGGATCATTTTGAGTGATGTGCTAGAACAAAATGTTAACGAGAGGTCTAGCGTCTTTGTTCACAAGTAGTAGCGGCTTTCCGAAATCTTGTTTGGGTGCATTAATTCCAAGGGTTTGGGTTTTGTTTTGTTTTGGGGCTTTTCTTTCCCCACGGGTTATGAATAGCTGGCTTATTGTTTTGAATATGAGGCTACCCATTGTGGTACCTTATCCATCTCTGACAATCCTGCGCTCCTGCTCTATCAAATACTCGTTCTGTTGCTCTTTGTTGTGGGCTGCGTTTGTGCAGAGGGTTAAATAATGATGTACTCAGTCTTCTGTGGTAGATCAGGTTGTATAGGGTGTAGAATTTGCGAAGGACTGATTTTTAAAATCCAATTTCTGTATCCAGTACCAAGCCTGCTAATGATTTGTGGGTTATTAGCTTTTTCCCCCCCCCCCCGACACATGTGATGCATCCCTATGTGCAATGCAGAATAGGGATAGGTAAAAGTGTGTTAGTTATTTCATAATGGAAGAACAAGATTAAAATAAAAACAGGTTCCATGAAATAATAGCTCTTTTTCTTTGTAGTAACATCAAACTGTATTCATCAATGTACTAGGTCACTTCTGTGTATAAATATTCAATAACTAAAGCATTAAAAATGAAGCATTGTATATAGGCAATCTATTATTAAAAAGACTCTTCCTGTATCCTGAAGCAGGTTCATCAAGGATCTATATTTTGTGTTCACATCTAGTTATTACTAATTGCATTTGGGGGTTAATTTTTTTTATGTTTTATTTTGAATTTCAACATATTTGAGTAAAAGCTGCCTGCAGTGATATTGTCTTTACCTTTTGGGATGTAGTAGAGCCCGGTCACTACCGTCAGGATTGTATTTCCGTCATGAAAGATCGTGTGACAGTGTTTAAGGGCAGATTATGACAAAAATAGCCATATTGCTTGCTGCTCTAAAAAATGTGCTTAAACAGTTGATGTGGGTCTACGCAAGTACCATCTTAGAACAATCCTGATTTAATGTAGCACTGATTTACAGATTAATCCTGTGAAATGCAAATTTTAGGTGTCTTTCCGAATATGCTTGTAAACAAAAGATTTGTAATCTTTACTTTGACTTAATCTGTAGCGTTTTTTGGGTAAGTGGGTAAATGGTATTCTGCTGGTGAATCATGGACATCCTTTGCAGAGTATCAGTACGGCACAGAGCTTGGGGGAGGATCAGCAGCTGCCTCGGAGGCTATGGCCATTTACCTGTGGGCATTTTTGTAGCAGTTATCACTGTTTCCCATTACAGTATACCCATGAATTAGGTTGTAGGTTTAGGCTGAGACATGGGAGATGGTGGGCTGGGACAAAAATCTTTGCTGTGTTTCACTTTCTGTTCTAAGTCAGTGACTTTCTGAAATTTGGTTCTGTGATACTTGAAACAAACATTTAAAGAAACAGCCTCTAACAAATCTGTGTGTAACAAATCTTTCTTTTCCATATTACAGACCCTTATGCAGTAGGATCTACAGAGTCACCGTAAATCCAGAATATTCTGCCTTAGTGTCAATAAAATCAGGAACAGAAAGTTATTTCTAGCATTGAAGTGAAACTCCTACAGTTCTCAGTAGGGTTCAGATATATATATTTGTATGTTAAAGCACAACTGTTGTTGATTTATCAAAAATAGCCTGGGATTTTTTGTTTAAGATCTGGCCGTATTTTACATCTAACTTATATAATGGCTTGCCAGTACGCAGTTTGCAAATACTGTAGCATGTTGTGGGCATCTTAAATTATGTGACAAAAATTATTGCTGAGCTAAAAGCACAGTGACGATATCTGGCTGTTTAGCTCTGATCTTTTGCTTGTTGTATCTTTTTCAACTGTGAATTGTCATTGTAGCTCTTTGCCCAAACCCCCTTTATTTTTTTATTTCCCTGAATTTGTCTTCTGTGTGTTCAGACAGATCTTCTGCTGCTGTTAAATGAACTTCTGGAAAAAATAAATCATAGGTCATGAGATATCAAGAGGTATATTGAATATTCCAATCATTTTATTAATGTGTGTAATTTTGCTTCTCGCTGTGTGAGCAACATTAGCCCCCCTGGCAGTTAAGTAATTGAGTATATCACATCAGTGTAATCACTGTCTGCTTAGCTGAAGAGTTGTGTGTCTTCTGTTTTGTTTTGTTTTTTTAAAGATGGGCTCCTGTGCTATATTGCAGTACTGAACAAAGTCAACCTATGCCTTTAGCAGTTTATCTCCTTTTTTGTGAGCACTTCTTAAAACATGAATTTAGTAAATATGACAGGTACTAGACTGACAGCTCAAGAAACAATTTACTTGCTCACGATAAATATAGTGGTGCCATCAGGCTTCCTTGTTCATGACTTTGTCACAGCAAACTTGATTCCCGGTTTTTAATTCGGAAGGAACCTCCAAGCAATTATAAGTAGGTGAATGATTGCCTGTAAATATATTAACTTCGAAATTTCTCCTTTCTCACCACCTGCTACCTTCTTATCTAGCTGAGCAGCAGCAGCAGTGTATTCCCAACATGACTGCAGAAGGAGCCCTGCTGTCATGGCCAATAACCAGCTGGGCACCACCGCAGAGTTCCCACATGGTGATTCCTGCCGGTGTCTGCCAAGGAGGTGGGATGGGAGGAGATAGGCTTGGTGTTTATAGATATCATTGCCTAGCATTACTTGCATGACTTTGTTGATTTTTTTACAATTTATTTGTAAAATAATATTCTGGCCCTTCTAAGCTGTATAGTCATTCATGTGATTATGGATCAAAAAAACGCAAGAAAACTTATGGCTTAATACTGAATGTTAATTTATGATACTCTTCTTTTGGCTTTATAATATAAACTTTTTCCTGTCTGAATAAAGTTGTTTTTGCTGGTGGTACCAATGTTGATTAAAGTGATGGCAGGTAACTAAATAGCAACACCAAATCCAATTTTCAGCTCAAGAAATTAACATTCATATGTGATGTATATACTAAATGTAGATTCTGGAAATCAAACGTTGAAAAACATGCGGTGGCTCAGTACTGACTTCTGCACATCTGAACGAAAAGAGAAACTCGGCTTATATACTTTTTTGGGGGGAGAGGATAGTGTTTATGCTCAGAAATGCATCAGATGTATAACCTGGGAGTGGCATGCTTATAGGCAAGCAATTGTGGAATGTCCCTGGCGTGGTTTCCCAGCCTGTGCAGTGTTTGGGCTAAGGGAAAAGGAGCTGTGTATGTTGTCCGAGGCCAGTAGGCCAGTATAAGGCCTTAGGCCAGTAATGAGGATACTTGTTAAGGATACTTGGTATTATAGACCAGTTAAGAAAAGTCTCAGTTCAGTGAGTTGAAGTTAACACAACTGATTTTCAGTTTGCCCGCATAAAAGGATTGCATAATGAAGAATACCGCTAATAACTTAATCTAATCTTAAAATAATAATAATAATCTATGTTGTAGCTTTATCTGAAATACTGACCTACAAGAAACATGCGATGTGTAATTTTTTGACTTTTTATAGTCTCCATCCATCACAACTAAATTTGCCATCACATTGACTATTTTTGAGCCTCGGAATATCAAAAAGATTTAACCTCTGAGATCTTTCTGCTTTAAATCAATCTAAAAACTTATTGTGATACATATTTCTGCTTTGTAACTTATTATTTGAAGAGGGGGCAAATGTATTTAGATCACAAATTGTATTACAAAACCTTGTGCAATTAAAAACATAATGGACTAGCCTTTGCTTTTTCAGATTTTTTTTGTTTGTTTGTTTGTGAAAAGTATCTTCTCATTTGACTTGGGAAGCTTTCTTGGAGCTGATTCAAAAGTATATATTAATTTTACTGGCAAGGCTGGCAAAGATACTTGCTATATCTTTTGTGGTAAAAGTTGTACATGACAGTGTTTAGAGAACTGTGAGTTCTGTGCTTTTCCAGCAGTCTGATTCTCATCGTTTTTCCAACTCACCTGGGACTGTTTGCTGCTTGCTGGGAGAATCTGCTGCCAGGTCTGACAGATCTAGAGGAGGTATAGCACTTTAGGTGAGGAGGGGAAAAAAAAAAGCCTTAATCTTTGTTATAGAACTAAAACACTAATGTGTTCCCAAGTGTCAACATACGATTTCTCAAAAAAGGTTTTTGTAGTTACAGGGCTGGAAGGAACCCCGCACCTCAGGCCTGTGCGTGGGCTGCTGGCCAGCAGGTGTAACCGCACAGCGAGCAAATCGCTGGCCATCTGCGTATGCAACGAACCATCTACTTCAATTTGTCACCTCACCTCTGTTTAATAGGTGGGACCAGTAGGTAGTGGACAAGAACTCGATATGTTAAAGACTGGCCTAGAACTAAAGGCTTTATGGAAGTGCTCACTGCAAATCGTCACATGCAGTAATGGGTGATATTCCCTACTTTTTATTAAGCTAATAGAAGTGGGTACAGCCAGTCTTGGAGGCTGCCATGAGGTCTGGCACGAGTAGGATGGAGTCAGCGGGAGGCACCGGCAAATAAGAGCAGGTGCTGGAGCTGCAGCAGCAGTGGCCTTGGGCTCCGGAGAACGTGCTGGAGCTGCTGCTGGACCCCTGCACTCTGTGCTTACGGACTGCCAGTCTACCCGTCTTCTTCAGGGCTTTTTCTGCTTCACTCTCCTTGTTTTCCAGTGTTATTTGACTTCCAGCAGTCTAGCTTACTTTAAAAATGTTTCTGCGTAGCTTATCCGGCATCATATAACTTCATCTGCACAGAAGTAATGAGTGAAGGCGTTACAGTTGATCAGTTGTAGCCTTTTGTCTCTGCCTCGTGTCTGTTTAGGTTGTAAACTCTTCAGGGCAAAGGCCTGGGATGTGTATAACCGAGCACACAGAGACCATAGCAGAAGAGTTTACTTGGGAGTTTTGTGTGCATTTTAGGTAATCCTTGACAAACCCAGACTTTGCTTCATTTACAAATGATGGTTACTTTCCCTTTATATTACTTTTCTGTTGAAAGAATTAAAATAATTTGAAACTGAAACTTGGAATTTAAAAATTTCAAGAACAAAAAGGGAATTGACAGAATCAGACCACTGAGCAATGGCCAGTGTAAGTGGGAGAGAGGTGCCCTGTGCTGCAGTACACGAGCTTAATAAGTCTTGTTGACTTGTCAGGGAAACGCGTTTCCCTCTTTCTGGTAGTAAGCTGTTTCAAAAATTACAGTCTAGACTAAAGTGCCGTCTTATTTAGGGAAACAAATAATCTTCCTGTGGGATTTGCTGCTTACCACTCCAAACGACAAAAGATTTGTGGCGACATGATGCCTTCAGAAGTGGAGAGGAAGATAATCCTTGACATGCAATAATGTGCTTTTGACTGTACGGCCAGTTGGTGTGCCAGTTTACCCCTCCTGATGCCAATTTGAGGAGCAAATGATGCCCTTGTCTTGATGGCGTGATCTTTATTTTTTGTTTTACCCATGCTGTGCTAAAATAACCGAACATGTATATTGAAGAGCTGGAGCAGTGTGCTCTCTTCTGTTGGGATGCCTGGATCCTTCTCTTGTGGTACCATGGTGCTGTGTTCCCTGGACTCATCTGTTGGTTTCATCCCTGCACTGGTGTGCCGCAGGTCGGCACTGGCATGTCCCCCAGTTGTTCCAGCCTGTAGATCAGAGCTTCTGTTTTAGGTTTTAATGAGTGCGAATTTCAGGAAAAACCTCATGTACCTGAACCAACATGTGGCGAGTGGAGACGACTTACGTGAAAAACAAGAATTGCTTGAACTAAACTGCCGATTTAGACACGTCTAATGTAAACGCGTCCAGTGTAGACCAGGAGACTGTGTTTCATGAGGATGGGCTGGAATACTGCGTTCCACAAGGCTGCCTTGATTCCAGAGCCAGTGAGCTGGATCTCGTCCTTCCTCCCTGGTAATAGAAGTCTGCAAGAGACAACTGTTGGTCTGTTCAGTTACAGAAACATGTATTTCACGAGGAAGAGCTGTGGTTTGATCTGACCGGATGCTTTTTTAGGTCCCTAAAGTAGTAAGAGTGTACTTTTTTTTTTTTTTTAAAAGGGTTTTTTTTTCTTTAGTAGTGCTGTTTAGTTTGAAAAGCCAAGAACTCAGAATCTGTAAAATGCAGTTTGATATTGCTTGTGCTGTCTTCCTTCTGTGCTTGATGAGAAGCTTAATTACACACAGATTGAATATGCAACTAAAGTTAGTGATGTGGATAACCGTAAAGCAGGTATTTCCTAGCTCTTCAGTTGTTGGATTTAGAACCCAAACACCGCTTTGTAATATCTCTTTCACAAAAAGAGAAGCTATTCTTGCTCTGTCAAACACCTGGTTAAAAAAATGGAAAAGCTGCTTCTAGCCACCTACAGTCTTGGGAGTGTTTTTCGTTCTTTTAACCAGCTCAAAGAAGAAACACAAGAAGAGGAATACGAAACTGAGAAGCAACGTGAGAAGATGGTTAGCTGCTCTCTAGGACGGAGCAGCCCTGTGCTGAAGTACCTGAAAGTGTATTGCTACGAGAAACATGGTCGCTCACATTAGCACAGTCCAGTACCCCGTGTTTCACTTTAGTAGCGTGTAATCGTTCGAAGACTGAGTAAATGATTGAATCTGCACGGGAAGCTGTGAAGCCGGCCAAAGTAATGCATTTTCCTGGAGGGTTTTTTCTTCTCTCTCTAGCTATTAGACAGTGGTCGCATTGGCGGCAATGAAACACAAACATCCTTTATGCTTTTTCTAAGCTTGCTCAGGAGTCCCGAGTTTCTCATCCGTGCATGGTGCAATTTTGTCACTGCATAAAAGCTGCAACTCTGAATCAGTGCTCTTTCTCCTGGCCGTTTTAGAAACTTCTCACTATTATTTCCTTTACTGTCAAATTACTCTCGTGTCACTTGCAATGGGTTCTTCTTATCTTTGCTGTTGTCTCCCTGGCATAGTAGGTGCTTGGGAAGGGGTGCTGGTCCTTATTTATGTGTAGTCTCTCTGGTCATGGTTATGTGTAGGGTTATATATTATAGAAAAAAAGATTATATATATACACTACATATTAGAAAAATACCTTTCTGATATATAAATTGGACATACCTGTATTGATACAAAAGGTGTATCTAGCCCACAACTCTCTATTAAAAGCTAATAATAATCTTTTTAACCTCTTACTTGATGACTTCCTTTGCAGCCCTGTATTTTTACTGAAAATAATGAAAATAGATCGTGACCTCAGTTGTTTATTCCAGGCTGATGAAACCTATTCTGTATAATCTCTTATACTGAAAAATTCTCATGCGTGGGCATATGCTCTTTGTGTGTGTTGTACTGTAGCTTTGTTGAGGTAAGGCAGGAACTGCCTGCGGTGTCAAGATAGGGGTGTGCAGTGAAATACCTTTCTGTTTTCTGTTCCTAGCACTGTTTGGTGCCTTTGACTTGAGTTGCTATTTTCAAAAAGAAATCAAGAATCAGGTAATACAGCTGGATGAATCTCCGTTTTGAAAAGTCAGCATATGCATTTATGAGTTACTAATTAAATACGATGCATCAAAGCTAGAGAAGTACGTGAAAGTGAAAACCTCACAATATTGTACCTAAGATAAATAGGAAGCAACACTGGAAGCACAGAAGTAGAACTAGCTGCACTTCTAACATTGCTGAGAATGCAAAGTGTGTCTAAGACTTTTCCTTCAAGTTTGGTTTGTGGTTTTTTTTTTTTTTTTTTTTTTAAATTGTGAGCTACTGCAGTATTAATCATGAAGAGGAAGTTCTGGTAACATCATTTTAAGTTTCTTTAAATGTGAAAATTCTAACCATACAGTTTCTAAAGCAAGTCCTTCTGAGCAGGGGCACCAAAAAGCTTATTTCTTAAAATGGTCTTTTGCTTCTGTAGAAACTTCAAGTGATTTTCTCTTTCTGCACGTTGACTCTGTGCTTGGATTAAAAAGGCTTATACTCTTCTAAAGGTTTCATTGGTTTGAGGGAGCTTTTCTAGATACAGGTTTTGCAGTTAATATTCCAGGTGATTCAGAATTAAATTTCGACTATGACAATGTCGTATTAAAAAAAAAAAAATATTTGGAGAATGATCTTTTACATGGCATTAAATACTTGTATGTGAAATCTTATCTTCTGCAAATGCCTAATATTTTTTGAAAGTAAACCAACATCAGTGTTAAATGCTTAGGTGTAACTTCATAACAACTTGTGTCTGTGTCTTCTGTTAAAGCATGCTTCCCATGCTTCCCATGGGAAGACTGTGCTGTAGAGTGTGAATCCGCTGTTTGTCATTCCAGAGTAAATTCTTCTGGGGCTTTTGAACCAGTTTGGAGTTTTTGTCTATCCTGTGTCATCTTGTTATATGTCAATTAAAATATAGAGCATCCACAAGGGTTAGTTGAGTACAGAATATACTTCTATTTTACTTAAGAGTATACACAACAGATAAAAATCAGTTTAAACGTTACTACATAAGCTTCTGACAATAGACTTTAAACGTATGTAACTTGCCTTGCGAGAACGAAGGTACGTTGCCCAGTGTAGTTTCCTGAGAGCTGATGGGTGCTCTGTTTGGTCACCACAGCTCGTGATGTTGGAGGGCAACCATGTATTTGTATGCGAAGTACGGAGTTACACGCAAAAACTATTTTGCCATCATTCTTGAACATTCTTTGCCAGTAAATTCTAAAATGTTTTTGTCTGTTTTGCAGCTGACGTGGTTGCTGTTTATATCAGTATGCACAGTCGTTCTACATTTGGACATAGTTTAATTGTTCAATGCTTAATTTTGCAACCTAAGTAAATGTTAAGAATTCTGGGATTAGTTAATTAACTGGGCTTCTGTCTTCCTTTTTCGAAGAAGAATTTTAAAACATGTATATACTTAACACTAGTGATACATTAACATTAAGATTTGAACGCTGAACCCGCAAGTAGGATGTGCGGAGTTTGAGGGGGATGCCGGAGGTGGTGGAGGACGTCCCTTTTGACGTAAGCTTGGCAAGCTTCAGAGTTCCTTTCTCCTCAGGTTCCTGAAAATCAGGATGAATCAGTAGTTTCAGAAACCTGGTTCTATTTCAATTGTAATGTAAAGTGCTAGGTAGCTTATGCAAAGGACTTGTGATCAGAATCTATTAAAAAAAAAAACCAACAAACAAATGAATTCTGGAATTGTCCGTCTTCCTCTCACCAAATCTAGCTGTCAGTTTGTGCCTTAGTCTTGGGTTTGTGTGTTGGTTTTTTTTCCCCTGTGCCAGATAACAGCATGGGAGCAGGCTGCTTGAAACACACTGTAGTGCAGACACAGGTTGCGCGTTGTGTTTTGGTTTTTAGGTGAATGTAACTATTGTTTTGGGGAATTATTGTTGTGTGGTGTTTGGTTTTTGGTTTGTTTTGTCCCTTCTGTAACTCTGTATTTGAAAGCTCCAAATGAAGATTTGTGTTTTTGCATTAATTCTGACATCAAAATCCATGGCTGGCAGAATTAAGACCCTTTTTAGGAAGCAGATACATATTTAGGCAAACTTGGCTCTTCCGATGCCTCTTTAGTTTTCCCATTTCCCATCATAAGGAACTGATACTTGAAGTACCCAAACAGTGCGAAGGTGATTGTACTCCTGTAATATAAACTCCATTTTATATCCTGTAGTTACGTAGGTTGAATGAGATCTTCGTAGGCCGTCCGGGACAGGCTCCTGCTCACAGCAGGGCCGGTGAGGGCAGGTTTCTCGGGGCCTTGCCCAGTTGAGCTGTGAGCATCTCCAGTGGTACTTCAGTCTCTCTGTGAAATGTGTTTTCTGGGTTCTCCTAGAAGGCTCAGTTAATTTTTCTGACTGAAGAAAGCGTTGTTACATAAACAATTAAATCGATTTGTTCCTGCTAAGTGCCATTTCTCTGGTTGGTAATGAAAGCCGGATCTCTTACTTCCTTACTTAGTTTCCCCACAAATTGGGTGAGGACCCTCAAGCTTTAGTAGACTTTCAAGCATATATTTTTGTAATTTTTCTTTTTTTTTTTTTTTTACATACATCATTTGTCACTTTAATATTGAGCTTACAGACTTCAACTTAAAATCAGTGCATTCCAATAGTACCTTTGAATACCTGCTGACTCATGGATCCATTGTCCCCAGTCTTAGAATGATCCATAGCATTTACACAGTACTTACGTGACTCTCTTGAAGATTAAAACACAATAGAAAATGAGGATATACTTAGTGAATACAGTAAAGACCAATCGTATTCTTAGACTATGTAGTCACTACTGAAGTATCACAACAGAAACTGGCAGCTACAGTTTGCTAATAAAAAACCGCTATGTACTATTTCCGTGGATTTTGTTACATTTTACTTCTCAAAGCAGGATTGCTAAAACAAGAAAGGAAGGAAATGTAATACAAGTGCATTTATTTTCTAACCTGTTTTGTTCAAACGCTTGTAAGTTGTTAGCAGCTCTTGAGAGCCTTCGGAAGCTTGATACTGACAGTAATAAAATGAAGAATGATGTTTTCAGATGTGGATAATTCGAGTTTAGTGTTAGCTCGTCAGCGTTTCTTTTTAATAAAATTTCTGAGCATCTGAATTTAATTATTCTCAGTAAAGAAGATGGCAAGACTAATGATGATGTGAAAAGACAGTTTTTGTAGCATTGCAAACATACCTGAATGGGAGTTGTACAGGCTTGGAATGTTCTCCTGATGTCTAAACTAGCACTTTTTCACAGTAGAACCATGCAAATGGTGCTAGTGTAAGGTGGAATGTAACATAAAATGGGGCGGGAGCTAATGAACTGATGCAGCTGCTGAGGAGGTACTTGTTGAGCCCCAGTCAGGAACAGTAGCCGCGCTCCAGCTGGGAGATGTGGAGGGCTCTTTCCTGCTTAGCCTTGAGTCTCTGCGAGGATAATTCCGCAGCCCTGGTTGTTGTTCACCTGCAGCAGGTGGGAGATTCCCTCCACGACATGTCAAGCTGTGTAACAGCACGGCGGGGCTTGAACTGGCCCCCAGCACGCCAGGAGTCCGGGGGGGGCACAGGGTGGGTGAGACGTGTCACTGCTCTGGCAGCCTGGCCTGTTCTCAGGTGTGGATTCACGCTCCTCTTTCGAGGCACGCTGGAATCTCCATTCCTAGTAGGAGGCGGGCAACTCATACTTGTAGGAGCTTAAGGTATTAGACTTTTATAGTCTAAATTTAGGTTTTTGTTTTGTTGGATTTTGGTTGGGGTGTGGTTTTGAGACAGATTTCACTATATTTCATGCCTGCGACTTTGCTTTATGCTTAATCTTAAGTGCTTGACAGCTTGGATTTAACTTTCCTTTCTCCTCCTCAGGGAGCCAGGGAAATGCATACATTTACTGGCCGATTCCTTTAAATTATTTTGACACTTCAGCATCTGAAACATCTTTGTGCAAGAGAACTTAATTTCTTAAAATGTATATTCTGTCTCCTGTTCCTTGAATGCTGTGGTACTAATAATGCCTGTCATTTGCTATGGTTGATTGTGAAGTTAAAGGTGTTTGAATTCTGATGCCCTTACTTGTGGGAGAAGCCTTAGTCTTGTCTGTGTTGCCAATATTGCTCCACCAGAGAGACCGCAAATCTGGTAATTTTCTCTTTATAGGACCCTCCTCAAGGAGGGAGACATGCCTTTCTGTTTGAGATAGGTGAAAAAGAAAGGTGGGATATTTGTGTAACAGAAGAATAGTTGGTAGGACGTGTGGTCACGAGGTGGTCTTGGAGCATTACACCAGGTAAGAACATTTGCCTGCCTGTATTTCTTCAGTACCATTGGCCTGTCAAGTGAATTAATAATCACTGTGTGAAATATAATGAAACTGAGGGTTCGGGTTTTTTTTTTAATGCTGTTATTGTTCAATATAGATTTTAACCATTACAGGATTTGAATTATAAGGTGACTGGGTGTTTGTGGTCATGGGAAACTTCTGCCTCCTGCAGTCACCGTATGCAGGTGTTTCTGCAGGGCTTGAGACTTTTTTCTTCTCCAGGATCATCTTGCAGCTGACAAACTAGTAGATTTTACCCAGGTTCTGTGTGGTGATCTCAGATTTGCGTTAGATTAGCTAAAAGTGTATCTTTAGGATCAGGTCTGAACGTTTTTAATGTATGTTCTTTGACTTCTGCAGGACCAATTATATAGTTACTGTTGGGCTTAGGTGGTTTTTAGCTTAGACTCGGCTGAAGCATTACTAGAAAAACTGGCTGGGAAAACCGGTATGTATTAGGAGTTAGGAGAGCAGGTCTGTGTTTTAGGGGTGGGGGTGGGTTGTTTTCATTTTGATCTAGCTCCTAAATAAAAATAAAATTTTGGAACACTTTGAGCAAGCAAAACCCCATAATTTTTGTGAAAAATGTTATAACATCAGGATGAGGTTCAAGTGTAGGTTTCGCAACTAAGCCTTGCATTTCAAATTCAATGTGTAGCGCGTGCAAAGTGCGACTAGAAAAATAATTGTAGTGGATCAAATAAAAGGCCGGTCTGTTCTAGCAGCGTGCGCTCCGGAGAGTACGCGGTAACGAATGCTTAGGGAAACGCGCAGAACAAGGCAAACATGATGTTCATACTGTTTGACTCCCTTACTGCACACGGCTGAACCCGACAGCTTGAGCTTTTTGTTTTTCCTTTTGATCATGCCTTAAATTTATACAAGATACCTTCTTACTTCTAATAGCTTCCCCTCCAAGCTGACTGGTTTCCTAAAATTCTTTCCTTTTGAACTTTCAATTTATTGTTTTCTAACCGTTGTCTTACAGTCAGTAAAGACTTTACTCTTTCTGTTAAAGAGAAACTAAGATGCAGCCAACTTCTTCATATTTTTGTAGTTCCTCTTTTAAATTTAACTTACGAATGGTGTGCTTCTCACTTCTGTTGTTTCTGCAGAGACAATGAATTGAAATACCCTGTGATTCATGAGCAGTCACGGATAGCGTCTTCTCTTTAGCCTTCAAATAACACCCCCAACTTAGAGTTTTCCAGTCTAAACTTGGAGAAGTGAAGAATTCCTGGAATCTCCCTCCTAGAGGTGTTGCCACCTTCAATCACCTGTGGTCCTGCACTTAGCATCTTTCCTTGCTGCTTCAGTCTATTAACCCTTCTCAAATCATTCTCATTTTAAGTGCCACCAACGTGTTTCTCTTTGGTTTGAGATGAAGCGTGTCTTGTTCATAGAGGAACACTCTGTTCCAGAGGTTTCCTCCTTTTTTCTTCCAATATTTTCTCAGTCATGCATTGGGTTGTTAGTTTTCAAGGGGTACCTAAATTGCATAAGCTTCACATGTACGTTCTATTTAGCCTAATAAATGAACTCATAATTTTTTTGCCTGTTGTGAAAACATTTCTGGAGTAGAAGTAATTTTTTAGTTTGGATAAAGAATAGCATTACTTGTTCTTAAAAAGCTCTAAGTCCATTTGATATATGAATGTTGTGGAAAACTATATGCACTTGTATCTTTCTCTTTAGAAAGATCTGAACCCCTGGGGCTATTCTAATGCTGTTTTGCAATGAATGAAAGAAAGATTGCTTGGAAGAGAAGTTACGTTGTCTTCCTACTCTTTATTTACCTTTTTTAGTTTATTATTGACAGAGAATGGGTATCACTTTGTATTTTTTTTCATAATGGAAAAGTGGAATCCTTGCCCACAGTGTCTTAAGGCATTGTTTTCAGGGAAGTGTTTTCAATAGTAATAGATACCAGTTTCACGATACTGGTATATTTTCTTCTAATGTGAAATTGTGTGGGTTCGTATGAGAGGTGAGTAAGGGACTTGAGCCAGCCTCTGCTAATGTGATTTTTGTCGGGCCAGGCTAGAAACCACAGCTGGTTCTACGTTGCCTATTGTGTGCCGCAGTCCTGGTCCACTCGCCGTCCGGAGCAGAGAGTTGTTGCCCACCTCCGGGTTTTATTTCTGCAGGAGAAAGGGCAAAGCTGGCTTTTAACCCGTGTCTTCCGAGGCATGTGGTTGGGGTATGGCTGAATGCGCGTACAGCGGCACGATTTTCCCGGTGCTCTTGAATCATAGAATCATAGAATCTTCATGGTTGGAAAGGACCTTTGAGATCATTGAGTCCAACCAAACAACCTACAGGCTCTGCCACTAGAGCATGCCCTGAAGTGCCACATCCAGACGTTTCTTAAACACCTCCAGGGATGGTGACGCAACCCCCTCCCTGGGCAGGCTGTTCCAGTGCCTGACCACTTGTTCAGTAAAGTAATTCCTCCTAATATCTAATCTAAACCTGCCCTGCCGCAACTCTTCGAGTTCAGCTCTCACCTGTGGAACTGCGCGTTGGATCAGGGGCAGTAGGGGGGGATTCTGTCGTTTGTGGCTTGTGATATTCGTACCAGCCTTCAGTTACCTTTCCAACTGCTGCTGGAACAGAATCAGGGGGAGCCTTGGAGCTCATTGCTTCAGAATGGGGTTGTATCAAAGACCATCTGTCTGGTGGAGGTTGTAGAACCGTGCTGGCAATAAAACTGTGCGCATCTCTTCTGCACACAGTTATCCCACTCTGCTGGATATTAGAAAAAGAGAGCCTTTGTTTAACCTAAAGAGAGTTGTGCAGAAAACGCTTTCATGTGAAAGCTGCCATTTTTCTCTTAGCATTTTGGAAGTTGATGTGGTGGAAAACAGAAAACAAACCTCATTATTGTGAAAACTTTCTATGCTGATTTTTTTAAATAACCTTTTTAATTTTAGTTGGGACATTTAGTTTTAATTAACTTTATTCCATTTTTCATTCACTTCATTAAGAATGCCTGTCCTGTGACGTAAATCTTTGTCTTTCTGCCTCTTGCAGCTAGAGTTTGGAGAATTCAGTGTCAGCGGTGGATGCCCTGATCTAAAGGAAGGCTTTTTGTGATACTTGAACTTGAGAATATTTCTTAGGAATGATGGAAGGATGGAGTGACAGCCAGTTAGCTCACTAATTTCACGTATTCTAAACTTCAGGAAGCAAAGTTGAGGCTCCTGGCCTCAAGTGTCAAGTACATGTTGTCCACATGCTTCCTGAGCGCACATTCCATGTGGTTGATGACCATATTAAATGACGTTGATTCCAGTATTGGCCCCGAGAAATGGCGCTCATAGCCAGCTTGCCGTACTTCAGGCTGTGGAGCTCTTGTCTTTGAGCCTGACGGGGACTTTGAGCCAGTCTAGTGTAGAACAAACTGTTTGTTCTAATGATAATGTGACAGGAGCTAAGCAGAAACACATTATTTCATGGGAGTCTTAAAAACTGAGAACTAAAGCCTGAAATAGCAAACAATCTGTATTGCTTCGTTGTTAAAAGAGTTTGTTCAGCGTTTCTGAGAAACCACATCCTTTTGAAGTATCTTGGGTTGGGAACTAGAGTTACTTTTAAAAAAGTAGACAGTTGTTCTCAAGCAAATATCTCTTCCAAGATAGTTTGATGGACTTTGTATGACACGGGGTTTGGTAGTTGACTGATAATTTCCAGGATTCTTGGATCACATCCCGCTGGAATTTTCTGGTCTTTTTAAAGATTTCTTGCAGTCAGAGATGGTACGCGTCTTTGTAGTGCGCTGGTTTTTTGTATCTTCGGCAGGCAGGTTTGCATGGTGTGGTCGTGCATTGTCCCAGTAACTCTAGTTCAAGTGTTATGTTTCCATTGTCAGAGATGTCTCCTCGCTCTGCCCTTAGGCTAGGCTAAATTGCATCCTTATTTTTATAGGTAAATGTGTTTGGCACTGGCTTTTTGCCACTTTATTCTCTTTTTAGCTAGGATATAAATGTGTAACAGGAGAATGTCTCAGTTACTGTCCTTGCAATAAAGCGTATTTTTTAGATGAGAATTTTTGTTCTTTAGCAAAATAAATATGTACGGGGTTTTTTGTGAACTTGGCTTAAGCATTGCAGGTATTTTGTACAATAAAATGAGATTCTAATGCAGCTGTCAAAGAGGAAGAGTAATGGTTGCTGGGTTTGTACCTTGACTTACCGTCGTGCCCAATATTGGAGGAAAAAAACCCCAATAGTTGCCCAGAACAAAGACTGAGGGACAACCCTAATTGATATTCAGTTGCACTTTAAATGTTCTTAATTTATATGCTTTTGAATTCCTGTCACTTTTCTATTTTCTGTTAAAATTGCATATCAAACAATAATATTTTAATTTTCTAAGTCTTTTTTGTGTATTAATTATATGCAGTAGCATCTGGGAAAACTGAATTATTTTACACTTCTTGCAACACCTTAATTTTTAGAAGCATGACAAGAATAACAGCGGATACTTTTATCTCCTCTTACTGCAGGGAAAATTTTGACTAAAAAAGGAATTATTTTTTTTCCCAGATCTTTCAAAGAACAGATTTACTGAAATTCCTCCTGATGTCTGGCTGTTTGCACCACTGGAAACCTTAAACTTGTATCACAACTGCATCAAATCCATACCAGAATCTATTAAAAACCTGCAAATGCTTACCTACCTTAACATTAGGTGAGTAATGCGTGTTATTTTTGGTCTTAACCTCGTTGGAGGGGGGGGGATTCTGCTTCATCAGGTCATTGAGTGCCCTTGTGCCCTTGTTTTTGTCCAGATAGATAAAACTACTCTGTTTGTTTGCCTTATCCTTGGTGATTCGGGGCCAGCAGCTCTTACTTTGTGGGAAGGAACTGACTGCATTAGGGAACGTCAGTCAGTGAACTGTGGTAGCTGAGGATAAGGAGAGTTTACAAAGTTTTCTTTGTTTGGAATGTTATACAGACAGACAATGTTTAGAAACTAGACATGTAAAATTTTGCTGCTCTCAAGAGGGTAAATTACTCTGCGCACCATTTACATCCATTGCTGTTCTTTAGGCTGGTCTAGCGGGAGGTGGCCCTGCCCAGGGCAGGGGTTGGAACTAGATGGGCTTTAAGGTCCTTCCAACCTAAACCATTCTATGACTAAACTTGGAAAAAAAATAAAATATAGCTGGAGTTTCTCAGAAGAACTGAAGATTAATATGAGCTTTGGAAGGAGAGGGAATCTAGAGGAACCCTCCCATAAAGAGCCGAGACTCTCTTTTTCACAACATTCCTCGTTTCTTAATATTCACTGCATGAAGTCCAAAACAGTCTTCTCGGGTAAGAGCTATTTAACATGTGAGATTTGGTTCCAGAACTTATATTGAAAAAACTTCGTGAGTTGATTCTTGCAAAAGAAAAAAAAAAAACCCACACCAAAAAACTCAGACGAACTATGGTCTCAAAATATGCAAATACCAATACTTACAGGGATCATTTTAGTCTGTTCTGTGGCAATTCTAAAGAGGATTAATGATATGATAATCCTCAGTGTTTCCTGAAAGAAATTTGACCTAACTTTCTTCACAGAGCGGCACCAGCCCATTTCTCTTTTGATGGGATTTGAGGTGCTGGATACAATTCTTCCCCCAGAAATGAAGTAGCGTGTAGTTCTCCCTGGGCCACGTGTTATTGCGAGAGTCGACTCTTGTAATCACTGTTTGCCTTCCTGTGCGTTGTCTTCATTTTGGTGCTAATGGTGAGGACTATTCACAACTCGTGAACGTGCGGACTACCGTAGTTGAAGAACAGGCTAAAATCCTGGCTTGCGAGCTTCAGTATTTTGTTCCAGAAGAAAACCACGTGATCTCAAATTCTAATTTTGGATTCAGGCGTCTGAAGAAATGTATTGTGCAACTCATAGTAAAGTAGGCAGCTGTCTCTTTTTTTTTTTTTTTTAAAAAAAAAAGAACAAAAAACAAGAGGAGATTTAAGTGATGCAGAGACTGTTTCGTTGCCACAGTTTCATGATCAAGTAAAAAAAGTTTACTTGCACATCACATTTTTGCTTCTCACGTTCTCCAGCCAAAAAAGCCTCTCACATCTGCCTCAAATACAACATAAGAGGAGACTTAACTGCATACCTATATCCAAAACTTACTTGTTCATTTAGAATTAACAGAATAAATACATTACTTTTATGAAGATACTGGTAGAAGTTTACTTTCATTCTGTGGTGTCAAAATTGCAGTGCTTCTTTGAAGCGGAAATATTCCAAGGACATAAATTTACTTTTGTTTTATCTTGCAGCCCTATGAACTGTAGTAATGGAGAAAAATAATGTAAAAAAAACTGGTTTAGATATGAAAACACTGCTCTGATACATATCAATTAAACAGTAAAACTTCTGGGTTTTTCTTAATATAGTGTGAACACAATGTCAACGCTTAAAAGGGGGGTTTTTTGTGTTGTGGGTTGTTTTTTCTTTTTTCAAAACAGAACTTCTGGCCTCTACGCAGTTCTACTTAAAGCAACAGCAATTACTGATTATTTTATTTTTTTTTTTTTCTTTTATGTATGAAAGGAATTGCTTTCATACCACATCTAAGAAGCTGGTTTTCCAGCGGCTTTTTTAAATGTACAAATACCTTATTAGAAACAATCCTATGGGTTTCTGGCAGCGGCAATCTGCAGTTGGTAGTTTTTTCCAATGTGGATTTAAATGGAACTGTCAGTAGCAGCGTATTTCTCGCGTACAAAGCAGACATACGCGCATGCAGTTGGAAAATGATATACACAAAAGAAATCAATTTGAATTAAAACTTACCTTCCAGACTATTGCTCAGCAAAGTAATAAATAGGTGTTCAAGGCTTTTTGTGCTGGCTCAGGAGTGCCGTGAGAAGCAACGACCTTGTATAAAGCTCTGGTTTGCCGAGAACATTAAGTTTATGTTGGTAGAGCATCGCATCAGGTGGTCCTTCGGAAGGTATCAGAAAGGTATCAGAATAAAAACAAACATCAAACACATTATTTCTTTTAACAGATTCCTCTGTACATTTTAGTGTTTGGGTCAGTTACAGTACATACTCATTTCATCAAGCGGATGGGGACCTAAAATTCACATCCGAGAGAGGCTTTAGCTGGTAAGGAATTCACGATGGAGATTGGAGCTTAAATTTAGATGAAATTGTAATAGGTGGAGAAACATCTTCTGGACTAAGAGAAAAGATGTTCAAGGCCAGGCTAGATGAGGCTTGGAGCAGCCTGGTCTGGTGGGAGGTGTCCCTGCCCAGGGCAGGGGGGTGGAACAGGATGATCTTTAGGGTCCCTTCCAGCCCAAACCATTCTGTGATTTTGTGTGATGTGTGGTGCATGATGTGCATCTCGGACTCCCCGTCAGGCTTAAAAAGAAGATTGTAATCTAGCCTTGCTTGTTCATTTTTCTTTCTTTCAAGTCGAAATCTTTTATCAACGTTGCCAAAATACCTGTTTGATCTTCCACTTAAAGTTCTGGTTGTCAGTAATAATAAGCTGGTCTCCATTCCAGAAGAAATTGGAAAGCTGAGAGATCTAATGGAGTTGGTAAGTACAATGTGGTCCATTTTACTAAGTAGACTTGACCTATAAGCAGTTTATTTACAGTATAAGAAAAATATTAAATTAACAATTTTTTAAATCTAGAACTACAAAATATAAATTCAGTTACTGTTTTTTTCTTAGTGTGTGAGCTCAGATTACAGGTGCAGTATATTGTAAAGCTTCAAAAATGGGCTCAAACACGAATCAGTGTGTTGGGTTAACTAAATGTTAAGGGATTCATTAAAAAAATTGCTCTTAGGATTATTTCATTTGAGTCCCTCACTTATATGTTGTTAAAAATGGTGAATTTTTCTGTTTACCTTCCTTACAGTAATCATAATTCCTTTTATTTTTCTTATTTGTTATCAGGAATCTTCTTTCTAGCTGAAGAGTTAATCCCAGTTTACTCTGTACTCTTATACAAGTTATGCCGTTCAGTCAGTGGTGTCTTGTTCTCTCTTTTGGGCTGGTTTTTTTTCCTGTTTCTGCTATTCCTTTATTTTGATTGGGGTGAATAGAAGGGTGTGTGACGTTCACAGTGTTCTGTGTCTGTGCAACATGATTTGCCCTTATGGCACACTAAAGGTTTGTGCTTGGTCATCCATCGCTTTCTCTATGTTTCTTAATATTCTGGGCTTTTCTGATCATTGCTCTGTGTTAAGCTCATGTGTTTTGGGGAACGATGCACAATTATTCACCCACCTGGCACTTGGACTGGGTCTGATTATTTTGTTTGTGTCCAGTACATATGATTTCTTTGGTCATTGCAAGCAATCCCTATCCTGTTTCCGGGGGAGCTGTGTATGCCCTGGAGATTTCTTTTAATGTGACCTAATTCCCGAGCTATAAATCAACATCCTTTCTTAATTTACAAGCAATACGATATATTCTGAATGCTTGGGAGGCTTTTCTAGTGTCCTTTACTCTCTGGTGAGAAATTTTCTATGCTCGCTTCAATGCGATAGGATTTCAAGGTGGGATCACTGCTATTGTTGAGAGGAAGTGAATATTTTCCGGAATTGCAGTTGTGGTAGTTCTGGTTTATTTTTCAAACTTGTCAAACCTAGAATGCGTGTGTGATGACATGGATTAAGGACATACTAGAGAGTTTCGTTCCACTACCTGGGTTATACCTGGTTAGAACATAAGTAATAGATATACATTAAAAAAAAAACAGCTGACAACTAAGCCACATGCTTTTAGGAAGGGAATCCCATCTTAAATGCGAAGCGGACAGAGAAGAAGTTGCAGTAGGTGCGCAGCAGTTGATGCCAAGCAGCCTGGGCTTGGAGAGCTGGGGCTGTGCGCGGAGCTCCTGGCCATGCCCTGGGAGAGGTGAGGCTCTGGAAGCGGGACCTGCAGGAGACGGCTGGATTCCTCTGACTCCGCTTGCCCTTCAAATCAGCTTCCAGTCTTTCATCGGATAGATGGATACCTGTCATTGGTATCTAGTCTAGGAAACTAGTCTCTGAAGGCAATTTTATTGAATCAGAAATAAAAAAAGGTTAGAAACAGTCTTTTATCAATGTGCTTGTTGGCTTAGTCCCGGACTACACAAATAAATGTTAAATTAGTGGCAGAAATAGCCATAGTCTGTGATCACTTGGTGCAGCTTTGCCACCCTCTAGTGCTTGTAGCCAAAAAGTCGGTGAGCCTGCTGTTGCTCTTTTAAATTTTTACGTGCATGGATTGGTTCAAGTTTGGTTTTTCATTTTTTAAGGAAGAAGAATTTTTATAAACAGAGCAGAAAGCAAATCGTTTGCCCGCAGCAGCACGAGAAGTTTGTCTCTGACGGGGGAACTACACCAGGAACTCCTGATTCCTAGGCTACAGTTCTAACCTCAAACCCAGTCTGTCACCAGTCATTGGTTTAACTTCTTGAATTGAGTTTCTGAAACATGAATCACTAAATATTGAAGAAACAGTGAGATCTGTTATGGTACTTCTTCCCTTTGTGGAAAAAACAAGAAAGATAGCATTTCTTTTTTTTTTTTTTTATAGGATGCTTTATAGTCGCTTTGATAGCAGTTTTCCTTTGTTTAATTTCATTTAAGATGTTCAGTTAATTTATTAATTATATCTTTCTCAGGATATTAGCTGCAATGAACTTCAGGTTCTTCCTCAGCAGATAGGAAAACTGCAGTCACTTAGAGAATTAAACATAAGAAGAAATAATCTCCATATGTTGCCAGATGGTAAGCTACTCGTCCTCATTTCTTTGATGTAGGTAAATTAGGTAAAGTGTTAAGAAGATAGCTGATTTTTTTTTTTTTTTGTTTCCTCCAATGCAGAATTAGGAGACCTTCCCTTGGTAAAGCTGGATTTTTCTTGTAATAAAATTACAGAAATTCCAATTTGTTACAGAAAGTTACGTCACTTACAAGTTATAGTTTTGGATAACAATCCAATGCAGATACCACCAGCACAGGTTAGTACTAAAGCATTCTAGGTCAGAAATTTGCATTAGGATCTTGAGAAAGAGGAAGCTGTTCTAAGTTACACAAATCAGGTTTTCATCTTTTTTAGCTGTATTTCTCCGAGGGGGAAGCTGTGGGTACAAACTCGATGTCTTTTGAAAATGCACCCCAACAAATACATGCTATGTAATTCAGATTTTGTTGGTGTTGTTGTTTATTTGTTTCCCAACAGATATGTTTAAAGGGTAAAGTACATATATTTAAATTCCTCAGCATTCAGGCGTGCCTCAGAATAGATAAAAAACCAGATTCTTTGGATCTTCCATCATTAGGTAAACGAATCCCCTCCCAGCCGCTCACAGACAGGTGAGTAGTGGGGTTTTGTTTTATTTTACTTTAGCATTTGCTGTGACGTAATCTGTTTATTAGAGATAATAGCTGTAACTTCAGTACTTTAATTGTTCTTTATTTAGGAGTCATAGTATTTATTTTCTAAGGTTGTGTTACTGGAAGCTTAAGGGGCTCATCTGAGTTGCTATGCAAAATTTTCATGTACTCAATAAAGATGTGGAAATCAGAACAAAGATGTATTTTAACTTTATTTATTGGAAAACTCAGCTATTTATTTCCCAGACGGATATGTCAAAGCAGTAGATGAGAAGTTCCCATAAATGTCCCGAATATAGAGTTGGTCTGATGGACGGGAAGTCTGCCTCCCACTAAGGGAGACTAACTTAAACGTCAGTGAAATACCGTGGATTTTTTTAATTAGATTAGTTGAGTTCAAAAAGTGCAGAATGTCTTGTTGGGCTTGTGTGCTGAGTACCTCTTGAGTAATTTAAAGGGGTTGCTTTTGTATTTTCTGTCGTCCATCGGCTTGCCATCGGAAACCATAGGGAACGGTGCTCTCTTTTGGCCTTAAAATGTGACATGCAGCTCGTGCCTCTCTGTGTTCGAGGCTGAAGGAAAGATGAAAGTTATGAGTAAAACTTCTGTGGAGCCATCTGAAGCATCATGGTCTCGGGTAGCTGTGCCATAGGGAATTATTAGTCCACAGTGTCTGTAGATCGCTTCTAAATGCTTCTAAAACCTGCGCTCCACAACTGCTCCCCAAAAGCCGCCGCTGAACATAAGGCCGACAACCAAAACGTATCGCAAAGGAGCCAGGTGATGGGTGTTACCACTGCACTTCTTATCTCTGGTAGTGAGAACTTGTTTAATTAAACTTTCCAGATAATCTTGCGGTGTGAACCGAGCTCCAGTGGGCAGTTGGGAGAGGCATCCTGCTGATGGTGCCAGCTTAGGTCTTCGAAAGGCATAAATTTGGAGGAACTATTTCATATGTATTCAGGCAGAGTTAAACCGTCAGAATGTGACAGCCTATTCGGGGATGTTTACTTGCAACTAACCATGTCTGCTAATAGAATTCAAGGGATTGTGTTTTTTTGGAGGAAGCCTTCTTTTCTGAAGATGGTATTATTGAACAAAGTAGAACAATTCTGAAAGTGCGTAGATAGACAGTACCGTAATTGAGCTTTTCCACGTTAACTTTGCTTTTTTTTTTTCTTGAGCAACTCTTTTAGGAGATTAAGAATTTGTTGTCTGCACATGGGGCATCGTGCAAAAATACACAGAGCACAGAGAACATATTTTAAAAAGGATGTTTCTTTTCTTTTCTAAAAGTGAAACTACTGTTTCTTTCATTCCTGTGTGGTTTTTGTGTGTTGTTTTTCTTAATGTAGCATGGAGGACTTTTATCCCAATAAAAATCATGGACCAGACTCTGGCATTGGAAGTGATAATGGGGATAAAAGATTGTCCACAACAGAAGTGAGTATTTTTCACTGATGAATTTGTGTAATTTCTGTATTTTAGAATTTTTTTCCTCTGTCTTTTGTGTCATTTGAGAAATACTTAACTAAGTTGCATTTAACATTATTTGAATATCTGTACAGTTGAGTTTAAACCATTAGACTGCCAGTATCAGCCACAAATTATTTACATATTGCTTTGACTTTGCTGGTTAGGGTTCATTCCAGTCCAAATTTCATACATTAAAAACTGAATTCTGACCTAATTGTTTGGATCTTTTAATGTGTGGAGAGCACAATCATTTTCTACACAAAGGAAAAAAATGATCTGATACTTTATTTTACTATTTAAAGAAATTAACATACTTAAGAAAATGGAAGTTTGTTTGGACCTTATTGTTGTTTAAATTTTAATAAACTTCTGGATGATCTGCTAGGTTTAAAGTGGTGAACAAAAATCCCTACAGGTTATCTGTGTGTTTGTAGAAATCTAGATTAAGGAGCTGTAATTAATAGCAGTGATGTCAAAGCTGAATGGTGTGGAACAAAAGATTTTTGAAACTTAGAACTATTACAAATGCAGAGTGATTGTTAGTGGAAAAACTGTAGAACAAGGACTATTACCAATTGGGTGTTTAAAAGAAAATTCCAAATGATTAGAAGTAAAGCTGTATTTTTTTTTTTTTTAGTGGTCTAAGAAGGGCCAAAGTAGTTGGAGGCTTTAGATAAGAAAATACCTAAGTACAGTTTTCTTAGTCCACCGACCAGGGTTGGGCTCGACCTCTTTGAGCAAAATGCTGTATTTCAGTATTATATACTGAATAGTTGTTTGTCACTTCCTAAACTGTGATTCTCTTAACACCCCCCACCCCACAAAAAACCCCAACAAACCAACAAAAAAATCCCACCCATGAAAACCCCCGCCTGACTTGATGTTCTTTTCCCTGTCCTGGGAGCCGTCCCTCATGATAGGGTCACTTGCACTGTAATTTGTGAGTTCTTAGCAAATCACATACTAATGTAATGAATATGTAAGTTCTGTATGAAATGTGCCTTTCTTTGCAGCCATCTGATGATGATACAATCAGCCTTCACTCCCAGGTGTCTGAATCAACAAGGGAACAGACGCTAAGGAACGACAATCATGGAATGGGAAGCAAACTCGATCCTCAGAAAGGTAATATCTGTTGTGCATCTGTCACTTTAGGTAACAGGAATACTTTTACTTAGGTATTCTAATAAAAGAAAATTGCAGAAATTGATATGATCACATGTTGGCATTGTATTTTCATCATTTCGGAAAACAACGTAATAATCACAAACAGACAATGCCAGAAAGCAAAAAGATTATTTCTAGCTCAAGGAGACATGATTTCATTGTTTTATCTTTAGCTGACACTTCTCATAAGTACTTATCTCTCTCTCAGGAATAGCATTTGGTTGAGAGAACTATTTAATATCATCTTTTCCATTCTTTATCGATCCTCCCCAGACCAGGAGGTGTACGATTACATTGATCCCAACGCAGAAGAGGGGGCTGTTCCTGAGCAAGGAGAAGTACAGCTGGGACCATTGCTATCTTACATCAAGGTACTGTACCTTGACAAAAGCAAGCAGGCTTGCTTTTCTTTATTTTATTCAAGTCTAAGTTTATTTTTCATTCTGTGTAAGGAACGGGGAAAACATCCTGAGAAATCCCAGAAAATAGAACAGAACGAGGACTGGGGAGATGAAAAAAGGTAAATCTTGATCTTTTGGGGGAAGGTTTTACTGATGGTGGGGGGTGAGGGTGGTTTTGTTTTAAACTCCTTGCATATGGAGGAGAGAAATCTCGTATTGAACACAGAGTGCGCCTTCTTGGACAGCAGGTAAGCTTCTAGGGAGCACTTCTTGGTTATTGTCCAATACTGGAGCCGTTTCTACCGGAGCCATTTCTGTGTCTTGCTTTACTGAAGTCAGGCACGTCACTAATGTTTAATTTTTCAGAGTTCAGAAAGAACGTCTGCTGGCGGAAGATGATGATGAACTCAAAGAAGTGACTGACTTGAGAAAAATAGCAGCTCAGTTACTGCAGCAAGAACAAAAGCACAGGTATTACAATAGTAGTTGAGATAGCTTGTGTTACAATTAATTTATTGTTTAACCTGCCGTATACCCAAAAACTCTTGACACCACCTTTTCATTTTGAGAACACTCTTGTCCAGCTGTTAAACAGCTAAAGTGCCAGACTCTTTCAAGATACCTGTCCTGTGTTGCTTTTCATAAAATCGCTGTCTCGAGAAGCAGTGCTACACCTCCTGTGAAGAGGAAGAGGGGAGTGTGAGAGCCTCTTCACTTCTTGGTTTGATCTTTAATTTTTTTTGTTTTCTCAAAGCAGTATAGTTAAGTAGGCGTGGCTAATGCTCATGTAAGTAGATTATTGGTAACATGTTAAAATGACTTGGTCTTAGTTTGTATGAGTGACGGAACCGGCATACAGTGTGTTTATGACTGCTTATTTTTATTCAAATACAAGGTAGTTTAGGTGGTACTTCCCCTATTCAATCCGATGCAAAATATAAATAAAAATAAGTCATTTGAGCAGTCTGAGTTCATCTTAATGAACTGCCTGACTTTCTCCACTTCCTGTTGGGCATCTGTCACAGATGGAGTGATGCACTTCACTCGTGGAGAGAAGCAGTGTAAAAATAAGTAACTCGGGCAGTCTGAGTTGGTCTCGAACTGCCTGACTTCCCCCAGTGGCTGTTGGGCGTCACAACAGAATGATGCTTGAAAAGGAGCTGCAGAAGGAGCAGCAGGTTAAAGGAAGGTAAGAGGAGAGGTTACCAGCTGTGGGAAGGGGAGAGCAGGAGCGAACAACTGGATGGGGAGGAGTGTCTTCTCTCTGGTTCCTGTCCCGGGCAGGAAAATGACCAGCGAGCTGCTTCGGCAAGAGGGAGCTCTTTCCTGAAAGGTAAAAGTTGTAGCTAATAGTAGTTCATTAACTAAAATAGTTCATTACAGTCATTCATTATCCCGCAGTAATGGATTTAACTTCCTATTGGCTTAAATACTATTTTTGTTTCTTTTGAATTTCAGTGTAATGATGAGATTCTGCACCGCTGGTTTTCTTTTTAAGATAGTTGAAATACACGTGAAGCCCTTAGAGAATTTGGTATCCCAGTACTATGAGTTGCAGAGCTTTAAAAATTCACCGGTGTTTTATATTAGTTAAATATACTAGCCATAGTAATGTCTGTGTGGAAAAGATAAAATAGGTTTTACTTACAACTCCATGCAGTGTATTTAAGAACTGGTTGTTCACGCTGGGAAAGGGAAAATAAGAAGGAAATCTTAATGCTAATACATGCATGTTGCCACAAGTATTGCAAAAAAGACTAAGAACATTGAATTTTCTCATATTAAGTTACTAATAAAGAGAGAATAAGTGTGTTTTTCTTATATTAGGGTTTTTTTATGATGGTTATTTATATTGCATGTGGGTCTTGTTTGATTAGTTTTTAATCTTTCCTGGTTAGCTAATCATTTGAAATACCAAGCCACTCCTCTGCTGAAGTACTGCAACTTCAGTTTTACCCCTCGTATGTGGCTGGGTCTGAAGGCGTCCATCTCGCTGACCGTCTGATTTGCTCTTGAATTGGCCAGACGCACGCAGTCTCATTAGTTGTTAAGTTTTACTTCTTAGTTCAGCATTTATATTTTAAAGCTTGCTTATGTATCTTTACATGAGGGCAAAATCACCCCTGTTACAAAATTTAGCCCTGGTTTTGAATCCACAGTGTTGTAAATTTATACTTTCTTGCCATAAACAGCAATAAGATTTAGAAGTTTAGTGAAGATATTTCTGTGTGTGTTTGTGGAAAATATGTTCGCTCTGAGTAAACAGAATCCTCAGAAAAGTGAGCATCACAAAATAATTTCTTACTAATCGTGTTTCTGTTTGTTCAGTGTGGTGTTTTTTTAAAATATTATGCAGTCTCTTTTCTTTTTGCTTGCTATGCTAATGACTTCCCTGTCCTCTCCCATCAACCTGTCCTGCTTCCTTCTTCCGTCTTTGGCTTTGGTGTACATGAAATGTGAATACAGACGAAGGCCATTAAGCTATAGAACTTCATTCAGTGAAAAGCTCTTCCAGAGGACAAGGGCGGCAGGACGTGCATCAAGGTATAAAGCGTTTGTAGAGCTTCAGATTTCCAAAGTTGAAATGCAGACAAAAGAAACAGTTTGGGCCATTTCTTGTAAAACAGAATGAAGGGATTGGCTATGTTAGCCTAAGATATTTTGTTATCAAAACCAGATTGCAATGCATTTATTTTCTTGAAGATGAAACACTATTTAAGGAAAATATTTAATTAGGCAACTCTCCAAAGAACATTTAAATGAGTCCAACTCAGATGCATAAATTCCCATACCTTTGGCATGCTTTTTCTTCAGTTTTTTTGATATATAGTACCTCAGGCAAAAGTGGGGTTTTTAGTTTGTTTGGGTTTTTTTATTGACTATATCTTGGTTTTAAAGTGGTGGTTTTCAAATTAGCGTGCCAGCTTGTTTTGCATTTGACAGCCGTGAGGGAAGCGTTTGCAGACAGACCCAGGCGACGTGGGATCTGGGCTGGGCCGGGGAGGCTCTGCTCAGGGGTTTGGGTGAGGAATGGGGCGATTCCAGAGTGTTTCCCTGTCCATTGAAACTCTGTAGCTTACTCTGGATACTCCCGGTCTGTTTCAAAAGGAAGTAGGATAGTTTAGATTGAATAATCTTCATTAGTACCAAACGAGCCGGTTTCAGTTTGCATCCAAGTTACGTGGGGGTTCTTGCCTGGCAGCAGGGACTCCCTAAAAAACTGGCTCAGTCCCCCCGAGCAGCGCCGACCAGCACAACACACGGCCATGTGTGAAGGCAGTAGACGGCTCCTGAATGAGTTTAAAATACATCAGGTTTTTTTTGTCTTGCTGCAAAAGATTTCCAGTGTCTTTATACACTTTATTACATCCTGGGTCGTGCTTGCATGCTTAACTTCAAGATAGCTAACCTTAAAGTAGCATCAGCATCGTTCGCTTCGTTTGTGTCCCTTAATCGTGATGTTTGCTCAAAATATGAAAGTATCAGTGACTGAGAAGAGATTCCACTTTTTAAATTCTCAAACTTGAGAAGATATTTTCCAATATCATAATTGGTCTTGCCATCGCCTTTCTCCCCCGTCTAGTCAGCAGTTTGGAGCAAGTGTTATGCTTGCATGATATAAAACTAGAAGAAAGTCATAATGTTTTTTTTTCTGATTTTAATATATTATAAGTATGTGTCATCCTGTATGTGCTGTTGGGTAATTTACATTTCGAAGTTTGTATGAGTTTTGGAACCCTTTAGAACCCTAGAAGTAGTTTTCCGGTAGTTTTATGCTACCTCTGTAACAGCAGACTCTGTGTGGTTAGTAGGAACCATAAATAGGAAACTAATTGCAGTAGTAACACACGTACTGATGCAAGCTCTTACTTAGCAATGCAGTGTGACCCTCAGTAAGAAATTGGCCTGATAATTGATCTAATTAAAAAAAAAAAGTTTTGGATTTAGTGTGTTGTAGTGTGAAATATAAACAGTTGCTGGAATCTTTCACCATTAACACCACATTAAGAGCGTGACTGCTCAACGTGAGCTACGTGTAGGCTTTTCATTTTGCATACGCAGTTTTGCATTGTGTTTCCTGGAAGACAGTTCTTAACACAACTACTGTGATATTTTTGTTTTGTTTTGTTCCACATCCCCCCCCCACCTCCCCTTCCCCCAGCTGAACAAATTGTTTTGCCATGAATCCATAGTGGAAAATTTAGTAAATTCAGATCAATTTTCTTCACCATTTTCTTGAACTAAAAACTTTAATGTTCCTTATTTCACAGGAAATTCAGATTTCTGTGACTGGACTAGTAACTGCTAACCTGACAGATACCGAACTTGCTGTTGCTTCCCCATCCATATTCTTCAGTTTTTAAACAGGAAGTTTCAAAAATGTTTGGTTTTGCTTTACAGAGTATAAAAATACACTCTGTGTATAATAAACTCAGTTTATTATAAACTCTAGTTATAGAAACAGTGTAGCTGAAAAGGGTGTGTGTAGGTTTAAATTAGCTTGCATAGCTTTTCCTTACATTTCATATGCCTATGAAAAAGAAATGGCCTGTGTTACGTACAGTCATTGAATTTACACTGATAGAGTCAGTTTTGGTGCAAACTGTTTACAGGACTCAAATTTCTATTTCTATTCTTAATGCTCCTTCTATTGTAATGGTCACATCTAGTTACAAAACCTCTTTGAACTCCTCATTGCTTTTGGTTGAAGGCATAAGGCTAATTTGAATGGGAATTCCCTCTAAAAAGTAATGACTTTAAAATGGCATGTTTGTATTATGGTTTGATAACCTATGCTCTGCATGTGGATTTCTTGTAACACTTCAGGCTATAGTATAGTTTAATTCTGGAATACACCCTCAAAATTAAGTTTCTGAAGACAAAATATAGGGAACAGATGGTACAGGCTGTGTTGGTTTATGGGCTTAACTTCTCGTAATCCCATTAAACTGAGGTTCACACAGTGAGAGGTTTAAATCACAAACGCGATTACTGAGCTCAGAGTTATCGCAGTAATCAGGGAAGTCTGAAAATCATCAGTCACTTAAAGGTAATGGTTGTGCTGCCCTATGTAATGATGATGAAATATAAAAAGGTGCCTACTGTTTTACCTTCTTCCATTGAACAGTTGGTGTTCTTCTAATTCTTTCTGATTCTTAATACATTTTAGTTCTCTGTATAATTCAGCGTAATACACTTTGATCGCAGTTCTGCACATGAAGTCAGTGTCAAAGTGTAATATTATGACCTCCAAGAATTCAAAATTATTTGTTCTATTTACTGTTCATCATGACGCTTACTTGAAAATGTTTAATTTTAAGCATTACTGATTGTTTTATTATTTTTAACACTTTAAACATCCATAATAGCTCATATCTTCTTCCTGCCTGTGCACACGTCTGGTATGTGTTTCTTCCAGATGAAAAAGCTTTTCTGAATCTCTATGTGAGTTTGGGGATATTTTGACTCTTTACCGTTAAGAAAAATGGAATTTCCATTGGTTCGTTGTTGCATTACGTTTTTCATTTAGTTCTTAGCCTGTGTTTCTCCGTTTTCCACCTCTCTGTGTTCCCTGTGTTTCTGTTGCACTCGCAGCATCCCTTGCTCAGCTCTGTGCTGTCGTGCTGGCTGCCCCGTGCTCAGCCCGGGCATCGCTGCGGGTCTGCTCCGGGCTGCCTGCCCCGTGCTCAGCCCGGGCATCGCTGCGGGTCTGCTCCGGGCTGGCTCGCTTCTGTCTCCTGGTCTCAGTGAGCAGCAGGACCTTTTGTGTTGAGGGCAGCGTAACTGTATGCAGGTGTGAAATCAGCTGAAATAGCACGTATTTAGGGAGAAAAGTAAGAGAGGACTTCATCATTTCGGTTTGAATTATCATCAGGTTTTACTTAAAATTCAGCACCTGAAATATTTCAAGAGCTGGAAACAATATTGTTGGTTTAAATGGAAGCAGGATTGAGTTTGGATTTCATACGTGTACACACACACATATTCTCATTTTGTGGAAAATGTCACCTTAATATTCAAAACTCTTCATTTACAGGAAGTGTTATGCAGTGAAAGTAACATGTATTCTGAGAAAGTTTTAGCAACGAAGCTGTTGAATAAATATGTACTTTTTTTTTTTCTTTCTAGGCTTCTTAATCATTCCGTTTCAGTAAGCACAAGGAACAGGCCAAAGCAGCCAATGGAATCGGAAAAATGGTATTGATATATTTAAACATATCACACCTTTCAATATTTTATTAAATTTCTTTTTATATTTATTTTGTGTTGCTGCTGCCATCTGCTGTTGTAATGTTTTCAGCTCAAGATGAAATGGAAGCTACTCAGAATAGGTTCTTGAGATTCTTTCAGATAACAAAAGAACCAAAAATTGTTCTTTTGAGCCTTTAGGAAAGTTGATGTCATCCAGAAACTAGTTTATGGGTGTGATCATGGCAACAATCCCGGTGCCTAAAGATAGGCCTTCGGTGATGTTTGAGACCTCCAGTTCCAGCGCAGAAGGCCGTGTGTGCCGTAGGTGACAGTCCGGGTACATCAGATGGCACTAAGCTGTGCTCAGGCATCTCCCTGCCTCTGCCCTCTGCTGCTCTGCAGAGCTGTTGGAAGAGTGTGGCTGGCAGTTCAGCCTGCAGAACCTTCCCCGTCTGTGAGGAACCCATTGCCTGCAGGAGCTGTACTCTTACGCTCTTTCAGTTAAAAAAAACCCGCCCCAAATCAACAACAAACAAAATTACCCAGAGCCGTGTCTCTAGGAAATAGGGAAATCACAGCTTCCTGTTTCTGCCCACGTGGGTGAGAGAGAACTTGGCAAGTTCTCAGTGCTCCTTCCCTTAAGGAATCCTAGATCAGTTCTTTTAATCAGTTTGGCCGAGAAATAATCTTTTTTTTAATTTTTAAGCTAAAGAGGGAGAGCTTACTGGCAGCCTCCTGATGAGAACTCCATTTGAGCGATGGCTTTTGTGATTTCTAAAATCCGTACTTTGATAAGGATCTGTATCTGCTTGCGTGCAGTTTGGCTGTGAACCTTGGAGACCAAAGCCGTAACTGCTGTTGGTGTTGCCGGAGAGCGCTGGGGGCGGTAACAGTTCAGGTAGACGTGAGGAAAGCGTTTACTCCAACAGAAAAGGGACACAGTGTAGATATTTCAGCGTGATACGTCCTATTTTGGCTGTCTTCTCTCATTGGGCTGTGCGGTTTTCAAGAGCTAGCTGTGCACGTGTCCTGGGGTTCTATGGCCTGTGCTGCAGCTGGTCTTCGCTTGCCTTTGGAGCCTTCCAGGCCTTGGTTGCTTCACGTACAGCTTCTGTTCTTCGGGGTGCTGTCACCGTGTGTGGGGTACAGCTGTGCTGGGGGATCCAGGAAAGGTTAAACTTAACTTTTCCCTCTTTTGTTAATGAAACTGAAACAGTTCTGAGACTAAAAAGAAAAGCAACTCCCCACTCCACACACCACCCCCCCCAAAAAAAAAAAAACCCAAAAAAAACCCCAACAAAAACCACCAAACAAAAAATCCCCACCCCAAAAGAAACCCCAGCCACCTCTCCCCTTACCTCTGAGGTGTGCACAGAAGAGAAGGTGGATGTTGCAGGTTATTTGTTGGTTTATGGCACTGATGTATGGGAACCCAAATCACACACTGCGTAAGGAAGATACAAAGAGAGCAGAAAGACTGTCGTATCTCCAAAGAATTTACACTTACAGACCGGGTCATAGATATAGATACGTATTTATCGACAGCAGAACCCAGTTATTTATTGCTGCAGTTCTCAGCTGGGTCGCTTCTCAAGCTATTGGACATGATGCAGGCAAATTTCCTGTGCCAAACCGCTTTAAAAAGAAGCGTTATTGGTTTGAGGCAAACAGAAAGACAAAGGAAGGGAATGGAATATAACGTAGCAAACGCTAATTGCCTGGCTGCTTTCCCTCTGGGGTTTATGAAATCACTGGGGGAGTTGTCTCCTCTTGCCTCCTGTCCCCAGCTGTGTCAGCCGCGCGTGTCCTGCACCGCTCCCAGTGCGGGTGAGGGGGTTGCTGGGAAGGTGATGGAAGTGAATTTCACAGAGAGAAATCTGAAAATGTCTTCCCTATTAGGATAAGCTTCCATTTTCCCACATAGAGCCAGCAGTGAAATGAAGCGTGGGGGTCTTCCAAAAATTTAAGAATAGATATTTTGTCAGCTTTGAACAAAATGTTTCACTGGTTGCTTTGGGAAACACAAGATCAGTAATCTCTAAAGATCAACATGCTTAAAAAAATCTTGATCTGAATAAAGTGCTGTAGTGTGGAATACCTATGGATGTGGAAAAGAGAGTGAAATCTCATTTGAGGTTTTAGTCAAATGCTCATACTTCTTAGCCACCCTGTGACATCTTAAACAGGTAGCCAAACAGTACAGTAGCGCTGCAGAGAAGCTGATTGTTAATAGGGTTCACTTTTTTCATATTTAAAGTAACTTGATTTTAAAGTATACAAAAGCGGTACGTCATAATGCCTCTCGTCTCAATTTGTAGTGTCTCGGCAGATGAAGTGAGTTCCCCCGTGGCCCCGTACAGCTGGCAGGTAAATATTCAAGTGTGAAGGTGGTGGCTTCATATTTGAGTGATGTTTGTTTTGTTTTCTTTTTTTGGTTTTGTATTTCTGGCAGAAAACTTTTACACAGTCATACCGTTGCTTACACACACACAGTTACTGTATGTGTGTAATTGTGGCGGAAAATATAAAACCTTAGAAGAACTTACACTTCAAGATCATCTGACTTTTGTGTAGTGAGGGCCTTTTCTTTTAAGAGCGTATGGTACCAGCTTTAGGATCTTCAAACTGAGACATGAGTTTTGCTTGTTTTTAATATTTCTTTACGTACAAATTTTACTGCCTCACCAGTTGTGTTTTTTTTTTTTTTTAATTTCTAAATGGTTTGAATTATTTATACCTTCCATTCCCCATCCCTCACTGAGAAGCTTGCATGATACAATAAAATTGCAGGGAAACTGTAAAGAATACTTTATTATTTTAGATTTGAATCCATCAGGTATTTCCAATTGCTTTAAATGGCCTGATAGTCTAATATGAAGAAATAGTTGGAAATGTAGTTTTAGCCTTATTATGAAATGGGCCCTTCAGATCGTCTGCTTTCAGTGTTCATAAAATAGACGTCTTCATATATATATTCATTGGTTTTTTTAAGAATAAATACACTTTAGCTGTCTCTTCAGAATACACTGCATAATACAGTACTCTGAAAGAGAGATTTCTTTTCCAGCTACTTGATATGTATAATCTTTTAAATAGGAGCAGCAGACCAATACTTAAATTGTCTTCTTGTAGTCGTCCTTTCCCCGTGCAGCGAGTATTCGGTACGGGGTGTGCTAATGGCTAACCGCACGCCCAGCTGCTGGTTTGACGTTATTTTGGGGGGGCCTTAGGTGGCTTCCTCACATACCTGTAAAAATTAGTCTCAGAGCAGAAAATGGTGTTATTTTCTTAGGGATTATTTCAGAGATTCTTTTTCTTCCATGAAATACGTTTTGGGACTTGAAGAGAAATGAGGGGTTTCTACCAGAATCACCATTAAGACTGACAACACTTTGGTGTCATAAAGCTACGTTATGAGAGGCAAACAATTTGTACTTGTAGTTCATACTAATTTGTGTTAGTGCGCACGAGGCATATTTACCTTTTGCGTAAAAAATATTTCTGAACCTTGTAGCCACTGGAAAACCAGAAGGATTCCATGGACGAGCAGCGTTGGCCAGAGACACAGCCAGTGATTTGGCAGAATGAAGAAAGAAGGAGAAGTAAACAAATCAGAAAAGAGTATTTCAAGGTAATGGGGGGGGGGAGTGTGGGTGGGTGACACTTTTTTTTTAAATGAGAGTGGAAGAAACTATAACTAAGTAAAGGCAAGAAAAGGTTGTCATGCTTCTAATTTTGCATGTAACCTGTAATTTTTTAGTTGGCTCTGTTGAGTTAAATAAAATATATATATATATATATATATGTATGTATTTAGGGTCATCTGAGAGTGCAGGAAAATCAGGAGGAAAAAATTGACCGAATACTTTGTTTATCCTTCAAATAAAAGACAGTAATTTACAGTTGTCTTCTGGTAAAGCCGGAAACTAATCTTCAGTCATTGGTCCTTCCCCATCTGTTTTGAGGGATGATTTTTTTTTTTTTGGTGGTAGGAAAAGATAGATTACCTTTTTGTGCAGCTTGGTTGTAAGAATGATTTATGCATTTTGGTTCTCACTGCATTAGTTTGCATTTTAGAGAGGAAATTTTCTCTGGATTACTTTACTGCTGTAGCGCGTACCATTGGTCACCAGATGTCAGTGTCTGCATATTGCAAAACAGACGCGAAGTTACAGCAGTTTGGGGCTATCGTAGAGAAACAGGAGAATTCTGACCAGTGCTAGGTTGAGTTAAAATGAGATTTCTCATATATGAAATTAGTTTTTTGGGTCTTTTGCCATCATACATATTTGTGAAATGCTAGGGAACTTCAAAGAAATGAAATTACAGTAAAAACAGAGCATGCCATACAGCTCCGATACATTCTTGTGATTATACAAGCTACTCTTTTTTTTTTTTTTTTTTTTTTTTTTTTTTTTTCTTCCCTGAAGAGTATCTGGAGTCGTATCCTAACTCGAATTCTACTGACCTCTTTCTAGGGTTTTCACCCCTAAAGTAATTTTGCCCTGTGGCCTTTAAGGGGAAGGGGAAAACCTTCGAAGTAGAACAGAATTCAGTCATTTGACTTCTTAAATAGCTGTGCTGTTGATACAGAAGACCGGCGTTAGTGATTCCTCATAACTTTAAAGGATGTGTTTAAATGCTAATGCAGCTTGCAGCCTTGAGCTCTGTGCTGGAAGCAGGTACCTGAAGCGCATGACGTACAGCTATGGACATGTCTCAAAAGTCAATTAAGCAGGCTGTTTCAGTAACAAAAAATACTGTATCACTGATAGTTTCATTTCCAAAAAACAAGGCAATAAGCAAGCGAAATGAAGTCTGCCTTAGAAGGCAAACTGGGGGGGGAAAAAAAGGTACCACTGCTGTTGTAAGAAACCGGCGAAAATACAATTCATACAGTGTCCGTGTTTTGGCAAAAAAGCTCATTGAATGATCATATCTGTACTGCCAAACATTAATGTCTTAAGAACACATGCCAAATTACTGCAAGGGGCGTATTAGAACAGGGAAAGTTTACTTGGATCGGCATCCAGCAGTATTTATAGAGCATCTTTATTTTACATGTTGTATATTTTTATTGTGCAGTTGTACTGTGCAGCAGAAGGTAGGAGAATGCCTGCGAGAATCAGAACTCCTTTTCTCCTTTTCTTGTGGCATTGCCCTGAAGTCTTGCTGGAGCCTGAAATCTTTTGGGGCATTAAGAATGTAAAAAGAATTTTATCATTGGAGACAATTTTATCAAGCAAAATGCCTTCCCCCTCCCCCCGCCCTGGAATAGTTTGCAGTTGTTTTGGATCCTGGCTACATCCAAGCTGAAATTCTTGTTGACTTATCCACAACGGAAAAGAATTTCTACGTGCTAGCTTTGGTATGATTAATTATGGTGGAAAAACATGAACACTGAACTGGCCAAAGGCCTGTAAAACAGAAGTCAGCAGCGGAGATCTGCAGGGAATAGAAAATCAGACTTTGCCTTATCAGCTGCCAAAGTAATATATTTCCCTGTACTGCAAACATAAAGGAAATAAACCCAAGAAGAGAAAGATCCAGTCATGGACATATGTAATAGGTCTCTGTCTGATTCCTGATACGTAATAGGTCTCTCTGCTCCGTTCATAGCTTAAAAAAAAAACAAAAAAAAAAAAAAAAAAAAAAAAAAAAAAAACAAAAAAAAAGAAAAAACCTTGACAACAGAAACAAACAAAAAAACCAACCCAAACCCCCTCCAAACAAACAAAAACTAAAACCACCAGAAAACCCCCCAAACCAGAACAGAATCCCACAAACCAATAACTGACGCTTTATTCAGTCATGCGTTTTAAGTTGCCCGGAAGATGAAGGGCAGTAGGGTGTCTACCAGAGCTGTGTTGGTCCTGGACCCCGGATCTCAAGAGAGATGCTGTGCACTGTTGTCGGTATCGTCCAGCCTGTAGTTCAAAAAGCTGTTGAGAATTCAGTGCTCTAAAGCTGTTCAGTTTCACAGTCCCACAGGGCTCAGGCAGAATTTGGAAGAAGACAAGCATCTCCTACGCGTAACTAATAAATACAGCTTCCTGTAGCAGAGCTATCTAAGTTTGTGTGTTTGTTAATATTAAAGACCATAGTTGCAAGTCAGGTTTTTCTTCCTTTTTAAGAAAATCATAGAATCTTCATGGTTGGAAAGGACCTTTAAGATCATTGAGTCCAACCAAACAACCTACAGACTCTGCCACTAGAGCATGCCCTGAAGTGCCACATCCAGACATTTCCTAAACACCTCCAGGGATGGTGACTCAACCCCCTCCCTGGGCAGGCTGTTCCAGTGCCTGACCACTCGTTCAGTAAAGTAATTCTTCCTAATATCTAATCTAAACCTGCCCTGCCGCAGCTTCAGGCCATTTCCTCTGGTCCTGTCATTATCCACCTGGGAGAAGAGGCCAACCCCCACCTCTCTACACCCTCCTTTCAGGTAGCTGTAGAGGGCAATGAGGTCTCCCCTCAGCCTCCTCTTCTCCAAGCTAAACATGCCCAGCTCCCTCAGCCTCTCCTCGTGTGACCTGGTCTCCAGACCCCTCACCAGCCTGGTAGCTCTCCTCTGGACACGCTCCAGCACCTCAATGTCCCTCTTGTACAGCGGGGCCCAGAACTGAACACAGCACTCGAGGTGAGGCCTCACCAGTGCCCAGTACAGAGGCACCATCACTTCCCTGCTCCTGCTGGCCACGCTATTCCTGATACAGGCCAGGATGCCGTTGGCCTTCTTGGCCACCTGGGCACACTGCTGGCTCATACTCAGCTGGCCGTCCACCAGCACCCCCAGGTCCTTTTCTGGGGGGCAGCTTTCCAGCCACTCTGCCCCAAGCCTGTAGCATTGCTTGGGGTTGTTGTGACCAAAGTTCTTCCAACTAAAACCTATACGTACCCCTAGAAGTCAGATCTTTGAAGGACAGCCATCCTTCCAGTCCCAAGGTTAGTCTCTTAATTTAGCCTGTGTTATGTGTTATACCAAAGATGGGTCAGCCGGCCTCATATGCACAGCGTTTACTGGAGTTGTGTAGTGATGGATCTTTTTAATTCTAGCTGCATGTTTTTTCCATTTTTTTATACGCTTGCTCTGCAGACAATGAAATAGGCTTGTTTTCTTAAATACCTCTTTTCTAAATTTCTTCCTTCAATCGCTCCAATTCCTGCAGTTCCAGGGTAATCAGGCAGTGGGACAGCGATGAAGGCATTGCACAACAAATCAGACAACTGTGGAAGAAGTGCTGGTCTTAAATAGATGAAAGGATGTGATCAGGCTTTGAAGCTGTAAAGGAAATACTGATTTTTATTTTTTTTTTGTTGTTAATTTAGTTTTTTTACAATGTCAGGTCAGCCTCTCAAAGTGTAAGCGATCTTAGTTACATAACCAAATATATTGGAGCAGTAAATTTCACGGGTTGCGTAATTCTTTCTAAAAAATACTGCTTGTAGTAGTTTGTGAAGATGTTTTCACTTGGATCAACTTTTATATCAGAGAACGGTTTGGGTGGGAAGGGACCTTAAAGCCCACCCAGTGGCACCCCCTGCCCTGGGCAGGGACACCTCCCACCAGCCCAGGTTGCTCCAAGCCCCGTCCAACCTGGCCTTGAACCCCTCCAGGGATGGGGCAGCCACAGCTTCTCTGGGCAACCTGGGCCAGGGGCTCATCCCCCTCACAGCCAAGAGTTTCTTCCTCAGACCTCATCTCAATCTCAACATGCAGTCAGAGTTATCTAAATATGATAAGAGCATATTTAGTTTTAAAATGCTCTTATCCTTCATCAACATAATGAAGATTTTGACTCTCCTAGGAACTAGATGTTCCTTTTCTATTTCTTTTTTGCTCCTTTGATTCTGTAACGTATGTTTTTTCTCAGCAGCTTCACCAGTAATAAGTAATATCTGAGTGATATCGAGCCATTTAGTTCAAATGAAAACCATACTTCCATTTTAAAGTAATAATTGTGTGTGTTTTGCAGTATAAGTCTTCCAGAAAGAGTTCAAGTGGAAATGAAAATGATGAGGTGAGAAAAAGCAATTGCGTAAAATATTTAAGAAAATATTTTACTTATTTGTCTTTTACGAACACCTACGAGCCACAGAACTGGAGAGTATCTAGTGTCTGCCCAAACAAACTTTGCATTCCAAAGCCATACGGAAATAAGTATTATACTCCCTTATTGGGAAAAAGTCATCAAGATTGTATACTGGGGAAAAGTAGGACATTTACTTGCTTTGGTAATAGAAAAGTTAATTCCTCTACCAAGCAGAGGTAATGTAAAAGTAATATTCAACATAAACAGTGAACGGCGTTTCCTTGACTTAAGTGTCTTTAAATTTAGTCGCTGCCAGTTTGTCACATACTTGACAAATGTTGCACGTCTCACGTATTGTGTATTTCATAATTTCATGTTTCTCGTTACATCATAATTTTCATTTTTATAATTTCGTCTCTTTGATTTCTTTTTAGCAAGACAGTGATAATACTAATGTGTCCCCACAGTCTCCTGTGTCGTCTGAGGTACAAGTTTGTGGTTTTGTTTTTTGTTCAGCGAACATTTCTTTGTGCGCATTGCTTGTCACCAGGTTTCCCACGCAGATACAGAGCCGTTAGTTTCCTTTGAAACCGCAATTAGAAATATCTCATCATCATAAAAATTCAGCAATAGAAACTAGAGGCAGGTGCTGCAACTTGTTTCACCTTTGTAACTATCTGATCTCTCCCTAGATTTCGCCTTTTTGACTGCTGCGTGGAAAGCTGCATTGCTTTGTCTCCGTTATTTTTCCTAATGAAAATAGCTAATAAAACAAAAACAAAATTTACTGTACTTTGTAGGTGTCCCACGCACTAGCCATCCAGAGAATTTTAAGTAAAACTTGTGGTTTAGTATTTTCTATACCACGGGGAACCCAAAGGTGCCGAGAGGTGTTGGAGAGTTTCACCCTCGTGGTGCTGGCGGTGGCTCTGCGGTGCAGCCCTGCAGCTCCTGCAGCTCCGCTCCCTGCCTGGGCCCTCCGGCCGGCGGGGAAGGCACACCAGGGACTATCGGCACTTCACCTGCCGGAGCGGAACGAGAGCCTCCAAATGCAGTGAAACGAGTTGAAATAAGGGTCTCTCCTGTACATACCAAATTACTGAGCGCAGCTCTTTTTAGATGGTGAAATGAGAAATACCTTTTCTTCATAACGGAAAGTAAATATTTCTTAAGAAATATTTTGATGTTAAGTGTTGGGGTGACATTTCTAACTGCTTACAGGTGGCTTAGAACTCTGTTCGCAGAATGGTTTGCAGTATTTTGAAATGGTTTAGAGCAGACTTCAGTTGATCTGGTGCTGCTTTTCTTCCTCAGTAAGATAATTTTATCTGCGTGTAGTGAGGTTACTTTCATTGCATTTATTTTATACTGTCCACTTCAAAAGAGCATGTTACAGTTAAGCAGAAGGACTCAGTTTTCTTAGGCAAGAATAATTTCAACACTGTCTTGATGGGAACAAAAGTCAGTTCTTGTAATGAATAGAAGAAAATTGACGTTATGTCTTTTAACAGGATTACGAAAGGACGGATGGTAACACTCATGGTCCGTTTGGTCTCAAACCAA
Source organism: Sterna hirundo (assembly GCA_009819605.1). Classification (NCBI taxonomy): domain Eukaryota; kingdom Metazoa; phylum Chordata; class Aves; order Charadriiformes; family Laridae; genus Sterna; species Sterna hirundo. The sequence continues at coordinate 23,334,425 of CM020444.1, read as the reverse complement.
GGTCAGGTAAGCTGCTGTTCTCTAACATAGCGTGATAGATCAGATGTTTATTTCCCAGGCTGGAAGAGACGGTAAGGACAGCAGATGCATGAATTGGAATGAATATGAAGCTGCACAGTGTACTTATCGCAAGGCATAGTGCTGGGAGAGACACAGCCAGCTGCTTTGGGAAAGGAGTAATTGAAAGTTCCCCAAGTTGGACAGTGATTTATTTTTTTTAATTAATTTTAATTTTCCCCCCCCCCCCCGCAGATTTGTTTTGTGCGTATTTAGTCACTGTTAAAGAACAGGGAAACAGCACACAATTGTTCTCTAGACCTGATGGCTGAGGCAGGAGGGTTTCAAGACAGGCAGGTTTTTATAATTTGTCCTGTGAAAGGATGCCGTGGGCAGAGCTTTGCCAGGAGGTTTGTGGCTTAGTGCTGCTTCGCACCCTGACTCTTCCAGGGCTGCCATGCCCTCATAAGAAAGTTGTGCTGTCTAAAGCAGACTTTTGGTCCTCTGAAATCTAGGTAGAAATAATACGATTTATTTTCTTTGCAGTTACAACATTCTTTTTGTTACAGTATTTTTTTTCTGTGCAAGTCTCTATGAATATTGGATATCAACAGTCTAAAACACAGTTTGGAAAAGCCATTGTGCAATCCTTTTTCCAGTTAATACCACTCTTATCTGTTTTTAAGGGAACAGCCTTCGTGTAAATTGACTACGAAAGAATGATCTCATCTTTTCAGTCTAATTTCATTCCGTGTTTATGGTAGCAAGGCTTGACCTCCTTAATGCTGGCCTGTGAGCCCTCAGGAGCAGAGTACATCTGGCTGAGGTCACGTACGTGGCTCCTTCGGGGCCCTTCAGGCGCTGGAGATCTGTAAGCAGTTGTGTGGAACTCCCATGCCAGCCTTGGTTAGGTTAGGGTGTACCAGGACACGCCTGGCTGGGACCGTTAAAGGGCTTCAGCTATCCCCATCCTTGGCTGGGGGAAGGCGCAGACTGGAGAGGAGGGAAGAGGCTTGGTGGGACTTTCCAGCCCATCTTTTTCTCAGCGCGGTCGTGGGCTTCCTCGGAGCCGCTGCCAGCTCGCGTCGGTGAAACGGCAGCACCCCTTTTCGCTCAGTGCTAGGAAAGCAAAGGGTGTCTTGTTTCTTCGTTACAAGCCAAAGTCGTTATGGTTTTAGATGCTTCCAGAGATACTGTCGATGACATGGAACTGTGTTTTTCTGTATGCAAACTATATACTCTCATAATATATAAAATCAGGGCAGTGATTTCAGGAGTATCTGTATAAATTCTGTTACTTTTGATTGTTAGATCTCTCGATAAAATCCAAACTATTAGAAACTGTATAGAAAGTTCTGAAGGTGTAAGTATTGATTTTTTTTTTTTCTCAAAAGCATGGGATAAAATACTTAAGGATACAGTGGTATTGTAACCGAAGAGTGTTTATTTGGCAGTGTGCTATAAAATAATAGAATTGTTGACAGCTTTCTGACCATAAAGAATAGTAAAGTGAATGTAATTATTTAACAGACCTCCTTTTTAAAGAACAACTCTGAACTTTTAGATGGGACGTTTCATGTTTTTTTCAATTAGTTCTTTACTAAAAAAATACTGCATATGTGCATATGCACACCTAACACATGCACGTATGTGCATGTGTGTCTGTATATACATTTTATGTCTTTCATTGTAAGTTTTGTCAGAGTTCTGTCCTTTTTTTTAGCCTCCGTAAAGATGTCATACTGAATTAAAATACAATGAAAATACTTTCAAAGCTAGATTGCAAGATACGCTTGGAAAAGTGCAAACAGATACTTGAATGCTGGTCAATTCTGTCTCCATATTTTCTAGTTTTATCCAATGTGCATTTAAGTAAGATGATCTGTGTATTTTATTTGGAAGATAAGTTTCATAGACAGCATGTTTTATGTCAGAATACTTAAATATATTTGTTTGGAAAAGTTCTGCAGCTTCTTTCACATTTTTATCCTTGGCGGTAGATTTTTAGTCATAGCATTTTTTTAATCTGAATTCTGAAAACTAACTTCACTCTTGTTGAATAGCTTTCAGCCGTGCATCCCGCCAGGACTACGGTGCAGTGGATCCTGGATTTACAATGAGGAGGAAAATGGAGCATTTAAGAGAAGAAAGGGAACAAATAAGACAGCTTCGCAATGTACGTACCATTATTTACTGTATGGGTGCGGTACATTTAGTTTGCTCTGTACCACAATTTAAACCTTTAAAATAAAGGCCCGCCAATCATTGCAGCTGTACAAGGGCATCTCTGTAGTGATATTTCGTCCTGAGGAATTTCATGTAACAGGCTATACTGGTCCTATTTTTGGTCCAACCAAGACACTAACCAGGAACTAAATGGGTTTTTAGCTGAAAAATCAAGTGAAATGAAAAATGAAATTCTTTTTTAAGGTTTCTGAGTTTTTAGGTTTTCCTAGGGAGCTAGTAAGTCTGTGTCTGCTGCTGTGTGACCTAAGATTTGAAGGAAGATGCTCATAGTCTTCTGAATGGCCAAATGGGTTTTGAGTGTAGAAAGTTGCTGTAAGTTATACGCTACTGAATGGGATCTGAATTTCAGACTTCCAGTACGTTGTTTTCTGTATGGTTCTGATCTCAAGATATTTTACAGTTATAGTTAACTGTAAATCGTAGCAGCTCTGCTTGCCGGGGCAGTACTAATTTGGGGTGTGACTTCTCTGAAGGCTCTTTGTGCCTTGTCTGGGTCACTTCCTGAGCAGCGAAGGCTGGGTGCTAGGGTGGGTATAAAACATTCCCAGCTTCTCTTCTCTGTTTCGCAGCACGAGTGGGGGCACTTCATGGCCACCCTTTCCTTGGCTGTCATTCATGCTGTCATCGCATGAATGACAGAGCCATGCCCAAAGTGGTTGTGTTCCCTTTTCCCCCCTGACTTCTAGTAAAACTGTGTGTGATTTCAGCCCGCAAATTCTGCACCCTAACAGCTAATGGGGTATTTGGCCTACCATTCCTGGCCTGAAATTTCCTATTATGAGTAGTGAGTTCATTGTCTGGCTTTGAGAGCTATGTATCATGGTAGTTGTTGGCTGAATGTCTTTCGCAAAGTGTGTAGCTATGTCATTACATTCCCTTTGCTCGTTGGTTTGGGTTTTTTTTAAGGTTAGTGATAAAAGGATATTTGTACTCAAGAGTGTGATTGACTCCATTTACTTAATTTTATTATTAAAATGTCCCTTTTAAACGGAATGCTTTTCAATATCCTGAATTTTAAATTAAAAACTGGCTAATGTTGAAAGTAACTTGCTTCTGAACTTTTTAATAGAATCTTGAATCAAGGTTAAAGGTAATTTTGCCAGACGACATCGGAGCAGCATTGATGGATGGAGTGGTTCTTTGCCATTTAGCCAATCACATACGGCCACGCTCTGTTGCCAGCATTCACGTACCATCGCCAGCAGTGGTAAGTCATTTATCTCACTCTTGTTGCCTCTCTACGTGAAAGCAAGCTTTTGAAGTTCAATCCTAAAACATCATGAATCATGTTTACCACATTAATTGGCTGCATTCTTCACTTTTTTCTGCAAAAAAACATGAAACAAGGCTCGGAAGTGTAGTTTAAGAGCTGTTTTCATAGAATTTGCTTTGTGTTTTAGCAACTGTTACTGAATTTGCATCAGTCCTTCACAAATGTATGACAGAAGATCTAACATCCTGTCTTTACAGCCTAAACTCAGTATGGCAAAGTGCCGAAGAAATGTTGAAAACTTTCTTGACGCTTGCAAAAAATTGGGCGTTCCACAGGTATACTAATTGCTTTATTGACTTACTGTTAATAGCCACTGAAAATGTCAGCAAATACTGAAGTTGGGTTTTTGGGGGGGCTTAATTCAGGGGGCAATAGTGATTATAACACTGCCCAGGAACTTGAAGATCTGAAAAGAAATTCCATTTCTGGCCTGTGGCATGAACTTCAGGAAGATAATTTATTGGTTTCTATTCTGTTCTTTATAGTAAAAATAATACTGACTTCCTTGTAAAATCAATTATCTAAACAAAAGTACTGATGCGAGAGGATGGTGTTGTGATATTGGAAAGTCTTGAGCTTAGCAACTCACCTAGGCGTGAATCTCAGTGTCTGCCTAGGAAGAATCCGGCAACTACAGAAACACGTAGCCTAACTGATGAGCTGTCTCTTTAGCATGGCTGTAGTTGCAGCCCATTATTCATGGTTCTGTTGCCCAAGTTCATCCTCTTGCTTGCCTGTATGAGGGGAAAAAAAAAGCTAAAGATCAAATCATTTCCAGCGTATTACAAGGGACAAAAAACTCCCTTGACCCTTTTTAGCAGAACAAGAAAATTAGTTCACGGATTTAGAGGCCTGGGGTGCTGCTCTGCCACGGTTTCTATCTAGCATGGAGCCACAGCCCCTTCAGAAGTCAGAGATGCCAAGATTTCCCTCCTCCGTACATGTAACACCAGCTGGCAGCTGAGGAAATGGTCCGTCATCTGCTGAGTTTTGAAACGGAAAGGTGCCTTTCTTGGGGAATGGCTCGTTACTGGGACACAGTTTATCAGCGCTTCCAAGTTTTCCCAAGGGGAAAATTGGTAATAGGGCTATAAAAGAAGGGATGGGGGGAGTAGGCCGCTGAGCCAGCGGTGCCCATCAGCCTGTTTGTATGTGCTGCTTATGGAAAGCAACAATGTCTTTGGCTTTACGAAATTCGCAGGTTTTTATGTATCTTCCGATGTTGTCATAGTTTTAACACTTTTAACAGATCTTAGATAAAATTAGCTTCTGACCATTTTGTTACTGTAGAGAGCCACATACGAAATTGAAGGCCAATGATACCTTCTATGCAAGTGTCTTTTAGTGATGTATGCGTGACTTCAGAGAGAACGTGTTTGTTACCCACGTTGGGGGGAAAAAAAATGACCAAAGCGTGATACATGTACCGCTTGATTTTGCAGGAAAGACTTTGCTTGCCTCATCACATTCTGGAGGAAAGGGGTCTGGTGAAGGTTGGCCTCACAGTTCAAGCTCTCCTTGAATTGCCAACGTTGAAAGTATCTCAGCTTTCCTCCATGTGACGTGACTTCTTGAAGGCAGACAGTTTACCATTCCATCTGTCCGTTGGATTGCTCTGAAGCAGTTCAGCTTCCTCTGTGGGAACATCCCAAGCCATCAAAAACTAGTATCTGTCCAGATGCTGTGGAGAGCCTTACTTTGGAGTTGTACGTGAAAACCTTGGAGTCAGCTGACAGTTAAAAGAGCATAATTATTCTTTTTTTTCTTTTCTAATTGGATGCACAAAGAGATTGCGGTAGCATCAGGTTCTCTTTCCCGTTAAGTTAAAAGCTGCCATTTAACAGCTCACAGTGTTGCAGTTAAATGCTGGATTTCTGTTCCTACATTGAAAATGTTGTTTGAATTTTTTTCAGAAGTACAAAAGCACGCCTTCCCCCTTTAATCTTTCAAGTCAATCATTTAATTTAAAGGTAAGACAAAAATGTAGCCATGGTATGATGGTAAAATGCGAGCGACTGATCACTTTTAATCCACTTTCACTCTCTCAGAAAGCTTAATATTTGCGTTCTTTATTTTTTGCACTCTTGATTGTGACTTACACACTTCTAACATTGCCAGTATTTACTCTGAGTGTCTGGTGATTACACAAAACAGTGTACAATGGGAAAAGGACACATTTTATTGAGTTTTTTCCAGTCTTCTAGGTTGGTGCCAAATATTTTTTTTTTCAGTTGTACTGTAGCTTGTTTACATGTGAAGTGCCTGTGTAATTGATAACTCTTAATAGTCTTAAGCATTTTTGAAATTTCTTTGTTTAAAATAGATAAAATGGAAATTTTTAAATATTTTAATAGTTTTTTGTAAAATCAGTATGTGAAGATTTAAGTAATACTTCACATTTTTCATGTTGGGTGTTTTAAGTTTGTTGCACAATCTGATTGGTTATTTTGTTGTCTAATAATTAGAAATTACTGTAAATACTTTTTATTTATGATATTTAATTTGATAATACCTAATCGCTTTTGGTTTAATGTATTGTTGGACAAAAAAGTTGTCTACTTTTCTTTGTTTTCGACAAATATACGCGGTGAGACATGAGGACTAGTGATGCATACAGAGTTGTTTGGGACATTTTGATAAAACTGCCAAAATCTCAGGTTTACGCTGTGACTTTCAGGATATTGTGTAATATTGCTCCTGATCTCACATTACATTTTTACAACAGGTATATCCATAATTTAGTTGAGAAAAATCAGTGTTTATCTTTTTAGTGTTTACGGGACTTATTGTGTAATTTACCCAAGTGTGGCATAGCACACAAATCAGTTTGTACAGACGTCACTGTGCTGAGACATTAGACTTTTCTGGATAAATGTGAAAACTCTCCACTGCAGTGGTTCTTTTGAAACGTTTGAGTTTATGTATTTGTTTGCTTATGCACAAATTCTCTGTGTGTTGAGAATATTCTGAAACCATACACAGTTCAGTTCTTCTCCAAACGAGTTGCAAATAATTTCATAATTTTAGTAATAAATCTGTTTGCATTAGTTTGTTCTTCGTGAATAGGCAGTTCAATTTAAAAAAGTTCTGACTGTCACGGATTTTTTTTTTTTTTTTTATTTCAGGCTAAGTTAATTTTGGTTGAGGGATATGTTTGCCAAACATGAAACGAGATCTGATTCTGTTCTTTCCAATTGATCGAGACCCCATGTAATATAATTCATAAAAGAATGAGGGAGGGGTTATTGTTTACTCCCTGCTTCATTCGCTGTAGTCCTTAAAATCAATAGCTGAGTAGAAAAATAACCTTTTTCTGATGACAAGATTTTTTTTAAAAGATACATTATTTTTAAATCCATTGAAACAAGCCGATTCATGTATAAAAGTTAAACCCCACTATTATTTATATAGTGTTTTCTTACAATACGGCTCATGGAGAGGCTGGTGTAAAACTTAATTTGCAAAGTCGTAGGTGTAAGTCTTAGGTTACATAAATACTTGTCTAAGGAAACTGAATTGCTTTGACCTTTGAAATACGGTATTTCAAATCTCACGTCTTGTTTTTTAAATCATTCACATAATAGTAATTTTAACGATTTCAGTGTGTTATTTTTCATTAAAGGCGGTATCTGAAAAGTCATGCTAAGACTAAAATGAAAAAGTACTGTAATTGATTACCAAATTGCTTCTTGTATGCTACATTTGAAGAACAGCCATTCAAGAAGAATAAGTCATTGTCTCTCCATTCCTTGCTACGGTACTTGACAACAACCAAGTCCTCTTTCAGTGCGTTAGCCGCAGAGTTGCTAACTGTAAACTGTCACTGTCAGTTACCTGGTCTAAACTGATCTTCCCTACTATGTCATTGTCACAGTTAACTATGTTTTCTGATCTTAAAGTAACTTTCCTCCTACTAGACCTAAATTTATAAAGTTATATCACAGTGTGAAGATTAAGAATTCCCTTGATGTAGCATGCCAGTTGTTTAACTTTTTTTTAAGCTTAGTTTATTTCCTAAGTAACTTGAAAACTGGATATAAAATTAATGTATTCATTTAAACTGCATCTCTGAAGTTGAAAACTACTAAAACAACTTTTCTTTTTTTCGTATTATGGAGTTCTTCCCCACAAACGTGCTAGAAACAGTCTTGCTTTGCCGTTCATTGGAAATTATTATAGCTGCCTTCATGCTAATGGGGGAGGATAATCATGATTCTTCCAGGGCTTCCTTTTTAGCATTGCAAAGATTAAAGCCTACAAGTAATTCTAGGAGCAATTTGAGACAAGGTCTTCTGTGCCTGGATGAATCTTTTTCTCATCTTTCTGTAGCTGCTTTTACAAATAATAATAACCTAAAAATTTTAGCCTTTCTGAAATTGTCTGTTCCCATCGTGATTTTTTTAGGAGCAACTGCAAAAAAGATGCTAAAGAATTTTAAGTTTTGATTTTAAAGCAGCCTGTAGAAATTGTTGCTGTCTTCCCTGTACTAGAGTTTGCTTACTATCCCCCCTTGCTCTCTTTCCATTTGATGCCTAGCATCTTCTTACTTATTTTTGTTTGTTCATAGATGGAGTGACTTCCCATTCATTGTTCATTACTGCATGCCACTTCCCTCCTTCCTCTTCATTTTTTTTTTTTTTTTAAAGAAATTGCTCCAGTGGCATCGGTGAACTTGCTGTGATTCCTGAATCCCTGCTCCCAGCATTTAGTATGTTTGAGATACTCTTTTTGTAATTTGGTCAGGATGCAATGTCATTACTTAATACTTGGTGCAGCTGGTGGGACAGTTAAAAACAGAGGCCTGCCCAATTCCTGTTGTAGTCACTCAGTTTTCACTTTGGACGTGAAGAAAAGTCAACATTAAAAGCTTTAGGAAACTGCACTAGGTTTTCCTAATAAATTTAAGAGTTAACTAAGGGTGCTCTTGTTATTGTGAATGCCATACAAAATTACTGCAATAATGTGGTATGAGCTGTCAGTCACAGAGTGAATCAACAGCAAGGGCTTCTGGCCTTGTATGGTTTTCCTGGTTTTTTCTATGTCACTGGATGCAGTGTGATGCACGTGAATGATCTTTCGTTTAAGCAATAATGTCCCAGATATTGTGAGATCTTAAAGCAGCAGCATTAAAATAATAATTGTGAAGTGTGGCAGGGTCCCACGTGGTGTCTCAGAAACGCCCTGCAGCTGGGGCCTTCCAAAACACAACCAAGCCCTAAAACTGTCACAAAATAGGGAAGAATACATTTGGAACAATAACTTAACTATGAGCTAAGGATTTCTGGGTAAAATCCTAGCTGCACTGAAGTCAATGCAAGTTTTTGCTCTTGACTTCAGTAAAGGATTCACCTTTTTAATTAATGGCACACGCTAGCTGCAGACCATAGGAAACGTGGCTTAAACTGGCCACGCTTTAATGTCCAATTCTTGACTAAAAATAGCGATCTCGGGTAAGTCAAAGGAAGCTGTAAAATATTAACGCTGATTCATTTATTTAATACAAATTTTCTGATGTGCCATATGCAGTATTAAGACAGTAGAAAAAGTCACTTTGAAGCACAGCTTTCCTGCCCTGGGAAGGCGGTGCGTCACCTCAGCGAAACCGCGGGGGAGGCCTACCAGCAGTCTTTACCGCCCTAAAAACATTATTTCAAATATTGTTTAGCGTCAGCCTTCTCGGCTTTTGACATAAATCCGTAGCCAAATTCAAACAAAAAAGGAGAAGGCGTCTGTTCTCACTAAAGCTAGATTTCCAGCAGTCGTCTTGGTATCGAAGAGAAGGCCCCAGGGCCCGGCCCTTCTTCCTGCTGCTGGGCGAAGGGAGGTGCTGGATTTAATCCAGCTGCCACCTTCCTGCCGGGATGGAGGGGGGGGCACGGTAATAATGCACCTCATTTTGACTGACAGCAACTCGCAGGAGATTTTTGCGCTTTCCTTAGCTGGGAGATGATTTTTGTATTGGTAAATCAAATTTCTCTTTCCTCCCGAAGTCAGGCTAATGTATGTTGTTTCTTTCAAGAGGTACTAAACGGCGACCTCTACCTGAAAACCAAAAGCAAATAAACCAAACGCCACCCCAACACGCACAAAACTGGGGAAATATATCCTGTTTACAGGTGACTCTTTGGAATTTTAAAAAAATAAAAATAATTTTAAAAAAAAAGCGATTAAGGTGAGGAATGGGAAAGGGCGATGTGTGGTTGTCCAGGGAGAGGGTGCTCTGAGTTGATTTCGCGTTGAATCGCTTCCCAATGAAAAACCTTTAGATTTAGTAGAGAAAGAAATAGATGTTTTTTCGCTGCTTCGTGCAGAGGGAGGCGAATCCTTCAGCCCACGGCACTCCCCGCAGAGGTTCCAGTGACAGGAGCGTGTGTGTTTTGGCTGGCCGTGTCCCGGGGCTGTCTCGGAAGGAGACATCTCCTTGCTCCACGCTCCTCCTGCAGAAGCTGCGGAATTCTTTTTAAATAGATGTTTGCGATCTGAATGGAAACGCTAAGGAAAGCGGTAACTTTACTTGAGAGTACTAGACAGCAGAAGTTTACCACCGGTTTAAATTCCAGCAGCAAGGAGCGCTGTGGGGAGCAGAGGAGCCTTGTGCTGGGACCTCAGAGCGTCCCCGAGCGGAGGTTGCACCACGGCTCTTACAGGTCAGTGTGGCACTTGTCCCCTCGTGGCACTTGTCCCCTCACGGGAGCCAGTCACACCAGTCCCTTGGCGGAGGGAGAGACAGAGACAGTCCCTGTCTCTTGTCCCGTAGCAGCACACTGGGATATCCGGAATAATTACAAAAGGAGGGAGACGCCATCTGTATTTTTTTTTAATCAGGAGTTTTATAGCGCAGATCTTTTTGGTAAAATAAATAAGAAGGTAAAAAATTATTCTCTTCCTGTGAAGAAAATCTCTGCTGATCTTGACTGTTAAAATACAGAATGTATGTGATTAAGTGAATTTTAGATTAAACCGTTCTGGCTCTTCTGTTTCTTACATAATAAAAAGCCACTTTGCTTTATTTGTCTTTAACTATTTCCTATAGTACAGTTCTGACAACACACTATCTTAAAACTGGGGTTATACACGGTATTTGTTCCCTTATTGGTTTTGACCTTTTTTTTTCTGCAAAATAGCTGTAAGCTACCTGATTAATTTCTGTGGAAGAAATGCAAGTTATAAAAATGACATAATCAGTCATTTCTAGTTTACGTGTTTTATGGCCAACTACATTTTCAAAAAATTCTTTTTTTTTTTCCCCTACACATTTTAGAATCCTGATCTTCAAACAAACAAAACCAAAAAGTCTTTCCAGAGCTATTGTAGTATCTTACCGAATATTGAAGGAGAAAAATAGCTCGAACTCACAGCAAATTGAATTGTTTTGGGAAACTTTCCATTTTGGCAGCGTTAGGTTTACGGTTGGACGCAATGGTCTTAAAGGTCTTTTCCAACCTAAATGATTCTATGACTTCAGTGAAACCAGAATTTCCCTCGATAGTTTTGTAACTGAGCTACAACATGAAGTCAGTCATGTAAAATGAATTCTTGGCACTAATGGGGATTTCCTCACTTTCAAAATTATGTGAAATAAGGCAAACGTAACATTTTTTTTTTTTTCCCACAATAGTTTTATGAAGGCAGATTGTGAAATGGAGAATATTTGGAAATAATTACAAGGATGCTTTTTTTTTTGGTTTTGTTTCATTTTGACGTTCAAGTGACCCAGCGGCATCTTTCCAGGATGGCTGTGTCTGTCCCGTGCCTGGCGCGGAGGCTCCCCGGGGTATTGACGCTGGGCTTCCCCCGCGGGGGCTGCAGAAGAGGGGTTCGGTGGATTTCCTTCCGAATAATGTGAATGCTTTTTGCTCTTCTGTAATGCGTAGAATGAGGGAAATGCGTTTGCTTTCCCATTCTCATTCAGGTGGTATTCAGTCGTTTTATTTTGTAACTGGTGGTTCTAGAATGGGTGCGGGAAGGTGTGCGGCCGCGGCAGGAGGAGCTCTGAGGCACAGCTGGAGAGTGACCACTTAAAAATGGATGCTTAATTGTGTATATACTTGCAACGTTTTTGATAACGCATTTAATTCATTTTGCATTTCATGTTCTTGTAAAGCCCATCTTCAACGCTCCTGAAGATTGTCTCCTTGTACAATACTGTATTAATTCCTTTTTCAGGACTTCCATTATTGCTGGAGCTTCCGACATAATGTTCCTTTTGAAAAATGTTCCTATTGTTATTTTTTTTTTTGTAAATAGCTTTTTTGTATTAAATTTGCATGGATAAAACCCCACATTTCCAAAAAGCAATGTACATACTCTCTGTATAAAATACAAACTGTTTCATAACTTTCATGTAGTCAAGTTATTCGGTTTGATTTCACTTCAGTTTTTATATATTCATAGTAAATAATGAGACTTTGTTGTATGTTCTTTCAGATGTCTATGTTGTCATTTTGATAGATAAGCGACCTGCATCACTCCATAGCAGGAAATATGTTCTTTTATAATGACAGACAAAAGAAATGTGAACTTTTATTCCAGAGAAGTAGAGGATGTTTTTACATACGAAATATGTCGGGACTTCAGTGTTCAGTGCCAGGGCCGTCAGTGGTGTCACCTGCGCTTGTAGCAGGGTCTTGCCACGCTTTCCCGTCTTACACAACACGAAAACCACCCCATGTCTTACAGCAGGTATATTTGGAAAAACATAGTTTTCTGAATCTTGCTGATAGTAAGTTTAATCCAGTAGCAACCCCTCCTTTCCCTGGCTTGGGTCTGGGAATAGCCCGGGTCACCTTTTGCAGTCACTAGATGCAGCAGTAGGGAAACAGAGCTGCCAGGTTTTGCAGCAGTAGTTAAGTTGGGTTATTCCAATTTAGGTTAAAATAGAGTTCTATATGACAAAATAGAATTTTTTTTTTTACCTTAATTTCTTTCACTTTTTAATTAAATATTTGGACAATTTTGTTATTAAACTGGAATACTGAAAGTCAAAGATTCTCTTTTGAGAGTTGTTTTTTCCCTGTGAGACCTTGCATTCTGCATCTGCAGGCATGTTCTGTGCTTCCTGCTGAAGCTCAGTTTGGGATGAGAAAGCAGAAATTGAGGAAGAGCATCGCAATGAAAGCAAACGCCATCCCCTCACACAGGCATCTAGGCTGTTGGAACTTTTTTTTTTTTTGAGGGTTTGTGGTGGAAACTTCTGAAAGTCTGTTGTTCAGTTTCCAGCTCTAAAGGAAACTTTCCTCCTACGAAAGGGCCCTTTGGGTCTCCAAGGGCAGTGGCACCATGTGCAGAGGCCTCTGTTCCAAGCTGGATTCCGTGATTCCTGCCTGTCCTTGGCCATCTCCTCCTGGGGAAGGGCACTTGGTGAATAAGGGAAGTGTTACAAACTAAAAAAAAAAATAATCTGCGATTTCCACCTGACGTGTAGGGAGAGAAATGTAAAATACCTGAAGCTTTGCAGTATAGAGTTCATTATTATCTGAGCTTGCTACATTTGATCAGGGTGCTACAAACAAGTGTGTTTAGATACAGATTATCAGCCGGGGGTAACATGGCTCAGACATGGACTTTTTCACTGGGTGATGCAAGTTTTGTAAGTGGCGGGCTTCAGCCGTAACGCAGCTGGAGGTCGCTTCTGACACCTGCCCTCGGAGAGGGGTTGCTGCCGGCGGCTGCGCTGACCCCGCGGCTGTGAGCACTGGTGGCACCGAGCACGTAGAGACGGTTACTGCGGCGCTCCCTCCTCCCGACCCTTCGGCAGGAGCCACCCAGCTCTTGCTGACTGCAGCCACCTTCTCCCAGGGCTAATCTAGCTTCTTTCCCTAAATCAAAGGGGGTGAGCTGCTGCTAAGTGGAACTTCTGTGTTCTCTGCTCAAGCTTGAAATGGGCATCTCCCCCCGTAGCTTGTGGGACACCCGCCATGTACCTTCTCCCGCCCGCTCTGCTTTCAGTGTCCCTGCAGGGTCCTGCACCCCCCTCTCCGCTGCGGCTCTGCCCCGCGCTGGGGGCACGGCGTGACCGTGCCTTTCGCCCTCTTCCTTGGGTAAAGCGTGTCTGCACCAGGGATGGGCAGAACTACGGTGCCCCAGGCTGCCCTCGCTGTTCTCAGCCTCTTAGTTTGTGGAAACTCCATTAGAGTTTATAAAAAAACCAAAACAAATCAAATTCAGTTCCTCCTCCTGGTTTCACAGAATTCTCCTGTTTCTGGTTCTGTGTTCAAACCCATTAATCACTTACACATTAATCAGTGGCTGGCTACAAATATCACTCGAATGGCTGTTAGAACCCTCCCAAGAACATTTTTTAGGAAGTTTGAAGTTTAATGTTGCAATGACTTTAGCAGATTAAGCCTATTTGCAAAATGGGTATGTAATTATTTGCGGTTTTAATTAGTTAGGCCTCTTTAATAATGGAAATCCCATGCTAATAATGTTCTGATTGTGTAGCCAAAGAGTAGATTACAATCGGAATATCTGGTTTTCACAGCTACAACACATTGCCTTCAGAACCGACCGACACATAACCCAGCACAAGAGCTCATAGCTATGGGGAAGGGCCATACGAGAAGAGTGAGTGAGAACACGGTAACTTTTCTGAAATTCGCAGGTGATTGTTAAAGGTTTGACTTTGTGACATCTTAACGTGGTTTTCATTACAGTGGGGAGGTGGAACGACTAGACTGCATGGGGAGTTTATGTAGGGTTTTTTTAGCTAATACTTAAGCGTGACAAACTTACAGGAATACTTGTATTTTTCAGCAACTCAATAAACGTCTATTGTTGGAGTATTATAATTGTGGCTGTATTATAATTATTTCATTACCGGAATTCATACACATTTTCATATGTGCAGATAAGATACAGTATGTGTGTGATCTCTAGGTCAGTGATGACAAGTTGGAGAAATGATGAAGGGTTTCCCCAGGGCGAAGAGGGTGCGTGCGGGGTTAGCTGGTCCCGCACGGCCCCTGCGGCTGTTCCTGCTTCTGCTGCAGCGTCCGTGATGAAGAGTCACCTCTGCTGCTGCAGCCATAGGAGGAAGAAAAACTAAGTTCACATCTTAAGAATGAATCCGTGGGACTATATGTTGTTGTCACCACCCCAGCGCACAGCTGTGAAAGCTGCTGTCAGCCTGGGGACTGCAGGAGGCCACCACTTTCTGCATCTCCCAACCTTCCTGTCCCACTTCCGCATGGCATCACATTCCTCGCCGGAGCGCGGGGCTCACTGCTCCCAGGAGTTTAAGGTGCGAACCTTCCCGAGGACCATCTCCTCCGTTACTCTCATCCTGTCTCAGGAGACGGCCCCACTGCCAGGAGGGAGAGGGTGTATTGCTGGTTTTACTTCCCATGAAAGTGAGCGACGTTACGTTTCCTGCTCTTCAGCATCTCAAAGAGGTTCGTTGCTTTTTTTTCCTAATGCACTTACAGATATTTTTGTATTCCAATGTTTGAAATCCTTTTGCAGCGTGAGAACTACTGATACCTTAAGTGTAAATGTTAATTTATGTTAATAAGAATATGGCACTCCGCATAGACAGCTAGGAATTCATGAGCTGATGAGACATTGGTCATTTCAGCCACTTGCTTTTGAAGTCCAGAATCTCCTATGATCAGAAGGAAGGGGGTTGGGGGGGGAGAAAAAGTAAGTAAAGCACCAGCAAACACTCTGCTTCCTGGCGAAAGCTTCCAAGTGGGTGAACTTGTGAAAAATATTTGATGAGACAAATCGTCCCACACTCCCTGTATTCTCTAGCCCCTGAGAAACTCGAGCAAAAGAAAGGAGGAGTATCTCTGAGAACTTCCAGCGGTAGCATTTAGAAATGGGTAAGCAGCGTTGAATTTGGTCAAAAATACCGTTTCTGTTGAAGCTGTTCTGCACCCATCAGTGGGAGATGTCTAGCTCGCACCCCCCACTGAGCACCGGACTGGTGAGTTCCTGCCCTTCTTTCTCTGGTAAGGCACTTACACAATGATGAAACTGAGATACTTCTGCCAACAGTGGTAATTTTGTGATTTTTTTGGCTCAAGCAACATAAACTTCTCTTTCCCGGGAATATCAGTTAAATGATGATTCTGTTGTTTCTGGTGAAACGGCGGGGGAATTATCAAGCAGTTTTCTTCCTCCTGTCTTTACGAGTGGAGGATTGCAAAAGCAGAGAGGTAGCAGACAGAATTATTCTTGGACCGCCCCAGTGCATGAAGCATCGTTTGTTACTCAATTTTCTTGCCCTTCTGTCAGCAGTCCCGTGTTTACTTGTTTATCTGCTGTTGTAGTATTGCCTGAATATGGCGGCATCGAGCCTTGTTTGTGTGTTTGGGAACTTCAAAACTCCCTTTGCCAATTTTTAACTTTTGCTGGTTGCTTAGAAACAGCCTTATGGCGCAGGCTGGGTTTGACGCGTGCTCTTCTCCAGAACCTGCGTTAACGTTGTGTTTGAAGTTCGTTCGTTGCAAATTTGAGAGTTCCGTGTGATGTGTAAATTGAAATGACAAACCTCATTGTGTTTAGGAAAAAGTACTTGATTCTTTCAGGATTCACGTGCCCCAAAACTGGGATTTCTGTTCACTTGGTTGGATTATTTGGCCTTTCAGATATCATCAAACAACATGAAATTCTGGTTTAAGTAAAAGCAAACACAGAGTTGCCGTAATGTGCTTAGAAGGCGTCTCTAAAACACAGGAGGTCTTATCACTTCTGTTCCCACAGGTACAGATGGAGAAAGGAACCTCTCCCCCATCTGTTTCTTCTCACTTGGACTTTTACATAAACCAAGAAAGTCACCTGCACAGAAGGTTAAAACCTGTTTTTTTAAACAGATTTTTTTTTTTTTAAACCTAAACTTCTTGTCTTTTTAAAAGCAGCAACAAATTCATGTCTAAATTGGCAGGTTGCTCAACATCAAAATTGCTAAAAACACGCAGGTATTTTTAACTTCCCGATGGCCCACGTCTGTTTGACACTTATTGAGCTGGAATTTTCCTGCGATCGCTCCTGATGCTGTTACCTTCGCGAGCTTATAAACAGGGCAAACAAGCAAAGGCACTGGACCCGACGCGCAGTTAAAACCACGCGGCTGGGTAGGGGTCAGGGGTTCGGTTCCCCATCAGCGTCAACTCCAGCCTTGGCATCCATTCGCCCCTTTCCGAACCAGGCGAGCTCCAAACCCACCTCCTCTATAACCCTTCCCTCAACAAAGTCTAGGGCTAAAACGTGTCTCGCTTACATTTTAAACCACTTGTCCCACTGTTAGTGTGTTTGACCCTTCTCTGCACAGCAGGCTGGCCCAGGCCATCTCCTGAGGTCACTTCCAGCCATGGCTCCGCCGGGCAGGGAGCTGCTTGTGCTGCAGCCGTGAGCATCCTCTTGCCCCGTGAGATCCCCAACCTGCTGCCCTGCTGCTCCTGGGCTCCCGAGCGCGCTGCCTGGGGAAGAGCTGGCTGGCCAGCAGCCTGGGGAGGGTGGCTTGTGCCAGATCCAGTGATTTTTTTAGGGCAATGGATGCGGAGCACACAGGGGCTCCCGTCACCTGGCCCAACAGAGGGTGGGATGGTTCTTCACAAGCGTGTTTGCTCCGACGTTTCCAAAACAAGCAGCTGGATTGATAGGAAAGCGTTACCTCTATCGCTGGTTAATTTGTCAAGCACGCTGCGATTCTGGTGGATGGAAGGAATCCAAAGGTATTTTTGCCCCATCCCGCAGCCCGCTGGCTGAGTGACGCTGACAGCTTTGGGGGGACGGTCTGCATGTTGTGACGCCATGAAAAGCACCCACAAAAAGTGCTGCTCCGTGCGGGCCGGAAATTTGATAAATGGTGTAGGAGACAAATTTCAAACCAAAATAAGGCATTTGAGACTGGGCTGTCAAAAGCGACTAAGGGTGGGGAGCATATTTACTTGCCTCCCGCCCCCCTCCCCCCAGCGGGAAGAAGACAGTGGCTAACTTGGATTCTGTGATTCCCTGTGGGGAGGAATTTCTGACTTCTGCTGAATGTTTTCTGTGCCAGATGTTCACAGACAGAAAAACTAAAAGTATGGGAAAATGTGTTTTATGCTTGATATTCTCAGACTATAAAACAGGGAGTCGATGCGGGACAGATGCTGAGGGCTGGAAATCAGCCAAGGGCCGCTCCTCTGGTGAGTTGTGGCTCATTTGCTTCCTCTGGAGCAACCTCCCTGCCGTGCTGGGCAGCCTGCTCTCTTCCCCCCCCCAGCCCTTCTCACACCCCTCCATCCCAGTATCCCCAGTGCTCCCCCCTTTCCCACCACCACCCCTCCGCCCCAGGCCAGGGGGGGAACACCAGCCTGAGCCCTCAGGTCTGATCCCGAACCTCTGCCCGTCGCTCCCTGCGATCCTGGTCTGGACAATTCAGGGCAATCTCGCACAACCATTACGATGGTTGAATGTCTGTGAAGACCTTTCCTACTGATCCTTTTCCTGACAATACCCGGGGTTTCTTCAAACCCTCTTCATTTTAAGTATAGTTCGGTTTATAATGAGCCATATCCTGTAACGGTTTGGGCTGAGCCAACGCGTGGATCACGGGACTTCATGTCTTGAGGGACTTAGTGGCCGAATGGCTTCTCTGAGAGAGAGCACGCCCCGCTCCCCGCGGCGTGCTCCCGGGGCCTTTCCGCAGAGGCGGTGGGTGCGAGACCGGGAGAAGAAGGCGGCAACTCCAGAAGGAGGCAACTCTTCAAGATTCAGGGTTATAGTTGGATTAAAAGCGTATTGTAGAGTCACTGCTCAGTCACCTTGTGAGGAATTTACACCAGTGTTAACTGAAAGAGAAATCTTCCTTCGCCAGCTGAAATCCGTCTTGTGTCAATTGATTAACACATCGATGCAGGATTTACTGGTGTATTTCTTAAAGCTTGTTGGAATATTTTACCTCCTGTGGTAGTATTACTCAAATGCACCAAGTCAGCTCTTAGTAACGTAGGGCAAGCCCCAACTGCAGAGCGATAGCACCAGCGACAGTCAGAAAAGGGAACAAGTAGGAAAGAGCACGATGATCTTTGGGCTTAATCCTACACACCCAGAAGCGTCCGTACCCTTAGGAGTTCTGTATTTCTCAAGCATTAGACTTCAGAGGTTAGGTGTTAGCCAATATTTTGGTGTGCAGCGTGCCCGAGCAGTCTTTAAACAGGTTGAGCCCTGCCTGCGAGGTGAAACGGGGGCAAATGCTAGTTCTTTCCTACCAGTAAGTGACGGGCTATTGAGCTACCCCAGCATGGGGGGTTTTTGGAGGCGGCAGTGCCTCTAACGGTGCCCGAGCGTGGGAGATGCAGTGGAACTGTATTGTTTTAAGAACCACACTCTCCCGTACGTTTCCTCACTTTGCAGGTGGGTATAAGCTTTATCACAGCGAATGTGAGAATCTGCCTCACCGAGGGTCAGCTGCGAATTTGTTGCCCCCCCGGCGGGGTGGGGACAGCTTGAGAGGGCCCTTGTGAGGGCGAGGTGTCCTGCTCTCTGCTCCGCTCCCCTGCTGAGAGCTGGAAGCAGTGGGCTGGGGGAAGGGGGCTCTCCAAAGCGTGCAACTGCCCTACAACCTGAAATTACACCCCGGGGACAATTACACACCTGACAACTGTGTGCTCGAGGACCCAAATCTGCGTCCAGCCTTTATTCAGGCAAACCGTGGACATCGGGACGCTCTCGACTTTCAGGGGTTGGAAGAGGCGGCTTGTTGGGTGTTAGGAGCTGGCTCAGCAGTCGCCGGGTGGGAGCCCAGCCGTGTGTTTGCTGACAGGGCTTTGCAGCAGTGTCTCAGCAAGGACTAAACCAAAAAATCGTTGCTTTACGGCTCTGCAGTAGCGCCTCGGTTCATCGTTTCACTGGGCTGCTAACGGCACATTCGCCGTGACATCACATTTTTGGCTCTGGCAATTTGGCACTCCTTTAATCCACGGTGAATCAACATTGATGATTTGTGTCAAAGACATTGTTCTTCCGTAGATTTTTTGCCCCGAGGTGGAAGGCTGCGGTTGGTGCAGATGCTGCTGTGTGAGCTTCTCCAAAGGGCAAACCCAACGCAGCTCCTGTCGGAAAGGATCATGAGGAGACCTGGTGGGAACAGCCCGCCCGGGGCTCTGGCTTTGGAAATCCACTGTGCTTTTGTGGGTCTTCAAGCGGTGTTACCTTCAGCTCGGGTTCATGCGGACCTACTTCTTTGCCAGCATTATAAATTGTTGATAAATTATCTGGCAAAAACTTCTGTCCCCAATATCCCAGGGACACCTCTGGCCAGAATCAGTCTCTCCCACTACCATGGCAGCAGAGGACAGTTTTCCAAGCAGGGCTCTGCCTTTCCAAGTACAGCTGAGCTGGATTAGCCAGACCACCCTGCCGAGAGGCTCCGCGCATCCTTTGCTCGCCCTCCCAACACCCCCAGCCCCGCAGCAGCGGCTGGAGGACGGCAGAGCTGAGAAGCGCCTTGTCCCTCTGCCCTGCATTGCTGTGCCTCTGCTTTTCTTCTCCCTGTCACCTGATGTGTGCGTGCTCCTGGGCACGTACGGGGATTCCAACACTGCCAAAAGAGGCCGGTCTGCCCTTTTTCCCTAATCAAATTTCCTGTTGCAGAGCAAACCTATGTAAGAGCATCCACGAGCCAAGTTGTACTGGCGAAATCTAACCCCTTCCTGAGTTCACTGGCCAATTACCAAGAGATCCCAGTGGGTGCTGGGGAAGAGCACTTCCCTGGAGAGCATCTGTCACATCCCACTCGCAGGAAAGAGGTGGGGTAAGTGACCTCAGAGTCGTAAATTCCCAACGGCGCGGGCTATGGTGAGATAAATCTCAAGGTCCATATGGAAACATTTATCAGCTTCCCAAAATGGTTAGCATAGGTCTGAACAAGCCCACGATAACTGGTGAGGTGTATAACAAACGATGGCAAGCGGTGAGGTGTGCGTGGTGTTACTGAACAACAGGGATAGGACAACTTAGGGCAAGCGGTGCTTAAGGTCGTTGGTTAACAACTCTAACCGTTACTTAACTCTAACCGGAGAAAAGAAAAACTGAAGGATAGAGAAAGGAAAAGACAGAGACAGAGATAAAGAGATCACCGGTCCTGGTTCCAGCATCTTTTTCAGGGAATCTTCCCAGGCATAATCTTCTTTCTTGGAAAAATCTTCCCAGGCACTATCTTCTTTTGTTTCTTCTTTGCTCCCCCCCAGGGGCACTTATTTTCCCCTTTTTTGTTTGCTGAATTAGCACGGCCCACCCCCCTTGCTGAGGACAGCCTCGGCTCAGGTTTCTCCCTTCTCCCAGGTGATGTGGAGCATGATTTGGGTGGAGAGAGGAGTGCCATGGTCTATAATCTTCATTAGCACATGCAGGGTGTGCGCTTTCGTATGCATTTCGCAGATAATGAAGCAAAGGTCACTCATCGGACACAACGGCCTCGAGAACTGAGAACGAGCGAGCTCACCACACGAGTGGCAGAACTCTCCTGTCTTCACAAGACGGTTCTCCCACACTTTCAGGCGCCAGAAGTATGAGCCTTATCAGTTCTTTGAAGGCCAGGCCTGCATTATTTATTTCCTTGCGAGTGTTTGAGGCATTCCATTGAAGGCTCGGAGGGCCTCCTGCCCCTCGGCAGGGAGTTCACGGTCCGTCTCTTACAGCCTCCCTGCCAGCAATTCCTCCTTCAGCACCGTCGTTCACAGCTGAACTGCCAGCGTCTCCTCCCAGGACGTGAGGTCTGAGCTCTCAGTGAATCAGCTCCATCCCACCAGTGTCACTTCAGCCTGTAACTGCTTGGGACACTTTTTCCCCGCCTGCCACATTCCTGGCTGAAGGCAATAGTCACCTGATGAGGACCTTGGTCAAAACATATTTCACGGGAAGTAACAGGGGAGTGAAGCTACTCCCTGATGAGAAGGAGCCTCATGCAGTTTGGAAGGACCGAGGGGAAGCAAAGACCAAAATTTCCCATTGGATAAAAACTTAAGTGTTTTTATTTCACACACCTGGGGTGGTTTTTTTTCTTTTTCCCACAAATGAAGCGGTCTGGCTCTCATCTGCCCATGGAGACTTGCTTGCCCATAGCTGGGATGCCGAGCGTTAGTTCAGGACGTGTGGAGCTGCAGCTGTCACCGCGTTGCAGGTGCCGGGAGCTGGGAGAGCTGCAGCCTCCCAGACCCGCCGGGATTTTCAGGGGTTTCCCATCTGCTCCCGGCAGAGCCCCCAGCCCAGAGCCAGGAGCCCCCATGCCGCCACTGCGGCGTCACGGGCAGCTCCGCTGCGAGCTGGCCGGCAGCCGAGCAGGAGCCTCTCGCAAGTTAGCTGGAACCGGTGCATTTCCACAAAACACATTAATCAGGGGGTTCTGATCGAATGGCATCTTGCGGCAGGAAAATCCCTCCAGCGCCGGCGTGGGGCTGTTTGCTGCATCCCGTGTGTGCAACGTGCTCGCTCTGCTGCCTGGGAGGGGATGTGGAGCCAGACGGCCGCTGTGGGCAGGGAGCAGCGCGTGTCTTCCCTTCCCTATTTTTTTGTGTGCATCCTATACACAAACGACTCTCAGGCTGGCTCTTCAGATGCAGCTGCTTGAAACTTGCGCTCTAGAAGCAGGGACATATGCCGGACTTCTGCTTCCATTTTGCCGTTCCAGTTTGCTTTTTTTTTTAGAGCTAGTAAAGATTTTTGTCTTCCGTGTTACCTGGCTCAAAGGAAAATCCCGACGCGTTATGGTAAGCCGTAATTGCACGATCAGCATTAAATCTCAGCAACTCACTCGCTCATGCATTTAACCAAATGGGGGTGGGAGAATTTGTCTGCTTTATATTATGATTTTATTTTGGTGCGTGTGCTCTTGAAACTCAGCGTAGCTGTTCAGGTGTAACGCAGAACACAGATTTATGTGTACCAGCATTTCTATACAAATTTAAGAGTTTTCCTGCACTTTGTTCTTGTTTAGTGGTACTGATGTTTGTGTTCTTGAAATAACTGTGGTTGCATCTGCTCAGAGGTCAAGGTGATGCCTGAATCGCAGATTTTCAGATGGGCGTGTTTATATGGCTTTTTGGTACGTGTTTACACCACCCCTGCTTGAACCGCTGTGTGTCCCATCCCTTGCAAGCCACATTCTGGGTGTTCTGAAATTCTTCCTGTGTTCATTCCAAACTTGAGTGTCTTCTCGTGTTTTCCCTTTGGTGGATTTAAATAGATTTAATTTAAAGATTTAAATAGATTTTAATAGCTTTTGATACCGGTTTTTTTGGCGTTGTCCTAAATCAGCATCCTATTTGGCGTTGTCCTGGCTCAGCATTGGCTCGCTGATGAGCGCCGTCCGCAGCTATCGTTTGGGGGCTGGCTGTTCCTGGCCAAGCACTAACTCTGGGTTAAGGCTTCCTCTCTTGGGGGAGGTGGCAAATGATTTGCGTCTGAAAAGGGCAAATCCATACAGCATTTTTGGGGTGTCTTTTTTTTTTTTTTTTTACAAGATGTTTACATGAGACGCACAGACTTTGGGCTGCTGTTGGCGCTGGTGATCGCTGTACGGGACGCAGAGGACCGGGGAGAGCAGGCCAGCGCTGCCGTCCCTTCCGAGGCACCCCGAGCTCCAAACCCCACCTCCGGGCAAAGGCTATTTGATATCCCCCGGGGGCTGCAGCTCAGGGTTCAAGGACCAGTCTCGGATAACGATCTGGACCTTGCCCTTTTCCTCCCGCCTTTGCAGAGGCTCCTCCCTCGGGACCTGCCGGATCCCTCTCCCGGCAGCAGAGGCGGGATCGAGCTGCGACGGCAAACGGGGAAAGGACGGCTTCTCCCAGGCAGCTTCTCGCGGGGTGGCCCTGCGGGCTGTCCCTGCCCCGCGGGTGCGGGGACCCGGTGGTCCGGGCGGGGGCACGGCGCTCAGCCCCGGCCAGTCCTGCCCGCCCCCGGGCAGCGGCAGCGCCGCGTCCCGCCGGCGGCCGGGCGGGAGGCGGAGGGGAAGGGAGCGGGGGCTGCCGGACCCCCTGGCACCCCGGGCCGGGGCACTCAGCTGGGCAGGGGCTCCGGATCTGGCAGCTCTCGCTCCCGCTGAGCCCTGCCGGCACCTCGCCGGTGCAAGGCGTTGGACGGGGTTTAGAGGAGAAGGAAAGGGAAACTTACTCCGCTTGTCCCGAAGCCTCGGAGGCTCGCGGAAGAAAATTGAGTTTTAAAAAAAAAATGATGCAGAGAGGCAAAAAAGCCATGAGGTTATTCTTATTTTAAAGTTATTCTTATTTTAAGCCACTGCCAGGCTTGTTTTCCCAGGTACCGTGAGAGCACGTGCTGCGAAACGTTTCTGCTTTCATTACAACTCTCCAGACCTCTTTTTTATTTGTCTCTTTAATTCTGGAGCAACCTGAAGACAAGATTGGACGTGATTGCTGCTGTCCTGCCAAACCTGGCGTGTTAAATTAGGAAGATTTAAAACCCACAGGCAGAACGCAAATCTACTTTTGGGGGCAAACGCTGCTGGGGAAAAAAAAACAAACAACCCAGCAGAAGGCAGGGCAGGCACCGGTGGGGAGGGGGATGCTGGCGCGATGCCTGCGAGCGGCGTCCTGCTGGAGGGAGGCTGGCTGAGACCTGGGCATTCGTCACAGGTGAAAGGCGCAGCGTGGCCCTGGCAGGGCCCAGCCATCCCAGCAGGAGAGCCCCCAGGATGCGGCAGGGTGAGAATGCTTTTCCCCCTTAGGATTTACCAGTGAAGTACCTGTTGAAAGCCTGGCCGCCGTCTGTCGAGTCGCTCTGGTGACAAAGCTGCTCTCATGGAAAGGCACCAGGCTCCCGGCGCGCTGCTGCGCTCCTAGGTTTTCAACAGCCCTGGCAGCCAGCCTGGGAGCTTGCGCTGCTCCCGCCAGCAGCTGAGCTCACGCGGGGCTCGGGATTGCACGGAGATTTGAGACCTGTGCCATTCCAGATAAACTCCTTTGTGCAGCCAGGCTCAAAGCCATGTGGTGGGAAGACTTTGTCTTTTCCTAAGACAGCCCCTGGGCCGGCTGGGGACCCACGCATCCGCCTGCGGGAGCTGATGGTTTGGGTGGGAGGAAGCAAATGGAGAATGTTTTGTAACTCCTAATGAGCAGCTACACGGTCACAGCCTGGTGCCTGGGGTCTGCAGCTGGCTCCTGCCCAACCTGCGGGACAGGCAGGGGAGGACAGCGTGGATGGGAGCAATTTATCTTTGGATGTTTTTAGGTTCTCTGCTCACGGCTCAGTCTGATGGGTACGAGGAGCAGAAAGTGGTCCTGAAGCAGCCCCGGGCTTCCCAGCACAGGGCCGTCAGCTCCCGCGGCCTCCAGCCAGCACGGGTCCAAGCCTGCAGACAGGTGGGAAGAGGGGGAACAGGGGAATGGCACCATCCCGGGGACCAGGGACGCACAGATCTTCCCCGTAAACCTGCATCCCCCGGCAGAGCCTGCCGTAGCCACAGGACCCAGTTGCACCCAGTGCTCGTGGTGCTGGACCAGCCGGGTCTGCAAGGGCAGCGCGTGGCGGAGCCCTATCTGCACCACACGCCAGGCGGCCCTTCGCCCCCTGGCTCCTCGGTGGCTGTGTCAGAGCCTGCCCGCTCTGGAGAGAATTTTTAGCTTCTTTTGCATTTCTGCCTGGATGTATGTGTGGCTGGTTTAGCAGCAGTTGTTGCTCTGCCAGCTTTGTGTCTTCGTTTCAGTTCTCCCCGCAACGCCCCGGTGCATCTCGTGGCACAACGTGGGCTGCGGTGTGCCAGGCTGTGCTGCTGAGCCCCTGCCAGCTTGGTCCCCATCCCCAGTCCCCGGAGCCCATCTTTGCTGCAGGCTGGTTCCCAGACACAGCTACGCATGTTGTCTAATTCCTCAGTCTGCCTTGTACTTTTTTCTATAAAAATTGTATGTGTACTGGGTGCGCCAGGGTAGAACCTGGTCACCGAGTTGTTTGTTAAAAGCTGCCACTACGCCACAATAAGAACGAAATTCTTCTCATGGGCTCTGCTAATCCCCCAGCCCGAGCCCAGCTGCGGGGGTGGGAGAGTTTGAGCAAGTCCAATGTGTGGGCACAGGCAACACGCAGATTGCGGGAGGAATTGCTCGAGGCACAGAAGATGACGAGTGGCCGGGATGAGAAGACAGGAGCCGGCCGGCTGTGGACGCGTTGGCCAGGGCGTGCTCCCAGGGCAGGAGGCATTCTCTGCACGGGCACCGCTTCCCTGGCAATGACGGGAACCGAGATGAGATGATGGGGGTGAGTATGGGGGGGGCCTCTTGCTCAGCGGGGAACCTGTGGCGGAGTCAGCTGAAAGGCAGAGAGAGAGCATGACGTTTGGCTTTCGGCTGGAGGGACCTTTCCAGGAACGGAATTGATCACAGAAAGCAAAGATTTCAGTGGCGCCAGCTCCACGGCAGCCGCCTTGTTGGCTTACGTGATACAGGCACATTCAAAGAGCTGCTGTCCCTTCTTTGAGATGCCACCGAAGCCAGGATTAGTCCCCAACGGTAGTCATCAACAAAGAAATAACGAAAACTGAGGTCTCCACTCGCTACAAGAATAAATATTGACACTGACATTGCTAGAAAGTCCGGATTTCTTCCGTCATTTCCTGAAGTCCCACGGGAGTCATAAGTGTTTGATTTATTAACGCAAAGAAGGGATTTTTTCTTGCAACAGTCAGTCTGTTGCCACTGCCCCATGCTCCTCTTCCTCGCACATCTCCTCACGGTGACATCCCCTTCCCGGTGCAATTCTCAAGGCTGTGCTGGAGGCCACAGGGCTGGTCGGAATTGCTGGGTCTTTTGCTGCGGTGCCTCAGAACGAGCCTGTTTAATGCAAGTTGTGTACAAGAGACTGGCTTCCCTGAAACACGAGGCTGTTAAGAGGCTTTTACAAGTCATTGATTTTTCAGGCCACTGGCAATTTCAAAACCATCCCTTTGGATCCAGTGAAACATGCTGTTCGATACCAAACCGGCTGTTTAAAGCTGTTTAGTTTTTATTTTGTCACATAGGAAGCTTCTTCTAAACACGGAGCAGAACTGCGAAGTTGAAAGCTTTTACTCTGAACTATCCGATACCAATATTTTTATGTGCTAAGGCAACGGATTGCTTGACAGAACTATTTAGCAAAACTGGGATGAATGTAACAAATGTATTTTAACCGAAAAGGATTTGGTCCATCGTTTGGACTTAGCGACAGTAACGATCTTTGCCAACTGCTTTGCCATTTGCGATGAGATGGTTCGGAAGGACGCTGCTCTTCCTTTATTTCCCCGGACAAAAGCAGATTTTTACAGAGCAGAATTTTACAGAATTTTGAAATTTCTGTAGGCGCCTGCCCAGCATACCTGTCAGAGGCCAAGGACCTGGTCCAGGGGCTTCCCAGCTCTTTGAGGTCTCTTCAGCCTGGGGGCACTTCTACAAGTTTGCCTTCCCTGGACTTCAGCTCCGTTATTAATCTTGCCCCTGTAGAGCAGCCGTGAGGCTCCGGGACCTGGCCGGGCTCCCGGAGGAGGAGGAAGCTCCTGCGAGGTTTTTGTGAGCACGCAGTGACTCCGGGAGTCACTTACCTGGCTGACAAATGCCAAAACCCCTCATTTGTGAGCAAACCGGACAAGTTGGTGGTGCTTCCAGGTACAGTTGTAGGAGGGAAGCCACGCAGACAGGAAGAAATCCCCGTGACTTTGCCTGTCACCGATGGCACGGGGCTGCGAGGACAGGCGGGCGCAGGGCACGGCAGTGGGTGGCCGAGCCCGGCCGGCACCTTGGGGACGGCTCGTGGCACAGGGGTTTGCCGGGGCACCCTCCCGCTTGTGTGCGGGGCCTGCTGGTGAGCCAGGGCGGGTGTATTTTTGTTACTCCCTTCCTCCGTGGACCTGTCACCACCTTAGGTAGGAGTTCTCTGCAACTTAACCGCATTTGTAAAACAGTTCGCACGATGCAAATCTCCTGCCTGTCCCTGCCCCGAGCTCAGGACCGCGAGGCTCTGGTCCAGCACGGGCAGGGATTTGCCCCGCGTTGCCCAGGGTTTGCGGGGGCAGGTGGGGTCAGTACGAGCCACGGTGTGAGCAGCGGAGAGCCCTGAGCACCGCCGGCTCTCCCGCCCCGGGCAGGGCTGGTGTGGGCAGGGGGCGGCGGGGGGGAGCTGCACCCGCGGCTCCTCCGCTGGGCTCCAGCGCTGCCGGCAGCCTCCCGGAGCCCGATTGTTGCGAATCCCAACTATGTGTTTTTTCCAGCGTAATTTTCTCAAGAACTGACCCAGTTCTAGCACTCGGGAACTGGCATCGATCCTACTGGCAAATGTTTCTCATCTGTTTCGAATGATCTGTCCAGTGTGACCTTTTCTGCTTAAGTAGCTTACACAATGAAAATACATCAATGTTAAATCCTAATCTTGCATAACTCTGAAAGCGGGGCCATACATTTACCAGCAGCAAGGGACTTTCCCCCCCCCATCCTTTGCAGAAAGTAAGGAGGCAACAGCCAGCAATGTGCAATTGCAGTGAAGGGAGAACTCACCCATAAGCCCCCCACCCCCGAAATTCACAGGGTGCTCAAGGCAAAAGGGTTTGTATTACCCATTTCTGCTGCTTTTTGCTTTGGAAAGATGAAAGGCAAGGGGCTGTTCACCTGGTGGGTGGTCTCCAACCACGGGCAAAGCCCCTGGGGCCTTCTGGGGCTGTTTCCAAACCAAACGCCACCTCAGATCAGGACAGTGGTGGGTCCTGGGCCTCCTGGTTCCCCGCTTCAGAGCTCCCCTTGGCACCCATCAGGACTAACTGGTCTTCATAGTCTGAGTGCTCTTCCTCACGCTCGTCTCTGCTTTCAAAGCACCCAGCAGTTGGTGTCCGTTCCAGGAGGTAGTTGCTACAACCAGACGTGGGGGATCACTTTTTATCTTTGGCATAGTGAAAGGTAAAGAGTTTCTGAAATTTGGCTTGCAACTGCCTGGACAGTTCAAAAAGTTCAAAAGTGCGAAGGATGGTCATGGTCTTTCCATTGGCACCCACCTTCCGGCAGCCTACTGGAGCCAGGGCCAAATAGCGATGAGGTGATGGGGTTGGCTTCACACCAGCAAAGTGACGGTGCCTCCCCCAGCTCCGCCGGCAGCGCTGCCCTGCCAGGGCCTGGCTCCACCCGTGTGCGCATGGGGAAACGGAGGGGACAACTGCCAGGGGGAAAGGGGCCTGATCCTGCCTTTGCTGCTCCACAACATTCCCATTGACTCCAACCGGGAAGCAACACATTCATTCAGGCATCAATTCAGTGATACCGTAAGCCTTGTACAGGTGCTTGGAGGGCAGTTTTCTTCTGAACGAGACACGTTCCTTCTACTTCTGATGCTGTTTCTCATGTTCTTAGTATGTCTGAACTGTTTCTCAATATGCCTAAATTTGGCCATGGGAAGATCCAGCCCGTTGCTTGTCGGGGCACGCACGTCACAGCTCCACTCTTCCCGAAACCTCCTCTGTTGTCCCTCCTGGAGGGGAGTTGCTGCAACCAATTCCCTCGACTCATGCCAGGCAGCACGGGGACCTACCCACCCCTGTCGTGACGCTGGCTCATCCTCCAGCACAGCAACAGGAGTCAGGAGGTGTTTTTTCAGCGAGGTGTGCTGGGTGCCAGAGCCCTCACCTGGGGCAAACCAGGTGTGGCTGAAGCACCCGCTCCCTGCACAGGGTGCTCCAGGCTGGGGGCTCGCTGGGGCTCGCAGGGTGATGCAGGGAAGGAGGGATGAAGTAAATGGTGCCAGGTGAGGTTTATACAAGGGTCATGTGGACCATCTGTGTTGACGTGCCAAGGCCAGAGGAGAGGAGCGAGGGGATGGATGATTTTATACACTCCCTCCCCGAGCCCCGAGAGGCAGAAGCGGCTGGGTTGGCTCCGGAGCCGGCAGAGCCGGGGGAGGCTGTGGTGGGTGGAAGTGGGGACCACCGGCCGGAGTGACATGGGGTGCCGGGGACAGCTGTGTGCGCCGCCGCCGTGAGGGGCTCGGGCAGCCTCCGGCAGACAGCCTGCAGTGATTGTGCCATTTGGTTTTCATTTTAGTGAGTCATTTAAACACTTCAAATGCACCTTTGTCCTGCTTGAGCACAATTATAGCAACAATTAACACCAACTCCGCATAAATCCTGGCAGCGTCCTCTCTGGTGCTAGCTCAGTAAAGCCTCTGATCATGTGGCAAGTGCCATAACGTTGCGATGTGGCGTCTGACCCCTGAACAGAACAGACCGGCCTCTTTAAAAACCTCCAAATTTCTATGAAATGCAGAGCAGCCCCGCGGCTGCCAAGGAGCTCGGCACTCCAGAGGCAGACGGGCTCCCATGCACTTAGAGGTCCAGGTAAGAGCATTGACTGGTTTTAAAGCTCTTTCTGTGTGTGTCTCTGTTTATTTTTACTTGCCTTGTGAAACCATGTGACTACATTAAAATTAACTATACTGGAAATGGGAAAAGCTTCCTCCGCTAACGTCCGTGTGCGAGCCCTTGGATGCTGTTCCTCACCAGCTGTGAGCTGCAGCTGCTGCTTTTCCCAGCTCCGCGAGCTGGATCTCCCCATCGTTGCATCCTTGTCCTGAATTATGAGACCTTTCTCAGGCAGAGACTTATGTGTAACAGCCAGCCTTGAACGGACCCAAGCTCTGTGTCATGCATGATACGTGACGACGACGACGACGTCGCTGCGTTCTTACACGAGCAGAAATCAAGCAGCGGCCTCAAGCTTTCAGAAAGATTGATATCTATATATCTAATCTATACGACCGCTCTCTCCCCCCCCAGTCTCTATCTAATCTATACCTATACCTGTATCCATATGTAAAAAGTAAAGAAAAAAAAAAAGTATCTATATATTGTTTTTACCTGTAATCCATGTGATTTCTGGCATTAGGAAGCAAGCTGGGCTGGTATGTCCGTAGGCAGCAATTCCTACCTTCAGCGCGAAAGGTGAAGGAAGGAGAAGCTCCTCCTGGGACCCTCTGCTCCTCTCTCCCTCTCAGCCCCCACCTTCCCTCTCGCAGACCGCTCTGCAAGAGAAATTTGTCCCCTTCAAACATTATCATGACAACTAAAAAGATTTCTCACAAGCATTCCTGCCATTTCTGTTTAGCCGGAGGGTGAATCAGAAAGGAAATTCTCTCTGCATTTTTTTTTTTTTTCCTTTTGGGTCACTAAATCCTGAAACAGGGAAGCCAAAAGCACCGGTGACAGCTGCGTGAGACGTCTGTGTACTGGACAAGGCAAGGCTTGGGCATTCTGGTTTGGGTTTTTTTTTTTTTTTTAAATGGAAATGTCATTGGTCCGAGGTGCTCCCTCCGGCGGGCGGGTCCGTCGCTCGGCTGCATCACTCTTTCCACGGAAGATGTGTGGCAGACGGCTCGGTGACTGAAGTACGGGCTGACGCGCCCTCGCAGAATGCGCTTAGCTAGCCAGAAACTATTTCAAATGAAGCCAAAGTCATCCACGTGTTGCCATCCCCAAAAGTCACAAATTGGAGTCCTCTGGGAAATGATTAATCAGACTTAGTAAACGAGTAAAAAAGGCGTTTGTTGTCATGCCGATCCCGCCGGAGGAGCGCCAGGGCCCCACCGATGCGCTCAGGCCTTTCAACTCCCCTTTATTCCTCCAGCCTCTTCACCCGTGTGCCACAGGACCGCTTCCCTGAGGCCACACACCTTCCAGCGGGAACCTCCTACCTCGGAATGGCTGTCCAGTGGCTTTGTGCTCTCTCCGCGGCGCTGGCGTGGGGCTGCCTGGCCTCCTCCTCCTCCTCCTCCTCCTCCCACATGGCAGGTAAAGCCTGGCGTGCCCTTCGTGTCACTTCACGTTAACTCGGGCGCTTTATGAAGTCAGTCCTTCAACCGAAGCTTTTCTTGTGCGTGTGTGCGCGTGTGTGTGTGTGTGTGCTGGTTTATAAACCTGTAATCAATTGCGTAAACGTATTGTGTGCTTAGTGGGTATTTTTCCCAGTAACTTCAAAAGGAGCAGAAACTGCCTTTGGTGCGCAGCGAGTATTTTGTTTGATATAGAGTCGTCAAATATAAATACCATTTGGATACATAAATGCTCCCGAGCGTGGTCCCAGCCGGACAGACTGTGCCAGGTGTAAGAAACACAAGGCTTATTCATAATTGCAGAATAATACTTTCTTCTAAAAAAAAATACTGCTCTGCAAGCTATCGTCCGTAGCAACGGCACCCTTTGCTTCAACCCCTCGAGCACCTCTTCGCTGCACCCCAGCCCTTTCGGCCTCCGGTAGCTGGGACTTTGCACCCAAAAGCTCTCCTTCTTCAGACAGGGCATGGTGGACAGGTGACAACTTGGCCACCGAGACCTCCCTGCCATGTCGGCCAGCCAACGCGCCGCTGCTGCGCCCGGCAAAGCAGCATTGCCCTTGAGACGGGCTTCTCGAAAGGCGAAAGCCGCTTGCACCTCTCAGACCCGGCATGGAGAAGCACAAGACGTAGAAGACCCCGGGTGGGGGGGTGGGGGGGAGCGCATCTGGCAGGCTGCCATTTTTCCACTGGCCAAATAGGTGGAAAATTGCAAAACCTGCTGCCGCTTGCACCACCTCCGGCGGCGGGAGGCAGCTGGGACGAGCAGGAGGTTCGTCAGCGACGCAGCGGTGGCGGAGCGAGCGAGCGAGTGTGGCCGCCGGGAGCGGGTGGCCGAGGAGACCCGCAGCCAACTCGCCGGCACGTCGCTACCCCACTCACCGCCCTGCAAATCGGGCAGAGGAGCTGCTGTTTGGGTTTTTTTTTTTTTCCCCAAGAAGCATTCCGGAGCGCCTTTCCTTCAATACTGGATAACGAAGTAGAGTACTTCTAGTCCTGTGTTCGGTATGAATGACATGAACGCGCCTGGTTTGTCACGTAATATTGTGAAAATGAGAAACGGCAAGAGGCACTGCTGACATTTAAAAAACAATCAAATGGCAGAATGCACGCCACATCCCAAAAAGCAGCTTTTTCCATCCCTTCTGAAATCCAGTCAAAATTTATTTTGCAACAATTGCTGTTTACAGTTGCAGTTGTTTTGAAAAAATATTATTGTTTTATTCAAGCTCAGGATGGAAACACATTTCAGAGCCTTATCATTTCCGATCAGACATTCCATTTTTGACCAGCCTTCCACCAGGCTCACCAAAAACACCGAGTAGCGTTTTGCTTCCTTGTTCTCCCAGCTGTGAGGCTCAGCATTTATCCCCTCCGGAGGAGCTTCCCGAGCGCAGGAGGATCCAGCTCGCAGCCCTGCCAGCAGATCTCCTCCTGTTATGGGAATTACACATGCCGGCCGCCACGGCAGGGCTGGACCCCAGGACTCGGCGGGCTGGTGATGTGGAAGCCCTGTCTCGGGCTCTCGGCACGGGCTGGCCAGCGGCAGGAACACGCCTTCGCCTTCTCCCCCTCCTCCTTGGCGCAGCTATAAATGGCCATTCTGGACGAGCCGCTCATTCATTTTTTTTTGCAGCTGCATCTCTTCAAGCGCCATTCCCGTAGACTTGCTGTCCCCACACCGCTCCTCCCTTTCCCAGAGCCCTTGCATGTTTGCCAAGACCCGGGAGGTGGGTGAGGTGTCCTCATCTCACCCCTGCTCCTACCTCTGATCATAGAATCATAGAATCACAGAATGGTTTGGGTTGGAAGGGACCTTAAAGCCCACCCAGTGCCACCCCTCTGCCCTGGGCAGGGACACCTCCCACCAGCCCAGGTTGCTCCAAGCCCCGTCCAGCCTGGCCTTGAACCCCTCCAGGGATGGGGCAGCCACAGCTTCTCTGGGCAACCTGGGCCAGGGGCTCACCGCCCTCACAGCAAAGAGTTTCTTCCTCAGATCTCAGCTCAATCTCCCCTCTTCCAGTTTGAAGCCATTACCCCATGTCCTATCATTACACTCCCTGCTCCAGAGTCCCTCCTCAGCTTTCCTGGAGCCCCTTTAGGGACTGGAAGGGGCTGGAAGGTCTCCCCGGAGCCTTCTCTTCTCCAGGCTGAACCCCCCCTGCTCTCTCAGCCTGTCTTCTTAGGACGTTCGCCAAGAGCCCACCTCGAGCACTCTTTGCACAGGCAGAGCTGCCCATGCCCCTGTTCCCCCTCCTCTGCCCAGGCCGGGAAATCCGTGCCTGCTGTAGCGCAGCGGTGTCAGAGCCTCGCCTCCTGCGGGGACGTGGGGCCGCAGAGTACGAGACACCACACGTGCAGGGCCATGCCCCATTGCCCCTGGAGCTGCA
Organism: Sterna hirundo; assembly: GCA_009819605.1. NCBI lineage: Eukaryota > Metazoa > Chordata > Aves > Charadriiformes > Laridae > Sterna > Sterna hirundo. The sequence goes on along the minus strand of CM020444.1, from coordinate 23,300,741 downwards.
GCAAGCCCAGCCCCCCACCCCCCCCCCCAAACTCAGGCTGCACTCATGGGACTCACAGCTGGTGGGAGGGAGGGTGCTTTACTTATTACATAGAAAAATACATAAAATCTAATTTTTCTCCAAATTATTATGAAATATTGTTCCTTGCCTGGCACCCCTCTACATACATTGCCATGATATCCTACTTTGCCATATCTAACTTAACAACAAATCTCCCATGGAGCTTTACACACTGGGAAAAAGGGGATGTTAAGACTGCCGCCTGCGGTGTGTTTCATTTGGGAGAGTTTCCTTAGAAGAAATAAATCCTCCAAGGATGTTCTCCGCGAACTCTCCAAGGAACACGTTAAAGTTTGATTTATATCACCATCTTCTCACTGAAAGATTTTCTCAGGGTCTGCTTTCACAATGGATTTACTAAAAAGCTAAAAGGAAAAAAATGGTGCAAATCCTGATGAAGACGCGAGAAAGGTGGCAGAGAAGCCAGGGACCCAGAGGCCGGACTCAAACAGGGAAGTGGTGGCAATGCTGGACTGACACTGCCAGGAGTTGGGCTCCAAATCACCGCGAAAAAAGTATATCCTGCAGTGAATACGTAGAGACCCGAATGGATAACCTCTCCTCTAGACAGTGGAGAAAAATGACCTTGGATGTTACAAAGATTGACTTCCTTAGAACTAATAAAAGCGAATAGCCAAACAGCTTTTGTCATGTGAATGACAGCTCCATACAGAGCTGGGCTTTTAGGGAGCGTGTCTTAGTACAGAATTCATCCATAATATATGCTGATTTATTAACATATAGCAGCACCTTACGAAAGCTTAATAAAAGCCAGATGGACTGTAAAAGCATGCTGTTGTATAGCTGACAGATGTCCAAAACAAGAATGATTTTCTCTCTGCTTTTCTGCTCCTGCATGTTTTTTTGTCTTGGCTTTTCATTAACCTATGATATACTTGAAAGAAATATTTAAAGCGATATGGGTGATTTGTGTCCGTTATGGTTAAGGAATATAAATTTCCCTGGCAGCATGCGGTGTTCTGTCAGCCCGTGTTGGTGTTTGTGCTGAACGCGATGTTTGCGAGGGTACTTGTCCTGACAGCCAGTAAATACCATGAGTTAAAAGTAAGCAAATACAGGCCCTGAAAGGTCATCCCAGGACAGTAGTTTTGCTTAGAACCTCTTGAAAAAGAGTGTCGGAGATGTGGCATTCTTCCTGCCTTTTCAGCGCTCCTTGAGGGTTTTCTCTGGGCATCAGCAAACCCTGTTTTTGGAGGGGAGGGCAGGAGAAGCTTGTGTGTGTGTGAGAAGCCGCTGCTGAAGGGCTGGGGCATTCTGCACGTCTGGCAGCTCATCAAATTCCACGACTTTTTGTTTGTTTGTTTGTTTGTTTTACGTCCACACTCTGTTTCCCCCCCCCGTTTTCTTCTCAATGTAGTTGCTCCCCCACAAGACCTTCAGATCACCGATCCTGGACTCTTAGGTGCTCTGGATGTAGAGTGGAAGCCTCCACGCAATGTACACACCTTCAGTGACTGCGCAGTCACATACAAGTTGGAATACCGCAACACGGGTGACAGAGACTGGAAGGTAAGACAAAGCGCATTTTAACCCTCTTAAATCCAGGCTATTGCTCTGCTTTTAGTTCCTGCGTGGGTTTATGTTTGCATTTCATGGAGGAGCGGTACCACAGCAGTTCCAGCTTTCCATGAAAAAGCCAGGCGGTTCCAGTGGTTTGACTCTTTTGCCAGATGGGAACGTGTTTTGAAATGTAACAGCCGGAGCAGTCCGAGAAGGGGCTATTTCTGTCAGAGGGTGTGGTGCTTGCTGCCAGAAGTAATCCAATAATATCTAGTAGCATTCCTCATTGTAAAAGGCACTGCACTTCTCAGAAAGTCTTTAAGGGGCTTGAACTGAAACCCAAAGTCAACAGATGCAAAGCGGTGAATAAATAAACGATTAAATTTCATTAACTGTCCTAATGCTCTAACATTCCCTTTATTCAGAAGGGCGTTTCTAATTGACTTTTGTCGTTTAGACATGGTTGACTCTAACTCAGCTCTGTGATCAGATTGTCAGTCTCCTCTCCTCGACGTGTAGCAGGGCAATAGCAGACAGCGCAGGTGTCGCGTTAAAAGGACTGTAGTTTTGATATTTGTCTGTCGGAGTCCCAGGACTTTCACTGATTTACTATCAGAGTCCCACCAAAGGACTTTCACCGAATCAGATTCACAAATAATAGAAATTAGTTACTTTATTGAGAGCGACAGTCGCAGATTCGAGATTGCCGTTGATAAATTCACTAACTACAATAGCGCTAATTACTTAAGGTTAATATTGCTAGCAAAAATAACGATAGTACAACAACCCGGGGTGACATTCTCCAGAGGGTGAAAGGCGCAGCACTTACCCAGCAAGGCGTCCCTGCCTGGGGTGGAGGGAGAGAACACAGCCCTTCGACTGCTCCGTCAGGTGTCAAGTTTCTTCTCTCCCAATTTAACAGTCATTTTCTCCATCCTTTTATCCCCAAAATTACAAGGTTTCCCTCCCCTAGGTGACGTGTAGTATGATTTGGGTGAAAAGACGAGTGCTATAGTAATCTATGTTTAGCATGATCTCTAAAATCTTCATTAGCATATACAGGGGTGTCAACTTTAATATGCATTTCAAAGGTAATGAGGCAAAGGTCAATTGCCGGACATGGCAGACTCTCAGGGAAACAAAGAGCTACACAAAGTCTCTGTTATCTTGATTTTACTGTCTCTGCTGACGAAAAGCAGGGCTGTCCTGGCTCCCCAAGCCTCCCTTGTTATTTATGTATCCCGTGATGGTCAGACAAGCCTTCACTCCCCTGGGCTGCACAAGAGATAGCAAAGCCAGTCTTAATTGCTCTTTGAGCACGGAGACCTCACCTCATTATCCAAATTCCACAGCAGGACAGGACAATGGGAATGTATTTCGGGAGCGCTTAGAGGATGAAAGTTGCTGCGGGTTAGGGAAGTAAATGGCGTGGGGAGAGGAGCAACCCGGCAGGAGGCTGTTTGCTTGGTGCAAGGTACGGAGGAACACGTGAAAAATACCCTGAGGATGTCCCCTGACAACCCAAAATACAGACTGCTGTCGAAAGAAAGAGAGGGTGGGGTTTTTTTTTCCGCAGTCCTAAAGCAGGAGTGCTGGAGAGCTGGCCGGCTCAAGAGACCAGGGAGAGAGAGCAGGAGCAGCCACGGCGGGTGAGCAGTGCCGTGGACCCCGGCCTCCTGCTGGGAGTGGTTTCTGCGTGTCCCGCATGAGCTGGTCATCCCCTTCGCCCGCCCGAGGCAGCAAAGCCCAGGCTGCGCTCAGCCACCACCCCAACGGGGTTCGGCCCAGCCGCCCCCTGGAAGCCCGCGGTGGGCGGGGGGGGGAGGGCACAGTGCCTCCCACCCTATCCCACCTACGGATTGCAACGGCAAGGGCACGAAAGGGGCTCTTCGTCCTGCCATCGGTCGTGGCGCACATCACGCTCCCAGCCGGCAGCTGTGCAGAGTCTTCTGTGATCATTTTAACAGGCATTTGAAAAACAAAAACGGGGGACAAAAAAAAAAAAAAAGCGTTCTTTAAAAACATGTCAGAATTCCCTAAATCGCAAGTAATAAAAGTGTCTTATACAAGGCGGATCTAAAAAGGAGAAAACAAATCACCTCTGGTACCTTGCCAAAACCTTGACCGCAGATAAGGTCACGAACAAGACTCAGTCTGAAAAAAATCCATGGGACATTAGCAGAAGCAAGAGTCATCAACCTCTCTTAGAAACACATGGAAAGCTCTGGAACAGGCTGCCCAGGGAAGTGGCTGAGTCACCACCCCTGGAGGTATTTAAAAGACGCGTCGATGTGGTGCCAAGGGACATGGGGTAGTGGTGTGCTTGGCAGTGCTGGACTTGGCAAGTTGGACTTGATCATCTTAAAGGTCTTTTCCAACGAAAACGATCCTATGGCTGAACACGGCTGTTACACTCCGGGGCTGCTGACAAACAGCCTGCCTGTGGGCTGTGCCGGTGCAGTTCCCGCTGCAGCGTGCGCGTGCATTTTACAGCACGTTCATTTTGTCCTGATTGGGCTAATGGCGCACCCGCGCTGTCTCGCCATTTATTGTAACTCTCGCCAACTTATTTTTCCCTTGTGCACAGTAAGGCGAGTAAGTCTGAGCAAACCAAAAAAACCAAAAAAGAAAACCCTACCGAGGGGGTGCTCAAAAAGTCCCACAAAGGGCTAAGGCCGTTGGCGCGCAGTGGTGAGCCCACACTGCTGCTCCGTCCTCGCAGGGCATGGTTGTGCCTCCATGGGAACCTCCAACAAGACTCATTGTTCCTTCTGTTTCTGATGATCTCGCGTCAGGAACAAGTGCCTTTCACCCGGATTTACAGCGGTGTCCTCGTCAGACCCTCCCTGGTGCTCCTGGCTGCTGGGGATCTGGGAACTGTAGCCTGCTCCATCTGGTGGTTGCTGGTGGGGTGGAGGGACCGAGAGCCAGCGAGGCTGGGCAGAGCTGGGGGGACGAGGGTGCTGGAGAGGCGCTGGGCAGGACAAGCAGGGCAGAAATGTAAAGAACCATTAAGGCACACCAATGAGCCTGCTGGCGGCTAGAGCGGGAGCAATGGTAGCTAATCCTGCCGCCCGCTCAGCGACCAAAGAGGTGCTTATAAAGTCTGTCTTTCAACCAGGTTATTTTTACTAGGAAGCTAAAATTCAGAGTTGGATTTGACCTCAGCAGGACCGCTGAAGTGAAGGTGCAGACACTGCTCAAAGGACGGTGTACTGATGACATGGAGGTGCAAAGTGACTGGATTTATGCTGCCTTTCAGGTCCCATTGCAAGGTTAGGAGCAGCCTTCCGTACCTGCTGCGGTTTTGCACTTTGCATGAGCCTGTTGCATGAACCTGGCCTGAGGGTTGCTGGCTGGATAAGCCATTGCAGGGCTCATTGAGGTGTAAGACACCAGAGCATCTCTGCTTCCACTGGCTGTGGCTGTGGCTACTGGACACGTGGGGCTCGTTTCCCTCTGCCCGTGTGTCGTGGACCAGGACACCGTGCCCCAGCTCTGCTGGGTTGCCCGGCATGAGCTCCGTTGCTCAATGAAAAGGTCAGTTGTGCGTCTTTCTGCTCTAAGTACAGTGGACTGGCTTTTATAGGAAACAGAAGACTCGGCAGCAAGTCTGCCTAATAACGGCGGCTGGCCTTCTTTTATTCTCCTTTTTTGTCTTTCAACTGCAGCACACAATTGTTCAAAAGGCATAAAATGATATTTCTGCTGGGCCCGATTGGTACGTTGCTAACTGGTGGTTATTTCCTTCTCATTTGACAGGAAAACTGGAATCAGAGGTTCAGAATTTCCACTGCATCTACCATGACTGGGAATACCTCAAGTGCACTTGGCAACCGGGTCTCCTCGCTCCTCGCGGCGTACATTATGGACTATATTATTGGTATGTATCAGCAAAACAGGAAAACATCCAGCCAGCAATCAAGTGAACCTCTCAGGGTACTGAAATGCCACAGAAAATATGCTTTTATGGCTGGCAATATTACACGATCCACCCAGAATGAGCAGAAATAACGCTCCGAGCAACACGTGCCTTGGAAATACCAAATCCCTGCTTTCTTCCTTAAAAACAGGCTTGTGCTGACCTTCAACAAGAAATGCCTTCTCCCTTTCTCCCTTCCCTCTTGTCCACCCCCCGTGGCGTGCTTTCTGCGTGTTGGCCATCACAAAGCCGTGTGCTTTCCCTTTGCGGAACGTACCTGGATGATTCTGGCCACGCATTTCCTTGACCAGAGTGCGTATATCTCTACAGGACAGGATTCAGCAGGAGGTTACCAAGCTCAGTGAACCCCACACAAAGAGCAGGGCTTCTTGGCAACTAACAGTTTTACTCTTCGAAGACGTTGTCCTAGCCTTAGCACATCTCATACGAGCAACCACGCTGCGAAACGGCAGTAATAATGCATGTTTCCCAGTTGTTTCTTTTATCCTGCTGCCTAATGGTTCCGTTCCGCAAGAAAAGCAAAGCTAGACTTAGTGGTTTTGGACAAAGGCAATGCTGTATTTGCGCTTCAATTCCTATGACGCTATGGTACGGATGACTAGGAAGGAAATCATTGGGTTTCATGCCTTTGGGCTACGTGTTGAAAACTATAGCTGTTTTTTTTTTAAAAATAGTTTCCACGTAGCTCTTGGAAAAAGTCTTCAAAGCAGAAACACTGATTTAAAACCATTTTGCTAACTACAAAGGTCTGCTTGAAGGAAACCATGGAAATTCATGATTTGTTCCTAAAAAAAACAAACCCCACCCCCCCCCCCAACAAACCCACTCTCGTTTAACTGCCAGTAACAAAACCAGGCGTTCGGCTCTGGGTCCCGCTGTATGACGAGAGTGGGTGGGAACACAGCCATGGCAGCCTTTGATCCCTGAGAGTTAATTTTTATAGCACCACCACATGAAGTTTTTCCCCCAGACATAATGTGCTGTGCAGGGAGGCTGTCACTGGCTGCAGAGCACAGAGGGTGGATTCAGCCCTGCCTCACAGAATCCCAGACTGGCAGGGGTGGGAAGGGACCTCTGGAGATGACCCAGTTCCACCCCCTGCCAGAGCAGGGTCACCCACAGCAGGTGGCACAGGAACGCGTCCAGGCGGGGTTGGAATGTCTCCAGAGACGGAGACTCCACCACCTCTCTGGGCAGCCTGTGCCAGGGCTCTGCCACCCTCACAGCCAAGAAGTTCCTCCTCATGTTGAGGTGGAACTTCCCATGGTCACGTTTGTGCCCGTTACCCCTTGTCCTGTCCCCGGGCACCACTGAGAAGAGCCTGGCCCCATCCTCCTGACACCCCCCCTTTCAGTATTTATAAGCGTTGATGAGATCCCCCCTCAGTCGTCTTTTTTCCAGACTGAAGAGCCCCAAATCCCTCAGCCTTTCTCCATCAGAGAGGTGTTCCAGTCCCCTCAGCATCTGGGTAGCCCTTTGCTGTCCCCTCTCCAGCAGTTCCCTGTCCCTCTTGAACCGGGGAGCCCAGAACTGGACACAGCCTCAAGGGCACAAACCCAGCAGGTGTCTGAAAAGGCAATATGAAACACCCCTTAGCATGTCCGGGATGGGAAATTTCCAGCAGCGAAGCTTTGGGGAGTGGCCCCCAAACCAGGAGGCAGTCGAGAGGACAGGTTTGTGATTGCACGTCAGCCAATAACCCACGAACTCCTTCCTCACTCCCACCCCTGGGCTTCCATTACGTGCCCATGTCCGTGCATGGGACCTCCCCGCCATCAGCAGCAGCAGCTTGTCAACACTCATGACACTCACGGCACATGTCACCTGCCACAAACCGCTGCATTTTGCCTTGGGAAGGGACCTTTCTGCAGTTCCAGAGTTGGTGGCTGATGGTGCCCCATGGGAGGACGGGTGTCTGCGTGAGCAGGGGCCAGATCCTGCCCCGGCTCCACTCACACAGTGGCACCTGGTGAGGCCTCTTGTGCTCCAGGAACGGGCCCGGGGAGAGCCTGACACAGCTTACAAACCAACCTGGGAAGCCATCTGTGCATGTTAATTTGGGTTTTTTTCTCCTCCCCACACTTTTCCCATAGCAGGAGACCGATGCGTAACGCTGTGCTTCGGATCACTTGGAAGAGGCAAAGGGTGGGACCGGTATAGGCGATGCTCGAGGCTTAGGTCCAATCCTAAAGAAAAAGGCCTAACACATGTAGTAACTGCCATTGCTTTGGTTATTTTTCTGGTTTTTTTTTTTCTGTTTCCCACTAGGTACGAGGGGCTGGACCAGGCCGCGCAGTGTGACGACTACATTCAGGATGACGGTCTAAACGCGGGCTGCGTGTTGCAAAACCTGAGCCAGGCAGAATATAAGGATCTGCGCATCTGCGTCAACGGTTCTGTGGCAGCCGCTCCGCTGCGGCCGCTGTACGCCACCCTTCGCCTCCACAACCTAGGTAACGCTGGCGGGGAAGCAGAGGGCTCCAGGGACCCGCCTGGCCACCGCGCACCCAAGGCGCACATCTTGCACGATGCGGGGGGTCTCAAAAAAAAGAAAAGTGCGCTTTTGTAGATGGGTGGCTGTAACATGTCTGGGTGGATTCCCACCCCCCTGCCCCCCGGAGAAGGGGCTGTGGCATGTGCCGCAAGGACTTTGGTTTCCAGCAGTGCTCGCAGGCGAGCCACCCCACTCAGCGCCCACCTAAGGGGGGGGGATCAGTGGGTGCCTCCAAGCGCTGCGCTCAGCTGCCGGACGACTTGGGACACCAATGGCAGCGCAGTGGGGGGAGTTTGGGCTCTCGCAGCACCGCCACAGAGGTGGCTTCGTTTCCTCCTGCTGGAACAGACACCGCTGCTCCGCGCCTGCCAGCACAGGGGGGACCTTCGGGCTGTGCTGGTCAAACCACGCTCGGGGCTGGGGAGAATGGCGCGCAAGGTGTGAGGGGTCTGCCAGAGTGAAGGAGGGTTTCAAACCCATCAGAAGGAAGGAAAGCACAGCGTGACGTGTAACCCTCTACATGTACACGCTCGTTATCATGGGCACTTACCACGCTGATGCGTTTCCCTACGTGGAAATGTCAGGCAGATAAATAGCTGGTCCTCCAGTTGAGCCGCTGGGCTAATAAGCGGGATTTCTGGATTCAATTAGTGCTGCCACGTACTTCGTGTGTGGCTTTGGGCATCTGACGTAAACCAGAGCCCCTCCCGGGATGCAGCAAGTGTCCGGCCAAGGCTTTTGCGGTGCCTGACAGCGGGTCCGGGGCTGCCCTGACGCTTCCCTCCAGCAGAACATGCCGAGCACAACGCTCACGCCCTGGGGTCTCAAAACCCCCCGCACCGCAGCCCAGAGCAAGGACGTAGCCCAGCCCAGGCGTCAAGATAAAACGAACCCCCCCCTCCAGCCTCGGTGACGGCCTGCTCCTGCACCGTCCACGGCCGGGAGCGATGGGAGAGCGCAGCAATCCCATCCACTGGGAAGAGGGGGCAGAAGCTGGCGGTGATTAACCGAAGCCTTTCCCACAGGAGCTGTGTGATTGCACCTCTTGACCGTCTCTGTTTTTATCCCCCCACCCCAGCAAAGCCCTCGCCCCCGAAGCAGCTGGTGGTCTCCATGTCCGCGGCGGAGGAGCTGCGGGTGGCCTGGAGCCCGCCGGGGCGGGGGACGCCGCCCCAGTGCCTGGAGTACGAGGTCCAGCTGGCCGAGGAGGAGGAGGAGGAGGGGGAGGCCGAGGCTGCCTGGGCGGTAGGACAACACGTGCCGTGCCGCGGGGAGGGGACAGGGGGAGCGTGGCCTGATGGCCGTCAGCGGGCAGGCATGCCGGGAAATCGGGGTGTGCACCCCGCTGTGGACGGGGTGTAGCTACCCCTGCAGGGAGAGACGTGTGCTGTTGGAAACCGCTGCCGGGCTGCGCCATGGCACGCGGTCCTGCCCAACAGCCCGGCCGCCGGCCACAGCGTTTGCCTGAGCCACAGCAGATCCCAGCGCGAGGCCCTGAGCCTCCCCTGCTCCCTCAGGAAGCTGCTGTCACAGAAACTTAAAGGTTGTTCCGGCTTGTTTTCCCGAATATGGCGGCGCAACCTGTCGAAGTTCAAGTTCAACTTCACTAGTTCAAGCGAAACTATAATTCTAATCTCCCTGAAGAAGTGTCCTGGGACACAACGCGTCTTCTGTGCGTGGTGCTTTTCCCTTGCGTGCTATCCAGGTGCAGTTTTGGTAGCAAAAATTGCAAGAAGTAACTAATCATAGGGAACATCTGAAGGACACTTTTTTCTTTAATTGCCATATTCTACACATGAGTCTTCTTACCTAATGTAATGAAAGTTTCCACAAAACAACAGGCATACACGGCAACATAGACGTTGCCCTCCTGTCCCACCCCCTGAATGTGTGTACTTCCAGTAGATTTATCTCCGTAATCATCTTATTGGCATTAACTGGTCCAAAACTATGATGAAATCACTTAAAACTGCCAAAACACAACCCAAGGGGTTGCAGGGCCTGGAAGTGTGTTCTGAAACATGAGGCCATGCCAGAGAGCTACTGGTGGTGGCACGTAATTCCTTGATATCTGTTCTCTCTGTTTTGTTTTTCAGTCTGTGTCAACCCAGATGGAGACGGCTTTAACAATTTCCAGAGCAAATCGAAGCCGCATTTCATGTGTTCGTGTCAGGGGGAGAACAAATATTTTCTGTGCTGACCGGGGCTTTTGGAGTGAATGGACGCAGGAGTGTTTCTCTGGTATGGAACCTCCAGTAGAACCATAGAATGTGTTGGGTTGGCCGGGACCTTTAAAGGCCATCTAGTCCAACCCCCCAAGTAACCAGCATTTCTTTTACATCCTTTATAAAGCCTGTTTGGGACCAAGTGCTGCTGGCTGCCATGGGCATCTGCTGGTGTCCGGCACTTGGAGGTGGGATCCTGGTTTAGTGACACCCTCACCCTACGCCGGCACGGCCATCCCTACAGCTTTGCGTCTCCAGGGCACTTTGCAGGCAAGCCCCAAAATATTAACGCTTCTGCCCAGCACCTTTCCCGCTGCGCGTCTGTGACGGAGGAGTGACTGCTTTGCGAGAGAGGGCACCTGGTAGTCGGAGTCTCTCCGCAGGGCGTCCTCCCGGCTGCCCCGCACCTCGTATCGGCTCCTGTGCACCCCACAGGGTCTACAGGGCACCGGCTCAGCTGCGAGAGGCACCGAAGGGAGGAGGCGCATAGCGGTGGCTACGTCTGTGCAGGATATACATTACCCTGGAGGAGTATGTTACCATGTACAGTCACATGTGCCTGGCATTTATCTGTAATTAAAATATAAATATATGTAGGGTAACCAACCTGGACACACTGAGTTTGCGTCTTGAGGCCAAGCTTTGTAAGAGGTAATATGATCCGCTCTGGAAGCTGGAGTTTTCTTATTTGCTGTCATTTATCTTTGCAGTGCCCAGAAAAGAGGACAAGCAGCTATTTATCCTCATTCCAGTCATTCTGAGTTTGTCGAGTAGCCTCCTAATATTTACGTTGATTGGCCAGTGCAAGAAAAGGTAAGCACCACGGCAGCCTGTCCACGCTACGTGCATGCATGTGGGCGTCTCAGACTACAGTTATCAACGAAACAACATAGTCAATACTAAAAGCCAAACATTAATAGATGCTCAAGATTGGACACCAAACAACAGTTTATTTCAGGAAACAACCTTGTTAAGTGTGGCTGTTTCGCCTATGAAGTGCCTCACAACAACCCATAAACTCACAGCAGAGACCCAAATCCTGCTCACATGAGCCCAGTCTGCTTCTGTTAAGTGCAGCACAGTTACTTGCATGCACAGCAGCATAAACAATCCCATTATCTTGCCCCAAACCACTCAGGCAGCAGAGATTTATACTAGTTGTAAGTGCCATTTTTACGGGCTAAGGCCTCATTCTCTTTGCGTTCCCGTCCCAGTTGTTTGCATTCCTGTCAATGAACGTGGAGAAAGCAGATGCAGAGGATGAATTTGCCCAGAGCCAAATTACTGGTACTGATGGCATTTTCTTCAGGTCTGAAGGATCGCTTAGAGAGAACTGATCCCCTGGTACTCATAATTATTATCTTTTTCTTATGGCCACATAGCGTAAGCAAGTGGGTAGCTTTTCTAATATGCCTTTTAAGGCATCACTGATGAGGGAGAACTGGCTAAAGAAGTACCTTCATGTTGTCCTCAGAGAAGAACTAACACCTATTTGGTAGCTGAATGCATGGAGTCTGAGACACACACTCCTTCATCTTTGTTTTGTACCTGCCTTTCAAATGTTTTGGTTCACAATATTCGAACAAGAAAACGGTGGAAAGCGAAGTGCTTCCTGCATTGCCACTGGCGATGCATGACGGGGATGCTGTAGCGTGTCCCCAGCTGTCTCTCCGTGCTGGGAATAATAACCTGTGCCCATTTCAGATCCCCAACAGGAAAGCCATCGCATGCACCGGTGGGATGCTAACTCTGCTTGCCACTGCCGTACCGCTTGTGTTTGACGGATTCCTCTTACAACATCATCCCAAGGACAGCTAAGACGCCCTGAGTTTTCTGTAGCCCACGTGGGTTTTTCCCTACCTGCTGCCATTTGCGAGGCTGGTTGTTGCAATTCAAGTCCTCAACGAGCCCAGGAAATCATTGGAAGAGTTTTAATCTGACTCTGGAGCACACTGTTTCTGATCAACAGGACAAGGGAAAAAAAGGAGGCAGTGGGAACTGCCATGAATAAAGATAACATGTTTCTCCATGGGTTTGTTTGGGGTTTTCTTCAAGGTCTCTAGAAATCTATCAACAGGACACACGCTGAAGGGCAGCACCTCACACACAGTGCGTCTCCCTGCAGAGCCATGGGTCACCGGGGTAGGGCAATCTCCAGGGGACCAAGCCTGGATCCCCTGCTCTGCCAGACCAGGAGGAGCAGAGATGCTCCGCCAGTCTCGTTCTAGGGCTTTTGGGTACTTTCAGGAACTGCAGGGTTCTGTCACATCCAGAGCTGGGTAGCATTTGGGCTATGGGTTTTCAGAACTGCCACCAGGGCAACAGTTACTGCATTAATAATGACGGTTAAAAGAGAAAACTATTGGGAAGAGTCCCTTGAGATCTGCCGTTACTGGAAATAACTCCTGGTAGGTCTTTGGTGTTCTGCCAGCCTCTTCAACAGTTTTAACGCCTACTAAAAACACGTGAGTGCGCTGTGACCCTCCCCCAGGGGAAAAGCGAGGCCTCAGCCAGAGCCCACCCTGCTGCCCGGGGTACACCTGGTGTGATCTCACCCGCTCCACCACGGGGGAATGCCGGGCACGGGCATTTGGAGCGGGCCAAAAAGCTGCAGCCATCCCAACCTGCTGGATGGGTTCAAGCTGGGTTAGAGCTTCTAGTCTAATTTTGTCCAAAAAGAGGTAAGAAGGGAAGAATAATTAAAGAGAACGGGTGCAGGTAAGAGGTGGTGAAGGAACCGATGTTCTACCTCTGTAGCTAGAACTCACCCCAAAAAAAGATCAGAGCTATTTCAGTAACCACAAAATATAAAAGTTAGGCTGAAGCCTGCCTAGAAACCTGCCTGGTAACAGTGTGATAAATTAAGTACATCTACTTATGGTATCTGGATGCTGCAGCTTTCCAGGCGTGTTTAGGTAAGGAAAGCCGGCTTGGCCCCGGCGCAGGGCTCCAGCAGCAGCAAGACGCGACCACCCCCCCGGGCTTTCTCGCAGCACCACATCTGCAGCATGTGCCAAATGTAATCCCAATAGGTGGCCAAGCTGCTAGACCTTCCTAACATCCTGAACCGTGCTAGAATTTCAGTAGTGTGCTTTCCCCCCCCTCCCCATGTTTATAGAATTATATTAATTATGTATTTCCTTCTCACAGTATTTGCATTACAGTGGTTTAATTCATTTGCTGTAGTCCATAATTAATATTTTCAGTAAAGCGCTTTCAAAATCCCTCCTTTGGCATACCCTGCTCTTATTGTTCCCAGCTCATGTCTGGGTTCCCCGGTGTTTTTACCATCTTAGCCCCACAAGTCTGGTGAGGCATGTCTTTGCCAAACGTACAAAGAGAACTCCTTTGCGCACCCTGGAGTTTAGGGTCTTTTTTCCGTCTTTGACTGATTAAGTCTTAGAGCCATTTGTTGAAGAATAAAAAGAAACCTTTCCTACAGAGTTTTTTTCCCTAGAGAATGTCAATACTTGTCAAACATATGAAAGCACGATCCTGTGCATGCTGCAGGGAAATGCAAAATCAATTTGCGTCTGTCATATTCTAACTGCTTTTGGGAAGCAGCAAAACAGGGAAGGCGAATGCCAAGGTCACCACAGTCTCTTAACTCACAAAATCACCCTCCGTCTCTCACTGAGGTCTATTTTCAAGCTGCCAACAAGAGAACAAATTGAAAACAAGTTTACCTTCTATTTTCTCATTATCCACCCTCTTATTTTTTTTTCATTTATCCGACTGGCCTCTGAATACAAGATTTTGAGGTGTTTCAACCACTATAACCTGCCAATGGCTGAAAGACATAAAGAAAGGCTGGCATCTCTCAGGGGCTCTTTGCT